>CM023606.1:12428473-13028473 GCA_013358685.1 Antennarius maculatus
TTCCTCGGTATTCACGAACCACCGGCGGCGCCCTTCCTCCACCGGATCCGCGCCGCGGCTGCGGTCTGCCGTTCCCACCCGGCCGTCAGGTGCGCGTCGTCAGGGCTCTGCGCAGCTGAAACACGGAAGGAAACAAACCGATTGATTCAAATTTTTTTTTGTGGGAGATATTTTCCCGGGGGATCGGGTCCCGTTTTACGCCGACAATGCCCCCCTCCTCCGAGCTGCCGGGCTGCGGGAGTTGTCCGGTCGGTGGCACCTTCTAGCCGCCCGCCGAGCACCGCAGCGAGCAGCTCGGCGCGTCAACCCGCCAGACCCGGGGGCAGCTCCGCGGCGAGACCGACCGTCATGCCGACGTGAGGAGAACGTGTTGCAATCCGAACCGAGGCGGTTTGACAAACCGGAGACCGTGATTGATTTCCCCCCTTTTCCTTTTTTTTAATTTTCATTTTTTTTGATGGAATGTCTCGGGTTTACCCGCCATCTAAACCGTGGAAGCTCCGGTTCTTTCGTGCCCGTTAATCCACTGATGTAATGGCGTTAAAAGCGTTACACTGAGGTATTTGTGAATCCATCCCACCCCCACCCCCCCAACTAGAAAAAAAAAACCCGATCCGGACGGGAGCTCCTGGTCCAGGCGGGCCGGACGGACATGGGAGAGCGAACGGAACCGATGCAGTGGGTCTCGGCAAGGCATCGTCAAAATTCAGGTGAGCAGCATCTGGATGCAGGGAGCGACCATCTGACCGACTGACCGAACTTCGCTCGTCGTGTTGCTCCTGGGGGGCAGACCCAACCTCTGGGTCCAGGTTTTTATAGGCCAAACCCGCAGGAACACCCCACCCCAACCCCCTCTTTGAAGTGGGTCCGGGTTTCCACCAGATCTGACTCTGGATGCTGATGCTGGTTGAGGCTGTTCGGATGCTGATACAGCTGTTTGTGGTATTTATGAGTCATTCTATCATCCCCTTCAAACACAACCAGGCTTGGTTGGTGTGAAGTACTGGTTGCATCAGGAAGTTAGTGAACTTGGTGAACTTAAAGGATGCAAACCCTGGCTGGGTTCATCATAGGACAGCTACTACAACCCTAAAGAGACTATCACAGGGTTGACCTATCAAGGTGAAGAAGCTGCTGGGCGTCCTGTCTGAAGAAACCGGACCTCCAAGGGGAATGTGGCGCTGGCGTGTTGATGAAGACACCGGGAATGCTTTGTTGATATTTTGGGCTCTGCCTCTCTTGGAACTGTCGCGTTAACGCCGACGTTTAGATCGATGTTTGTGCTGATTCGCTCTGGTGTTTACTCTGGTGTCCCTCTGGGCTCCAACACTCCTGGAAACCAAGTTCCTCCAGGGTGGTGGTGATGGTGGGGTATCCTGGGAGACGCAATGTGTGGACTCTTCGGCTTTTCTAAAGATTGTGCACAAGACCTCTCTGTGTGTGTCAAGAAACAGGTTTCTCTGCACCAATATTGACCGAATAGTCCAGATTATTTGATTTAGGTGGGCCTGATGTGTGTTTTAAGTGTGTTTTACAAGCAGCAGCAAAGAAGTTCTTGCATTTTTGGGTAACCTGAGCAAATGAAGTCTGTCCAGGTCTTGCAGCGACGTCTGATGTTGTGGATTACGATGCTGGTGACGTCTCAGATTTAGATGTTCACTTGTTCCGAATTCAGTCCTAACCGTGCTGCGTTCAAGACTCTTGGGAAATTAGGTAAATAAAAACTGCAGCTCATACTAACTGGCCTAAAGTTGTGTTTCTTGCACCTGAGTTCGTCGCCACG
This sequence comes from Antennarius maculatus, assembly GCA_013358685.1. Classification (NCBI taxonomy): domain Eukaryota; kingdom Metazoa; phylum Chordata; class Actinopteri; order Lophiiformes; family Antennariidae; genus Antennarius; species Antennarius maculatus. The sequence goes on from CM023606.1 coordinate 12,430,257, forward strand.
CCTCTTTGGCTGCCATTGGTGGTAAACTTTGTCTTGCTGGTTGTAGCTCTGCTTCATTTATTAGCAGTAAACATTTTTGTGTAATCTACAAGTGCATGCATGCAAAGTTACTGTAAATCCAGGAGCAGATGCACGTTCCCTGTTGGGATTCCCTAGACGTTACGCATCTGTGGCCGCCTCATGGGATTCTGGGTAGCGTTGTTGACCTGGAAACGGTGGTGGTTGTTTTTCCTGTGTATTTTTGTGTGCAGTTCGGTAACGGTTGACAAAGTGTGGAGTTTTGGCGACGTGAGGTTTCTGATTTTAATCAAGTCTTCTCTATTGCTTTTAGGAGATGTTGGAGGATGTCATCATTTTAGATGGGCTATTTTTAGCAGTGCATCATGGGAGAAAACACCAACAGAAGAGTGTAACATAAGGTCATAAAGTTTAGCTCACACTCACATTGGATGTCCTTTTTCTTTCTCTGTTTGGAAGGTGTGGTCACAGGGCGGGGTTTTCTAACCTTTGGGGATGTGTCCACCAGGAATGGGTGTGGTCAACAGGGTGCGTGATGCAACAACGGGACGAGAAGACTTCCTTTGTCGAAGGATGTTTCTGTCAGACAGCATCCATGTGACGTCGCACAATGTATACGCCAAAAGCGTTCATATACACACAAACGCACCCTGGCACATATTATCACATCGACCAAAAGAAGAGAAAAATGCAGTGGGAAGAAGTGAAAGGAATTGAGTGGGTAGCAGTGGGAGAAAAAGATGGAGAAAGAGGCAGAGGGAGAGTAGGAGTGAGTGGCACATGGCTTTCAGTCTAAAAAAAGATGTGCAACATGAAACCAAAACCAGAATCTGGATTAGCTAGATAAGAAAGAGAAGGGGGGGGTGCTCAAGGAAGAAATACAGGTTTCCTCACCGCCGAAAATGGTGCAGATGCTCACACACACTCTCATGCTCATAAATGTCCTCTAAAATATGAATACTGGATGAGTATGTGGGAAGGAGGAGAGACGATGAGGATGGGATTGCGGAGTGAGAAAAGGCAGGAGGGTAAGATGGAGACAGACGAGGGGTGAGATTCGTCCGGGATGGACAGGATGGTGCTGTAATGTGACAGGATGGCAGGACGGAGGATAATTAGAGACAGCAGGAGCGGGGCAAGAGGACGGGACGAGTGCCGACAGTGGTCGTGACGTGAGCGGAGTGGAACGCCGACCCGGGCAGGAAAAGAGAGCGTGGAACAGATGGATGGATGCATGATGGAGAGATTGGGAATTGTTGCACCATACTGGCGCTGCCGCCTTATTTTTTTGTGTCGAAGCGTCCCACAGGATTAACAAGGAACTGCATTCATGTTTCCGTTCTTTATTTCTAACCCACATTCGTCATAAAAATCTCTATTTTGAAGCCTGGTGGTTAATTCCACGCTCGTAGCGCCGGGTCAGGACTCAGCAGGACGGCACGTCACAAAAGTTGTGACCTTTCAGTATTTTTTTTTTGCAGATGACCTGACCTTTTACCGATCAGACACACCTTAGTGAACTGATGTGCTCCTCTGTTGAGCTGTGTGTTCACACTGACATTTAGAGTCACGTTGGGTGAAGAGTGGTACTTACAGCCGGACAAGAAAAGAATCACTCGTCTGCTGCTTGTGGAAATGTCCACAAGTGTGTGTGTAGCTGTGTGTGTGTGTTTTAGCATTGGCTTAACACGGCAACAGTTTTTGCTTGTCTTTTGTAAAGGGAACGCCCTTTGGAAACGGAATCAATATTCCTGACATCTCCTGTCGTCTGCGGACGATGAGGTCGTTTGTCAGATTGAAGGACACCTTGGTTGCATCAGAGGAGGGCAGCGTCCTGAGTTTTATATTCTGCACACCCACAAAAACACCCATTTTCAGATTGATTCTTGAATCAACGGCCAGTCAGTGAAGCAATAAAGGGAACAAAGTTCAGTTGTTCTTTAATCAGGGGAGGAAGAATAGGAATACGTAACCCAACGCTGAACTATAACGCTTCCCTGTAAGACGGAGTTTAGAATCAGTCTTTCTCTGTTGCCCCAAATGGTGCCTGTTGGATAAGTTGGTGCCAGTTGGAAAGAATAAACATCCATATAAACTTCATATTGCACCAAATTCTTCATCTATCCATCCATCCATTTTCTTGTAGACGAGACAACGTAACGGTCTTGTCTAGAGAGGACCCACTATGCCGCCTTCCGAATACTTCAACGCATCCTTTATGTTTGCACTTATACATTCATTAGAGGGCACTGAGGAGCCCAAGAAAAATGGTGACTTTAGAGGAGTTTGTTATCCGTGACTCCATTAAATTGGACATGGATGGATAATTTTGTAACTTTTTTGTTTAACTTTTATCTCACTAATAATGTCAGTAGACTTTTGTTTTGTCTGAATTTGTGAATCACTGCTCTTGATGATTTCCCGTTTTAGGGCTGCGTTTTGTTACAAGGCTTCACAAAATATGCAAATTTACTAAATGAACGTAATGAGCATGCTCGCTTGTCTTGAATGCTTTTTAAATTTTATGCCAAAGTTGAACCCAAACCAAGTTTTAGGAGACGATGTCAGTAGTTTCGTACTAATGTAATGCGTCCAGCTGCGGATGCCCAAATGGTTCCTACCTAAGAAATTGGAATCTGTTGTGACCGATGAGGCGAGAAAACCCAAAACTCTAAAGCTGCAGAGGCTGATTGTTTGACACTCCAAATAAATTGCAGATTACTGTCGGATTTCCTTTTTTTAACAGCACTTCATCACCAGATTCATAATTCATCACAAGATTTATAATCATCACCGTTTGTAATACCTGCTCTTTCCTTCTCTCTGTAGACATTTGAAAGAAAAATGGAACGCTGTTCTCGAGGTTTGATTTATTGAGATGGAGGTTTCTCAGGGAGAGAGAGCATCAGGAGTAATTGAAAATAAAGAGAGTGTAACCAACGAACCATCGTTTGGCTGCTCGAGAAGACAGACTGGGATACCGAGAGACTGCTCATCTTACTGAGATCAATCGGCTGTCTGTAGGACGAGGACCTCACAGCTGAGTTCATATGGTTGTACAGATGTGTTTTCTTTTGAAAGGTGGGATGAGGTGAGGTATTCCTTTTACGTCTACTATAGAATCTGTACCACCTGTTTCAGATTGCTCCAAAGCGGTTGTCAACTTGGAAACAAGTTGGAGGCAAGCCCACGTTTGACCCTTTTTGTCCGTGTCAAAGACAAAGCCGTCATGAGGTGGGCAGCCCTGTCATTGTTGGTGCGTCATTGTTTTTGGATCACGTGGGTTTGGGCCCGGGCCTGATGCTGAGTAGCACGCTGCGAGGAGCACAAAAACACGGCTCACGTGCCGCCGCGTGTCACTGTCTCCGCACAAAAAGTCGAATCACTTTGGACCGAGACAGATTCAGAGATGAGGATGAGAGTGATTCATGACGTGTTCAGAAAGCGGGATGGGATGGGAATGTGAGCTCAGTCTGTGTGGCAGAGACGGCCCGAAGGTCAGGGTTTAAATTAAATGCTCTTTTAATCTCAGGTTACACAACATGGCCGAGTGAGTGAAACACAAAACACAAACAAACTTGAGACGTAAAATTCGGAAGTTTCTTAAATGTCTCTTTATTTGCTGACGCCGATACTCTCGATGTTTATTTCGTTAGAATGGCTTTGTTTTGCACTACAGCTGGTCGCCATAGTGGCGCCCCACAAACACATATGCAACACTACAGGCGACGCGCCACCAAACAAACCGCCGTCGGTTTTCATGGCGCCATAACAGAAGACTATGTTTAAAGAAAGACCTACTAGACTATTTAAACATGGTGGGTCTGGGTCGTCTCCTGTCTCTCAATGACAATTTTCTCTGACCAACCGATGGTAGACGTCGCATCCAGGGTAGCGTTTGGTGTCATCTCGGCTTGTGACTCCTGATCTAGCACTGGGTACCTGGTACCAGGTTCGCCAATGTGAATGCGACAAAAAAGCCAATGCCGTTGGGGTAAAAAGGCTAGAAGAGACTCTGGTGTGGCATCGCCAAGAAAATGATTGACGGCCTCTCCATGAACAAAGCCTGTTAGCTTGATTAGGAATAGCTAGATATACTTTATTGATCCCGAACTGGGAAATTTGGTATTTGAAATTCTAGGAATATAGAAGAAGTGGACAAATATGGTGCAATGTTCCTTATAGCTTGCTTTGCAGAGGTGCTTTGATAGTCTCGACAACAAATGGAATTGTGGTCAGTTTCTCACCCATCATGAAAAGAGTCCTACCCACTTCTGCTCAAAGTGATTTATCATGCACTCTTGTGCCCACATGCAATTTGCGGTACGCAAAAACACAAATCTGATTTGTGTATAGCGGCAGCTAGGAGAGGTCACGGCTCAACGGATGTTTTCAGGCGTACCTCTCTCCTCTTCCTTGTCTGCTGATGTGCGATGGGGAATTGTCCGCCGGTTTAATCGATTGCTGATATCATGGGTTTTCTCAGGCGGATTTAAAATGGCAACAATTAAAAATGCTGAAGCTGGTTGCGGAATATGCCCAGCCGAGTGAAGCCTGTGTGGGAAAGGCATCATATGTTCGTCACCGAGGGAGAGGAGGACGCACAGTGCCTGAAATAGAATGTTAATATGTGTACATGCTGATATTGTGGCAGACCACGAGTAATCCCTGGAGTTTGATTGTGATAAAATGAAATATCCAGGTGTGAGTCTCACTCAGCCTAAAAATATTAATTTTTGTCTGTGTTTGTGTTTTTGTCGGTCTTAAAATCACAGTTTGTTTTTTATTGAATTGTAATTTAGAGACAATTATTGCAGGGAAAGGTTTGTGTCATCTGTTTGGGGAATTTGGTGGTATTTTTTGAGTATTTGAGTTTTGGACAGTCTACTACGGCACAGTAATAGGTGAACATCCCCGGGGGGGTTGATGGATGGGACATCCCTGGAGGAGGAAGCTGCTATTAGCCAGGATGTCGGGCGTAGACATTTACCGACGGACGGAGTTTTCCTCCATGAAATTACCCGGAGACTTTGTCTGTGAAAACTGGTTTGAGCGGTCGGTTTAGAGGTTAGAGCTGATAAATTGTACACAACTCTACTTTTTGAACAAGCAATTTTCGTATTTAATGAAGATCTCCAGACTAAGATTTGAAGTATTATCAACAGGAAGTCGCGTCTTCTCTCTGAATAAACAGAGAACCTCCAAAGGCAGCTGATAATGATAACAGTATGATAACATAATGATCGTTTGATGGCAAAAATCTGTTGAAATGATCAATAATGTGTTTTTATCCTATTTTAGAGTGTCAAAACAAACAATTTAAAGGCACGACTAACAATCCAGGAAAATGCCTGAACTAAATGATACAGAAGAGGTAAAAACAGGCTTCATTCAGGCAGCACTGTGCAGACCGGTATAAAAACTTAATTTGGAAACCATAAATTTCCCGGTGCATGCTGGGATGGGCTTCATAACTGAATGGCAGAAGTAATTCCACAATCATATGGCAGGAAGGGGAACTGAAGCGTTGTACTTATTAAAAACTTGAGTCTTTACGCCACAGTAAAGTCTAATCTTATAATTATGTCATGATATTCTTCTTGTCTCTGGGGAGTTTAATCCGGATTGTAACATCAGGCCTGGGGGGTGGGGGGCGCTGGTACGTGTCCCTGGTGGTCTGCCGTGCCCCCCTTTAAAGATCTACTCTATTCTCCAGCCGTTCTGACCTACATGAGGTTTGGGGAGAGTTCGACTGTCCCATTTTCCCTCCGTTCCCCTCTTTCCTTGTCTTTCTTATTCCTTCTTTCGTTTCTCCCTTATTTTTCTTTCCTTCTTTCTTTCTTCCTTCTGTCATTCTTTTCTTTCTTCCTTTTCAGCATTTTTCTTTTTTGTTTTGTTATTACTGGTTCCTTCCATCCGTCCTTCCTTTCTTGCTTTCTTTTTTACTTCATTTTTTGCTTTTTCTTCCTATTCTGTTTTTCCTTTCTTCATGCATTATTTTTCACTTTCTGTTATTCCTTCCTTCCTTCCTTCCTTCCTTGCTTTTCCTTTTCTGTCCTCCTTTCCTCCCTTCATTCCTCCCTTCCTGCCTTCCTCCGTTTTTTCTTTTCTGTCCTTCCTTCTTTCCTTCCTTATTCCTTCCTGGCTTCCTTTGTTGCTTCCTTCCTTCCATCCTTGCTTTGTTTTGCATTTCTGTTCTCCCTTTCTTTTTTCATTCTCTGTATTTCCTCCATTTTTCCTTTTCTTTCCTTCATTCTTCCTTCCTCCCCTCCATCCTTCCATCCCCTCATCCCTCTATCCTCTCCTGGTGGATTCTTATACGTATCTGTGAGGCATCTTCAGTCACATGAACCCATTCGCACGTCTTTGTTTCCTTCTCTTTTGTGTTTCCTTCTCAATCTCCTCAGCGCCACAGGAGGGTGAACAATTAGAGTCTGCAGGTGAAAACCTCCACGGAGCCGTGGGGGTGTGTGGGGGGTCTCAGACCTAAAGGCTTGTCTTCCAATCAGACTCGCCTGTGGCTGATTGCCTCAAGTCGTGTGTCCTCTTCGGGCAAAGGTCAGCCAGTGAGGTTGCCTGCTGGCTTCTGATCGGGAAACCTTGGCGCTGTCATTGGTCTCCTCGTGATGCTGGTGTGATGTTGTTGTTGTGATGATCCACCAGTGGGAGATGTGTAATGGTGTGGAGGAATGTCGTGGTTGTCGCTCCATGAAATCCCAGTTTCTGACTGTGTTCTTCAATATCTACTTTTTTACCCTTATACACAGACATGCATGATTTAAGAGCAGCATGCTAACTAGTGGACGATTCATTGCTTTATTATTTATGAGTGTAGCAAAAATAGTCTGAAGTGTCTTTTTTGGCTGTAACCATTCTTATGTTTCGTTCTCCAAACAAAGGAAATGAGTCGAACCGTCGCTAACAAGCCAGACGGGTTTATGTGTTACAGCTCAAAGCTTCTTTTACAATCTTGACGTTTGAATTCCAATTCAAAAAACTTTTAGTCCCCAAGGGGCAATTGAAAGCACATAAAGGAGGATAGGTGCAGGTGAATTAGCATTTCATTCAAAAATTTTATTATTTAACTTTCTTAAAATTAATTTTTTTAAGGAGCTGACTAACAACCAGTGTGAAGGCACAAATGGAACAGGTACTGTGAAATTTATCCACGGAGGTAAATTGAAATTTCTCCACAGAATTTTCAGTTTATGAAATTCACTAAGAACAAATAAATTTGGGGGGCACCTGAATATAAGCCGCATCAAAAAAAAATGTAGTAAAGATAAAGGCCGCACTTGACTTTAAGCCGCAGGCGTGGAGGTGTTGTAACATAAGATATTGACACAGATTTTCCTACTTCAACAGCCAGATCGATTGTGTTAAACTTGAAAGCTGCATCATATGTTTTCTCATGTTTTCAATCATAAGTGTTGTACAAAAATCTGTTCAAAACTCAGTCAGACTATGATATTGTGCTGCATTATCTCTTCCACTGCCTGTCTCGCTCTTGTGCTTCCTGCTAGAGCGCCCCCTAGAGGCTGTTAGCCCCTAAACTCTATCGATTATCCACATCGTTGTTTTTGCTGTTACATCATGAAATGGGAAGTTCTCATAACTCATCTCTCCTTCATCCAAACTACCCCAGACTTGGACCCAAACCCAAGAAATTACTTCTGCTACGTTAACACTTGAGCTTTATAAAATGTTGTAACCCTGGCAACGAGTCAAATTTTGATGTTACCGAGCTGAAACAGGAAGTGGGACTTTGAATTTAACCTAGTAGACGTTAACTCAGGTGGAATGTAGGGTGGCTGATCAACGATTGGTTGATCGACATCAATTCAGATGAAAGAGAAGGAGCAAACCTTTGATCGGCGTTTAGACCGAATGCAAAATAGTACAGGTGTTAAGGGTGTGTGTGTGTGTGTGTGGTAACAGAAAGGAGGTGGGTTTATAAAAAGGAACTTCACCACCAGACCTGCTCAGAGGAAATGCCAGAGTTTTTTCTGTACTACTCTGTAGGCGGCAGACACTTCAATGAAGGTTTTTATATCCTTGCCTGGATTTTTTTTTCTTTCAAAGGTAATTGGGTGGATTGTTGTCAAAGCACAAACCAGGAAAGGAGAATCTTCTCTGGGTTTGTTTGTGTTTTCAGGTTATTTCTTCCTCTTTTCCTCCTGAGCTAATAAATGGTTTTGTTTGGAGGCGTTCTGTTCATTGACATATAGAACCTGTCCTGTTATCAGGACACATGACGGTGTTTGCATGAGTCTTTTCATGGCCGTCTATTACCTGTAGATGTGTCATTCCTACCAGGACGTGGACTCACCCATTCATATCCTGCTACACACACATTCTCTACCGCTCCATTGTTTGAATCACGAGACATTAAGAACACAAAACCCCACAGAGCACGAGTTCCTCAGATAGACGGCGTCTCCATCGTTACTTTAACCCCGTAGAAGACGGAGCCACTGGCATTCAGACTAAAAATAGAATGTAATGACATACAGTACGACTTATCTTGGGCACAGATAAAGAAATGTCTTTGCTTCTACCTGACGTGCAAAAGGGCAAAAAAACAACACAAAGTTCTGTTACCTTCCAGTCGGGCCGGCCCCAGACTTGCAACACAGACAAAATTTAGACTATAAAGGGGCAGAAATATGAGACAAAGGCATCAATGAGGCAGAACTCTGCGCTATTACGTTGGTTATTTTAGTTTTAATACACTGTCTACGTACAGTTTTACCTTTTACCCGTTAAAGTCACGCAACACCTCCTCTTTGGCCATTTATTACCCCAAACAAATCGCCGCTGCTGTTGCACCAATTATGGTGATACTGATCGCTGCATCACACAGGAAGTTGTCTGATTATACATTCACTGTTTGGACTAAAGGATGACATCACTTCTCCCTCACACTATTTTATGAGGGCCTCACCAAAAACAGGCAGGACAGACTTCAAGGACTGTGGACTCTGTTTAATTTAAGGCTGAAACCAGGAGGGTGTTAAAGAAATGCAATTGTTAAAAAGCGACCGACGATAAATCCTGAAATGATTGCTCGGCTTTTATTTGGCGTGACGGATGACATTTGTCCAGATGACGACGGCGAACGGAAGAAGACTTTTCCACGTGGGCGTAACCAGCACGCCGCCATCATGTCTTTCTTTTGAGCAGGAAGCGGTCAGTGTTTGCCGGCTTTGCCCCACTTTTCTCTCCTGTTCTGTTTCTTTTATAGTCTCCTGGTTCTTATCTTGGCTTCACAGTTTGATAAATAAAATGTTAAATAACCACCATATTCATAATTCATCCCCATCAGAGGAACAGAGAAGGTGAGATGTTCTGGAGACAAAGTCGGAGAGGAGAGATGGTGAGGATGTTGGTGAAAGGGTGATGATGATGGAGCTACCAGGAAAGAGGAAGACCAAAGAGAAGGTGGATGGAGGTAGTGAGGAAGACGTGAAGACAGTTGGTGTTAGAGAAGAGGATGAAGAAGATAAGACTAACATGGAAAAGGACGAAGATTCATAATTTATCCCGATGATTCCGATATTCTTTCCGTTCACCCATCAATGGTTTGTCGAGGAAACGGTGTTCTTCTGGAGAGTCCGGTTCTAAATTACCCCTTTCTCCCCCCCACAGGGTAGTGATGCCTGGTATGGTGATGTTTCGGCGGCGCTGGTCAGTGGGCAGTGATGACCTGGTGCTGCCGGCGCTCTTCCTCTTCCTCCTGCACTGCATCTGGTGAGCGGAGTATCAGTCGCCGCGCCGGTTCCATCAGTTTCAGGGGTTTTAAATCCGGTTCTCCCCCTCAGGCTGGTGGTGTTGTCCGTGGTTCTGTTCGGCCTGCGCTACGGCTCCGACCTGTCCTGCTCAGTGACGCTGGTGGACCATGGGCGGGGCTACCTGGGCATCCTGGTCAGCTGCCTCATCTGTGAGAGCGCCATCATGTGGTTGAGCATGAGAGGCAGCATCCTGTACACCCAGCCCAGGGACGCCGTGCAGTATGTCATCTACATACGTCTGGGTAAGACTTACCTTACGATACATGTGTCAGACTCAAGGCCCGGGGGCCAAATGGGGCCCTCCACATCATTTTATGTGGCCCGCGAGGGCATAAAAGGTCAGAGTGTCTAAAAATAAATAATCAAAAGTGTGCTTTGACCAGAAACTACATTTCCCATAATGCAGTAATTAAGCCTGTTTTAACTTTGACAAAAAACAAAGTTAATGTCTTTATTTTTTTATTCACTTATATAGTTTGATCAGAAACATAGGGTGACCTATAAGAGTGGTGGTAGGAGCACACAGGTAGACTACATCTTGTGTAGACGATGTAACCTGAAGGAGATCAGTGACTGCAAAGTAGTGGTAGGTGAGAGTGTAGCCAAACAGCATAGGATGGTGGTGTGTAGGATGACTCTGGTGGTGAGGAAGATGAAGAGGGCAAAGGCAGAGCAGAGGACGAAATGGTGGAAGCTAAAAAAGGAAGGGTATTGCATGACCTTTAGGAAGGAGTTAAGACAGGCTCTGGGTGGTCAGGAGGTGCTTCCAGATGACTGGACAACTACAGCTAATGTGATCAGGGAGACAGGTAGGAGAGTATTTGGTGTGTCATCTGGAAGGAAAGTAGATAAGGAGACTTGGTGGTGGAATGAGGAGGTACAGGAGTGTATACAAAGAAAGAGGTTAGCTAAGAAGAAGTGGGACACTGAGAGGACTGAGGAGAGCAGACAGGAGTACAGGGAGAGGCAGCGTAAGGTGAAGGTAGAGGTAGCAAAGGCCAAACAAGAAGCTTATGATGACTTGTATGCTCGGTTGGACAGTAAGGAGGGAGAGACTGATCTATACCTGTTGGCAAGACAGAGAGATAGAGATGGGAAGGACGTGCAGCAGGTTAGGGTGAATAAGGATAGGGATGGAAGTCTATTGACAGGTGCCAGCAGTGTGATGGGAAGATGGAAAGAGTACTTTGAAGAGTTGATGAATGTGGAAAATGAGAGAAAACAAAGACTAGAAGAGGTGACTGTTGTGGACCAGGATGTAGCAAAGATTAGTCAGGATGAAGTGAGGAGAGCACTGAAGAGGATGAAGAGTGGAAAGGCAGTCGGTCCTGATGATATACCTGTAGAGGTTTGGAAGTGTCTAGGAGAGGTGGCAGTAGAGTTTCTGACTGGGTTGTTCAACAGGATCTTAGATAGCGAGAAGATGCCTGTGGAGTGGAGGAGAAGTGTGCTGGTGCCCATTTTTAAGAACAAGGGAGATGTGCAGAGTTGTGGCAACTACAGAGGAATAAAGCTGATGAGCCATACAATGAAGTTATGGGAAAGAGTAGTGGAAGCTAGACTAAGAGCAGAAGTGAGCATTTGTGAGCAGCAGTATGGTTTCATGCCAAAAAAGAGTACTACAGATGCAGTATTTGCTTTGAGGATGTTGATAGAGAAGTACAGAGAAGGCCAGAGGGAGCTGCATTGTGTTTTTGTAGATCTGGAGAAAGCTTATGACAAGGTGCCCAGAGAGGAACTGTGGTATTGTATGAGGAAGTCTGGAGTAGCAGAGAAGTATGTTAGAGCGGTGCAGGACATGTATGAGGACTGTAAGACAGTGGTGAGGTGTGCTGTAGGTGTGACAGAGGAGTTCAAGGTGGAGGTGGGACTGCATCAGGGATCAGCTCTGAGCCCCTTCTTGTTCGCTATGGTGATGGACAGGCTGACAGATGAGGTTAGACAGGAATCTCCATGGACTATGATGTTTGCAGATGACATTGTGATCTGCAGTGAGAGTAGGGAAGAGGTGGAGGAGAAGCTAGAGAGGTGGAGGTTTGTCCTGGAAAGGAGAGGGATGAAGGTTAGCCGCAGTAAGACAGAGTACATGTGTGTGAATGAGAGGGACCCAAGTGGAAGAGTGAGGTTACAGGGAGAAGAGATCAAGAAGGTGGAGGATTTTAAGTACTTAGGGTCAACAGTCCAGAGCAATGGAGAGTGTGGAAAAGAGGTGAAGAAACATGTGCAGGCAGGATGGAATGGGTGGAGAAAAGTGTCAGGTGTGATGTGTGATAGAAGAGTTTCAGCTAAAATGAAACGAAAGGTGTACAAAACTGTGGTGAGACCAGCGATGTTGTTTGGTGAAGATGCTGAGGTTCTCTCTGGGAGTGACCAGGAAGGATAGGATCAGGAATGAGTACATCAGAGGGACAGCACATGTTAGAGGTTTTGGAGATAAAGTCAGAGAGGCCAGACTGAGATGGTTTGGACATGTCCAGAGGAGAGATAGTGAATATATTGGTAGAAGGATGCTGAGTTTTGAACTGCCAGGCAGGAGGCCTAGAGGAAGACCAAAGAGGAGGTTTATGGATGTAGTGAAAGAGGACATGAAGGTAGTTGGTGTGAGAGAAGAGGATGCAAAGGACAGGGTTAGATGGAGGCAATTGATTCGCTGTGGCGACCCCTGAAGTGAAAAGCCAAAAGGAAAAGAAGAAGATATAGTTTGATCCTTGATTGATGGAGTTCTGTGGGTTTAATAACCTGACAAAAGGATTTATTTTATAACAAAGAAACAAACATGTTTTTTCTGTATAACTGTAATGTTTGTAACTTGAATAAGTAATAACTCTAGAGTTATTTAATATTAGGGATTAGTTACATTTATGTTACGTTGAGTTACATTTAGTTACATTTATTAGTTACATCTGGCCCGTTGAGGACAGCCATTATGCTGATGGACTTCTTCCTGTTTCCAGGTTAAGGTTTGAACTTAAACTGATCTCTTGTCCCCTCCCTCTTTGCGTCTCTGCAGCGATCCTATTGGTCGAGTTAGTCTACGCCGTGGTGGGAATCGCGTGGCTCGTCCAGTATTACCAGCCGTGTTTGGATATTACCGCCAAAAACCTGGCTCTGGGTGAGTGAAAGAAGACGGAGGAGAAGGAGAATGCCACCTTTTAAAGTTAACGTTTGAATTTTCCCCCCAGGAATTGTGGCGTGTAATTGGCTGGTGATATTCAGTGTCTGCATCACCCTCATGTGCACCTTCGACCCCACGGGTCGGACGTTCGTCAAACTGAAAGCTACTCGCCGGAGGCAGCGCAACCTCACTACGTATACACTCAGGTATTCACACACCGTTTTTAGAGACGCTGTTTTACACACACTTCATGCACATGGCATCCAATCGGGTCTTTGCCTTCTCCTCCTCTGCAGACACAGGTTAGAGGAGGGCCAAGCCAGCAGCTGGAGCAGGAGGCTAAAATTCTTCATGTGCTGCACCAGAGCTCAGGACACACAATCAGTGAGTCACGGCACGCGCACGCTCACCTGCTTTTTTGCTGCGTGCGCTAAAAGTCAAATGGAACGGAGCGAAAGCAGACGTTTGTCAGGCGTAATGTCCATTGAGGGAGTCGTTAAAATAAACGCCAACGGGACGAATCCAGACTGCAAGACAAAAGGAGCTCATTTCACTGCTGCTCGCTGGCGACATAGAGATTTATATGAAATTTTAAAAAAAGAATTAAATCATTTAATGTTCATATCATGAACAATCTCTGCATCCAAACGAACAAAAGACGTCTGTTCTAGTGGGGAAATCCATTTTTAAGTTCCAAGTCTCTTTTTGTTGCAGGATGCATATTCAGAGGTGGCCAGCCTTTTTGCAGAGTTCTTCAGAGACCTGGACATTGTGCCTAGTGATATTATCGCCGGCCTGGTTCTCCTGCGCCAGAGACAGAGGTCCAAGAGGTCTTCTATCCTGGACCAGGTGTGGCTGTCTACAGAAAGAACACAAAGATTCTGTCTTGATTTGTGTTTGTGGAATAAAAAAAGCGACCTCTCCTGTTCTGTTCTCTCCTTCCAAGGCCAACAATGATATTTTAGACTTCTTATCCGGGATGCCGGTCACTCGGAACACTCGATACCTGGACCTGAAGAACTCAGTGAGTTTTTTCATCTTAAGTTGAAATCACACAAACTGTAGGAAATTGGAAAATTGGGAAACAAGTGAGTGGATCTAACTGTAACTGACCATTTGTGTGTGTGTGTGTGTGTGTGTGTGTGTGTGTGTGTGTGTGTGTGTGTGTGTGTGTGTGTGTGTGTGTGTGTGTGTGTGTGTGTGTGTGTGTGTGTGTGTGTGTGTGTGTGTGTGTGTGTGTCCCAGGGGGAGATGAACATGTACAAGGATGTGTGTTATTATATGCTCTTTGCCCTGGCTGCGTACGGGTGGCCCATGTACCTGATGAGGAAGCCCGCCTGCGGGCTTTGCCACCTCGCCAGCTCCTGCCCGTAAGCACACACACCGGTCTGGACCTAATTGGCTTCCATGTCTTCACACTGTGTTCACTGCATATCAAATTTCTCTTGTGTCAACATCGAACACAAGTTTTGCTTCAGGTAGACTGGAACACTCTTATCAAAATACACCGGGAGATTATGTTCCTGCAGTTTAACTGTTTGCACACACACACACACACACACACACACACACACACACACACACACACACACACACACTGATCAGGTCTTCCTGTCTCATCCCAGCTGTACGTCCATGTCCGGCTCCCGGCTGTCCCAGTCGGTGACGGTGGAGGAGGACAACTGCTGCGGGTGTAACGTCCTGGCCATACGCAGACACTTCCTGGACAGGGACCTGAAGCAGGTCCACATCGTCTACACTTCCTGCCACGATGCTGTGAGTCGTCCCACCACCAGCCAATGAGCCGCTTCACTTCCTAAGCGATGCAAACGTCGGGTCGTGTCGGGAATTAATTTTTCTGTTTGTATTTTCGGCTACAAGGAAAGACAGGTCATTCCCATCATGCAGCTGCTTTCAAACTTCCTTGAAGTTCCTTCAGTCAGTCAGTGAAGGAAATAGTTCCCATGTGAAGTCAGATTTTCAATTAACTGTTTCTCCTTTGTGTAGATTTTCCGTCGTGTTCACACTCGGGCGTCACATGACGTTTAAGATTTGTAAAGTGAGGAGTGTCAGTCTGTAAATTTCCCTGGTGGAGCGACAGATGCTGAGCCAAGAGGAGAAAGGTCTGAGGACAAAGACTCTCAGTTCCCTCCGATGGAAGTGAAACCACCATGCCCGTGTTCCCATTACACCAGTTTTAAAGTCTCTGCACTTGTTACCGATTTTAAGATCCTTTTAATGGTTTGTAAAGCTCTTAATGGTTTATAGTCCTAATTATTTATCTGATTTGCTTTTAACATATACATCCTTTAGCTCTCTCATGTCTTCAGGCGCTCCCCTTTTAATTACTCTAAAAGTTTTAGCCAAACATTATGGTAACAGTTTTCCTGAGGAAAACAGAGAATGTGGACATTTTTAAAAGCAAACTCGAGACCCACCGCAGTAGTTAGCGCTGTCGCCTCACAACACGGCGGGTCCGGGTTCGGGTCCCACTCTGTGCGGAGTTCGCATGGGTTCCCTCTGGATTCTCCGGCTTCCTCCCACCTCCAAAAGCATGCGCTTCAGGTTGATTGGCCGGTCCCAAATTGCCCGTAGGAGTGATTGTGTGTGTGCGTGTTTGTATGTCTTTGTGTGTGGCTCCGCGGTGCACTGGCATTGTGCCCGGAGTGTCCCCCGCCTCACGCCCTATGCCAGCTGGGATAGGCTCCAGCTCCCCGTGACCCGCTACGGCGGATACAGCGGTGGTACATGGAAATGTATGTACGTATGTATAATTTTTAAATTATTATTACTTTTAACCTTTTAATCTGGCTCTTAATTGAATATTATTTATTAATCACATATTTATTTTACTTTTTTAGACTGTTTTTTTTAAATGGAATTTTATTTATTTGATTATTTTTACCTCTTTAGTTCGGCCTCTAATCTTCTTTTGTTTTATTACTTCTAATTATTGAATTTTAATCCATACAGTCATCTTTTATCTCCATATCGATTAACTTCTCTCTGGTGTTTCCTAACTTCAAAGTGGCGAGTGTAGGATCGCGTTTCTTTTATGTTGTGACCTACTCAGTCTTTTTAAATAAGTGTGTGTGTGTGTGTGTGTGTGTGTGTGTGTGTGTGTATGTGTGTGTTGGGGAAGAGGGGGGATATTTCTTGCGTAAACTTTTTTTGTATTGTTTTTATATAAAGCACTCATTTTGTATGACAAACACTTTATAAATACAGTTTGATTGATTGATTGATCAATGCTAAAACTGTTGCTGCTCTTTTTTCTTCTTCCCTCGCAGGTGTACGAGACTCCGTTCTTCGTGGCGGTGGATCATGGGAAACAGAAAGTCGTCATCAGTATCAGAGGAACCTTATCGCCAAAGGTGAACACTCTGGTCCTTTCCTGAATCTCTCTTCAGTTTCTGTGTTTACCTGTAACTGCATACCTGTGTATGTTTACACTGTTTATGTTTACACTGTTTACGTTTTTAAACTGTTATGTTTACACTGTTTACACTGTTCATAACAACACACATCATTCTGCCTCAATATGAAGCGTTCCTGATGGATATTTTTACAGTTTTATAGTTTTTCTATGTTTTTTTAAAAAAACAATATTTATTAGCTCATTGCACATTCCCCTTTATATTGTTTGTATTCAGTTTATTTTGTATTTTACTGCTTTATGTGTCTTCAAATAAAGCTTTTTGAATTGAATTGAATTGAATTAACGCTGTGGCCTCTGAAACACGAGCCGTTTTGATTGATTAAGATGAACGTTACTCGGACACGTTTGTATCACACGATTCCATCGCTGCTTTTGGAGATCATGCTAATCTTCAACAATATACATGTATAGTTTTTTTAAAAATTGATCTAAAATTAAGATTTAAATTCCAACGTAACTACTGAGTCAGTTGGAGCATAAACTCCAATTATATTCCGGATATAACGGAATTCCTGTGTCTGATCTGCGTTCCTGTCATGTTTTGTTATTTTAAGTGTCTCTTTAATTACTCAAATTATTATATTTTATACCTGCTGCATCAGGACGCCCTGACTGACCTGACGGGGGATTCTGAACGTCTGCCTGTAGAGGAGCAGCAGGGGACCTGGCTGGGCCACAAGGTCAGAGGTCGTTCTGATGTGTTTCCCCCGGGTTTCACAGTGATTCACCATCATTTCATGACTCTGGATATTTAAAAAGTTGTCTATCTCCGTCTCCGACTCCTTCCTCTCCTTCCTCTCAGGGGATGGTTTACTCGGCCGAATACATCAAGAAGAAACTGGAGCAAGAAATGATTTTGTCACAAGCGTTTGGAAGAGACCTGGTACGCTAACGACTACATGTGCTGTAAAATAAGCCCGATAAGAGTAGAGGCGGTTTGTTAAAGAGTTCCCCACATCCTGTGTGCCCTTTCAGAATAAAGGCACCATGCACTATGGGCTGGTGATCGTTGGACACTCCCTGGGTGCCGGCACCGCTGCTATCCTCTCCTTCCTGCTGAGACCCCAGTACCCCACGCTTCACTGCTACTCCTATTCTCCACCCGGTGGCCTTCTCAGGTGAGGTGGCATCTGTGTTTGTTCAGCACACAAAAGGTATCGGCGGCTTTGTTTGAGTACAAGTGCAGGAAGCAATTTAACAACCAGTTTCCCTGTTTCATTTACAAGTGAAGCCTCATCCTCGCTGCGGTTCAGTTCACTGATTAAATTAAACCAAACTCAAATGTTTTCGCTCTTTGAGTGACTTTTAATTATGTTTGCTTTGGACACCAAACAGACAAACTTTTTTTTTGTCTTATTTGAAAGTAAATGAGCGAAAGAGGTAAAGCTGTCACGACTGATTGCCTGTGATGGTTGTAGAGTTAGATCAGGGGTGTCAAAGTCATTTTCACCGAGGGCCACATCAGCACAACGGCTGTCCTCAAACGGCCAGATGTAGCTAATAAATGTAACTAAATGTAACTCAATGTAATATAAAATAAATATAACTACTCACTTATTCAAGTTGCAAACAGTACAGTTACACAGTTTCTCTTTTATAACATAAATCCTTTTAATTTTAAGGTTATCAAGAATCAAACTATATAAGTGAATAAAAAAAAATAAAGACATTAACTTCTTTTTTTGTCAGACTTAAAATAGGCTTAATTACTGCATTGTGGGAAATGTAGTTTCTGGTCAAAGCACACTTTTGACCTATTTATTTTTAGACACTCTGACCTTTAATGCTCTTGCGGGCCACATAAAATAATGTGGAGGGCCACATTTGGCCCCCGGGCCATTGAGTTTGACACATGTGAGTTAGAGCCACACATCATGACATCAGGGGACCGTTTCTCTCCGTCGCCAACAGGTCGAAACCCTGAGAGCACCGGTGAATCCCCAATAGCTTCGATAATGTGTTTGTGTTCGGCTGCATTTATTATTCATTCACTGTTGATGCGTTTAAAAAGCTGCAGCACTTAAACCTGTTTTCCAGACGCACTCGATCATCGAGTCTTTTTTTTTTTTTTTTTTTTTTTGAGGTCTGTGAGATCACATTTGGCATGCTTTCCTCTTTTTTTTTTTTGGCCATTTGTTCTGATGCAGAGTCAAATTTAGAAATGGGATTGAGGCGTCTTGTTCCTGTTTGTCCTCTGCCGAGAACAAATCGATGGGAGGAGTAGACCCGTCGCTTCTGGTTCATGTTAAAACCCTTTGACATTCTTTTGCCTTTTGCAATTACATTTTTTTTTTTAAATTATTATTTTTTCCATTGCTATGGTGACAAATTAACAGGGTCATCCTGTGAGTTGGGCTCCATAGCCAGGCCTTAATAATTAAATAAAGCATTTATTTAGCTCCTTTTAAACTTGATTACTTATATAACCTCTTTCTGTCTATGTTGTCTTTTATAATTTGGTAACTCTGTCATTCATGTAAAATAAATAAAGGTGATATTTGATGTTTACATTCTCATCATACACTGAATAACTAGCTTCAGGTGAATCCCGGAGCAGAAACTCGTTTTTTCTCTCGTTTCACATTCCTTACTGTCATTAACATGAATGAATTGTCTTTTATTCCCTCAGTGAGGATGCAATGGAGTACTCCAAAGAGTTTGTCACATCCGTGGTGTTAGGAAAAGACCTGGTGCCCAGGTAAGTGGTGCACGACGTGGTTTAAACGCTGTGGTGGTGGAGCCACAGCAAACATCTGCTGCTCCTGTCGCAGGCTCGGCCTGTCCCAGCTGGAGGGTTTCCGGCGCCACCTGCTGGAGGTTTTACAGAAGAGCAACAAGCCAAAGGTGACTTCATCTCCTGAACCTGTAACTGTTGAGTCAGACTCCAGACATGAGACTGAGTTCTTCATAAAGTTGACGCTCTGGCTGCTGCAGAAAAATAACATGCATCATGCAGATGAATAGTTTTGCATTACGTCACGTGAATGAAATGCGTTTCCCTCCCCACCAGTGGAGGATCATTGCAGGAGGCACCAAATGCATCCCGAAATCGGAGCTTCCACTGGAGGACGACGATGATCCTCAGGCTCAGCCGGCGGCGCCCCCCAGCAGCCGCCTGTGGCTCCACCCTAGTGACCTCAGTATTGCCTTGTCGGCCTCCACCCCGCTCTACCCCCCCGGCAGGGTCATCCATGTCGTGCACAACCATCCTCCAGAGACGTGGTGAGGAACTGATTTGAAAAGCTTTGTTAGATCCCAGAACGTGTTTCCCTCCTGGCTCTGTCTATCGTTTAAAGTACCAACACTGGAAATTACATCGTCCGTCGTTTGGGTGGTTTTGACACCATGAATCAAGATCCTGACATCATTATTTAACTCACAGAGCATCTTGATATTTCTTTACACTTGTGTGACCAGAAAAAATCAACAGCCCAGTGGCAGAAATTGGTATTACACCCTTTCTGCTATAATATTAAATTTAAAGTTGTAGTTTTCCCGTCTCATGTACTTCTTCAGGTGTTTCTGTGTTGTTGTTTTTAAATATTATAAACAACATGTTATAAACATGTTATAAACGTGTTTTAAACTACATATATTATAAATATAATTTTAAAGGGCAATCAGAAGGGCAATCAAGCGTAGAAGTAGTATAACTATAATCCGAGGTCTCTCCGTCTCTATTTCTGTCTGCGTGTAATTCACCCGCCCCGAGAATCCGATCTACCTGACACATATGAGATATACGAGACCGTCGATATCCATAACTGTAGAATAAACAGGAGAACTGAGGCACTCTGGGTAGAAGCAGGGGTGACCGAGAAGGGTATGTCCTCTCCCACGACCACAGCCAGCACTAATAATAATAATAATAATAATGATTATAACAGTAATTGTACTGAAAGAGGCTTAATGGGTGCAGAAATAAAAGGAAAACAGCATTAATAAAGAAATCAATATCATAGGGGCTGAGTGAACGAAGTGTTTAGAGCCCCCCCGGGTCCATCTGGATAAACAAGACGGAGCCGGCGGAGCGAGAAAATGTTCTTGGATACGTATGAAAAGATAATAAATAAAAATACAAATAATAATCCTCAACGGGGCTCCAATTCAAAACCGGAATGAATTCTGCTGTTATGATTTAGACCAGTTTGAGTTCATTTAAGACACATGTGTCAAACCCACGGCCCGGGGGCCAAATGTGGCCTGCCACATCATTTAATGTGGCCTGCGAGAGCATAAAAAGTCAGTGTCTAAAAATAAATAGATTAAAAAAGTGTACTTTGGCAAAAATTTCCCACAACGCAGTAATTCAGCCAATTTTAATTCTCACAAAAACGTTTTGAACAAAGTTAATGTCCTAACTTGTGTTTGATGTTATTTTTCTTTATCCATTGATAGTTTGATCTTTGATTGATGGAGTTCTGTGGGTTTAATAACCTGACAGATTAAAAGGATTTATGTAAGAATAGAGAAACAAACATGTTTTTTTCTGTGAATCTTTAATGTTTGTAACTTGAATAAGTAAAAAATTCAGTTATTTAGCATTACGGAGTAGTTACATTTATGTTACATTATATTGAGTTACATTTAGTTACATTTATTAGTAACATCTGTGTTTTATCCTCCCGCCTGCAGCTGTGGCCAGGAGGAGCCGACCTACTCGGCTCTGTGGGGGGACAACAAAGCCTTCAATGAGGTCATCATTTCCCCCGCCATGCTGAACGAACACATGCCCCACATGGTGATGGAGGGCCTCAACAAGGTCTGTGCCTGTTTTCTTCCTCTTTGCATGCAGATGTCTCTGGTCAGTGGGTTTAAGACACTGGTGGCTTTTAAATCAAGTTCCTCCAACATTGAAGAATTGAATTATGGGATATAAGTGTGTGTGTGTGTGTGTGTGTGTGTGTGTGTGTGTGTGTGTGTGTGTGTGTGTGTGTGTGTGTGTGTGTGTGTGTGTGTGTGTGTGTGTGTGTGCAGATCCGAATAAAATCACTTCATGCATGTCAGCCTCTTGAAGCCTGGGGTCCAATAAGCTGGATATTTTTGTCTTCGGGGACATTCATCATGGGTTCAGGACGTTTCTGATGGTATTTTGGTGGAAACGACTTCACAAAAAAACTCTTTGCTGTTTTTTTCTTTCAACTTTTGCTCCAGTTTTAAAAAAATGGATAATGGGAATCCTGTCGGGTTTCATGGTGTCTTCTGTTTCTAAAGAGTGTATGAATCTCGTGCATTGAACACCTACTCACATCACACGGGATTAATTTGCGTCTTTGCATGTGAATGGTGAAAGCCTGCGGATCGTTTTGCACTTGTCTTAAGTAAGTTTTGCTCCTTTCTGTCTATAATGTGATTCCACCTGATTTTACATTTATTTGTGCATCTCATGATGGAGCTCGTGTGTGTGTGTGTGTGTGTGTGTGTGTGTGTGTGTGTGTGTGTGTGTGTGTGTGTGTGTGTGTGTGTGTGTGTGTGTGTGTGTGTGTGTGTGTGTGTGTGTGTGTGTGTGTGTGTGTGTTCTCGTAGCGTGATAACTCTGGTGTTTCTGCAGGTCCTGGAACCGTTTTGTCTCCTGTCTGAACAGGAAATCGTGGAACCAGAGAAAGCAGAAACCAACCAACTCGTCAGCTGTACAATCGATCTTAATCCCACAAAATAAATTAAACTTAGTCTAGATTGGCACCTCCTTCTTCCCTGCCTTACAGTATACTCAGTGCCTTTCACTTTCCTTTCTAACGGCCTTTTTTTGACCCTCAGCCAGGTGTGATTTCTGGCGATGCATGCATGGATTCCTCCACAAAATCCACTCTGTCCTGCTAGATTCTCGATGTTCTTTTTTCTAGAATCCTACCTGATGAATCTAACTGCACGTCTGTCCAGATTGAACCACATCCTAGCCTTCCTTTCGCCAAAAAGTGCATTATCTTCTTCTCTATGCGAGTCTTGCTTCTTAAAGTATCGCTGCTGTTATTTAAAAAAAAAAAGAAGTAATGACAGAAGAGGAGAGAAGCTGCAACTTCCTCCACTAGAAGAAGCCAACAATGACCACAATTCAGAGCGGCTCGCTGCTGAAGCCGTGGAGGAAAATGGGCTCAATTAAATGGCAAATGGAGGAAATCAGAAAATGGAAAGAAGCGAGTGAACGTTTCATCTTCCATGAGTCCGAATCCGTCTCTCCCTCCGTTCGTCACATTTATCTTCCAGCTGTCCCTTGGGGGGTGGGTAAGGGGCTGGTTTTCCATTCTTTTTACATCTGAACTTGCTAACCCCTTTTTTAGTCAAGTTATAAACTTGACTTTGTATTTGCATCGTTTCCATGGCAACCTCATTTCTTCCACATTAACGGCTCTGTCTTCCGACTTGGCCGGGGTGTTTTCAGTAACTGCTGCTCTTCTCTCTGGACACCCCCCCAACTTTTTTTCTTTCTGTAATGGTGTGATTGTCTCTTCATGATTCCCAAACTTTTCCAGGAAGCTTCAATCCCTCCTGGGACGCGCGTGGAAGAAAGAACAAATGTGTAAATGTGGACTTCCTGGCTGTGAAACGTGTTCTTTGTGATTCTGTTCAGTGGCAGGTTTTCCTAAACAGACTGAAAACTGGAAATGATTATTATTTCTTCCAATTTTTGATTGCATATTCTACTGAATTCTAATTGCACAAAGCCAAACTCTCAGTGTAAATGTCCATCATGTTGTATTTCCTGTTTATTCCATTTCCTGTGTTCATTGCTCCTACATCCTCATTGGATGGTGTTGCTGTTTGTTTACCACTTACATCTGTTTTGTGTATTTATTGTCATTTTCACCCATTGTTGTCACATTGTTATTTGCGAGCCGTAACCTAAACCTGCTTTAACGTGTTTATCTGTTGTTTATTAACTAAACATGTGATTTCAGTCTGTGTTTACATTAGTTGGTCCTTAATAATTCAATTTAATTGTTTGTTTTTTTGTCATCTTATCAATTTTCCTTTTGTCTTCATATATTCATGTCCTAACATCGTGTTTAAACCAATTAAAGGTTGATAAACATCTATGTAAATGTGTGTGTGGATCTGATTTGCTGTCTGTTTTCATTGTTTCGACACAACGCGGTTACGAGTTTCTGCAACAGGAGCGTCCTTGGATGTTTTTTTGCGTTTAGGAATGCAGTTGTTTTATTCTTTACTCTTCCTCGTCCTTTTGTAGGTCTTGTTGGTTCTTGCGCAGGCACGCTGCCTCCATCGTGGGTGTTTAGTGTCAGCTGGAGTAGGAGTAGCTCACCTTTAGGTTGCACTTACATTTATCTGAACCACAGCGCACATTAATAACAGATGTGATCATATCTATAGCTGCACATAGTAGTGGTTTCTTAGATGATGCCTTTGGAAAACCACCGTAATTTAATGCTTCACTTACAATAAATGACATTTAAGAATGACAGCGATTGAACTTAGATGTTGTACTCAAACAGCTGCTGGATTATACATCAATCCACCCATTTTATTTTTTTTAGCTTCCTGCTACTATAGAAGATAAATCTGAATATTTTTAAGGAAAAAATGTGAATTTAATTGCCTGAGAATAAAGAATCAGTCTTATATATTTGTATCAAATAATCCATCTGCAGTATTAATTCATTTGCATGTCTTAGAAATTGTCCCTTCATGAGTTCTCTGTTCTTGCTGCAGGTGCTGGAGAACTACAACAAAGGGAAAACAGCGCTGCTGTCTGCAGCTAAGATCATGGTGAGCCCCACAGAAGTGGACCTGAACCCAGAGGCTCTGTTCGTGGACGCGTCCACCACGTCTCAACAGCCGACGCCCGCCAGCCACCACCGCAGGAACAGCAGCGTTCGGTTAGTACGCCCTGTGCTGCCGTGGGCGCGTTTGAGCGTCATCCTTTAACTCCATATACAGTGTTTTCCACACTATAAGGCGCACCTAAAAGCCTTTAATTTTCTCAAAAACTGACGGTGCGCCTTATAATCCAGTGAGCATTATATGTGAAAACCGTTTAGAAATAGGCCATTCATTGAAGGTGTGCCTTATAATCAGATGTGCCTTACAGTCAGTGCGCCTTATATGTGAAAAAAGTTTTAAAATGGGCCATTCATTGAAGGTGCGTCTTATAGTCCAGTGTGCCATATAGTGCGGAAAATACTGTATAACAGCAAACTTTAGGGATTATTTTGGGCAAGTATACTAATAAATACAACTGCCACTAACTACGACTTCATGTTTTCTCAAAAATATAATTTGTGTCTGTTCATTTTGGTTTTAAAAAAAACAAAAAAAAGACAAAAACCTTTGTCACGGTAAGCAAAGCATGCTGATACTAACTTTGCATAATGTGCTCCCTTTCCTCATGCACGCATGCACGCTGTCCGACCACAGACCAGTGTCAACGTATGGTAGTATTCAGTTCCCACCGCGCCCGCTCTGGTTTAGCCCTTGTCCAAAGTCAGGGTGAACTCCTGGTAGGGTGGGGGCTGAATGGTGTTAGCTCTCCTGTATTGGTTGCTGATACAAGAGCGTATCTGTCACTCGGATTCACTCCTGGTCTCCCCGTCTCTCCTTCTCTGTCGTCTCTGTTATGTTCTGATGGTGTTCGTCTAGTCGAGATAGTCTTGAAGCAGTCTTTGAATACTAACGTGGTCCCATTTCCCCCTTTTTTACCCCTCTAAGTTGTGGTGACCCATTTGTCACGTTTGTGGTATGCCTTGGATCCCCTTCCCTCCTCCTCTACCTCCCTCTCCTTTCCCCATCACTGCTCTCCAACCCTTTCTGATCTTCTCCTCTAGTTCGTGTGCCCACTCTGAGATATCCCTTGATGGTTTCTCTGAGTGTCCTCCTCCCCCCGTGCCTGTGGTGCTGCGTGGAGCTCGTGAGCGCCTGGCGGTCGAGTTGAGGGACCGCAAAGCACCGCTCGCTGTCATGGAGAGTCTATCCGATGCAGAATCCCTCTATAGTCTGGATTCCCGACGTTCCTCTGCCGCGCTAAGGGGCTCGCCAATGCTGAGTAGCCTCCCGTTCCCTTTGGATGCCCCGATTCCAGAGGAGAACCCGTCTCTCAGCTCTCGCACTGAACTCTTGGCTGCCGACTGCCTCTGCCAGGCAACGCCAGAACACCTCGGTGAGGTGGGGCCCTTCTTTACCCCAATGGAGTCCAATTCCACCCCAGATTACCCTATGCGGTTGTCTCCCGCCACTCCTCACTACAGTGGACACCATTCTCCAGTTCTGCTAAACCGGAGCATCACAGCTCAGCCTTTCAAGACGGATCTTAACGCCAACCCAAAAATGCTTCCAGATGGAGATCCCCAACAGATACCTGGTGTCTACAGCCCAGGAAGCACCCCCAACGCCCCCCTTAGCCCACAGATCGGTTCTAGACCAATGGATAAAGGAAAGGAGGATTGGGAGTTGGAAACGGCAGAGAAACAGTTCATGGCAGAAGCCAGACCGTCAGCTTCGACTCCTCCACCGCAGCTATCCAACGGGAATCCGAGCCAGGCGGTGCTGGAGTTCGCCCAGTACTTAGACTCTCTATTCAGGCTGGACGGCAGCAGCTCACCCCCTCTGGAGCTGTCTGACGGGGAGTCCGAGTCCGGCCGGGGCTCCTACGGTCAGGGCGAGTGTCTCGGGAACGGACAGCAATTGGATGACCAACAACTTCTCGCCAGAGCAACACTGGAACCCAACCTGGTCCCAAAGCCTCCTCGCACTTTTGCCGGATCGGCCGACCCCTCTTCGGGCATCTCTTTGTCTCCCTCCTTCCCTCTTTCGTCGTCAGAGGAGCTCAATGACCTTTCGCCCGGTGAGGGTGGCCTGCCAGCCATACACTCCCTACGAACATCCACCCCTTGCCACTGTCCCGAGGAGAACACGCTATCTACGATGGTGTAGCGTGTTCCCAGGACCCCAACGGTCATCCCCAAATTGCCAAAAACATATCACAGATACATGCATGTGATGGAATGCAGTTAGAGACCCAACGACTGAAACCGACTCATAAACGACGTACATTCTTCAGATGAACACTGTTTATAGCATTTTCACACTATTGCAATGACTAAGAAGAAAAAGATACCTCTCTCTGCATGCCAGGGGGCTGTACTGCTTTTTGGGTGAAATAATATAACTGTAGCTTCACAATGCCATTCCAAAACAATGTCATCAAACCCCCACCGCCCACCCACCCACCCAGGGACGTGTCAGCACTACACATCAGTTC
Source organism: Antennarius maculatus (assembly GCA_013358685.1). NCBI lineage: Eukaryota > Metazoa > Chordata > Actinopteri > Lophiiformes > Antennariidae > Antennarius > Antennarius maculatus. Next base: position 12,456,833 of record CM023606.1, read on the forward strand.
CCTGACTTAGCAAAACGAAAAGGAGAACGGTTAAACTGGGCAGGGATTCAAAAACTAACACTGTAGTAGACGTTAGCATAGGCACATTTCTCTGGGTTGACGTACTGTACAACAACCTGCAACCTCAGCAGGTTCAGCTTTTCTTTTGCTTTTATTTTTTTAAACCAGGAATGTGAAGATGGACATGTTCTTCAATCCGTAGAAGTGAGAAGATATTACGAAATGTTCCTCAGGTCTATAAAGAATTGACTGAGAAAGAGAGTGTGTTACCTTGGTGAGAATTGATGTGTCTTAAAACTGTGGTGATTGTGGAAAAAAAAAAAAAGGTATTACAGACGCCTATGGATGTTTTTGAAATCTTTTGGTTATTCTTTTTAGTGCATGTAGAACTTTTTTCTTTTTGTTAGTTTTTTTTTGTTTTGTTGGAAGAAAATTGGTCACTTAGTCACTTAGATTGACATTCGGATACTCTTGCACACACTCCATATTGTTCGGTTTATCCCTCTTTGCCAAAAAATTTAATACATCGTATTGCCAAATGTACTTATGAAACGTAATTTTGTATATGTATATGGATATTGCTTTATTTAAACATAAGCTAAGTTCATTATCTCCCTCCTGAGACACGCTGTCTGTTCCCGTATAGACTGTTAAGCAGCAACACCACGGAAAAAGATGTCACCTGATCTCGATACGCCTTTCATTTTGAAACCACCACACCTGTACCTTGGGCTTGAACCAATAACCGACGTGCTAAAAGTCTCTAATCTCATAACTACTGTACCTTTTTTCCTCTTTGGAGAGCTCTTAGCAACGTGCCCGGGTCAGGGTCTGCATGCTTTATGCATCTCAGAGTAGCATGGCCGATGTAGACGAAGTCTTGTCATGAAGTCACAGTAAATAATCTCGAACTACGTCCACGAATTACCATGTATTCAAAAGTCAAACCTTTTTTTAGAGGCTTACTAATCGCCCAGGTCATCAGACTGGTCCTCAAGGTGTCCCAGGATGTCATTTCTCTTGTTCTCAAGGTGCTCTCGGCCGTCTCTCAGACGTCACCGTGTTTGCTTCCCTTTAATGTGGTTTTATCTCAATCATCCTTGAGGTTGGATTGAATTAATGAATGGGCTGGAACACCAAGTTATGCCATTTATAAATGTTTATAGGTGGCAGACAATCTTCCATATCAATCCGGACTGAACAGGTGGAAACACAATTTGCATTATTTATTACCGTTAATGTTATCACCTTTATTGCTCTATTTAGTGGTATTATTATACTTATTGCTCTTACAACACATTGGTTTGATGTCAGTGGTTTTTATCTCAGTTTCTGGGACAGTGTGGGGAATTTCTTGGACTTTCCCCAAATGTAAGGAGATATATATTTCAGCTTTTTTTCTGTCTGAGTGGAAAAGTATTTTGGACTCCTGCAACAACATGTTCTCTTTACAAACGCTTCACGGCGGCGAGACGCATTGCAGTCTGACAGCCCGCTCACAGTGACCTCTAGTGCAAGCCTGAAGTCGCCATAACAATTTGCACTTGATTTGGAATCAGATGTGCTGTGGTTACTCATGGCAGACTGTTCCAGCCAGTTTACAGTCTGCTCACATCACGCAGCCGGTCCTAGTAGTCTCTCACAAAACGTTCAGGCCAGCAGATTCCTATGTTCAGTGGCCCAGAGCTGGTTACACACTCAAAACACTGCTGGGAAAAAAAGCACTAGAATACTTTCCACCACGATGTGTACAGCACCATCTTCTATGTGTATTTATTTATGCAGATGCCTGATAATTATTTCCAATAGAATCATTTAGAAAACAACTATAAACCAATAAGGACATAATGAATATATTAATATATTAATATGGATCTATAGAAAAAAAATAAAAATTATTTATTGAAATTATTGGCAATTTTACTAATTGGTCTACAAGAAAAGAATAATTCAACTGTGTCTTGTCCATGTTTACCTGGTTTGCTTCCCCCTCTTTCCTGCCTCACAATGAGAATGTATTTACCCCCACCCCACCCCCACCCCACCTGAACCCACCCCACCCAAACCCCACTGCCCTGCCTGTAATGGAATAAAGAGCAAACTATGAAGATAAATGACTTTGTCAGATCTCTTTTTAACATGTGAGTCATTAAGGGAGGGGATATATCTGGTGTGTATTCTCTACAGCAGGGGGGGTCAAAGTCAAATACATGGAGGGCCAAAAAAACGAATGTGCTACAAGCTGAGGGCTGGACTGGTTCAATGTTTATTAAAACATATTGAAATGAAAATAGCCTACTGAACCAAGAGCCAACACAGTGTATATTATTTAATGATTAAATGACTAAAGCAATATTTTCTTATGGCTGTATCAGTAACTTCAAGGGGAAACATTTTCATAAGACAAACAGTAAAAAAACTAAACAAAACTAAACTTTGCGATTTCTGGTTGTGATTTGCGGTTCTACATTTCAACTTGCGTATTTCCGACATTTCCAACTTCATCGATTTCGCCAAACTGGACTTCAAGGGACAAATCACGTAAGTCAAGGGTAGTTAGCTGAGCTATCTACCCTTTTAGATGTGCTTACTACCCTTTCAAACTTTTAGTTTGCTGTGACGTCAGACAGAACCACAGGATCTGACTGATGTTCTCACTTGTGATTCACCTGTTTTTTATTTCAAATCCAGATTTGTTTTTCGTTAAACTTTGATTCTTATAACTTAAACTTGAAGGAACCCGACACTATTGTATGGATTTCTCTTGATGGAATTGACAGATGTCTCACAAGAAGACGCAATCTGGGTGGCAACATATGGAGCCCCGGAAGCTACGAACACACACCTTCGTGCTGTCACAAATGCTGGAATTTCATGTCTGTTTTTGAACATTCCATAACTATCCCAGTCTTTAAAACTTCTTTGAAATATGGTGCTGGCCTCAGATTCAGAATAAGTCTGTGTTTTAAGATAATCAGCGAGATTGTAACTTTTGAATTGAATATGTCCTAATTTTTGAAGTCATATTATAAATTGTACAGACTTTCTAATATGATACCGAAAAAGACCTCCTTCGTAAACTTAAATAAAGCAAAGTTATTTACCTCACAGGTAAACAAACAAACACACATTTGTGAGTCACTAAATTAAGTGACTGGAGGTGTTTCTCCACGTTTCCATCAGCTGTGGACAAACATGAACCTGAACCACATCCTTCTCCACGAGAGGGCAGCAGAGCATCTACCGCCTGAATCACAGCTGCACAAAGAAGCCAGTAAAGCGGAACGACTGCGTAAAAATGTTTCCAAATCATTTTCTGGAAGCCAAATTTCGAGTCCAAAGACAGTGACGTCACAACCCGCCCACCTCCACCGCTGATTGACTAGTGATTCTTCTGTGGGTGGGTCAAAATTGGGAAAGTCAGGTGCTGATTGGTTAGATTTTCGGACGCTTTGAGGGCTAACCAATCAACAGTTGAGGAAGGCGTGTCATAGGGTCTTCTTGGTTAGGGTTCATGAATTGGCTTCCAGTAGCGCAACTATCGCTCGATGCTAGGTTAACGTCAGCTCCTGACTGAACTGTTAGCATTTTTTTAAATCATGAATTCAACGATATAAAACCGAAAGATCGAACTCAGAATCGAACGCCTCGGTGAGTATAACTCATTTAATACTAGAATCGTGTCCCAGTCGTTTATATACGTGGTATAGCCCGGATGTCAATAAGCTAAATTAGCATGAATGTTTATACTGCGGGTTTAGCCCAGTGCTGTGATGTAGCCGCTGTCATTTAACTTCATTTACGCATTAGTTCAGACCAAAAATTCAATGGTGCTCAAACTCTGGACGCGAAATTAATTTATTTTCGACGATTTTTGCCTTTCGTGTCTAATATTTTGGCTTTTTCATTGGTGGTATTAGCTCGGTGGCTAAGGATGTGTTAAAACTAGTCAGAACGTTAGTTGTCATGGAGAGGTTCACTGATTTTAAATTATTATCTTTTAATGGACGTTCTGGACTCTTAACCTAGAAATGAAGCTTTTATTTTAGTTTTAGTTGTGTTTTAGTTATATCGTTCTCTAATAATGCTACGTTCAAAAGAGTAGACTACAAGCTTACTGAAATGTTTTCATTTTTCGCAAAAGTAAACAAGCCACATTTTATGATTGCAATTATATATATATATATATATATATATATATATATATATATATATATATATATATATATATAATTCTTTTATTTTTTTAAATTTTCCTACTATAAATTGTTTTGGAACATGAAATCCATTTTGCTTGAATCTCTTGGAATTTGTGTGAATGTGATTACTTTTTAATTAGTTTTTTGTGAATATATAAATGTCCTTTTAAAAATGAAATCAATTAAATGTGTTTTAACAGAAGCTGTTGATCATAAACCTGTCTTTACAGGGGCTGACTGAAGTGTCAGCGATGTATACGTCTGGGAAATACAGCTCACGGGGCCCTGCCCTTATTCCAAGGATGAAAACCAAGCATCGGATATACTACATCACCCTGTTCTCTGTGGTGCTGCTCGGACTGATCGCCACTGGAATGTTCCAGTTCTGGCCTCACTCCATTGAGTCGGCAGGGGACTGGACCCTCGCTAAACGCAGCGTTCACGACGCACCTCTGGCTCACCTGCCCATCTCCAGCCCCATTCCTGGGAGGGGGGACCTCAGCTGCCGCATGCACACCTGTTTTGATGTTTACAGGTGTGGCTTCAATCCCAAAAATAGAATAAAGGTAAGTGCCATTGATAGCATCCGTCGCATTTTGAGTGTGTTTGTACATACCAATATCCCTTTTGATATTAAGGAGTGTCTCATATCAAAAGTGTGAGCTGTAATTACGATCATGAAATCAATCGCAATCAATTGCTTTTGCAGGTCTACATCTACTCTCTGCAGAAGTTTGTGGATGAGATGGGAGTTCCCATCAGCAGCACAGGGCTGTCTCGGGAATACAACGACCTGCTCAGTGCCATTTCTGACAGTGACTTTTACACCGATGACGTCAACAGGGCTTGTCTTTTCATCCCGTCCATTGACGTGTTGAATCAGAACTCTCTGCGCGTCAGAGAAACTGCCCAGGCTCTGGCAATGCTGCCCAGGTAAACACTTAAACAGGACGCTATCACGAAAAAATTACACCTGGTGATTACACCTGGTGATTATTTTTCACCATAATAATAATCACAATAGGGTCTCTGACTGTGGGTTATTATAAATGGTGAATACAGTCAATTACAGCATTTAATCCAAAAAATTGTGTTCTTTTTGCACAAAACTAGAGATTGCCTCCACCTGGATCCACTTTTAATTCAATTAATTCTAATCCAAAAGTCAAATTTATAACCCTATAATTATATTTTAAGATTGTATGATTTGGAACAGCCAATCATTTATATCCTGGGCATCTGGCTTTTAATTTGGAGTCATAAATACCAACCTCCTATAGATGCCTTTTTTCGAGTATAATCTAGACATTCTTCCTTGAGAAGTGAAAAACTTAATAAGTGCCATATCCTGTAGTTTTAATAGTTTTAAGAAGGGCCTTTTCAATAGTTTGTGTAATTGTGTTGAGGAATATCAGAAATAATGTCTTTAAATTGAATTCAAGGTGTTAAATAAAGTGTTTTGTAAGATGGAGACTATTCAGTTTAATCAAGAAGAACGTCTGTGAACTGTCATAATTTTTTCAATAGTCTGTGAACAAACTAATGTCACGTCTGCTTTGACAGGTGGGACAAAGGAATGAATCACTTACTTTTCAACATGTTACCCGGAGGCCCTCCCGACTATAACACCGCCTTGGACGTGCCTAGAGACAGGTATATTAAGTATATCTGAATATTTTTTTTTACTAATACACAAGATAAAGTGTTATAATGCAAGTTAAACTACATTCAGAAGCCCCCGCGCAAATTAAACCAGCAAGCAGGCTGGCTAGTTTTCTAATAAGCTACCAGTTGGTAGTCTCTTTCATCGATATTTAGTTAAATTTGGCCCACAACACGTCAGGAAGCCTCGACAGTGACAACCAGAATCCTGGAATCATCTTCCCTCTATATTTTGCTGCCACGTTAAAACATTTTAACCGACTTAGGCATCGTCCGCCTCATTTATGTACAGAAACATGACCCTAATTCCATTATTGTATGCCTGATTCTCAATGTTTGTCGGATTAACTAACGATAAAAGCTGCAGAGACATGTTTCATTAGCTAGCAGCTCCTCGGGTAACGTGTAGAGATTAGAAAGTAACCACCAGATTTAAGAAACTGGAGGAGTTAGACTTACATCATGGGATTAGAGAATAATGGCCAGATTTTGAGAAACTGGAGGAGTTAGATTTACACGATTGGATTAAAGACTAACAGAGACAGATTTAAGAAATTGGAAGAGGTAGATTTAAATGATGGGATAAGAGAGTAACAGACAGATTTGACAAGATTGAAGAGTTAAAGTTAAGGTAGGGTCGGATTAGAATATAAACGTGAGTTTATAAAGGTGAGTTGATGAACACTCAGTAAGTTGGTATGTTAAAAGGATTATTTCGTAGTTCGCTCCATCTCTCCGCAGATTGTTGATTTGTATATTTTCATGCGGCCTTGAGCTGGTAATCCGATCTGGTTGTCTCTCCTTTTGGCATTGCACCTCATCAGAACCTGGTGTGTCTGCCTGGTGGTATGTTTTCACTTAGGGTGTTCCCTTCCCTGAGAATGAAGAAGAACCAGAAATGCGTTTATCATGAAAGGATTGTACAGGTCCATAAATCTGGTTTGATGTCATTTCTCATGCCACATCAACGTGGAAAAAAGGAACGGCTTGAGGTTTTGTTCTCCGTGTTTGTTCTGCTTTTGTCTACTCATCCGTCAAATGTCACGTTTTTATATGTTTCAGGGCGCTGCTGGCCGGGGGCGGCTTCTCCACCTGGACATACAGGCAAGGTTATGATGTCAGCATCCCCGTGTACAGCCCTCTGTCTGCAGACGTCGAGCTGCCGGAGAGACACCCAGGGTAATCTCACCTGTCACCTACTCCTCATGTCATTTATTGTCAAATTCAACCACAGCGTTAATGAAGGATTTTATGGCATTATCAAATAAGGAAGGAGATTTCATGAACAGGTGCTTGAAACAATTACACAATCAGACTGCAACACGGGAGCCGGTTTTTCAACATGCTACGCGTGCTGAGGAACAGCCGTTGTCCTGCTGCTGACGATGAAATGTCGTGTGTCAGCTGATTCAGGACTTGCCCTTGTTCTTGCCATTGCATAATTCTTTAAATTTGGCATTTTTCACCAATAGGGCCATGGTGATCTTACCAAACTTTGAGATTCCCTGCCGTTACTCAGATAAGAGACTCGGTCACCTAAAGAATAATTATCCTGAGCTTAATCCTACAGACATACACAACAATGTACATAAAAGAGTTACTGGAGGAGGATTGCAGTTGCATCTGGTCATCTGCCAACTCCATAACAGATCATCAATAGACCAGCGCTGACAAATCTGATCGCAATGTTAAAGATCTACTCCCATGCACTCCCACACTCCAGGAAATGAAAACGGTTGGGGTTCGGCACCAACACCAAGGAAGTCCAAATACAATCAGATGATTGAACAGAGGAACTTACAGTCTGGAACACACTAGAGCTAACTAAGACATTCGTATTCTGTGAGTTACATCAGATAGTAAGATTTGAATATAAAGGTGAAGTTTGAGCACAAGTTACTAGTTTCATTCATTCTGACGGAGCTCATAAATCAAACTAATTGTACCTCAAAAGAATTGTCCCCATTTAAAACAACTAAAATCATTTTAATCCACTCCAGCTGTGTAAAAAAAAAAAAAAAAATTAAAAACACATTTCTTATTGACCAATAGACATGCAGACCTTTCCTGTGCATAATTAATTATGTATATGTTAAGTAAACAATGATAAAGAATGAAAAGCAATGCAAAACGAGCTACGTCTTTACTCAACCAACGAGAACAAGATCCGGTCTCACTGATGTTGTATCCATCCACCAACATGTGGGAAAGAACGAGATCCGGTCTCACTGATGTTGTGTCCATCCACCAACACGTGGTAAGGAACGAGATCTGGTCTCACTGATGTTTTGTCCATCCACCAACATGTGTTATAGAACGACATCCGGTCTCACTGATGTTGTATCCATCCGCCAAGTAGCGGTGTTGTGCTAAATCCCGACTTATAAGTCGGATTTTTGCTTGTATGACGAGCAAGTATCTCAAATAACTCGTGTGCCGAATGTCTCGTATGTCAAGGTACTTATATATGTGTGTGTGTGTGTGTGTGTGTGTGTGTGTGTGTGTGTGTGTGTGTGTGTGTGTGTGTGTGTGTGTGTATATATATATATATATATATATATATATAAAATTAAAAAGCGTGTCTTGATAACTATGTTGTGCCTCTCCCCTCTCTGTTCTTTAGTCCACGGCGCTACTTTATTCTGTCGTCACAAACTGCCATCCACCGGGAGTACCGCGCCGAGCTGGAGCGCCTGAAGGAAGAAAACGGAGAAGCTTTGCTGCTGCTGGACAAGTGCACCAATCTCTCCCAGGGGGCGGTCACCGCACGCAAACGCTGCTACAAGGGTCAGGCGTACGACTACCCTCAGATCCTGCAGGTCAGACACTCACTGCGCTTTGTCATCGTACTGCTGAATCAGCATCTGCAAATATGCTGCATAATCTTGCATGATTCATTTTGTACTAGAAATCAGCAGGACTGTTTGTGTGGTTAGCAAGATACTGTAGACGTGGTTGGACGGCAGATTCCTGGAGATTAACAAACAATTGAACTACCTGATTTACGATTTTAGAACAGGAACTTCATGTGAGGAACTAAAAGTAAAAGTAGATTACGGAGGAAACGTTCAGATTAAGCTCCTACGATGTTCATCGTAGCAGCAGGAACTGGTCAGAACACGTTCTCATAACTTCTTGCTTCCGTTGCGTCCCTCCAGGAGTCGTCGTTCTGCGTGGTTCTGCGGGGGGCGCGTTTGGGCCAGGCCGCCCTGAGCGACGTGCTGCAGGCCGGCTGTGTCCCGGTCATCCTTGCCGACTCCTACATTCTGCCCTTCTCAGAAGTACTCGACTGGAAAAGGTCAGAATAACTCACCGAACAATTGATGACGTATGGAAAGGGTGGACAGCTTCATTTCACTAATCTTTTTTTTTTTTTTTTTTCCATCTCCCTTCAGGGCGTCTGTCGTGATTCCTGAAGAGAAGTTGTCAGAAATGTACACAATCTTGAAAAGCATTCCTCACAGACAAGTCGAAGAAATGCAAAGACAGGTAAGGAATTTATGTCAGAACAAAAGCGTCTGTCCAGATGGCTTATTTAAAGAATTTCTGATTGACAAAGTGGTTAGGTGTGGACAAAAGCACCTAAAATAGACATTTAGCACGCCCTGTAGCTACTAATCTCTTACAAGTCTGGAAACCAAGCCTATTTTTATAATTTTGAATATCAACCGCACCTTAAAATGGATTAAAATTACATACAACTTTTATCTGAATCACAAAACCGGACCAGTTCAGCTGCCCTTCGTTGCCTCACATCACCTCTGGTCCATTTCACTGGGAAAACATGTTAGTCCTAGGGCTCAGACATAGGCTTTAGGATGGATGAGAAAAAAACAACAACTTAAAAACACTTCCTTGTTCTTGAGGCAGACATTCACTGTATTTAATTTACAATCCTTTATTTATACTAGTACTGGGCGTGTTGTTGGTTATTTTAATGCTAAGAAAGCATTTTACTTGCGTATGGCTTGATTTATTTCTTAAATCAAGTTTTTAAAAAAATCTTTAAATGAATTTCTTATTAGAATCTGGTGTTTAACAGATAAAACCAAGCTCACATCAGAAAAGCTTGAATATATGAAATGTTGCATAAAAGAAATGGGAAGTAACAACCAAACTAAAGAACCTAAAGAATCTGCTGTGATCTAAACACAAACGGAAATATTCTTATCCATTCATTGTCCAAGGGGGTCCTTCCCTCATTTTCTGGTGTATAATAAAGGGTAATTTCAATAATAATATTTCAAAAAGAAAAAAAAAATTCTATTTTAATATAATAGTTTATTTGTCTTTGTGTTCGAGGAATTGCAGTACAGCAAAACGGCCAGCGGAGGGCGCAGCAGCGTTTTGTTTCATGTGCCTGTGAGTCGATGTTTGACGTCGGTGCTTAAAAATGGAAAAAGATAAGATCAGACAGTACAAACATGCCACTAAAGAACCACGGCATCGTAGACGGAACATCAGACGTCTTTATCTTAGATTTATCAGTTTGATTTATTATCGTTTTCCCAATCGGAGGCTAATATAAAGAAAAAAGAAAGCAGTTGTGATGTGTTTACACCCACTGCTGTGGACATACCACCTGAATATGACCTTTATGAAACAAACAGAGTCATCCTGTGGATGTTCAACACGGACATCCTCTTTCCTCTCTCAGTCTGTTGATCCCACTTCCACTCCCAGCTTTGCCACAGCTCCTTCGATCTCTGAGGTTGATTTATGGAATATGTCAAGTCGGAATCATTTCCTCTGTCTCATGTGCTGCCTGCCTCTCTTTAGCCTTCATATTTCCGTGCGTCCCTTCTTAGAGAGCCGCCTAGTCAGATGTGACGATGACTTGCATGAAACCTTCTGCTGAAGGACGGTTCTTCAGTCCTGCGAGGTTCTAATCCGGACTGATTTATGCTTGAGACTCCAACACTCTGTATTATATATGTTATGGAATACTTCAATCTCAGTGAACGGTGCTAATAATTCTCAGGCAGACCAACATTCCCAACAGAACGTCCTCGGTTTCGAGGCTGTTTGTGATTAAGTCTAAACCCTCTAATGACCGCCTGGTTCTGTCCGCAGCTCGCTGGCTGCCAGTGCCGCTCTCCAGGTTAAAACATCTGTCAGGCGTTTGACAACTTCCACCGACGGTAACAAAATGACGCTGACGCTTTAATCTGAAGTCTATCTGATAATCTCTTCGACCTTTATTTTAACTAGTCCAAACAGTGGATCCCGGGGTGGTGGTGGGGTTAGCCACTGAGGAACGCTCCCCACTCCGGGGAAATTAAACGATAATTCGTTTTTTTTAATCGAGCTGAAACATGGGATTAGTGTTAGATTTCACCAGCGGAGGTAAAATTGGACCTGAGGTTGTTTGCGTCAGTTCTTAATTCTTCGACAGATTCAGGAGGACGATTTCCTTAAGGATTCATTTCGTTTTCACGTGGCTAGGTTCTCTGATTCCTTCCGTCTCGTAGCTCGACTGGAGACGACAGGCCGGTGGCTGCGTTTTGAGGCCTTCTCTTCTTCACCGCTCATAAAAATTCTTGCAGGCGTTGGGAGCGGCTGGAGGGCGATGAGACGGGCCCTAGGGCCAGCACAGTTTGCTTTCTGGCTCCTCCTTTCATCACTTGCTGATTTATAGGCCGTTGGGATTCCCTCCTGAGATTAGAAAGTCCTTTTGCTTTCGCCTCGCTCCCCTTGTAAAAATAAACACAACTTTCGGTGTTGCGCATCTCTGAGTCGTCCGACTCTCCGTCCTCCTGCCTGACGACGTCAGGAGGACGTAGAGATATCTAACTCAGATGAGGACGTCTTTGGACTCGGGTCCTTGAGGAGCTGTTAGGGTGGGGGGGGCCATCAGCGTAAGGCGGCGCCTTCTGGCAGGAGACAGCGTTGTTTGACGCTTCATTAAGAGTTAAAGGGTCCTCTCGCCCCTAAACGCTCCCTTGAAGTCTCTTTATAGAATAATGTCCCGCAGGAGGCGAGGAGGCTTCATGTTTTATGGTAGAAGTTCACGAACCCCAATAGCATCGAGTCTTTAGCATTATTTCTATTTCTTAACACAGTCAAACAAATTCTAGATCACAAACCCACCGGACTGTTCTCCTCTTGGATCTCCATCTATGCCGGGCCAACCGGGAGAGGTTTTGACTCAGTATCCCGGCAGCCGATGCGATAACATTTAAGTTGTGGGTTAAGAGTTCAGTCGTCATTAAAGTCTGTTTTTCTGCTGAAGTAAAACAGACAGCTTCAAAAGAGATTCAAAAGAGCCTCAGGAAGAAAAAAAAAGCTGCTGGAGGTCAAGCTGCAAAATGATCTTTAAAAGATTTTACAGTTATGACTTCAAGACGATGGGCTGTCTACTGTCACATAACGACGATGTCATGGATTAAAAATGAGCAACACTAAAATTCCAGCAGGTTGATGAAACAGTGTCCCAAAAAAAAAAATCATGCATGTAAACTTTTTGTCTCCTGCGTTGACTTTAAAACGCTTCATTCTGCATTACTTTTTCATAAACACTTCAATCGTTAATTTCTTTTGGGATGTCCTGTTGTCTTAACGCTCATTTATTCCCTTGTTTTCTTGTTTTCTTGTATTCCGTTTTTTTTCCGATTATCCTTTTTTTTAGGCGCGCTGGTTCTGGGACGCCTACTTCAGCTCCATGAAGGCCATCGGATTGACGACCCTCCAGATCATCAACGACCGCATCTACCCATACGCCGCCCGCACCTACGAGCAGTGGAACAACCCGCCTGTAGTGGTACGTAACCGCACTTTACAGCGAGTTGCCTTTTTTTTAAGGTGGGGGCTACATAATCCATACAGTCTGTGCGCTCCATTCCTTGAAGTCTTTTTTTTTTTTTAATTTTATTGGAGACATCTGAATGACCGCTTTCCACAATGGAGCTCTCAGATGCTCTGGATGCCACATAAGCTTCCTGGATCTATCGCTGCCTTTTGTTTCCTGTGTGAAGGCACCTCGCTTACGTCGCCTCGTAGTTTTTTTTGGGATCCGCCCAGCGACATCTGGAGCGTCCAACTCGCGTCAGCAGTTCCTCCGCGCTCACAAAAATGCCTCTCGGCTTGTGGCAAAAAATAAGTTCCTGCACGTCTGAGTCAGGTTAACCCCCAAGCAGATCGCTGGGTAATCGCCGTTTACACTTGACGTCTCCCACGTTACGGCAGCAGCGACCCGGTCCGATCTATCAGCGTCACTCAGATCTGTAAGGGTTGTCCAGACCCGGAGCAGGTAATTGCATTGGGGGAGGGGGAGAGGTTTGGGGGGGGGGCGACCTTTGGCCATTCCTGCCTCAGATGGGAGATGAAGTGTGTTCTTGATGGATTCGGTGAATGGATGGCGAGGAGAACGTGCACAGAGTAGGAAATAAATCAGGCAGACACCTCCCCACCCCCCCCTCCTACTGTAGTCCTTTAGACGGGTAATTGAAAACACATTCCCCAGAATTTCTGGTGCCTTTTGGGGAGGGGGGCAACAAGTTTCTTTCTGTGTTTTGCAGTGGGTCGGTGGCAGACGATCGGGACGTTTTTGTTCTTGTACAAACGGACGTTAAAGAACTTCCTCCAGGTCCAAGGGGGGGGGCTGACATATAAAATGCATTTCTGTCATCTCTGTAGCATCGCGTTCAGGGTTCAAGCGTTTCCACCGCGCTAGCTGTGACGCTGTCACTTTGTTTAGTGTCGTAAAGCCGATGGGGACAGGACTCCTTTAGATCTGGGGTGGGGTGTAGGGGGGAGGTTGTGTGGCTTTCTTTTCATCTGTTTTATTCTGTTCAACAAATGGCTTAACTGGTCTCTGCTTCTTTTATGCTCCTTTAAATGTTTACGTGTTACTTTAATTATTTCCCCCCTTCGCTTGTTCGACAAAGTGATAATGACCACAAGCAAATTTCCACTAGCCAATAAAGACACTTTTTTGTGTTTTTTTTACTGGCGGAGGACGCCACCTTCAGCGGCGGCGTCTCCGTCGACAGACTCGCATCGATGCGATGGAAGGTGCCACGTAATCACCGTGTGGACCCGAGGAGGAAAAGTGTTCATGTGTTCTTCAAGAGGCCCACAGATTTTGGGCTTTAGATATTCCGTCTTTATACCCTGGATTGTCACTGGAACCGGGGTGGAAGGGTTTGATGTCGTTTATCGAGCCAGTGAAGCGATGACGCTTCTGCTTGTGCTTGTAAACGGAAGATTTTGGTTGTCAAAGCAGCTGAACTCCTTCCTGATCCGTCAGGAGGTTTCTGCCAATATCAACACGCAGGTGAAGCCTTAAACCAGGGGTCTCCAAATTTTTTCCTCTAAGGGCCACATAACTTTCCCCTTCTCTGATGGGGGGTCCGGGGTCAGAAAAACTGACGATTGCAGTGATGTCTAAATGTTAACATTTATTGTCTTCCAGAATGTCACACATAAACAAATATTAATAAACCTTTCTAGGATCTTAACAGAAAAAAAGTCATGAAATAAATAACATAACACAACAAATAATAACACTATTAATGAAATAAATAACACTACAGTGATCCCTCGTTACTCATGGTTAATGCATTCCAGGACCAGACGTGAAAAACAAATTTCCGCGATATAGCAGAAGAACTATTTATCTTATTATTTACGGTAATTTAAACGTTTATGAACCCTCCCCATGTTGATATTAAACCACCTTCTATCTGTTTTACCTTTTACCACACTCTGATAGACTGTTTAAAGCACTTTTGTATTACAGAAAAATATTTCTTTAACACACACAACTGCACTGCGTTCCGTGAGTCTCAGATTGCTGCCAGCCAATAGTATGCGCCTACGAGATCACATGACTACCTACTAAATATCCTTGATGTAGTGAAGCCGTGCATCTTGAGAGCGGATAAGCGAGGGATTACTGCATTTATGAAATAGATAACAACTTGAGTGTTTTTCTGGTGCTGTTCAGGGGGCCGTGCCAAATTTTGAGGTGGGCCGCATCCGGCCTGCGGGCCGTAGTTTGGGGCTCACTGCCTTAATTGATGAAACCTGGTAGATTTAGGGATTTGGTTTAAAAGTCAGTAGGTTAGCTCTTCATAGGAACAGAACAGGAAGCAAAGCCATCCTAACTCGCCGGTTGCTCTTTGTTCCCTCCTGCCTGCAGAAATGGACCAGCGTGAACAGCCCTCTGTTCCTGCCGCTCATCCCACCGAGGGCGCCCGGCTTCACGGCGGTGGTGCTGACCTACGACCGCATTGAGAGCCTCTTCCGGGTCATCAAGGAAATATCCAAGGTGCCCAGCTTGGCCAAACTGTTGGTGGTGTGGAACAACCAGAACAAGAGTCCTCCTGAAGGTGAGCGCCGGAGTTCATGGGTGTGACACGTCTGAGGCATGTCTCGTTAAGCTCCTATCAGTCATCCTCCTCCTGGAATCTGGGATTTATTTTGGTTTTATAGTTTCGTAAGTCTCAGAATAAGGAGGGCAGCTGCTCATCAAGGTGGAGCTTAAGTTCTGAAATTCAGAACGTCTCTATAATTAACCCGCCGCCGCTGCTGTTGTATCTTCCCAGGCTTCGAAATAAAAGGAAAGGATGACAGCAGGGCAGACGGAGTGAAAGGAGAAACTCAGGGTTGTTTAACATGGCAGATTTCCTGACAATAGCTTTTGACAGGAGACCTCAGACGTGGTCAGGAGGATCTGCAGCTCTTCTCATGAGCTGCCAGCACCCGGTTAGCCCATTAATGAGGGGACACATTCTGTGCCATTCGTCTTTGCCGGCATCCGTGCCGTGGACGCTGCCCAAGATCTTTGAAACGCTCGCCTGAAAAAACACACGCCTCATGCAGATCTGCCATGCGGTCGGATCTGTGTGTGCTTGAGGTTAGCGTAGCAAAAGGAGCAAGTTTCCAGATTCAAATACGACGTCATGAGTCCGCACTCGCCCTCAGACGCTGATAGTTGTTTTAGGGTCTCGTCAAGCTTCAAAAAAGAGATGAAAATTTGGTATTACAGGTGTCACGTACGGAATTTATGGAGGGATGTTGGGCTGCAGCTGAAACACATTTGCAAATCATGAATAGATGGAATTAGACGTGTGGAAAAAAAGTTTTAAATGCCTTATTTTTGTCATATAAGAGAAATATAAGCAGAGAATATTCCAATTTCTCAGTTGGAACCAGCTAATTTTATCCATTTCTTTCATTAAAAATTATTTTTAATTGAAATAATTCACCATAAAAATGTTCCCCTGACAGAGTCGCTCTGGCCGAAGGTCAACGTCCCCCTCAAGGTGGTGAGAACCAAAGAGAACAAGCTCAGCAACCGCTTCTTCCCTTACGACGAGATCGAGACGGAGGCGGTGCTTGCCATCGACGATGACATCATCATGCTGACGTCCGACGAGCTGCAGTTCGGCTACGAGGTGAGAAGAAGGAAGGAAAGAAAGAAAAGAAAAACCTTTTGAGAAAATCCGCCACACTCGCAGGTATTACAGGGAAGCGTTTCAACTTGATCCCTCCATTTAAAGTCATTCTGGGGTGGGGGGATTACGCTCTCCTTCGCCAGGGCATGTTTGATGTGTGAAGAATGATGACAGGTCCCCACGCTGATGCTTTCCATGCTCGCATACCTGCTGGCCCCCCTCCCCAGCTCAGCGCTCACCTGTATCCATTTAGACGCCATTTCATCAAATTGTTGCTCAGTTTAAGGATAATTACGTGGAATTGCAGCAGGATAGAGGAGCTGTCTCCGTGGCGACGTGACGGTACATTTCACGGATCAACTGGTGCCTGAACGGGAGAAAATCAGCCAATCAGAAAGCTGTTTGTTCTCCAGTCCGACTCCCGCTGGTGATTTCTGGCTCAGACAAATATTTTCAGATATAATTGGAGGCAAACCCTTACATTTTCTACACCCTGTAATCATTCTAAGCCCGTTCTTATCGTAGTCGGAGTCGTCTCAACACCCCCGTCTTTCCTCCCCCCGCAGGTATGGAGGGAATTCCCAGATCGGCTGGTGGGATACCCGGGCCGGCTGCACCTCTGGGACCACGAGCTGGGGAAGTGGAAGTACGAGTCGGAGTGGACCAACGAGGTCTCTATGGTTCTGACGGGGGCCGCCTTCTACCACAAGGTGAAAATAGTCCCGCTTTAGCCTCTCGTAGGCTAACCCTGCTAGCATCAGGGAACCAAACACAGATTAATCGTGCAAACTTGTCGGTGTTTCATCTTCCTGTTTGTTTCTCTTCCAGTACTTCAACTACCTGTACACCTACAAGATGCCAGGAGACATCAAGAACTGGGTGGACGCCCACATGAACTGTGAGGACATCGCCATGAACTTCCTGGTGGCCAACATCACAGGAAAAGCCCCCATAAAGGTGAGCTCACGCATCTGAAACTTCCTGTGGGAGGCAGGAAGTCAGACTGATGGGAGCTGGGTTTGATCAGATCTCACCCTTCAGTTTTCCTGCCTCCCCACCCTCCCCCTCTATATCACACTGATGTGCCCAGGTGCGGGGGCCCAAGCTAAATCCTGGCTTTAACCTCCCTTATCTGGGTGTCACTCACTGGCACTCCCCCCTCGGAGTGTGTTTTCCTAAGCTCACACACACCCTGCCATAGTATCAAAAGCGGTACACTTCCGTACGCCTGCACGCAATCCCACCTCCCACGCCCCCCCCCCCCCCACATATCTCCTACGGGTTTTCTTCAGAAAACACTCAACCCTCAGTAGCTCACAGAATTCATCTGTCTCTCTCTGTGCTGCTAGCTAACAAACCGCTGTGACTCTGTTCCGGTTCGGTTCAGGTGACCCCTAGGAAGAAGTTCAAGTGCCCAGAATGCACCGCCATCGATGGGCTGTCCCTGGATCAGACGCACATGGTGGAGAGGTGAGACGCTTCTTTTTTCATTAATAAAAATCTGTGATGAAATGATCCCAGCAAACACAACACATCATTTATTTCTGTTTTTCTTTTTAATTTTTAAAATTTCATTAAAATTTCCACCTCCAGTCTTACATCGACTGGCTGTCATGTGGAATTTCAGTCACGTTTTATATTATTATTCTTTATTTTTACACTTATTTTTTGTTTTTATCTTCTAAAAACCTTTTAAATGTTTAAAATTGTTTTGATTTTCGATCATTAAGAAAATCTGAATAAAGATGTGATATTTTTGATAAAATGCAGACCTGTTAGTTGTATATCCATAATCTTGGAATAACCAATGAGGAGTTTCAAGGGGCGGGGCTTCAGGACTGAGACGCTGCTCTAATGAGACTAAATTTACGTCATGTAATCTTGTTTTTTGGGCATTTTAAACTTTTTCAATGATTTTCATGTCTTAATTTTCCCTTTTGAGCTGAATCCTGTATTTTTGTGAGTATTTTTAGCATTAGTAACTCAACTGTCATCCTCCAAAGGCCAAATCTGGTTTCTTCTTGTTAATTAAAAAATAAAACTCGGCTGCAGACATGATTTAATTCTTGTTTGATTTTCTTTTCAGGTCTGAGTGCATCAACAAGTTTGCATCGGTTTTCGGCACCATGCCTCTGAAAGTGGTGGAGCACCGCGCCGACCCGGTCCTCTACAAGGACGACTTCCCAGAGAAGCTGAAGAGCTTCCCGAACATCGGCAGCCTGTGACCCCCCCACCCTCCACCCCCCAGGACCTAGTGCTCTCAGTGACTTTTACTTTGGATTTTATTTGCACCAACACTAACACATGAACCGCTCCTGGAGTCTGATAAAGGCTTCTGCTCCGTCACCCCTCCTCTTCAGAGGGGGAGTTGTGGGTGGAAACGCTGGATTGTAGCTGCTGTGGGATGAACCTATAGACTGTATATATGACAGTGTATATATTTCTATTTTGCAGCCGTGCTGTATATATAACAAATAATTTATGATGCTCCAACCACATTTTCATCCTTTGACGAGCAGACAGAGACCTGATCGCTGACTGGAAACGCAGAGTAATGAATGTTGAAGCGACATCCTCCTCCTGGGACTGATGGGACGTAACCGTGGCGACAGCGTGACGTTTATGCAGCCAGTTTGCTCCATAAACGGCTATTTTTGTTGTCGACAAACACGGATACGTTTGCCAGGAATGGATCAAATCCAAAAAGCACTCTCCTGAAAATAGACGCATTTTTTTAACGAGTTTTCCATCGGATTTCTTGTTTGTTTGTTTGTTTGTCGAGGTTTTAGCCCCATCTTAACCTCCTGATGTTTTTATTTGTCGGTGAAATCATCCAAGGTTTACATGTTAAATGTATAAACTATGATTTTTGTGATACATAAATAAACGTCTCCACCGTCTGCCTTTCCGCCAGCCTCCGTGACACGGGTCGCCCCCCTCCCAGCCCCAGCACCCCCCACCACCCCCGTCACCTGTTGTTAATATACACCGCCTAATCCACCCTGTTCAATGTCAGCAGTTCAAAAGGGTGAAGTTCTTATTTTTGTCATCTTCAATTAGCATGATGCTCCAGCGATCTCGTTTCCTCTCCGGGGGGGGATTTCAGAGAGGGTGGTGCAACAAAAACAGACGACAAACTCCTTCACAAGTTGTGACCGGCCAGTTTGTTTAAATCCGACAATTTGAGAGGATTTACTTGAAACTGGGAGTGAAATCTCAATAATAACGGGAGAACAGACTCCTCTTGTGTGTGAAAGAAACAGCAATTCCAAACAGGTTTGCAATAACTTATCGTACTTTAATCACACACAAAACGTAACACAAACATGATTAAATTCATGTCGTCATTCCAAAAAAAAAAAAAAAATTACATAACAAGAGAAAAAAAAATTGAATTAAAAGTCGTCCACTCAGATACTCCATAATTGTCTCACAGAATAAAGCATCTAGTTAGTAACACTTCAAATGAAAACATATATGCACAAACGTACACACATGTACACACGCCTGTCTTCAGTAGTATTAGAAATGAGAAAGGTGGTTTATTGTGTAAACCTGAGCTACTGAATGCCAGCATGTTTGTGCGATCCGAGCCGAGGACCGGTCCGCTTTTAATCCGACCAGACGCTCTCGTCTGTCCCGACATACAATCCCTCGACCCACGGCCTCCGACGGGGGCCGGGCGATAATTAGAAGGCCTTCCTGGGCTGGAGTGGAAGTGAAGGAGAGGGAGCGGCTGTGTGTGTGTTTGTGTGTGAGGGAATCGAAAGCAAAGCCATGACAGCTGAGGGGGAAGCATGATGTGAGGCATGTTTGTTTTGCATTTACCCCCCCGGGGTGCAGCTGTGTGCACTGTCCTTTTTTTTCCCAGAATGCCGGAACACTCGTGGCTCGCCCTCGGGTCAGATCGCTGAGGCCCCCCCACCTCCATGTTCACAGGAGGTTTTTTTTTAAAGATGGAGATCCCCCTCACCCCCACCTCGCTGCTCCATCACCTGCCCCGAAGGAGGCAAACATGGTTTCATTTTGGAGCATTAGCAATGGTTGCTTTGCCCGAAGGTTCACGACCAGGTTTCAGGTTTTTCCTTCTCCAAACCGTGAAGCAGCTGCTTCCCTTCAGGCCCCAAACGCAGAGGAAGAACATCAGGAAGTGGATTCTCCTCCTGGTTTCACAAAAAAAAAAAAAAAAGAGATCCAGGTGAGACGTCGTGCCAGTATCCCTTCCTGAGACCCGGATCTACGTTTTCTGACGGAATCTGTCGTCAAGCTGTTTGGGAATCCTTTCCATCATGTTAATGAGTTAAATACAACTTCATCTGAAGTGCATGTTAAACCAAAGGGTTAAAAAGTGGATGACATAACAGAAAGCTACGAAAACCGGAATAAAAATGATTATTCTTAAATTTAAGGCAGCTGGACTCGAGCGATTATTGGTTTTTAAGTGTCGGTCAATGAATTCACTGTTTACGTGGCAAAAATAAAAAATAAAAATAGGCGTCATTTGGAGAAGAAAAACGCTTCAAGAACGAATGTAAATGGAGTCGGGTGGAAAATAAGGTGATGATTGGTGGGAAAGACTTCAGAAAGCGTTTAAAGGGTTTTCCCAGCAGGGCTGATGTCATGGATTACGGCTGGAGAGGTTGAAACGCCAAAGTTAAGAATGACTCATTTCTGTTCCTCAAACAAACTTCTCTTGGATTCTGGGTCTCCCCTCATCGAGGTTAAGCATTTCAGCTTCCAAAAACTGAACATTTGGGGTCCAAACATTTTGATCTTCCTCTTCATATCCGACTGAATCTCACAACTCAAATCCACGGGTCGAAATTGGGTCGCGACCTCTCGACCTCAGCGTCGACCTGATGGATGGCTGCCATTGGGTTTAAACAGAAATAATGAGGAAAAAGAAACTGAAACACGCTTCCGTCACTCCGACCAGCCAAACGCTGGTTTGGGGTGTTATTTCTGGCAGGGCGTCCGACCGGTAGGCACTTCACTCCCTGATGCTCTTGCAGCTAAGGGAAGGGGTCGTGTAGGGGGGGTACAGTTATGTCCATCCTCTTGCAAACAGAGCCGTCTCTGTTTTGGAGGCTGGCGCTCCCAGGCTCTTCAGCCCCGAGAGCAGCAGGCCTGCTGTGCCCCCCCCTCTCAAACTCCCACACTCCATTTCCTCCATCCATCCACCCCCCCACATGGCCACCATTGGTGGGGCGCGTCAGGGCGGCAGGTGGATCTCTCACCCCGGCTGAACCAAAACAAACCATCTCCACTCGGAACGCCGGAGAGTTTGAAACATGAGTCTGAAACTTCCTGAAGCAATACGAAGCAGGGTTACCGCGGCAACGTCACAGCAGCTACTCGTGCTAACACTAATGGAGATTGTATGTACGTGGCATGGGACGATAAACACAGAGGATAAAACCACCAGAAGAGAAAAAAACACTCCAACTTTAAATAATAACAGGAGTAAAAACAGCCCCTCAAATGGGAGCACTGGACAAACAGAAGATCCTGTTTTATGGTAAAATAAGTGCACTGGTTTAGTTTAAATGGATTAATTCCTAAAGTTCCATTACAGTAAAGCAACACCTCAAAAGGATCTTCACTAAAAGCTCACGCCGATCTCTCCGGCGTCGTCTCCGCCCTTCTTTTTATTTGCGTGAAAGTTTAGTTTCAGGTCGAAGGTCGTCAACATTGCGTTTGAAAAGTTCGATTCTAGCGTTCAGTGGGTTTGCATGACGAATCAGGGGGGGAGGGGCAAACAAAAGCCCCGCCCCCCAAAGGTTCCGACGCATCATGTGGCCCAGGATATGGCTGCACTGTGCTCCTTGGCCTTCATGCGCAGAGCGGCGATGCTGAATGACTTGCGGTCGGGGTCCATGTTGAGGTCGTACGTGTTGATGCTGGTTGGCATTCCGGGCGGCGACCCCCCGAACAGGCCCCCCATGTGGGCCTGTCCCATGTGACCCACTGGGCTCGGCACGCCCAGGAAATCGGACACCCCACTGGCGGAGTGCGGGTGAGGCGTCATGCAGGGGGTGACGGTGTCGCAGGGCACCACGCAGCCCGGCACCGGAGACGCGGCGCTGCTGCCGCTGATCCAGGACGGGTTCTGGATCTGGAATCGCGGCAGGAAAAGAACGTTTGTTAAATGTTTTGGAATAAATGATGAATTCACTTTCTCACTCAGTCTAAAAGTATTCTAAGAATATAAATAAAAATTAAAAAATTTAAATTTCTAAAAATATTTCACACATTTAACTTAAACGTGTCACTTAAATAACATGAAGCAGCTAACGCTAAGGCCTGGAGCGTCATTTCCCGCCATTTCTATGGTTGTTGCTAGGCTAAGCTAACTGCTAGCTCCAGATTAGTTTACAGATCCAAAGGTCGTATTAAATTTATAATCTAGACCCGGACGAGGAAGAGAATTAACTTATTTGTGATCAAATCCTATATTTCACAATAAAAGCATCATAAACTGTAGTGGTCAAAAGTCTGGAGACGCTTTCCCATTTACTTGAGTACTCAGAGCGATGGTTAAGGTCCCCTGTAGGTCGAGGTTACTGGGACAAACTGGACGATGGTACTGGTTTTGTAATTGTAATTGTGCTGGTTTGTATACTTGCACAGGTTGTCCTCAATTTATGAATGTTCGGATATATGAGCAAACAGCGTCGCCACATCCGACCATTGTCCTGCAGTTCCGCTTTCTACCACAACCTCCAAGGGGGGCAGCACCACTATGTTCATGCAGCTCCCACACCCGTCACACCTCTTGTTGTTTGTTGTCTCTGTGAGCATCTCAGAACTTCCTGCTTCCTACCTGGGACACTTTTCTGTTCATCATGGATGATAAAGTAAAGACTAGTGAAGATAGTGTTAGTGGTGACCATCGCTCTGATGACAACTCTGAGTCTGACCAACAAGAACTCCTCCTCCTCCTCTTCATTCTAAAGGTAAGCTACATGCTACATGCTAAAGTACCAAAGGGGTTATCAGTGGTGGTCCACGTATCTGTATCACAGAAAAACTTTACTGATAAAATTAGTGATAAAGTAAGGACCCTGGATATTTAGCCCTGCTGTCTGTCACAACCCAACTTCACTGCCCCACTGGTTGATTCAGGCTTTATAAATAAAGTTGAATTGATTGTTGTTGATGATCTTAAAAACTGGTGGAGAGTTCCTCCAAGTGTTTTATTCTTCTCCTCAAGGATTAAATTACAAGGAGCAGAAGTTTACAGTAAACTAATATTACTCTTATTAATCTTACTCTTACTAATTTTATTCTTATTTATTGTACAGTAACATGATATCATGTGATTTTAATGGTTTTCTAGTGATTTTAAAAGTCCAGTATTTGTGTTGGACAGACGGATGAAATGGCATAAACTTTATTATTATTATCATTATTGTGTACTTGTACCTCTACTGGTTGTGTACTTGTACCTGTGCGTAGTTCTCGGCGCGCGTCAGCAGGGGCAGCTCGTAGGCGGTGGAGAAATGTGTTCGGACCTGCTGCATCTGTCCAAAACGTTCCCGTTTCCTCCACTTTGCTCTTCGGTTCTGGAACCAGACCTGAGGGAGAAACGAGGGGTTTCTACTTCCATCCATCAGATTATCCTTTGTTGGAGTTTCACAAATGAGGAAAATAGACGCAAAAGTGACTAAAAGACGTTTCCCTTGTTTACTTGTGGTGTTTATTTGTTGTTTGGGAGAGAACTTTAAGGACACGTCTGACCCTGACGACCTCCTGACCTCTCACACTCAAACCTTTACATCCGACCAGCCCGGTCATCCCTTTTAAACCTTCCTCCCGCCTCAATCTGATTAGCCAATGTGCAGAAACATGTAAAGCGAGTCAGGATTACGACGGGTTTGTTTACTTTTTCCTTTTTCATTTCCTGCCGCCTGAAGCCTCCTTTGGCTCCGGCGACGTTGAGGAGACACGCAGGCCCGAGGACGTGATCCCTCCCCCCTTGATACTTTCATACATCCTCCTCACGTCACATTCACGACCCATAATCCCTTTGGAGATGGCGTCACATCGGTGGTTTGGATACGTGAACGGATGCTCGCGTCTCTGTTGGTCATTACTGGGGGAGAACATATTTTTGCATCATGACAGTAATTGGTTGAGACCATGACAGCTTAAATAGCTGGGGGACTTTTCAATGAGGCTTTATTTATGTTCCTGCCCCACAGAGAAGGAGCAGAGAAACGTCGAGCTGCCCCCCCAGCGGGAGCGCCGTCCGGCCCCAAAAACACTTTGAAGTCAAAGAGCGGCGCGCCGGATTGATAACCCTCCTCCGCTGTCACTCACATCAGCCTCCAGACGGGAGAAGAAAGCCTGGCTTGACTTCCCCGACACCCCCCCAAACACTAATAACATCACGGAAACACCTCTGGGAAACGTCGCCGTTTGTTAAACGTTAAACGTTTTCCACATCAGATCTTATTTCTCGAGCCAATTAAAGGAAACATCGGGATGCAAACGGATTGATGTGGTGCGTTCAGAGCATTTGGTCGTTAAAAACAGTTCCAAAATAAAGTTTTATTTACACTTTTAACTCTAACCGATAATTATTTTTATCACTGATTAAATCACAAGTTCATAAAATGTCCAAACATGTTAAAAAAATTTTTTTTTGTTCATCCGAAAGGTCAAAAATTTGAAAAATCAACATTAATCATCACAACTAAAGCAAAAAAAAACAAAAACAACTCATCAAAATTAATCATCAACATTAAAATCAATTAATTGATCATCTTGACTCTTGATTGATTCTTGGAGATTTTTACTCCCTTCATCTGACTGAATGCCAAATCTGAGAAATGTGATGTTGTTGAAACCCTGACTCTTGACCTTTGACCTCCCCGTGCATCAGTAGTGCCTACGACTCTGATCCGAACTGACTCCTGTCCCTTTGAGGGACTGAAAAAGCAAACAGATCCTGATGAGGTGTAATATTTCCCTCCTTATAATTAAAGACATTTTTATTTTGTTTTACATTAGAAATATTCATAAATCATGCGGTTTTCACGTTTTTATTTCTGATATTTTTTTTTCTGTCTGTGCACAGAATTCACGAACTGTGAGTCTTTTTGAGCACGAAGGACCTGAAAGGGGCGTCGAGTCCTGTTCTCTGTCTGCCCCTCTTTTGAACTTTAAGACGGCCGAAAGCCGTAAAGCTGGATCCATCCGAGGAAGAGGAGGAGGAAAAGGAGTGTCTGTGATCGTCTGAGGGTTCAAGTTTTAACCCTGTGGCTGCACAGATTTCCTGCGTTTCATGGAAACCATGTAGGAGACGCAGCAAAGCTGGAATTTTATTTGAATTTATTCCAGCATCGCGATCCTCAGAGAGGATTTGGAAATCAACTTTCTCAAAACTCCCTGGACACCTACCTCCAACGCCACAGCGGGGACACATTCTGGTCTGTTAATGAAAGAAAAACACGGAAAATCCCGGGGATTTGGTCACGCACACACACACACACACACACACACACACACACACACACACACACACATATATACACATACACACACACACACACATACACACACACACACACGTACTGCAGTACTGGGGGGACTCAAATGTTGGAATGCTGCAGACGACCAATCTGGGCCAGCAGAAGGCCGTGAGGTCGGAGGGGTCACGGGACGATCCGGTTGACGCGCAGCCGGAACGGAACGGGTTTGCCCATATGTCGACGACTGCCTGCTCTCCGCAAACCTCCCCTATGAGGCCCAGGTACGGGGGCCCCCAGGGGCCCCATGGCCTCTGTTAGCCCCTACTCCCTCGCCCCTCCACTCCCACATCACCAAATAAATCTCTCACGTCGTTCTGTGAGTGACGTTATCTGCGCCGGGCTGCAGATGTTGAGGTTGCGTTTCCTCCGCCGTAACAAATATTTCTCTTTGACCTTTTTCTCATCTTTTTTCGTGAACCTCAATCTGGAGTGAGAAACCCGAACTATTTATCGCTTCCTGTTTCCTGTTGCGTCTATTTGCCTGTTTTAGCCGTGTCTTACCTGAACCCGGGCCTCCGTCAGGTCCGTCCTGAGCGCCAGCTGCTCTCTGGCGTAGACATCGGGGTAGTGCGTCTTCTGGAAGACCTTCTCCAGCTCCTCCAGCTGGTAGCTGGTGAAGGTGGTGCGGTTGCGTCTCTTCTTGCCCTTGTTGATTTCGCCGCCATCGCCCTTTTCCAGAGGGCTCGACAAATCCGTGCCTGGCGGCCTTTCGGAGGCCGCCTTCGCTGCTTGATCCTTCGCAGCCAGGTAGCTGGTGTCCATCCCGGGGGGGTCAGGATCCGGGGCCAAGTCGGAATCTGTCAAACCTGAACTGTCTTTACCTGAAAGAGAGAGGAGAACGGTTAGAAGAGGATTGGAAAGGAACCATGATGAAGGTGCACAAACTTTAGAGATGGAACCTAAACGTGGTTTTTATCCCTTAAAGGCCAAAAGTTTTACTTTGATTTAACCTTTTCTTGATTGACTTTGTCACAGATTTCCATTGCTTGTTTCTCCCCCCAAACACTTTATTTGTGAGCCTCTATTCAACTTTCTTGCCTCCGGCTGCGTCTGCGCTGATTTATCTGAAGGATTAATAATAATTCCTGGTGTATGATAGTCTGGAACAAAAGAATTTCTTGCTCTTGGTGAGAAAATTTGTTTGTCTTGCTGGATGATGTGGAAAATTATCTGCTCACGGGATCCGGTGGTGGTGAGTACATCATCTGTGTTGAGCTGCGGGACAGTAACGCCCCCCGACAACCCATCCAAACACACTCCAATGCGTTCTTCTTCTCTGAAAAACTCTGATATAAAAGTTCCATGCCCTGCAGTTGTTGCCCTTCACTGTTTATACACTTATTATTCTTATTTGGAAGCATTAGAGCTGAAAGTGTTCGGTTTCAGGTCCGTCCTCCATCCGTCCATCTGAGGTGAAGTTATTTTTGGGATCCGGTCGTGCAATGATTTGTCAGGTTAGAAGCAGAAGGTGATTCACACACACACACACACACACACACACACACACACACACACACACACACACACACACACACACACACACACACACACACACACACACACACACACACACACACACAGAGACCCACATCTTGCTGCCATGTTGGGTAATAAAGCTTGTCATTGGCTGAGGAAGACCAAAGTGTGACATTCAAGGGAAGACGAGGAAGGATCCTTCAAGCCGCCGATCCTGGTCTTAGGGTTAAAGGTCAATCTGGTTTCTAGTCTGATGCTGGTCTTTATTCTCCAGATCCAGGACCTTCCTGGTTCCTGGGATGTTGATAAGTTTGATGGCAGTTTTTATCCCCACTCGCCCCCCCGAGTTGACAGTCGATAGACTGTTTTTGTCAGGAGTAGCACATTGTCGTTCTTGTTTTTCCATCTAATCTGCTGTCCGACGCCGCCCGAACACGAAGCGTCCCTGTGAGAATGCCTGTATATAAATGTCCACAAACAGTGGCAGGAAATTGAAAAACATGCTGCATCAAAAACTTTTCTCAATCATCTCCTGGCGTTATACAATCGGTCATTCCTGCTTCCAACTGATCTCCAACGTCCTGCAAGTGTGTCCCAACAATAACCCATCGCATTAATCAGATAAATATGTGGTGTAAAATGTTTTGACAACGCAGAGTGTTTTATTTTCATTCTAGTGTGTCCAACCGTCCCCATCTGGTCCAGTTATTGCTCACAGAAATTAGTCTGCAACTCTGTGTGGTGGGATTAGCCAAAATCCTGCAGATTATTATAAATTACATGCACAGAAAATGTTTGAGAACAAGCCAAGCAATGATTTACAAATCAACTCATGTGAATATCATTATTGCCCAATGAATGTTATGATGAATAAAAGTCCAAATGTTCACATGCAACACACTGCGGTATGTCAGCGTTGGAAATAAACACGGAGATTCTTTCCAACAGGCCTAATTTTTAATTTTGTGAGCTACTTCCTGCACGGATGTCGGCGTCAGAAGGACGTTCTGGTGTCTCAGACGTTCGGCGAGGACAGCTATTAATTCACAGCTGAAAACGAGAGGGCGACTTCAAAGTGTGGTTTAACTGGCTGTAAAGTGACAGGGCACCTTCCCCGGGTTTTTATGGACTGGGATGACTGGGGTCAGCTCACAAAGTTAAGAGGAAACACTATAAATTACACAACACGTGGCGACAGAGAGAGATTAACAACAAACTGGAAATGACCAAAACAGAAAGACAGAAAGAAAAAGAGAAACTGTTTGTTTGAGGGTCCGCTGGACGTGTGGGAATTATTTTATCTGACAGAAAATACAAAACAGGAAGTGATGTATTATTATTATTATTATTATTATTATTGTCACCATTATCGTTATAATAATAATAATAATAATAATTGTTATTGTTATTAATAATAGTAATAATAATAAATTATTCATATTATTTATTTTCTTTATTTCAATTATTTATTGTGTTTGAATAAAAAATACTAATTTATTAATACATAATAAAAAGAAATAATAAAGAAAATAGCTAATGACAACAACAATGTATTATAAAGAAAGATAATAATAATAATAATAATAATAATAATTTCATTTTATTTATGAAACAAAGTAATAAATAAAGAGCTTTAGCTCAGGTTTGAATTATTTCTACTTTACAGCTATTTTTTCTTGCTCCTCATTTTTTCCTCAGAAGGAATTCCTGAACCTTTATTTTATATTTTTATAACAACAACTTTACAGGTCCTGGAGTGAATTAACACTTAGAAATTATTATCAACCCAAATTCAATGCAGTAAATCTAATATTTAAAAGTACAGTCTTCACCTGCTGGAAAACTGAAACGCCGTTTACACCTGAATGCACCGTGAGGAATAATCCAGTATATTCGTGTTCAGTGTTGTTTCTCTGATAATCTCTGTGAAGAGATGAGCTACAGATTAAAGGAACTTGACCTTTAGAGGATTATTTATAATTTTACTCGACTTCTTTTCACTTAAACCTGCACTAAGTGATTTTTTTTCATCCGCCTGTGGGTTCTGCAGACTTGAAACGTGGATTTTCATACTTTGGTGAGGAACTCTGCCAACAGGTGTTTCTGCTGAACATGAAGATGAAGTTCTTCTGCTGTCACAATGATGATGAAGATTATCCCGAGGGTGGATTCAGGCTCTGATGAAGGATTGCTCGAAGTGAGAATTCAAGAAGAATCCATAATTTCCACCCATCGGGGATAGAATGTTCTATTTTAACCTGAAGTTTTCAAAAGCTCTCCGCCGCGTCTTCGTAATAGAAACTCCTCTTCATCACTGAGATCGTTCACTGAATCAAACTTTTTGGAAACTGATCAACAGAACTAAGAATAGCGTGTCAGATGCATTCATCATAACCTTTCAGGACGACGCACACACACACATGGTGTGTTTCCACTCTCACCTAACGCTGCCACATCACATTCACGTCCAGTCGGAGTGTTTTCTTCTGTGTGATCGGTCCATTTTGATGTTCTGCTTGTCGTGCAGAGTGAGGATCCGTCCCAGTAGTCTGAGCAAACTTCACAGGCCGAGAAAAAAAAACCTCCACAAAGCCCAGCGCTGATAAATCACCTCTAAGGCGCTCTTTGTCTTGTTCGCATTCTCCCCCCATGTCTCCCTCCCTCCCACCAGCTTCCTTCCAAATGTGTCTTTCAGATGTTGGAGCAAAGCAGAATTTCCTTCATTTTGTGTGTTGTGTCATCTGATCGAAAACGGATTGTTGAAGTAAAATCGATTAAGGGAAACTCATCACATTGAAAAAGCACACACACCTTTTCCCACTGAGGGTTCTGGGCTTATAGAACCACAAAACATGATCTCATGTTTCCATAAACCAACACAAGATTTGTGCAGCAGCAAATCTTTAAAATTAATCAGCATGGAAACCAAATTGAAAAATTCTAGCAGCAAAAATTTAACTTTTACAATTTGATAAAGATTTAAGATGCTGAACCAAATTCTTCTTAAATCCTAATTCAACAATATTTTACCTACGAGATAAAATCCCAAAAGAATAAAAAATAGGTGTTGAAATCTGTTTTAACATCCTGTTTCTTCTCTTTTCATCCCGGCGTCGGTGAAACCTCACGGTTGTAACTTGAAAAGACATCAAAGCTTTACCTCCAAACATTGGGCCATGGCTCCTGGGAATCCGGCTGGTGACGAGGAGACCGAAGGGGGTCCCGAAGCCTTTCGCTGGGCCGTGCAGAGCGAGCTGAAGGTAAATTTCTATGCCAAACTTTAAGCTAAACGGTAAAACGATCCCGAGTTCTTGTCGCCTTCACTCATATCAGCGAGTCGCTGCAGTGAGACTCAGTCGGCGTGGCTGGTTCCCATTACTGTCTGCTCGAACCAATCAGTGCAGAAGGCTGTCACACGGGGCCGGGGCTGAAGATGGCGAAGGGAGGCGGGGTGGGGGGGGGACCAGGCTGGAGATGCCAGGGACAGAATAGAAACGACTGGGGCAACACTTCCCGCATGGGAGCCTCGAAGGCGCTCGGGAAATCGTTGGACGTGCAGCTTTTTATGGATTCCAGTTACACCAGCTGCATGTTTTTATTTTATTCTGCAGTCGGTTGCTCCAAAACAAAAAGAATTCACAAATTCAAGCCCAGAGTTTGGCACACACTCCGACACACACCCCGACACACACACCCCATAGACCTTACGTTCAGTGTTTTCTATCCTGAACCGGATTCCAAATGTTGCAAAGGGCTTCAAATCGAAGCCAAAGAGTACCAATGAGGGGTTTCGAATGGATTCTCTCTGGAGAGGTGTGTGTGTGTGTGTGTGTGTGTGTGTGTGTGTGTGTGTGTGTGTGTGTGTGTGTGTGTGTGTGTGTGTGTGTGTGTGTGTGTGTGTGTGTGTGTGTGTGTGTGTGTGTGTGTGTGTGGAGGGGGGCGTTCATCCTGGTCTCCAAACAGAAGAGGGCAGGAAGGTCACACCAGAGGTCAGCGCCCTCAGACGCCGGCAGAAGACACGGACACATCAAACGGGGGAGCGTGTTGTCTCTGGAGGGGCAGAGGAGCGAGGAGGCGGCGAGGAGGAGACCAGGAAGGGAGGCGTCGTCCAATCAGGACGTCGCTCCTCAAAGCGGGTTTCACTAGTTCTCAAGCCTGAAGATTATTCTGAAGCATCTTGGTTGTTTTAATCCAAGTAGACTTTAAGTACGTCTTTATTTTTGTTACTTAAGCTCGTTGTGATGCGTTAAAATATTATTTTGGTGTTTCATACATGAAAAAAACTTCATTTACTTTTGATACCTAAAACAATGAATCCTTTTTTTTTTTTGCATTTTGCGTCACGTCACGTTTTAATTTCTTCTATTTCGATCATCAGTCTGGAGACTTTTTTAAAAAAAATTTTTGTTATTTTGATTCCCGCCTCTTCTGGTTTTGCTGCTTTTCGTGTGATACCTCTGCTGACGTCATAAGGCAGCATCCGGATGCGTTGTTTTTTTCATTTTTCAAGCGTCCTTATTGCGTCCTAGGACCGCCTCGTTTATTTCACATGTACTAAATGTAAATGTATGTGTGTTGAGTTTGCTGCGCGTCCAACGTGTGCAAATATTTATTAGACAGTCATTACGTCACCTTTAAATGCAAGGATCAAACCACAGATTACAGCAAAGTCCCGAGTAGTTTGAGATTCCTGACGGTTTGTGTTAAAACACAGGACAAAAGGAAGGAAAGGAAGTCACATAGCGTTTCCCAATAAACACTCGACTGTCATTATTAAAGTCAGTAAAAAAATAAGTCAGGGAGGGAACTCTTTGCGTAATTTACGCACCAAATTTGTTTTTGTGTTTTCGCAGTAATGTCATCAGTAAAGTGATGAAAACACGAATTCGACAAAGAGGCTTTAAAACAGTCTCCTGTTTCACGTCTGAGGAGTCAGAGGAGGTTCATCTCTGAGGGAGAAGGAAGGCAAACAAAGGGTTGACATCTGAGTCGCATTAATGTCTGCAGCGCCAAGATGTTTTTATTTCCCTACATTCTATATGTGAATATTTATCAGTAAATCTCTTTGTTGTAAAACGAATTTGAAGGTAAACCTGAAGACCTGGACGGACCAGTCTGAAAAATCTGTCCCTGTGGTAGAAAAGAACCGAAATATTCAAGAAATTCAATTGTTTTTAATTTGTTTGTTTGTTTGTTTTTTAAAAATCTGCTTATTAGAATCTTTCTAAAAAAATTAATGTAAATAAATGTATAAATAAATAACACATTCATGTTTTAAATTCACTGTTTTCATATTTCGTTCACTCGCGCTCCAAGCACTGCGAGTTCTTTGTAAGAAAATATATCTAAAAACATGTAATCTAGATTTAACGGAGTCATTTCAAGGTTAATAAAAAGTTTACGGCCGGTATAAAATGCCGGTGGAAGTTTTTTGGGCAGAATGATCACTGCTCTGGACGTTTGGAGCCATAAAACAGGCAGATTTCCAGAAACTGTCAGAAGATCCTCAAACTGCTTCCAGTCAGTTTAACCTGCTAGACACGCAGCGCACGCTCAGGTAACACGCGCTCAAGTAACACGCGCTCAGGTAACAAGACGCAACGGATGTGTGCGTAAAGCGACTGGAGGATGTTGGCATTCGTTATTATTATTATTATTATTATTATTATTATTATTATTATTATACTCTAGTCTATTACTACTATTATTATTATTATAATTATTATTACTACTGGACTAAGTCGTTCACGAGTGATTATATTCTGATATTTGAGGTATCGAAATTTTTTTTTATTTTACGCATAGAAGAAGAGAATTAGTTAAGAAGAAAGAAAATTAAGAAAAGATGCCTTATTTTTATGTTTATTATATTCATTATCTTTTATAAAGTTTACATGACGTCATGTTCAGCGCTTCTGATTTAAATGTCTTGAAACAATTTGCAGGATTTGATTTCAAAAAAGATGCGTCTGCTTTCTATCTGTGAACTCTGGTGATGATTAGTGATCTGTTGTTTTCCTCCTGATTTCTGTCACTTTATCAAACATGTAATTTGTGTTGTGTGTGTGTGTGCGCGCGCGCCCGCCTGCCCAACAAGGGTCAAAGTTTTATTCACCTCCTCATCATTCAGCCGTTCCAGCAGCTCCTCACGCAGTCACACCTAATTGGAACCAATCAGACGGAGCGACGCAATGAAAATATTTAGGCGTCTTTTCAGCTCATCTCTGAAAACCTGTTAATTCAATTGTCAAACTCAGCTCCAACATTAATGCGCAGATTATCGCATTAAATTCGCCTTAATTCAATTTTAATTGCCAAAGGGACAATTCGATAGTCTGGAAGGTTGCGCCTGTTTCACCGTGTTACCCGTTTAACGAGCTGGGGTGATTTGGGGGCGTCGCTGATGCGTTTTTACGCACAGAGGACACGGAAAAAAACCAAAACAAATTAACAATTTAAAGGCGTAAAACCAACAGAAATAATTTTGAACAAGTGATTTAACCATTAAGATGGACAAGCGACCATCCATGTCTGATAATTTCTATCGTATTAATTGTTATAGAAACTTTCAAAACTACTCAGGCCTCATTTTTTGATCTGCGGCACAAAGACGCGCGATGCGCTCAGGTGGAAAACTTCTGTTCACAATATCCCTGTCGATATTATCACGATACTTAAAGAATTGTTACAATTATTAACACTCATGTACTGCATTAAGTGTACCCCCACCCCCCCCGCCACCTGCAAGTTCCCCACTCACCGTAGCATGAGATGTTGTGCCCGTTGCGCCCTGCGTCCTGGTGCAGTTTGCCCTCCTCGGGGGGTGTTTTGCAGGACGACCTCTGCATGAAGAGGTGGTATTTGCTGAAAGTGCTTTGCCCCGCTGCTGCGGACGCGTCCAATGACTGGCACTCCTGCTGGAAGGGGCTCCTGCACCTCTCCCCGTAAGCTTGACCTTTACCGGGCAGGAAGGCGGCGGCGGCGGGGGGTAATGTCCGGTAGTGGTCCGTCGGGTGATCCCTGCCTGGCGCTGCAGAGGGGCTATAATATGAATCCATGGATGTCATATCGCTGTATGAAACGCAGGTCTCCACGTTCATGCCTAAAAAACGAGTCAAAGGGACGAAAAGACCGAAAACCTCCCTCCCTCTCTCTCTCTCCCCCCTCCTCTGTAAGGGAAGCGCAGACGCCCCCTTCTCTCCCTCTACTTCTTACAGATGAACATACACATGTATGCGCGCTAGACTACAGCTGGGTTTGGTTAGAAAACGATTCAGATCTTTTCCAGGAACCACTGTCGTTGACCAAACACTCCAAACTCCCCCTGAGGTTCGGATTTTGGGGGGGGGGACGACACACAAACCGTCTTTCCTGAGAGGATGGGACGCAGATCTCTCCCCAGAGATTCTGCTGATGGCATGAACCGGTTCGGCCGCTTATTAAGAAGAAGAATGGAGGAGGGGAGGGGGGGGGGCGTTTGTAAAATAAGGGTAGGGTAACGGGTGGGGGGCTTTAGCACATGACATGAATTCAATTTGGATACGAATATAGCCCATGAGTGATGGCACTGGGGCGGAGAGGGCACGATTTTACGCTTCATTCGCAACGGTTCATCGAGGGCAACTGATCCAAACTCATTCGAGGAGAAATTAGTTTGAGCTTCTGGAACATCCTCACAGTCAGAGTCACTTGTTATCACTAATTTAAGAAGTGATTTTAATTCGTGGCGATGGCTTTGTTTTCTTTTGTCACGTTATTACGCAGAAATCTGGTTTTATATTTCACACTTATGTAAAAACTCTAGATTACACCCGCGTTCATCCAGATATCAATCAGATTTTGGAAAAACGACGCAGCTCTTAACGAAAAATCATTCATTTGATTTGTTATTGATATACGACAAGCTTCCTAATAATCGATTTATACCAGCGGTGGAGGCCGGGTCTGTTAATCCACAAGTGGCCCGACTGGAAATTAAGACATTAGACATTATATTTGCTCTTTCAACTAGAAAACATACAGGACATCAGATTACGATTTTTTTAAATGTAAAAATTTCAAATTTTTTTTGTCTCATTGAATTGAATTTAAAGCTTCATAATTTTTTCCCCCAATTTATTTCCCATAACTGTTGTTAGTAAAACCGTGTAATAATAAATATTTTCATACAACTTTTTAATTAAATGCAACAGCTTGTCTGTAGAAGTGGCGTCATGTCAGTGAAATTCCGGAAGACCGTGTACGATAATCACTCCATGAATCCATTCCACTGATCGATCCCATATTTATTTCTTCTACATTTGAGCTGTGAATCGAATGATTTTGACACATTCTGATGAATTATTTACACCCATCCACAAGATGAACTCACAGCAAGAATGTAAATATAATAAATCATCTTAAAATATAAAGACGGCAGAACCCACAACAATCTAATTATTCAATTTTCACACCCACAAAAAAAAGTCATCAACATTTTTAATTTGATTTCAAAATAAGAGCAGGAGCGCTGTTTGTTTTGTGGCGGGAAATCAGAAGTGTAGGTGTTCATTTGTTCAGGTGTTCATTTGTTCAGGTGTTCATTTGTTCAGGTGTTCATTTGTTCAGGTGTTCATTTGTTCAGGTGTTCAGATGTTCAGGTGTTTTGATGTTCTGCTGTTGGTGCATCAACCTTTAGAAATGTGACAGCATCACAGTGAGTATAGCGTGCACTACTGCAACAAACACACAGAAAATATCCTTATAGCCTCACACACATGGTGAACACATGCACACACCATGTGTGTGAGAGGAGAGAGAGAGAGAGGGGGGGAGAGAGAGAGATCTGCTCCGTTTACATGATTGTGTTTCGATGAGGTCCATCCTGCTGAAAGGTGTCCATACTTGTAGGTCTGATGTAATGTTCTCCTCTCGGGGCCGAGAGAGACCCGATGACTTCCCAACAGTTTACGTTGAATCCAATGCAGTCAGATGAGTTTGTAATTGCTTTGCACTCGCTCTGGAGTGTCAGCGGTTGATTTATGGCTCTGAACCAGACCTGATGATCACACACCCCAACCTGACGCAGCTCCACAGCTTGTCTGGGCTATTCTTAGCAGCCGGTGGAGATTAGGTAATGACCTGGTAATGGAATCATGCAAATACACAGATTCACCCAGGGAGGCGTCTTGTTAACGCCAGATTTAAAAAAAGAAAAACATCAGGAGTTTGAGGATGAGAATAAATTTGGAGTCTTATTCAGGAGGAACAGCAGGACTCTGAAACGCTATACGTGCCCCCGCCGCTGTCTGCGCTGTTTTCAGGAAGCCTGCAACCACTGTAAATAAAGATGGAACGTAATGTGTTTTATATTTCCATTGGAATGTTTACAGTGAGGTTCATGGTTTGGTCACACGCCTGCTCGCCTTTTATTTCACAGGAAAAAGTGTCCCCAGCTTTACTAACCGTAATTATTTATAAGAGCCTGTAAGAGTTAAAGAGCCTGCCTGCACGCTCTGTTTGTTCTTTAAATCTGTGGATGGTCGAATGGTGTGTGTGTGTGTGTGTGTGTGTGTGTGTGTGTGTGTGTGTGTGTGTGTGTGTTCCTTACCAATAAAAAAAAAATTTACTCGCTAGGTTTTTTCAGTTTCCAACCTAGTTAGAAAGAGTTTCCCTGCCTGTGCTAAAGAAGAAGGGCATTAAAACACACACACACACACACACACACACACACACACACACACACACACACACACAGCTCCATTTAGAAGGATGTCACCATTACGGATGGTATTTAAACACACCATCTCAGTGATTTAGTGCTAAACTGAATCGTACATCTGATCCTGGTGTTTTTATTCACATGTGAAAAGACATCTTGTTCAGATGGACTCGTCTATAAGGACCATGTGTCCCCCCTGATGATGAAACGTCCACCGAGTGAAATCTTGTTCTTTTTATTCCTTCAGTTTTTGTATTTATGGGCAGCAGAAAGATAAAGTGATGCAGACGAGGGCCTAAATCATGACTGACTATTAATACATCAATTTTCCTGCACTTCACATCTGTAGTTTCCCAGTTCAGTGGGAAAGAAAGGGAATTTATTCCAGTAAAAAGCATCTCTGTTGTTGATTAGATACACAGAATGAACTATAGGCAACTGGCGCAATAGTCAGGGCGAGTGTTTCCATGTCAGCAGACAAATGTCAGCTTCTTAAATAATTTTCATAGCCGGATCCTTCTAAACTGAGAGTTTACTGACTCATCGGCGTGACCGATTTTTATGAAGCGTCCGTAATTATATTGTATTATCTGAATTTGCTCTCTGGGGGACAAACACAAAGACGTTGTCCTAGCGGCACAATGAGGATGACTGTTGCCCCACTGAGTGGGAACTGGTGGGGTATTTGTGAATGTGGGGTTTAAAAGAAAACACAAGGACGTGGAGGACACATGAGCCCACATCCTCGGTGCGCTGACAACATTAAACTTTAGCCTCTGCAGTCTGGTTGTAGCCCCTGGCGAAGCGGCCTGATTGAGGCCTTTGATGGGCATTAATACACCGTGGAGAGGCGGCTTTGTCGGGGGAATGGAAATGAACAGAAAACGGAAAAGGAAGGGGAGAGGCCCATGAGCTGATCTTATTTGATTTCACATAAAAGAGGAATTCCGTCCTCACGGAGCCGGATCGGACGTCCCGAAGACAGACGCGCTGCCGAAGAGTCAGATGTGTGGACACAAAAAAAAAACAAAAACAAAAAAAAACAGGACCAGTTTTAACACATTTTGAACCCAGAACCTTCAGTGGTCCATCGGGGATGTTTTGCACCACTGTTTGATAGAACGTCGGTGATCCGGCGTGCAGGAAAAACATCTGTGATTAGTCTTGGTCATATTCTTTTACAGTGTGAATCAAGTTCAACTCACACACACACACACACACACACACACACACACGTCTGCAGTCGATCCACTGGAATCAGGGGTTATCCCTCTGCTTCCTGTGTTTATGTGTGACACAAGTAAACACATTTATTACACATTTATTACATGTTTATAATCATGCGTGTGGATTACTTTGTGTTTTTCCTATTTATGCGTAAATCTTAATATTTCTATGTTAAACATGAGTGGATTTAGCTCCACAATAGACTTATAAATTATTAGTATGCTATATAATATATATAAAATATCTATCTATATATACATAATAAATTAAAAAGCTTTCAGCTTTCAGGGTTTTTCTGCATTATCAGCATTATTTTTTCATTATCAGCATCAGCAGCATTGAAACACTTTTTATTCCTATTTTTAATCCTGTCTTAATATTTTTAACTGGATCCAGCCACAGTTTGTTTACAGCGAACTGAACTGAACCCAGTTTTTCCAAACTGATTCTGAATCCACCCGTTGAGGCCTAAAAAAATCAAAGAAAGTGTTATTATTTTCTGAAACGCTGGACTTTATCTGTCTGGCTGCGGAGGCCGAGGCTGCAGCTGATGTCAGTCATCAGATTCACGTTACTGATGAGAAAATAAATCCTGGTTGGCATGTGAACACAGCTCGGCACCAATACACATGTTTTCAGAGTGTCAGCGTGATTCGATCTGGAGATTCTGGCGCCGTGGACGGTGATAACACACTGTGTGTGTTGATGAATGTCAGAGAGGCATCCTACAAAGATGTCAAAATGCCATTAAAGGTTTCTCTGATTCTTACGTCAGCGAACAAAAAGGATCTCAGGCGATGATGTCAGGGTCAACAAATGAAACACAGATTCCGCTTTTACAACGTGATTCATGGCAAAACATTAAAATGGGTATTAAACAAGTTTTGTTTTTTTTTAGAATAAACTAAATGAAATGTTTATGGATGTCGTGCATAAGCGTCGACTTTACGATGATAATCTAACGGTCGGTTTGATGGAATCCAAATGACTTTTTAAAGCTACTTCCTCCACCGTGAAGGAAAGAGGAGGAATCGAAGGCCTGAATCGTTGTTTTCCAGTCGTGGTCAAATCAAACACCCCCAGGCCAGGAGTCAGTGCAGTCATGCATTGAAGCCAAAAATGCAGATTCTTAACTTTTTATTTTTAACAATTTGGGGGCTTGTCTCTCATCCATCTTTTGCCATCGTATCATCTTTTATCTGAGACCTGACACAACACACACCGGCTCTGTGAGGCGTCCCACTTTGACAGTTTGAGAAAGCTTCTCCTCCCTCTATTTGACACCACCCCCCCCAGTATGAAACACACCTGCAGATTCACACATCCAGGCTGAGAGAATGAGATCAGCCCCCGTCTGTTTGAAGAGCTGCAGGAGACTTTTGTGTGCTGCAGAAATTGTTTTCACATGAGTCGAAGGAAGGGGATGGAAGGGGGGGGGGGGGGGGACAGGTGACATCAGCAAGATTTTCTGATCAGATTAAATAAAGAAAGAGAGGGAAGAACGTCAGAAAGGTCCCAGAGGTTTAACGTAAGTTGAATTTAATAAAAGCGTCCTCTGAGGTAAAGATAGAAAATCTTTACCTCTGTTCTGTTTCCTCCACTGCTCACAGAGAAACATCTGCAGGACTTCCTGCAGAGGAGCTTTAAACAGCTGCTTCTAGAGGGGACATATACATGCATACATGCATGTATGTATATATATATACATATATATACAGTATATATATATATGTGTGTGTGTGTGTGTATATATATGTATGTGTGTGTATATATATGTATATATATATGTATATATATATATATGTATATGTATATATGTCCCCTCTACAAGCAGGGGCCATAAGCCCTGTATATATATATATATATATATATATATATATATATATATATATATATATATATATATATATATATATATATATATATATATATATATACACATGGCTTTGAGCCGGTTCATGGAACAAAAATGAAAACCGGAAGGGTTACGGTTATGGCAGGGACGAAAACGAAACCGAAAACTTCATATTTTTCAATGTTCCGGAACAGAATCGGAACAGAAAATAACTGTAAACCAGTTCTTGAAAAAAAATTTGACCTCATATTTCACTTCCTGTCATTCACTGGATGCGGGATGAGAGCAGAGAGAAGTAGCGGCTATCAGCAACAGTTAGGAAAAGGGCAGTCTCCCAGTCGCAATTTATTCATAACAGGTAAACACTGCAGTAAGTCAATCTTAAAAATGATTTAGACATTAACACATTGGTTCAGTCATTTTCAGTGCAGTGTGTTCCCGTACTGCCAGCGCTGTGTAGCAATACTGAGCTATGGGAGAAGCACAATGAAGATCTGTTGTTCAGCAATAAATGACATGGTGGAAGTTATTCTTGTCTTATTTCATGTAGTGTCTAAGTAGGAGGCATAAGCCTTAACTACAGTGATACAACTTGCATAAAGCAGAGGTGTAGTGCTGTGGTACTGTTTACTGTAGGGTAGGGATATATCTATAATTATAGTCTATAGTGTATAAACTAATTGCTTTAATTGCCAATTTAAAAGTCCTTAAGTTACCGTATTTTGCGCACTATTCAGCGCATTGTATAAAGAGGTGCAGTCTAAATAACGGCGTTTATTTCTGTACTTTAACCGGACACACGGCGCACCTTATTGTTCGGTGCTTGCTAGCTAACGGAAGCAAAAAGGTGACTGGTTGAACTGTGCTGTACTACATATTTAAAAAATACACTGACATTATTTATAAACATATTTTTATTTCTTTATCTTTTGATAAATCTGTGCTAAATCCTTCCAATCCTTTACCTTCGATCTGCATTGAATAGCTTGGCAATTTCACTATCGCTGACCATCTGGTTTCCGGGTGGCTGTCCAGTAATGATGCCAGCTTTTGCAAACATCGGACAAAAGTCGAAGTTGATCCGTTAGTCCAGACATCTCATAATCCACCACATATTGTGGTGTAACTCACTCGGCACTGCCTCCCAGTCCTGGTAAACGTGTTCACCGTCTCTCATCTATTGCTCCCATCACACCAATGTCCAGCGGTTGGAGTTCTTCTGTCAATCTTCTGTCATGTTGTACATGTCTCTTCCCTGACGCCATTGTCGGGGGTCTTTAGCCAAACAGATGTTGTTAACAGCGTACTGGTGTACAGTACCGGCATGTACTGTACACCGATACCTACCGAAGGTGTGCCGGAAGTAGCCTCGCGTAGTGTGTGTGTGTATATATATATATATGTGTGTGTGTGTGTGTGTGTGTGTGTGTATGTGTATGTATGTATGTGTGTAAATGTGCATGTATGCATACATGTTGAAAACAAACCTCCAAACTCAAGACTAACCATCAATAACTGAACTATTCTAAACTGTTTAGCAATAAGCCACTGGTATTTATAGTAAATGCCCCCCAATGGTACTACCTATAATTTAGCCCCCACAGCTACTTGGCTTTACGGCTTTTGGAAACCGTGGGCAGGAAGGACTGCAGGATTAAAAACAGGATGAGAGAACGTGAGTCTGATGAGAACAAATGTGATCACAGAATATTAACTATTGACTTATCGTTTACTTGGAAAACAACCAATATTTTTTTCATCATTTTTCCATCATTTCTGTTCATCCAAATTGGACAACAGGAATAGATTTTCATTGAAGGATAGATTCAAGGCGTATTTTAGTCAGATACATAAAATATATTTTCATCTCAGACAAGCCGGTAAAAGTGAAGTCAGACACCTGAAGGGTGTAAAAAGTGAAACAACAAGCAGACATGAGATCCTAATGTGCACCAGTATGAAACTGGCGAGTTGGCGCTTCACCCACTCCAACCACTTCTGAGAGATAATGCCGTGCAAATAGGTTGCAGGCTGCAATCTGAACGCCACTGAATTCTGAATAAATTACACTAATATCCAGCAATTTGTTGTCTCCCTCCCCGTCGTCTTCTCTTTGTGGACGACCAGATGCTGAAGCGCCGCTTGATGCTGTCATCTTTTTTGGTTTCCATACCCAAAACCGCTTGAGGATGGTTACCAGAATTTAGTTTACAGCACATTCGGGCCAGATCTGGCCCTTGATTAATTATATATGGCCCGCCGGATGATTTTTAATTACTATTAGAACCGGCCCGCAGGCCACATCGCTGGTGTTTTGCACACACCAAAATTACATTTCCCACAATGCAACGGCAGCGGAAGTAACTGCAGCACAGCAACAGGGGTTTGGTTTCATTGTTAATCAGCAGTCAGAGGACAGGTTGGATTTAGCTCTATGTTTCGTAGCACAGACCTGTGTGAACAGCTGTTCTCTCTGATGAAGCTGAACAAAACGTCACACGGGAGCGTCTGACTGATAAATACCTTCACTCCATCCTGAGGGTTTTCTCAGCTCAGAGCCTGACCCTGAATGACCCCTGACTCCTGAATGACCTCTGACCCCGAACATTGATGAACTTGTACGAAAGATGAGACACCATCAAATATCAGGTTCAGCCTCAGACAAGTGAGCCTCACACAGCAGTAACGTATTTTCAGTTTTAAATTCAGTTAACATTGAGGAGTAGTTACATTTATGTTACATTACATTGAGTTACATTTAGTTACATTTATTAGTTACATCTGGCCCTTTGAGGACAGCCATGATGTTGTTGTGGCCCTCAGTGGAAATGAGCCCTGCTTTAAAGCCAAACATTATATTCAATATTCTCGGACATTCAGGATTTTTATACTTCTATATCATAAAACCTGATGCATACAATAAGGCACATGCATCTTCATTTTCCATGCAAAAGAATTATACAACTTAAAGCTCATATATACAATTTTTTCTGAATTTTTTTTGACAAATTGGATCTTATTTTCCTAAAATTAATTTTTTTAAAGTATTTATTTCATATTTCAGGCATTAAAGGAGAAAAGCTTGTCTCACTTTTAAACCTAAAACTGGCTATGAAAGCTGAAGATTAAACTTTTAGCTTAAGCTTTAGGAAATGGATTCCTGACAGCCAGACCGTCTGAGTGAGATCGATGTGATGGTGTCACAGCCCGAAATGCACAATCATTGTCGACAGCATTGCCAGCAGTTTACCACAGCACCACAATGTGTGTTTTGTTCATCTTAAACACTGTTTAAGACGCGCATGTTAGTTAGCATGATGACGAAACGGCATCCGTGTCTCCTCGACTCGGTCTATGTTTCTTTTCTCCTCCGGGCGCTTTGGTCCCCCTCATTTATCTTCTCCATGAGCTGCCCTCTCAGGCCGTATAGAGTCACCTCTCGCTTTCAATTAGCGGA
Organism: Antennarius maculatus; assembly: GCA_013358685.1. Taxonomy (NCBI): domain Eukaryota; kingdom Metazoa; phylum Chordata; class Actinopteri; order Lophiiformes; family Antennariidae; genus Antennarius; species Antennarius maculatus. The sequence goes on from CM023606.1 coordinate 12,500,345, forward strand.
AGTCATGTTACGCTAAAACAAATTGATTTGTCTTGCTTTTTTTTTTTTTTTTGCTCCGCCTCAACTTGGTCTGATCAAGAACTCTTTTTTCCTCCAGAGCGTTTTGGCAGGATGAGGCCTTTCGTCCGCCGTGGATGCTGTTATTCCCAGCTGTGGCTGCGCTGCAGATGGAATTCAATTAGAAAACATGAACACGAGCATTCTGTAAAAATGGAAACAGGCTAATTTAATCATTCAGTGAAAAATAAAAAAAACGTCCATGTTTTCGTGAACTCCGCTCAGTGGGATCCGCGGTTCGGCTCCTTACTTGGATGATCGGCGTCAGTCTCCCTCATGTTTGATCTCTATGACCCTGGCCTCAGTAAATAACCAACGCAGCTTTAATTGGAATCACTTGGCCACCTGAAAGATGAACGAGCCTTTGTTGTTAGCGTCTGTATCTCGAGAGAGGGGCTCGACCACATAACCTACAGAAAGGCCAGTCGTATACATACTGAACTTCAATTAGCATAAATGCTAAAAAAGATAAAAATAAACGACTTAGTTTAAATTAATCCACAGCTAAGCATCATTTAAATTCAGCCTTCAATTGTAATTTGTTGCCGATTTGAGAGAAATATTTTCAGAATAACAGGACAGCAAAATAACGGGAAAAAAAATCAATTTCCAAAATTCCCATGTCTAACTCAGCACAGACATGTTTTTGATAAAGAACAATAAAGAATTGTTTCCTTTTTTCGTGACATTCCACAGACTTTATTTTAGAAAGAAAATAAAATTAGTTGTCTAATCAAATTATTATAAAACAAACATTGTTTATTTTGGGATGTTTGACTAAATTCTTCCAAAATTTTGCGTGTTTGAATAAAATTGAGAACTTTTCCTCGAAGTGTTTCACTTAATTAAAGAATAAGCAGCCACAGAAAATTGCAATGTCAAATAAACACAAAATAATTGTGTGAGTCTTTTTAACGTGAATTGATGTGAAGTATAATCATACAGTTACTGTGCAATTTACTAAAATCTAATTTAGCAAAACTGGAGGAGCTTTAATATTTTGTTGCAGCGCATGATGTGTAAACGTACTAAATCAATACATGTATTTAATAAACTGTTTCACGTTTTATTTATGTGTTCATGAGAAGCAAACACAACAGAGCTCAAATCCTCGCTAAACTCTAGTATTTATAGTTTAATGTACCGTATAATAACACAAAATTTTAATTAAATATTTTTTCTGTCATTTCCTCTTGTTGGGAAGTAAATGATTGGGAGGAAAAGCCTCAGGATGGACTTCTGAGTACAGATGGATTATGTGTGGCAGAAATAGAGATGAATTGTTCTTGTATAATTCTTTAAGTGAATAAATGAGCATCTTAGGAACGAGACATCTCTGTCTGTGTGAGCGTTCTCTCAAATTAAATAAAAAACATGATTCTCATTAAGCTCCTGCTTGAAAGGCCTTTTTTCTTCTTCTTCTTCCAGGACATTCCAGAACATCCTACCAGTGAGTGAGCTCTCTGTTATCTCTTGCTGTTGACCTTTGCTTCATAAAAAGGTCACGTTGGCCATCAATGCCGTCGCGCTGCTCAGCGTCTCGGTAGCTGGAAAATAAACGTAGGATGAGTTGAAGGTCTTCAATCGGCCCCAATGAGTCCAAAAAGTGTTTCTTAACATCTGTGCACATGTTCAGCGACAGGCCTGACCTTTGAACTCTCAGCAGAGCATCCTGCATGCCTCTGTGCTCCTCCCCTCTGGGGTCCTGGTGACGTTTGGCAGCCTGGGGTCAAAGGTTGCGGCGATGACAGCGCGCACCTTGCTGCGAGACTCCTATCTGCCCACCAAAATAAACACAGGGGATGTCCTGTGACCCCCCACGCCCGTCCAGCTCCTGACCCAGTCTGTCGATGATCCTGACTCGCGTAATCCAAATACTGTCAGGATCAAAGTTGGAGCAGGAGATCACAGACCAATCACCCTCCAGCAGGTCAGCTGGAGGGGGCGGGGCTTCTGCTGGAATCTGATTGAAGATCTGGCGCAACCGGTTTGGTTTTCTCTTTCCTCTGCTGAAACATCGATCCGTACCGATGAGATAGTAGATCCACGTCACACCATCACTCTGAACGTGAGAAAGCTCATTTTTTTTAACGTCCTAAACGTCTCAGATTTTACTTTATAACCCCCAAAAAAGAGAATTTTATTCACGTCTCAACCATGATACACAGTCGAACTAACATCCAACATGTTGCACGTCAATCACGGCACAACCAACAAACCGATGTCGGTGAAGGATGGCAATATTTGTCATTTTTGATGGATCATATTACTAAAGGTGATTCGATCCAGATCAGGATGGAGATCCAGGATTGTTTTAAATCATTCTTTAGCCCTGCGGAGGGCCAAAAAAACAAATTTGCTACAAGCCGAGGGCCGGACTGGTTCAATATTTATTAAAACATATTAAAATGAACAAAGTCTATTGAACACAGTGTAGATTATTTAATGATTAAATAAATAAAGCAAAATTTTGTGATGGCTCTGTCAGTAACTTCAAGGGGAACATTTTCAACAGGCAAACAACAAAAAAAGTAAATGTCCTTCAAAACAAAATATGTTCCTTAATATCAAGATAAATGCATGAATGAAATTGCATGCATTATAAACTGAAAATGCATGCACAATAATAATGCATTATTGTTCCAAAAAATTAAAATTAAATAAAAAATTTAAAAATTATTGTGTTGCTCTATGATCCGACCAATAACTGCTTTCAAATAGTAAAATTAAAAAAAAATCAAATCAGTTGTATTCTTTCTCATGGCTCTTATCTGCAATTTTCCATACAACTGAAATAAATATCAATAAAATAAATACAAAAATCTATTGCGCACAGACAAAACAATACTTCCTTCAAAGAGACATCACTTCTTGTAGAAACAAATGTAAAAATTTAAATAACTGAATTTATCACTTATTCAATTTACAAACATTACAGTTGCACAGAAAACACATGTTTGTTTGTTTCTCTGATGTAACATAAATCCTTTGAATTTGTCAGGTTATTAAACCCACAGAACTCCATCAATCAAGGATCAAACTATCAATGAATAAAGAAAAATAACATCAAACACAAGTTAGGACATTAACTTTATTAACTTAGACATTAACATTAACTTTGTTTTTGTCAAAGTTAAAATGAGCTTAAATACTGCATTGTGGGAAATGTAGTTTTTGATCAAAGCACACTTTTGACTTATGTTTTATTAGACACTGTCCTTTTATGCTCTGGCGGGCCACATAAAATGATGTGGAGGGCCACATTTGGCCCCCGGGCCTTGAGTTTGACACATGTGCTTTAAAGGGTTAAAGACCCCAGCCTTCAGCAGGACTACATTTAAATGACCTTTCACACTGTGCACCTGACACAAAAAACTGCTGGCTCACTATTTCAGCCATCGCTGGCATTCTCGACTGTATAGCAACACAACTTCCTCCAAATAACTGCGATAACCAGTAGTTTAAAATAAAATTAAATTTTTGTCGATTCTAGATCTTTGGTTGTGAGACAAGAAATTTTATTGAAGATTAAGGAGCGTAAAAGTAGGACAGAGTAGGTTCATTATATAGGACAAACAAAGGAGTGTACAGCCAGGCCGGACTTTGCTCTGGGTCAAGCAGCAAAGGGCAAACCGTTGGCAGCGTGGCCGTTAGCTTGTGACTGACGGCTGGAGTTAGCGGCTGTGAGCGGATGGCTTGAACAAATGTCCTTTTCATTCCCTGATTTACACCAGCTCACCCGGCTCCTGCGCCGCTGATTCAATTGCAGATAATCACTCAATTACAATCACATGCGAGTAAATAACCCATTAGGGGGCTCAAAAATAACCCCAGTGTCCGAGGAAGAGGAGCAGATTCTAATGCGTTTGACTGTACCGACACAAGAGTTAGTTGGTGTTGCGGTTCATCTACAAACTACCCCAGCGAGGGTTTGGTGTAGTTTTATCGTGGGACCTTCAAGACTACGTATGTTTCCCAGGAAGCGTGACATCACTGTTTGTTGTAGAACCCAGTGGAGATCACTTAAGGGCTACTGTAGGTAGGAAATCTCTTGGGTTAGGTTGGAGACTCATCTTTCGCTAGAAGGTTTGGTAAAAAGAATCCCCAACTTGGATCCATACTGAAGCTGCTCTACCAGCAGTTCAAGGAAAATATAACAAAGTGTGATCCTGAGGGAAAGAGTGAACAAGTCCTAAAATTTCCAAAGCCAGGCCAATCTCAGCTTAATTCCAGAGAAAAGAAAAGAAAAGCAGAACATCTGAGCTTTGTTTCTTGATTATTTGCATAATACACTTTGACGGGTTGAGACTCATCTCAATCCCTGGCTCTTTTGCATCTGCAGATTACGAAAGGCCTGTTTCCATCATGGCCTAGGCTACCAAGAAGAGACTATCAAAGGGAAGGAACGGGCTTTCAAGTTAGGACCCTTCGATTGTGTTACAGATTGGTTCCAGGTGAGGCGGCTTTGGAAAGTTCAGCCAGAGGAAAATTGCCCCTCTGTGCTGTTTCTTGGGAGAAGCAGGGGAGGCTTCACGGTTGGCATGGCGCTCCGGAATTCCAATACTACTCACGTTTTGGTGGGATCTCTGAGGGATGAGCGCTGGGCCTCAAAAATCTTGTTGTGGTTGATTGCAGCTACATTAAAAGCTAAGCCCAGGCAAAAAGAAGGGGTACAGAGAGTGTCTGGTTTTTGAATAGCTGCATAGCACCACAGTCCACAGACAATAATTGCCGACATAATGTTCAAAACATGCCTTTGATTCACTCATAAGATAAGTCCTGGATTTATTCTTAAAAACAGACATTTTCCAGTTCTTCTCTGGTGTTAACGTGATTCTGAAAATGAGAAGTTTATGTTCTTCTTCACACATGGAGCGATCTCAAGGGCTCCCGGTTAAGGCATCCGATACACAGCTCCCACATAAATCAAAGGGAATAACTATAATTAACCATTATTCTATTCCCCCCCCAACGCGGCGTTGATTTATCGACTTTCTCAGACCACACTAGCAGGAGGAATTGTCCTTTGATTACGATGAAACAGATCCGGACTGATGTGGATGGGCGTCACTCATTTCATTGGACAAGTTTCAGTCACTTGTGGCGCTTTTTGTTTGATTTGACTCAATTTGAATACACCTGTCAACACATGTGTCAGTTGGTCATATGTTAACCTCGACAACATCACAGATCCCTCCAGTGGTTTTTGCCATGGATATCCTGCCATCTTCATCTTCACGCACCCCACCCAGCCTCAAAGCCAGGGCCATCTGTACGGTTAAACACATTTGAGTCCGCAGGGAAACACTAAACAGACTCCAAAGTGTTTCACACGAACGCGGGGAGAGCTTTTGTAAGTCTGCTGGGCACACTGTTGTCAAACCTGATCCGAACCAGGCTACATGTGGGCAGGACAATTACCCCGAGACGTAAGCAGGCGAGCCCATTCGTGGCATTCTGCATCACTCACCTGTCCGGCCAAATAAACCCAGAGAGAGAAACATCTGCACATGTTTGCCTGTTCCATGTCGTTCTTCGCCAGTTTTGAACCTGTCCAGCAAAATATATCCTGTTTTAGCTTTTTGTTCCCAACGTCTGTAGTTTATTGGCTCCAGGTTGTGTTGTGTCTTTATTTGTTTGTTTATTAGCACTATTTCACAAAAATGACTTGATGGGTTGAAACAAATAGAATGTTTGGCACTCAGCAAAGAAAAAAGTTTTATTTGGGGTGAGTTTGGTTAAGTTCTTCAATGCACTGGCGTTATGATTGGAGTGTCCCCCGCCTCTCCCCCAAAAGTCAGCTGGGATAGGCTCTAGCAAACCCCGTGACCTGCAATAAGCAGAACAACCAATAGAAGAGGAATGGATAAGTTTGGTTAAACGTTATTTTAACATTAAGAAATCTTGATTTTGTTCAATTACAGTACTCATAAATGACTAGATGACCTTTCACCCCGGATAATGTCATCAATCTGAATACCTCCCTTAAGGTTGTGAGATAAGCTATTCTTTTGATTAGAGGGAATATTGGTGACGTAAATGCTCGAATGCATATCATTTTGTTTATTGTTTGTTTCCTTTTGGAAATCATGATTGTTGCGTAAAGTATGAACAAAATGAAGGGATGCTTTTTAATAACTGAATTATTTTTGACAAGATAAGGCAAGATTCAATCCCATTTCAGATAATAGATTAGATTAGTGTGTTAAATGCACATGCTCATTCTTGCCACTAGGGGTCTCTTCCACAAAAAACGATGATCCAGTACATGTAGCCTGGAGCAGCGTAGCATTGGATGTTTCCAATGACAACAATGGTTTTTGTGGTGAGTTATTCACAATAACTGATTCATGATTTAATTAATCATGATTAATTAAACAAAAGCTATGAAAACAAATTGTTGAGTAACTTATGAAAGTGTCACAATATCCCGAATCTGACAACAAACAAAACCAAAACCAAGAAAACCAAAAACAAAACAAAACCTTGGATCCACATCCAGTATCCAGGTTGGTTTCTAAACCCTAATTAAAGCCTTGGGGCCCCATTCCTCCATAAAGTCTAGATGAAATCTGTTTAGACCCTTTTATGGCAGGAAGTAGACAAACAAAAACAGGACAACAAGATGGATGTTCCACCTGACTCAGGTAAAACGAAATAAATCCTTCCGATTGGTTTTTGTAATGAAAAGAAAATAGAAGCGTCGACCCCACGATTGGCTCTGTCCACACCTCCTTCTCTGCACGGCCCTGGCGCTCACCCTTCGTCCTTTCACCTCCTTGACTCACCCTTTCCAGAGAACTGGATCTGTCCCGGAGGCCCACATGCGCTCATGTCCTGTGGAGGATTTGTTGATTTCTTTAATCACGGCTCCGGCTCTGCTCGCCTTTGTTTGTTTTGTGGAACAAGCAGCGAACGAATCGCTTAAGACGATCCGATCAACAAAGAGAGAGAGAAGAGAAACCGCTGGAGGACTCTGAACTCTTGATTGCGTTTGTAAGGTGGGCGTCATTACGGCATGCTTTGTCTTGAAGCGCGCCGCGGCACGATTGTCTGTCGTAATTATGAATTTATTTCCTTTTTTTTCTCAAGACGCGTTTGCAAAGCTAACATCAAATGAGGTCATTGTCGGTTTTGAAGGCCCTGCCCATCAGCAGACACGCTGTCCTGTCTAACTGGGAGTGTGGTCGGACGTCTTTGCGTGTTTCTTTGTTTCTCTGGTTTGATTCGGGGAGGAGACGCGTGGAGAACGCAGCATCGAATGAAAACCATGAGGAGGAGGAGGAGGAAGTGCTGTATTTATGCTGTTCATGGTCGCCTCTCTTCGCTGATGGGGGTTGGAGATGGGGGGGGACTTTGGGGGATGGGGGGGAGCCCTGCTACAGATCTGCACAGCTTGACCTTATTTCACTGACAGGCGATTCTGCATTCTCTGAAGTTCCTCCTGTGGTCGTTTCAGCGCGTTTAAAGGCAGAACCACTGCACTGTTGTTAGCTATACATGGACCCCACGACCCCCCCGACCCCCCCATTAAATTGTTTGATGATATAAACTAGATGAGAACAAAGGGGTTTTGATATATTTACAAAATACTACATCTATATCGACATGAGTGACAGCCAAAGTTCGTTTCCAGATTATAAAATCCAGAAAATAAACTTCAGGACTGAACAAACTTTCAAAAGAATTTATGGAGGAAGTTTATTCTCGATTTTGACAGACATGTATTTTTTTTTGTTCTCTGAATTTTTTTGGGTTCTCTGAATTTGACCCGTCATGGAGGAGCAATAGGGTTCAGGATTTTTCTGAAGGGTACAAACCAACAACCTTCCTATAAATAGACGATACTTTTACCGAAGACGCCAACTTCTTAAAGTAAAACCTGAAGTGATGAAAACTCCGAAATCCAGTCACCTTTAGGATATGATCTGTTAATTTTTGCACATCCTGCTGAAAAACAGACAAAGGTTTAAAAACCGCAGAGGTCACATGACCTCAGCGGAAGTGATAAAGAAGAACCACGAGGCGGCGTGGGCACGCAAGGATTTATGAACTAGATCTAAGCCTCACTGCAGGCCCATTTCTACCACGTGGAAAAAAAGAGCAACAACGGAGATTAAATTTAGCTTTATTTTGACAGAAAACAAGCCAAACAGATGTGTGTTTGACTAAAGATACATAAAGATGCTGCTGCAGCTCAGCTGTTCGATGGCCATGCGAGGGAAGAGGCAGCGACGGAGCTGTAAATTACCAGCTTTCTCACCAACACATCGCTCTGGTATTGGACAGTGTGACAAACCATTTCCTCCATTATTTGCTTTGGGAAAGAATAACCGCTTATCATCATTAAATATCACAGTTCAGAACTTCCACCTGAGCTCATCCGTGAAAAAGAAAAGCCAAATTTGAACTCCATCCAGTGTAAACATGTTCACGTCTGCGTCAGGAATAACATCAGGCTCCCTTTTGAAAACTTTTGCCTCAGATTACTAAACCAATTTAATAAAATTGTCCAAGATGGGCGAACGGCCAAGTTCAATCTCCTCCAGCCTGCTTTGCTGTACCTGATGCAACGACAGTCCGCCTCACAATGAATGCATGGTCACACCAGCTGCTTGATGTGCAGCTTTAACTACATAATGAACACTTGTGCCTCAGATGTCAGTCACATATGCTGCAATCTGTCTCAGTGCAATCATTAAAGCCAAAAAAATGTGTTTTGAAAGGATTTATATTACCCGTCTGTGATCTGTAGCAGAAAGAAAAACTGAAAAGTTAAGTAAATATATGAAATTATTCCACTTTGTCTGAATTATCAAGCCTTTTATAACGTGAATCATTTGAGGTGCAGCCGTTGATGCAAAAGGTGAACAAACGTCTAGGACATAAAACCATAATCTCTGTCTGATGTCTGCACAGATAAAATGTGTTATTTTAGATTTAGACCTTCAAGAGTCTTTGGAAACTTGGAGGAATAAAAATAAATCGTGCATAGCGCTCTACACACATGTCTCCTACGCCTTGGTGAAATTTCAACATTCAAGCATTGACGGCTTCAAGATGGGAGAGGCGACAGCTCTGTCGTGCAAATATAAGAATGCACATTTTATCTACTTGAATGCTGTAAAAACACATGTCAGTGCTGGTCACTGGCGTGTTCTCTCTACACGGACCACTCTTTGCGTGTTTTTGTGGAGGCCTGTCCAGACCCACATGCTGCGACAGACGCCTGGTGTCTAATGTCAAAAACCTGCCTTTCCTCAGCAGCTCTTCAGGCTCAATCCAGAGTCTAACCCCAGATTAATCCCAGAGCACCTGCCACGTCAGTCCTCCCCCGCCGCTGTGATGCCCGTTTGGACAGAATCAGCAACTTCAGTGACGGCAGGAGACGGGTGGAGACTGCTAACACACCGCCAAATGTTATTCCCGTCATCTGAAACACCAATCAGAGCTTATCAAATTAAGCCAGCATTTATAATTGAGGTCTTCAGGGGTGGGGGGGGGACTCTGACAGGGTCCAGATGCGCTCTCACCAGAAACACAGTGAATTCTGGGACATGTTGGTTGTGATGACGGAGACTTTTGTCAGCGATGCAAACCAGACGTCAGCCGCCTGTGTGTCCCAATGTTTGCATGAACGCATTGAGGAAACAATCACGCGTGTATCAGAGCTCTGTGCACGATCATGTGAACACAGACGTGAGTTTGTCATTGTCCAGGTCTCCACGTGTTTGTTTAGGCTCGGCCTCGGCGGACCCGGCATGTGGATCACGTTTCTCATTTGCGTTTTCCAGGCCGGTCTTTTGTGTACAGAACATTTTATTTGTACAGACATGAGATTCAAGCTGCTATTAAAGCTCTATCAGTGAGAGCTTTCACCCTTCTTGACCTTAGAGTTAAGTTCTGGTCCAAAACTCGATATTTGTTGGACAGAATTTCTACCGTTGCAACACAAACTGTGTCATTTCAGCTAATGTCAGAGGCGATCAGACATTTTTGAGGCCTTCGCCGGTCGTTGGGTTTGATACCATCTCCTCTGTCGGCCCGCGTCCAAGGATGTTGAACATTTTTCGACGAAGCGCCGCGTTATTCTCTCCACATTGTTTAGTTTTGGTTTGCGTTAGCTCGGATAGATTTTCAGCAGGGGAAAAAAAGAGTGGAAGTCGAAAAGTTTTCTATCACAATTTGAAACACACGTATATCGACAGCGGCTGGTTGTTTTGGCGCCCAGTTTAGGTTTCCATTGCCATCCAAATTGATTTGAATCTAAACATGGGGTAAACATGACACGTTCCATCTTCTCCACAGCGAGACGTATTGAAATCTAGAAAAGAATGATGTACGATTCAGCATCCTGTCGTTCTGACGTGAACGGTTTTGATTCCGTGTTGTTCTTGCCATACATTTGTGTTTACAACACTGAGTTTTTGAGAAACGTTGGGATGAGCTGAAGAACAAATAAACACGGAATGTGTGTGTTTGAAAACTACATTCGTGTTTCACAAAAGTAACCTCATCCAAGGACCGAAACTTTTCAAGGATGCTCATTTCATACCCAATCACCATGATAACGCCTGTTAGCAATTTAACTTTTTTCCCAAACAACATTCTGGGTCTTTTGTTTGTCCATCAAATTCAGAATAAGCACAAAAATCAACGGAGTTGACGAAGCAAAAAATTGAATTTGTTGTTTTTGTATTGTTTTTACTTGTGTCAGAAACATTTAGCGAATTAGCACATGCTAATTTAGTTTTCTTTACGACTTCCAGCGTCCAAACTTTCTTGACACTGGGCCTGTAGCTCAATAAACTTCATCTTTACTCAAAAAATTTTTTTTTTCAACTGATTTCACATCTTGCAGGCATTTAGTGAATGCTACAGTAGATCTTGGCAAAGATTTTCCTTCCTTTGCCGACCTTTAATGTTTCCCTTCTATATAAAATCTTGACTTAGACATGCATTTTTTTTCATCAGGTTTTTTTTTCCCCTGCAGAAATGCTAAAAGAAATCAAACAATTAGCTGATGATTGATAAAGCGGTGAAAGTTCTGACATTTTCTGCAAATTATGTACCTGAAACACGAGCGCTGTTCTAACTGAGCATGACTGACAGATGTTTTTCTAAATATAGTTCTAGAAGTTCTCCTAAGACTGTGAGCCTCAGCTGGAGTTTCATCCCTAATCTGGTTTCCTGTGATGCCTCCTGGGCCAGACTCTGCAGGACAGAAGTGCCAGGTCTGCTCTGGTTTCATGCTGCCAGATAAAATCTGTGTGCTGGATTCCCGTCGCACAGCAGACCAGGTTAGCGCTGACCCGGTCCTAAAGTTTGGGCTTCGGGAGCCGACACTAGTCACGCAATCAAGTCAAAGGTCATGTCTAACCTTCCCTCCATCTTTCCATGCAGCGAATTCCTCGGAGTGACAGCTCAACATCCGCAGACACAGCCAGACTTCTTCTCCTTATGCGTCGGAGACGTTTCAACATTAAAACGTGGAGATGAGTCAAGTCACTGTCATTCAAAGAATTCTTTTAAATAAATACTTTATTCATTTTTTGTCTGTCAATAAACAATGATGCATGAAAAAGGTATCTCCTACCAGAAGAAGAGCAAACATTAATGGTGAAAAAGTGGAACTCATACATTTTGTTTTACATGACTTTTTATTCATGTTAGATCAAATCAAATTTGTTGAACAATACAGAAATACTTTCCATTCATTTAATGAAATCTATTTAATCCAGGTCACGACTACTGATAAACTGTCTTCTTAATCCCATAAAATTTCTCTTATAATTGCTTTAATTTCACTCTAAACTCAAGCTGTTATTATTCTGGTTCTTTCTTTTTTTAAATCAAACACACACTTTGGCCTCCACAGATAGCAGAAGAAAATAAATTACACAAACTGTTCTTGAACTATAAAATACACAAATCATGTGTTTGAAGTTAAGCTCAACATCATCACTTCTTAACAGGCTCCCATTAATATCAAATCCTCATGTCTTTGTTGTGGCGTTCAGATTCAGATCAACAACTGGCAACGAAAAGAAACCTAAACTTGGAAACAGCAAATGTGAGCAGAAAAAACACAAGAGTTCCATAAGTGACTTTATTCTATTGTTGTAGATATGAAATAATTGACTTATTCAGTGAAATATTACTTGACATTAAATGTAATATTTCTTTTAAACTATATATTATATATAATATTAATGAATGTTTAAGATTTATAAAACAAATTTTTTAAAATATATTTCGATTAAAAGTAAATGACATATAACTACAAATAAACGCTGCTCAGCTGCTCATCGTCTACTGGAATGGCTTGACTGGAGACTCTTGATAAATGATTGTACCAGAGTTCTGCGTTGTAAACTTCTCAACCTTTTAACAGCAAATAAATAAATAAATAAATAAATAAATAATTAAAACACAGGAGCTTCAAACTGTGCAGTGTGATGAATAATTCCCCAGCTGTAATAGCAGTAATGGAGGTGGTTTGGTGAAGCTTGTAATCCCTCTGTAACATATGTGGCCTATGAATTATTAATGTTGTCTAACTGAAGACAGAGACTGTGAGTGGAAAAAGGTCTGGAAGCAAACCAGTTCACCTCTGCATTTTTGGTGACTCATCAAAAAAACTAAACTCTTTTGAGATACTGTCATAGTTAAGATGAGTGATGGTGAAGAAGGTCATGGACAAAGATAAATGACTTGAGAAAGACAGTAGAAATAAAAGAAAGAAGGGCTGCAGATGAATTCCTGTACTTACCTAGTGGTCATAGGCCAAAGATTTTATGGGGCTCTGGTGGATTTTCAAACAATAAATCCTCTGCACATATTTAATTGAGTCAAATATGCTGCAGCGAAGATGCTATGATGGATGCATGGATGATGGATGCATGGATGATGGATGCAGGGCCATTATTTGGCAGCCAGATCAGAGACATACAGAAATCCATACACCAGCAGCTCACTTAGACATAATGTACCTGTCATCAGAAAGTAACCCGAATCCTAATGGATTAAAACCAGGTTAAAATATTAAAACAATTTAAAGATAAATGTCGAACTTTATCCAGTAGTTGCTTCCAGTTGTTTTATTTCAGTTTATCATACTTTTGTGCCCATTTTCACCAAAGGACAAGCTACAAAAACCAAGAACAATTTGGTTTTTACAATTTTAATAGCACAACAGGGAATAAACATGGGAGAATATCGAAGTATAGTACTGCAACATCTCGCTTAAGGTGGGTTTCCTGCACCTGACCAGTAAAATTGAACACTTGCGCCATCTTTTGTTCCTTTTGTGCAATTACAAGGAGACTTCAGTAATTACAGTTTGTGTTACATTTACAGTCACGCATGTTTAAGAAATAAGTTCATCATGACGCAACAGAATCCACAAACAATAAAAATCTGAAAGCTGACATTTGCATGCCCTATTTCATTCTGGGATTTAGGAGTTAGCTGCTCATGTAAATGTAATGTAAATGTATTATACTTTATTAATACCGGGAGGGAAACTGATAGCACACACTAGATCACACTTTTAGTTTAATCGGGGGTATTTAGCATATATACTATTATTCCAATATGTTGGCAGAATTAATTTGAAAAAATAAAAAAATAAATGAAATATTCAGCCTTGTAGTTATTACGGGGGGAGGCTTTGTACCAGTATTTGAATCATCTTATTTGGTCTGAGCTATTTACAGATTATCTGTAAAGAATTTACCTGTAACTGACTAAATAGATAAGCCTACGTAATAAACAAACAAACAAACAAACAAACAAACAAATAGACACACATATACACATTTATGACAGGGTTTTCATTTGAATGTCACTGTTTCTAAATTTGTCCAATTGTCAAATAATTTAATATATCACACCATATTTATGCATGTATTGAAAATAACATTTAAACAAAAATAGAATCCCATAATTATTACTGCGTGATTAGTAGAGTATACTGTATTAAATGAGATACGAACAGTACTATAACATGTTTTACTGTCAGGCATTCTTGTGGTCAGCCAGGGGTCCTTGTATCCGCCACCGTTAGCTCAGCAGCAGCTAGTCAGCTATTGGATGGTGTGAACCTGAGCATCCTTCTAGAAGAAATAGAACTGAAACTAAAAGATACGGTCACATATCTTACAAACCGCGCCGGTCAGAAAGTTACCGTCAGATTCCACAAAGGGAATCTCTTCGAAGACAAGAGTATAAAGGTAGAAAGTCCATGTCATCACCGAAAAATGTCTTTATTTGTTGAAATAAATCCTCTTTGGTCGTTTTTTACTCGAGACGACTGTCTGCAACGCGGCGTCGCATCGGGATTTCTTTTTATAAACGTTGTAGAAAAGAGTAATTTATATAGATATATCCACCACAGGTATTGGTTTATTAAATATTCAAATAAAATCGGATCAATTTTATGTATTTGCCGTGTAACGTTCACGGACTCGTTAGCTTCTCAGCTAACAATAGAACAAGGAGATGACAAGTGTTCCAGGTTTATTAAACGAGTAGACCGACGCTAGCTAGCTGACGTTGTTTACCTCTCGTCAGGGAAAGGCGAACTTGTAAATCGGACAAAAATTTAAAAGTTTACCATTATCTGACACCAGATTAGTCTTAGTTACGTGTTGCTAACATCTGTAAGGAAGGTTAGCAATTATGGACGATAAGGTTTTTGACGTGGAACAGACAACCGACATTTTAATGTGCGCTAATTTCCTCACTCAGGATTCTAATTTACTTTATGTCTCTGTGTATTTCTGTCTTCAGTTAACCAGCTAGTTTAATGTTAGTTAATACTAGCAACTTAACCGCTATTTATTGTTGTAGTCATAATTATTTTATTACCTAAACGAAATCAAATGCTAATTGATGTCATCGAGCACGTTCTTGTCTCCAGACAGTACTAATCGAACTTTTTTTTTTATGTCAAGAAAATCTAATAAGAAAATCTGATAAGGGTTCGTATTTTAGACATATCGATAATATCAATGAAAGGCTGGCATCCCATGATGAAAATAATCACCCTGTCGTTGTGTTTATTATGGATGAGAAAACATGAAAAATCTATTGTCGATTCATCTCAGATAAGTTCATGTTTATCCTCCTGTGACGTCATTCTCTGAGGTGTTGATGACCTCTCACGAGGTCAAACACCTGGAATTTAGTAATTATAAGAGCAGCACTACTCGTAACATAACATTCCCTGTGCTGCAGTTATTTTGAAGAGTTTTTATCCTATTTACAATCATGTTTTTTCAAAACTTCCCAAAAAAAGATTGTCTTAGCAGATTGACCCAGGTGATGTGTCTCATGCTAATGACCCTCATTAGCATACAAAGGTGAAACTCACATCTCAGCGACCCCCTTTGACACCCCCACCAACAATCGTTGAGGAGCCAGACAGGTTTCAACGACGGTCGTTGGAATGTGAATAGCACTGACCACACCCCACAGGGTTTATAAGCTGGGACATGATCAGCCACCCTCTGAACTGAAGAAGTCTCTTGGATGAGAGACGAAACGTCTTCAAGAACTTTCTTAACGTCCAGTAGATTGAATTAAACAGCTTTTGGATAACCATGACCTGGATGACTGAGAACCTACATAGACAGTTTTTATCCTCCTACATGGAACACATGCCTGTATATTCATTACAGTGTTCTATGTCACATTTTGTCCTGCAGATGCCTTCAGTGATGGTTGGTAACAGTGCTGGCCACTCTGCCTTTCCAGACCTGGGGAATGGCAGTCACTTTGAGACGATGAAGCAGATACTTGGCGTGATGGACAAGAAGGTTCGCAACATGGAAAAGAAAAAGGTATTTGTAGTGGAATAAAAATCCTAATATCATATTATAATCTATCATAACCCAAAGAAAGCTGTGAGATTTGTACGCTTTGGTTGTGTGAATGTGATTAGTGAAGAATAATATACAAAAGAGAAAATAAGTTGTGTCTCTTCAAGGACTGAACTAATTCTTATGTTATACAACAGTGGTATGTGGGCTCAAGTACAGTAAATAAATGGTCCCTGAACTCAAATATCTAATTTGAAGTATTTTTGTTTCTTTTATTCGAGCCTCTTAAATTTCACATTGTCTGTTTCTCCAGTCCAAACTGGATGACTACCAGGAAAAGAAAAATAAAGGAGAACGACTGAATCAGGATCAGCTGGTAAGAAGGAGCAGAAGTTGTAGCTTCTGATTATTTTTTTAATTGGAGTTGCTGCAGTAAATTCAAACACAGTGATATGCCTTATTGCTCTCTTGTTCTCCCATGAAACGCCTGAAGGAAGCCTTGTCAAAATATCAAGAGATCATCAACAACCTTGAGTTTGCTCGAGAATTGCAGAAGAACTTCCTGGCGTTGGGCCAAGAGGTGAGTCCTGAGGGATGATTGTAATTTCGGTGTGAATGCTGGAAGCCACATTTACTGCGTAGCCGTCTGTATTCAAATATAACCGTTGACAGATTCTAACTTTAATTATGATGCAGCAAATGAATCTACAGTCAGCTCATGTTGATGAGCTAAATACACCTCTGAGGCATTTACTAAGTGGTGAATGCGTAATTGGTGAATTCTTTTTCAGCTATTTATATCAGTGGAGATTTAAACATTTAACAACTGACAAACGACTCCTTCAGCTGTACTTCAAATAAATTAAAACCAGCTATTTGGTTTACCCTCAGCTTCTGAATTAACCTAACACAATTTCTCCTTTTTTTATTTTGAGCTTATATAACTTAATGGTTAAATCATTAACATTTAACGGCTCCAACCAGGAATAATTTTCTGTATTTTTATATGTTTCTTAACCTGTTATAACTGAGATCCATATCGCTGTAACTTCAGCAATGTGGATCGAAGTTTTTATGGTTTCCCATTCCTTTGCTAACAGTATGATGTGTCACACAAGCGATGATCTTAGCGTTTCTTACAGGACGCCTGAAAGACGTTACCGTGTGTGTGTTGAGGTTCAAAAGGCGGTGAAGAAGTCTGCGAGACGGGAGCAGCTCCAGCGGGAGGAGGTGGAGCAGCGGCGGCTGAAGACCGTTCTGGAGCTTCAGTTTCTACTGGACCAGTTGGGAGACGATGGCGTCCGACAGGAGCTCAAGCGCCTCGACGCCTCTGGCTCCCCGTTGCTGACTGAAGCCGAGCTGTCATCCCTGGATGAGTTTTACAAGCTGGTGGGACCAGAAAGGAACAATGACATCAGGTGAGAGTGACCCCGTTTGGAACGTCTGTAGAGTTTCTGTACCATATATTAAAACGGAGGGCCAATAGTTTCCTGCCAAACAGTAAACTTTACCTGTTCTGCAATTTAAAGATTGACTGCTCAGTATGAAGAGGCATCACTACACTGGTGGGAGCTGCTTGAGGGTAGAGACAAAGCTGTTGCAGGTAGCACATGTAAGTATTTCCACCACTGACACAGGTGATTAAATTGTCTGTATGCGTGTCGTTAAGCCTGGTTTTCTGACCCCGCCGTTGTTCCAGACAAGTCACTGAAGGACCTGCTGGACAAAGTCCTGCTGAGCGGCTACTTGGACAGAGTGCAGACTCACCAGAATGGGACGTGTGAGGAAGAGGAGGAGAAACCGGAGGAGCAGGCTGTGGTGGCCGAGGCCAAGGCTGGGATGCAGCCATCAGAGCCTGGTGAGTAATGTGTGTGTATGTGTGTGTGGGGTATGTCTTTATCCTGTTTAATATATTTTCCTTTCATCCAGAAGGATCAGCTGCTGAAAAATACGCAGAAGCGGTTAAAGTGGAAACCACAGAGGTGAGATTACTGCTGGAGTTGCATAATCTTTAGTCACGCACCTGTATCTGGGGGCGGTGAGTAATTCATGCTTGTTTTTCTTGGGTTGCAGTTCATAAACAGACAGTTCATTCCAGAGACAACGTACGGCTGCACAGACAAAGAGCTGGGCGAGGATTGGACCGTGGAGACTCAGGTAGACCGTTACCCTGCTGATCGTTGATTTCGGCGTGCGTTCGTCTCAACTCTCTGTATTCGTGCGCTCTGTGTGGAATAGATGGTGAATTCCCTGCAGCACCCGCCCCCGGTCCACCTCGATACGGAACCGGTTGCTCCCGTGAGCCACGTCGCTGCCTCCCCAGCCAGCGACCCAGTCGTGAGAAAACAGGCCGTTCAGGACCTCATGGCCCAGATGCAGGGGACGTACAACTTCATGCAGGTAAAAGCTGCCGCATCCGGCCTGGAGATGGAAAGTGAATGTGTTCTGTACAGATTCCTGCAGCGCTATATTCCTGCAGCAGGAGCAAAAAAAACAGTGTGAACACAGTCTCTCGTAAGACGGTTAAAACAGTATTTATAGGGCATTTTTTAAAACTAAATTGACCCGAAAATAAAAGAAGCCGCTCAGGATGAGCTCAGAGGAAAAAATCATGCCTGTCTGATTCTCCCAGG
Organism: Antennarius maculatus; assembly: GCA_013358685.1. NCBI lineage: Eukaryota > Metazoa > Chordata > Actinopteri > Lophiiformes > Antennariidae > Antennarius > Antennarius maculatus. The sequence continues at coordinate 12,518,859 of CM023606.1, forward strand.
ATTCCATGCTGGACTTTGATGGCCAGGTTCTGGACCCGGCTATCGTGTCTGCTCAGCCCATGAAGCCCGGCCAGACGGTGGACCTGCAGCAGTTGGGCTGCCCCTCAGGTGAGCAGCAGGTTCCCGAATGGGTGGGTCAGAACTTGTGGACATCCTGAGAGTCAAATCCACCAGTTAGATGCGTCCGATATGCCCCTCACTCACTCACTCTGGTGTTCTCCCCAAACAGCCCTGTCCGAGTCCAGACTTACCCAATCTGGTGGCATGTCTGGACGACAGGAGTCCACACAGGTGAGTGGAGAGGACACGCCCCCAGGTGGGGCGTCCGTTACGTCCGTGTGAAAATAATGAGGTAGAATGGAGTCAAAGGTGGAAATGGAAAACCGAAAATCACCTTTTGTTTCTTCTCCTTCTGCACCCCCCCCTTCTCCCTCCCCAGGCATTGATGTCTCTCTCGTCCGAGCCTTCCCCCGCCCCGTGTTCCCTGTCCCCCGCCTTCTCACCCGTCTCCAAACCCTCCCACACCGGCGGCATCAATGTCAACGCTGCCCCATTCCAGTCCGTGCAAACGGTACTCGTCCCACCCGGGACCAGTTTAACCAGTTTAACCAATCAGCAGTGACCGTGTGTTTATTTGGGGGGGGGGTAATTGATTGATTTGTTATTCTGATCGTTCTTTGAGTGATGCAAACACGTGCCACAGAAATCCCCTCTTCTCCCACACCTGTAGATGTTTGTTGGGACGGATGCGTGACCTTGTTGTGACCTTCCCCCCCAGGTGTTTAACTTGAACGCACCCATACCCCCATCCACCGAGGGACAAACGGACCCCCTGAAGCCGCCGCCTCCGTTCCCCGGGGGCTACGGACAGGGCTTCAGCCCGTCAGATGGCACCGTGGACCAGCCTGACATCCCACAGGAGACGTTACAGTCAGGTGGGGGTGGGGTGCGTGGAAAAGCTGCTGACTCAATAGAACCAAGGGGGGGTGATGGACTAATCCTTCGTTTCTCTGCAGTTGTGAGTGGATTTCAGGACCAGGCAATGCCATCAGCGGGGGGCCACGAGGAGCCCCCGTCAGGTGCAGGCTTTGGGCAGTCGGGGCAGTCCTTCTACAACAGCAGGGCTATTTCCAGGGGGGGGCCCAGGAGCTCTCGCACCGTGATGAATGGATACCGGGGCTCCTCAAATGGATTTCGAGGTAGGAGTTCCCCGCCTCTCGTCCCGCGGCGACACCATTGTTTAACGACACGATTGGTTTATTGTGATGTCTTTGGTCGTCAGGGGGATACGAGGGGTATCGCCCCCCGTTTTCAAACACCCCCAGCAGCGGCTATGGCCAAACCCAGTTTAATGCATCTCGAGACTATTCCAGTAACGCCTATCAACGGGTAAGACTCACATCTGTCACTGTCTGAACGTGTCTTTCCCTTTTATTTTTTTTTTAAAGATCACACGGTCAGTAAATATTTATTCACTTCTTCAAGGAAGGATATCAGCAGAGCTACAAGAGGGGGCCCGTCCCTGGACCTCGAGGTCTGTCTCGAGGAAACGCTCAAGCAATGCGATCCTAAAGACCATCTCGTCACGCTATGATTAACATTCAGGATTTTTGAATGTTTTCCCCCCTCCCTCTCCATCTGACTCACTTTTATAACAATATCTTCTTTCTCATCGGTAATCTTATTATTTTAACTCCCGGCCTGCTGCTCAGAGCGCGCCGGCTTCGGTCTGTCTAGATCCTCTTAACGTTTTAACACAAAATGCTGAGCTTCACCACACGTAGGTTTATCAGCACGTCTGTGTGATATAAAACAATAGATATTCCTGTAAACTTGAAAGATTTCATTAATTTATTTTTTGTACAAAACAAATGCAAAAAATACCCGCTGTCGATCGGATTCGGTGAGAACGATATTCCTTTTTTCCTGTGCTGTCACTTTTTCCTCTCGATCATTATTGCATTTAACTTTTTTTTTGTACCCATATCTCACCTCTTGCACCATCACCTGTTTGTACGCTGATGTTATTGGTTGAGACTGTTTCAATAAAATTGTGTTCTACTACCCTCCGCTCAAGGATTAACTGCTTTCTTGCGAGAGTTTCCTTTTGAGGCTCTAGATTCTGTTCCATAAACGGATGCTATTCACGTTTGTCGGGTGGGAGAGGTTTGTAGAGAGCGGTGGTTTCACTGTGTGTAGATTTTGGCGGCGTTCACAACACAAAGATGTGTTTGGATTCTGTCTGTTCTCCCCCCAGAGGTTCGTTTGTGCTGCAGACTGTTTGCTTTGTGCCTTTTTTGGGTTCGGGTATTTCCAGTAATCACAAAAAGTTACGCAAAACTGAAAAGTCCGAACCGCTTTATTGTCTTGAAATGAGGTGAACAGCATCAGTCAGCAAGCCAAAAGCAAATGTAATTTTGTGCAAATTATTAAAGAAACACCGAATGAAACAGGCAGAATGTATACCATACCGTTAAACTTACGACGTGCAAATGAAGCTACGGGTGCAGAGAGCCAGCACCCATTTTACCAAGTAGAACAAACCCAATATCATGTGGATTATACCAGGGATTACACACCTAGAGCCAAATACAACCACATGAGCTGTATGTAAATCCAGAGGTTTAATTATACCACACTTACACTTCAGCAGACAATATCGACACAGTGGTAATATCAGACTCGGTCCGGTCAACTCCAGATTGCCCCTTTTTATAAGGTCAAATGTGTAAATCAAAACATAAAAGTCCAGCAGTAGCCTGAATGAGAAACTTTGATGCAGCTAATGGAGGAAAGACACCAGACGACCTTTACATCTAATTATTCAAATAAATTCATGATCGATTCTGATTGACTCATAAATTAACATGCTAGACACATTTGCACATGCAGAGTAGACCAAAATGGAACACGTCCACAATATTGTTAGAGTATCAGAGAAGATGTCGTTCAGAGACCACATACAGTACTTTCCGCACCGTAAGGCGTACCTAAAAGCCTTTTTCTCAAAAACCAACAGCGCGCCTCATATTCCGGTGCACCTTATATATGAAAAAACGTGTTTTAGAATAGGTCATTCATTGTGGATGCGCCTTATAGTCCAGTGTGCCTTGTAGTGCAGAAAATACTGTACTTACGACAATTACCATGTGATGAGAAACGAGGATCTTCTAATCTGTTTTTAGGTCTTGACAGCAACCAGATTCAAGCAAATGTCTCAATGATTTTTTTTTTTAAATGAATTAAGCTTCCCAAGTGACCGGCCACATGGTGGCGTCTGTGTCAGATGATATGCTGACTCGCCAGCTGGAGACGAAGGCCTGCGTGGCTCCAGATCGACATCTGACTGCATCCCTGAATGGGTATTAGAATCCTGTACGCTGGTTAGAATGGCTCAGTGTTACATGAGCTCACAAATATCTATTGCACTCAGTTTCTAAATGTCGGTTCAATCCAGCGACAAACATTTTACCACAAGTTACCGGCATAAACAGCCTTTTTTTTTTTTTAAAGGTTTTGGGTTAGAGTTCTCAAGTCAAAGTTAAAAGAATGAAATCATGATGACTGAGGCGCTCAAACTAATGATGTTGTTTTTAGATTCTATTTCAACAGAAAATACTTTAAAACCTTGATGGATGGGTCTGTGAGGGATGTTCAGCCTGACGGCAGAACTTTCAGGTCTGGTTCCTGATGCTGCAGCAAGAACCTGGTCCGGGCTTTTTCCTTTTTCATTATTCGGTTTGGTGGCTTTGACCAATCTTCTTCGCTCCATCCTCCTCAGGACTTCACGGCTCCTCAAAACTATAGTTTTGTAAAATCAACCAACTTCTCTACCAAAGCGACCATTTCTTCACCCGTTTTTCTATTTGTGCAAAAACTACAGAAAGGATTTTCAACCAAATTTGGAGGAGGGGCAGGGACAATGTTTTTAACATAATTAAGAGAAAATAACACCCAATGTTCGTGAGCTTTTACCGAGGGGTTGTGTAAAAAAAAAATATCTAAGCATGCACATTTTAAGATGCACATCCTTGTTTGGTTTACTATTGAAACTGTTGTGTAAAACAAATAATACATTTCTTAACACTGGTGTCATTCAACAGGGATTCCTTTTGTGCTGCGCTCCTTAATCTGAAGTGTCCTCCCAACCTGTAAATCGTGCTTGTTCAGGAGGCCTAATATTCTGGAGGGACTGCTCCTCTGCACACTGGAGTGTCTGATTAGAGGTCCAAGTTCTGACATCGTCCTTATAGCTGGCCTTGTGCGGCGTCTGGGGGCCCTGGTGGCATCTCCTGGTGTGTTTGGGGGACTTCGTGCTGGACTGGAACTTGATTTAGATGTTGGTGGTGTTCTTGAAGTGTATCTTGAAGAGCTGGTTGATGCGCTTGTGACTCAAGACCTTGTTCACGATGCATTTCCTGGTTGAGTTGGTGCGCCTCTGGGATGGCGTTTCCTTCCACTGCAGCAAAGAAAATCATTTTAATACAAGAAATAAAACAACTTTGAAAGACAATGGCGTGATCTATACTCACCTAGAACCTCTGGGGGGGGTTCTACTTTCTGTGATTTCAGCCGTTCCATGTGCTCCACCGCCTGCAAAAGGACGAGTTCGTTTAAGCTGTTCTCAGTTCTCTGTCCACAACTGAAACATCTCAAATGACGGTGGACCTCCGTACCTGCTGGAGCTCGATTTTCTGCGCGTTCAACTGTTCCTGTTGCTTCTCCAGCTCATCTCTCTGTTTCTGGAGGTCAAAGGCCCTCAGGTTGAGGTCCTGCTCCTGCTGAGCAAGATGCTCCTCGAACTCCCTCATCTCCTCATCCGTGTAGGCCTGGTTCTGCTCCAGGGTCTGAGGAAGTGGACTCAACACTTTATTACAGTCCTACCTATTAGAAATTGTTTTGAGGCTTATGTTACTCCTAATTTTAAAAGCAGAAATCTGTATTGACTCTTGCCTCCCAGCTATCCGGCTCCAAGAATTCTTTCTTTTTCGTAGCAACCAGGAACTCATCCAGAGAGACCAACCTGTCTTTATCAGAATCCACCTGGGAGGAAAACAGCAGCAAAGACCTTCATTAAAAAATTAAAAAAAAAAACTTCTGTATGTGGTGGAAGGCTCTTTTTAAACCTTACCTCGTTCATGACGTGCTCTCTCATACGTAGCCGCTCTTCCTCCATCTCTACCATATCGTCCTCTTCATTTGTGGGGTCGTAGATTTTCTCCAGCTAAACTCGTACCAGTGAACAGTTAGAGACTCCATTCAGAGACGCACAAATGTTTTCAGGTGGTATGGATTTACCTCTTTGGTGAACAACGCCTCTAGTTCCTGCTCATCGAAATAGCCATCTCCATTAGTGTCTGCATTAAAGAGAAACGAAGAAGACTGAGGTGAGGAAGCACACAGCTGTCTGGAATGGGATGAATGGATCATAAGAGGTCTTACCGTGAAGACTGAAGAAGGTCTTGGGATCAAAATCTTCAGGGTCCAAGCCGTCTGCTTCCTCCCACACCTCCTTCAGCTGATTCTGACTGCCCTGCAGCAGGTAAGAGGAGTTTTAGTTCAGTTACAGCGGATAAATAACATATTCCAACATTTCCATGGGTAGTTGTGACTAAATGTTTCACGAGGGAACGTTTCCAAAAAATGTCATCAGTAGAAAGAAAACTTTACGCCTTCAGACTCACCGGGTGGTTGACTTTCGGATGGTCGGCGTGCTTCTTCCTCATCTCCTCGTAGTGCTCCTCCTCTTTCTTTCTCTCTTCCTCATCCAGGGTTTTCAGGTGTTCGCGTCTGTCGTGCTCTTTCATCATTTCGTACCTCTTGAACTCATCGTGCTGCTCTTTGTCGTAGTTCTCCAGATCTTTAGTGGCCTTGATGGAGACAGAAACAAATTACCTGAACTGAAAATCAACTTAGTTTATTGCACAAGTTTCATTTAATGCAAAGAAATCATTTTATCTAATAATTATGAACAATGATTTGAACCTGGTGGTCTGTATTGTGCTGACTGGATGCTCCGACATCCGAAATAACCAGATTGCTGTGACAACATCACATTTATGTGCAACCCCCCCTCTAGTCTTGGGTGTCAATAATCATGAGATTTACCGATCTAATGAGCCGGTCCAGGTCATCCACCTCAAACGTATGTGGGTTCATGTGGTTCAGGTACTCGAATTGTTTCAGCAGAGCCTGATGGTCCACCGCTATGTCTGTGCATGCAGATAAAAACACACGACTTTCCTTACAGAGAGAATCTAATGCACTGCGTGAAGGTTAAATATAATATTATGAACATAAAAGCAGCGGAAAAACTACTATTAGCGATGAAAAGGAATCATCTAATCCAAACTTCACTGATTGTATCTCCTTTTACTTCAAAATACAACGGAAACAATCTCTTGATTCTAAAGGAGCATTAAAATCCGTTTCTGAAAACATCTGAGGCAAAGAGTCGCCTTTGATTGTCCCAATGATATCTTGGATTAATCTTAGACTTTATCAGTTTTTTCCTTCACACTCAATTTTGTGAACGTTTGTTCATTTGTTCTACTTTGATATTTTTTGTAGTGAATATATTTGACATTACTCACTTAAACATCTTGCTTTAAATAAAAATCTAACAAAATACAACACACCATTCCCTCCTTCGAGGTCCTGCTTGGCCTTAATCAGCGTGCGGAGTCGATTCACCTCCTGCCTCTTCAACTCGTCCAGTTTAGTTCTGACATGATGGCTGACAAAATCCAGCTCTTTGGCCAGCTTCCCTTGCTGTATAATAAATAAATAAAACATTTCATTTACATAAATCACATTTCAACAATACTGGGAAGACTAAAGAAAAGGGAAAGGAGCTTACCTTGATGTCTTCCATGTCTGTGTTGTGGAGCTTTTCTCTGAAATGCTGATCTTTCTCCAGAAAATCGATGACTTCCCTGAGGTAGCGGTCATAGTGAAGCCCGGTGTCCTGTCGAACGCAATGAATCACATGTCAGATTATTAAAACTGCAGGTAATACTGCACAGATACGTCACCACGTAATGTTTGAGTGCAGTATTATGGACACTGAAGGAGCTGATGCACTGAGAACAGATTAAGTGCGTCTGCTGACCAATTTAACAGATCTTTGTCCAGATGTTTGATGCAGAGAGAACAGCTTTTACTATGAATGTCTCTAAACTGTATTAGTGCCTTCTGGAAATCGCCATATGCTGCAGCTGCTTCGTGGTTAACACTCAAATCATTTCCTCATAAAACTGATTGCAGGTGTTTGCATTCTTACTCCAAAATGGGATCCGTGTGGTATTTGTTTAAGCTCTGCAAAGCTAATATTTCAACGTTTAACATGAACACACTCTTCCCCTGAGGCGATCATAGGAGACTACATTCTGAGTGCTTCAGACGCTACAGCATCTTCTGCTTTTGTCCTGTTTCAATAGATAAAAATTAGATTTTTGGGGTTGTAACTTTTGAGCAGACTGTGTAAGCGAGGTGATTTAATTATAGCGCAATCAGACATCTGGACATCTCTGATTTAAACAAGATCAATTGCTTTTGCTCCTGGTGAAACAGCTGATGTCAGCAACATCATTGATAACCATCAGGACTCCAAATGATGCTGATTGATTTCTGTCCATTAAGATTTATAGATTACATAAAATGAAACACTAAAATGCTCATCACAGGTTGTAACATAAATCTGTGAGTCTTGTTTTTACTTCAAGCTCCTTTTGTGCTGAAAAACCTGAACGTCCATGGATCTTGTGTCTTATTACCACACTAGCTGGAGGCTCCTCGGGGGACTTCTCGGGCTCCTTCACTTTGGTCTTATCCATACTGATGGGGACTGCCTCCAAACACAGCAGCTGGACCAGCAGCAGCACCCCCGCGGTGAGAAGCGCCCGGCTCCAGCACATCTGAAAGATCAGGATAATTCATGTCGGTACGTATTTAACATCACCTGCAGCGGTGTGTGCGCAGGGATCGTGGGGTGTCGCTCCAACAACCCCCCCAGATGGCGAATAATCTCCACAGGAAGCTACGGTGTTAGCATTAGTATTAGCCACCAAACAGGTTCCGCTAATGGGAGCCAAGCACCGTTAGATAGTCGTGTCTCCTGTCGGTGCGAGTGGTACGGCGACTGTTACGTGTTGATGACGTTCACCGGTGGGTTAAACACCTCCGTAAATACTGGAATCCGTTGTTTACTCACTTTATTGTGAATCCCGGACCTCATCACTTCTGCTTTCCTCCCCGTCGCCTCCGTTCAGCTGAAGTTGTCAGTCGCGAGCAGCTCATCAGCATAGGTAGGTTGTAGACGTAACTACAACTCACGCCATTGGTCAATGTGGCTGTCCGTCAAATAAGATAGCATGTTAGGTTGAGGTGAATTGTACGTGGCGAGATGATGACGAACGTCCGAGCGTCGACGCACGATACGGGAGTGATAGCGGTGGTAGTGTTTTATTAAATTTTATGTTTTCTAGTGTAATTTCCGCTCATGTTCATGCAAAATAATTTTCATAATTTAAAAAATACAATTTACTATTACACTTATTATCGAGCACTCTCTCCAGTGCGTTTTAACAATAACATTGCACATGTATCTGCTTCATTAATCCACATGTGAAAAAGAAAGATAAGAATTTTTTAAAGTTTATTTTGCTGCATCAGTAAACAGACAATATTCTATTAATATCGGTCAGGCTGCTACAATCATTAAAAAACTAATTAACGTCATATTCAAATTGTTCCATGTGTAGAAGTTAATATCTTTAGGTATAACCAGAGAAACGTATTAAAATTATGATGCATCGTCATTACTTTTGGTGTGTTTATGTATCAGCAGGTTAAAATGGGCCGCATTTTAACTTTACTGATAACAACTTATGATATTTTATGAGAATAATATAGAATAAGCTTCAAATTCGCTTGGTATTGTTAACTATAAAAGAGAAGAAGTGTAATATCTCATAAGATAAAAATTCTTTGAATCGATGATGTGATTGTTTTTGGAGTCACTTATCGAATGTCACTGTAGTTCCCTTCTCAGACACTAGGGGGCGCAAATTAATTGACAGCTTAAACTGAGTTTTGAACTGCCAGGCAGGAGGCCTAGAGAAAGACCAAAGAGGAGGTTTATGGATGTAATGAGGGAGGACATGAAGGTAGTTGGTGTGAGAGAAGAGGATGCAAAGGACAGGGTTAGATGGAGCCAACTGATTCGCTGTGGCGACCACTGAAGGGGAAAGCCGAAAGGAAAAGAAGAAGAAGAAACTGCATTACTTATAAAATTATTTAAAACTTTACTGTCATGGATTAGTAATTGAATCAATATTTGATTGGTTGTGGCTTGAGAGGTGGTGTAGGTGTAATACAATATGTCAATGTGACGATACAGGTTCTCCCATCATTGAAAGAACGACACTGTAAAACACTTTGGATGACATATACCTGTATGTACTGTAGGACATGTTTCCAGTTGACTTAACAGGTGAAATGTGTTGGAAGACATTGGAGATAATGAGTGGTCATATTTGAATACTTGAACCAGATTGGATAACTTCGAATTATATTTTTAAAAAGAGCTTTAAAAATATAATTATAGAAGGAATATTTGAAAGTCGACGCAGGTACAGAAAGACAACTAAATGAACATGTTACGTTGAGTTGACTTATGACTAAATGTATGACCCCTGCCCTGTGGATAGAGCTGGAATATTTCAGTGAGCTGTGAGGCAATTAATCACTGCCTCAGAAAATGAACAAATGCTATGACATAGAGGGAGTTCATTTTTGTCACTGATGCATTGAATAGGGAAAAAATATATTACGGAATTTCATTCCACACCAGTTATCATTAATTTTGTTGATTTGAATTACATTTAGGAGAAATAAATTGTAATTTCCAACGCTGGTCTTTTGCATATTAGGACTTCCAGGAGCTGAACTAATATTTTGTGCTGATCGGTGTGTGTCTGTGTGTGTGTGTGTGTGTGTGTGTGTGTGTGAGAGAGCTGTGATTCAGCAGGAGGAGCCTCTCTGAGGGGAGGACAATAGCATTGAGTCACCTTGCTGCATTGTGAGCCTCTGGCAGCCAAGAGGCGGGAATCAGCAGCAGCAGACCGTACTGCAGAGCTGCAGCAAACTGCGCATTAACTATGTGTGCATTTGGGTGTAAATGACCATGTTGCTATAAGTGGATGTATGTGTTTAGTGGGAATGATGATAATTCATGGCAAGGTCAAATAACAGCAGCTGAGCAGGGAAACCAGATGTTTATTCTGCGGTCTACCCTATATTACACTGAGCTGGGCGGCTGTGGAATACAGCTTTTTGGTGCCTAAAAATTACACCAAGTTCAAGTACTGTAATATCTATAATACAGGGAGGATTTACAAATGTTTTAAACATAAATAGCGTCTTCAATACTATGTAGTTTGAATAAAACTATGCTTTTAAAATATATAAATTCGTTATGTTTTTAAGTGTGAAAATGACATGTCTAACTGGTCGCCTACTTTTAAATAATTATGTTTTCCCTGCATCAGAACATCTGAGTTTGACGACACATTAGAACTAAATCCATTTTTCAGCAGCTGCACATTTTTATTTTTTCTGAAGGAAATTAAAACTTTCACTCGCGTCTGAAGAATCCTGAAGTTTTAATGATGTTTCTGCAAACGAATCAAAAATGTCATTTGTAATGTTTGTTGCTCCCTGTCCACCAGTAGACTTACAGAGTGATTATCCACTCACAGAGGACAGGATGATTACTGTAATTTACATCTCATGGATAATTTACATCTCAAGATAATCAGATGTTTCTGCAGGTCATGCTTAAGTGGTTTGACCTTTTCTTTGACTGACACCCACAGTTACACGGGTACCATCATATCAATAATGTTGTATTTACATAGGACAGTTTGGCGTGATAAAGTCAGACTTGGCCGCTCCCGTCTTGATTGTTCAGTTAAATAACTTCAATATCAACACGGCCGTGACCTTGGATGTCACCTGCCCTCACCAGACCCGTTGGGGTTTATGGGCAGCATTGGTAAGCCGGGCAGGTCTTGTTTTTTATTTTTTTGATGCAGAGTGAGCATTATTATGTTGTTCCAAGGTCAGGGAGGCTCCATGTGCTCAAAGCGTGATGCAGCAAAGGATTCATAAAGCTTCCCGGACAATTCATACAAGAACATTCATTCATTCATTCCCACATGATGACATGATGTGTTCAGAATGCACACAGGCGTAACTGGGTCACAATGTACCCTGACCCCCCTATTCTGTGTCATCATAATTAATATCTGATTCATCAAACCTCCAGGTAAGATCTCACCTGAGCTGCAGTAGCAGAATTCACCTGGTTGTCCTGGATGTGTGTGTGTGTGTGTGTGTGTGTGTGTGTGTGTGTGTGTGTGTGTGTGTGTGTGTGTGTGTGTGTGTGTGTGTGTGTGTGTGTGTGTGTTGGCCGGCGTTAACCTTTTCATAGATGGCAACTTATTATTTTTTTATTTACACTCAACACACCATCCAATAACATTCCTATAGGGAGGATTTAAATCCTGCTGCGTGTAAAATATGTGTAAAATAATATTATAATTTTATAATATAATATTATAGTAGAATCATATTGTAATTTATTCATGTTTTTTTTTCTACTACACACAACATCACAGAGCCCCACCGTCCCGAAACGTCCCGGTCATGATCAGGCTCCGCGCCTGCGAGTCTTCGCATCGGGTTTAATTAACGTGCCTTTCAGTCGGACTTTTCCTCTCCGGTGAAACGCGGGACCCGTTTTCCGGTCCTGTTCGGCTCCGGTCCCGTTATGAAGCGGATTGGTGGGAGCGGTTCGACTCGGTTCTGTGTTCGTCCCCTTTAAAACCATGCAGTCCTAGCGGGGGGCTCCATCCGGGCTGCCGGGAAAAGTGTGCGGAGAGGGAGCAGAGGGGGACGGGGGGGATCATGGCGGCGCCGCTCGGACGGGACAGCCTCCCGGAGCTCTGGTCCTACGGGGTCTGCGGGGACGGACGCGTCTTCTTCATCAAGTGAGCGCATCTGTTATTTATTATTTATTTAACTTTGACGGTAAATGCCCCTAAAGGGGCAGATAACGTTCATTACCGATCAGTAACAGGTGTTTTTTCTTCCAGTGATAAAAGTCGCAGCACAACTTGGCTCCATCCGCGCTCCGGTGAGCCCGTTAACTCGGGACACATGATACGTTCAGGTACCGGCGGACGTTTTTTTTTTTATATATTATTTTTTAATTTATTTTTACCGCAATATGTTCTCGATCTGCCCGTGGTGGTGCGTTCACTGTCTTGTATCTTCTTCTTCCTAACAGATTTACCAAGAGGATGGGAAGAGGGCTTCACGGACGAAGGGGCCAGTTACTTCATCAAGTGAGTGCCGCATTCCGTTACTGTCAGCTGTTTTTACTTTCTGTTTTTGATTTAGCCTCTAAATCAATCCGTTAATGTTCGCTGACGTCACGCGTGCCTTGAACGCACCATCATATGGACTCACTAACATATGGATGGATGGTTGCGTTGGGAGTGGAGAGTGGCACAGGACGGGGGGGAGGGAGGGGCATTAATATTCTCCTCACATCTTCCATGCAGGACCTCTACTCTCCCCATTGCATAGGTGTGTGTGTGTGTGTGTGTGTGTGTGTGTGTGTGTGTGTGTGTGTGTGTGTGTGTGTGTGTGTGTGTGTGTGTGTGAGGGGTGTGTCCATGTGATGACAGAGATGTATGCTATGATCACATTATTGAAGGATTTACAAAGTCACTGACCAACACTGAAGTTGCCCAGATGCCCCCGTCCTTCACGCATCAGCATTTTTCAGGTGCCGACTAATCGTTACCGCACCAACACGCCCCTCATGTATGTGTATGTTGATGACTCAGGATTCATGTGCATGATATTCTAATTTGCAGACTTTGATCAGAACCGACTGATGAATCCTGTTGAAGCTTCTTAAAATCCTTGGTTTGCACTTGTTTGGCCGTGAAGCGCCCCAGTTCTCCCACCACAGCTTATTTAAGGTTCTGGAGTCGTGTCACGGCCCGTTTGGTTTGCTCCATTTGTTCCAAACAGAAGGGCTTTATGATGAAGTTTTACCCCCCCCAGGGCAGCATTTGGAGGATTTACGTCAGACAGGAGGTAATGCTTCACCAGGGTTTGGTTGGCTTGTTTGTTTGTTTGTTGGTAGGATTGTTGAAAACGATCGTGAACTGGGTTTACAGCTTTTGGGAATGGTTAGAGTTAGGGTTACCCCCCTAATCCTTGGAGTCATTAGAGTCATTTTATGGGGGTCAGACTGGGTGAGGTGAAAGTCTTGATGGGGAAACTGAGGCTTGTAGCGTTCTGGACGTGAGCGATTGAAAATAGTCCAACTCTAAATGTTAGACTAAGGGGTGTCCATCCCTCCATTCGTCATCGTCTTTATAAAAACACTCATCAAACTCTCAGGTCGCCTGAGTGTTGCTGACAACTCTTGAATTGTGCTCAAAATAAAGGCCGCCTTCATGTCCCCCCCCCCCGGTTCACATTCCTTTCCTCTACAAGAAGCCAGAACAACACAACAGCGTGACGGTCAGTCGCCTAGTGGTTGACTTGTTGCGCCGCCGGCTGGTGAAAGGATTCTGCTTCTTGTTTCTTTGTGTTCCATACTAATTTATTTCCTGTTCTTCTGGACTCCTTTGTCTTCCTTTTAACCCTTAAACCAGTCACAACTATCGGATGGTTCCTTAGACGTAAATGATTGATAGATCGATCCAATGTTGGGGTGGGATTAAAGTTAATGTGATCGTTTAATCATCCTGAGGTGCGTCTCTGGTGGTGCGTTTGATTTATGGCGCACCTGGACGACAGTTTTCTGTTCTGGTCTCTTGTGTCGGGGGGTTAATTATAGGAACCATCGCCGTGAAGTCCATCCTTCCTTTGTTGTTTGATTCATTTCTACTCTACTCTTACAAAACGCTTCAGTTTGGTAGAAAAAACAACTTTCTCTTCAGGAATATCTTCACAGATTTTGCCCAAGATATTGTATAATTAAAGTTTACTGGCATAACTCAACCCCCCCAACAAAGATGGCGAAGATTGCTCCAGCTCCCGCCAGATAAATGGTGAGGTAATGTGAACCGTGGCCGTCGTTCACCTCCATTAAAATGATTAAGTGTTTTTTGAATCATAACTAGCTGCGACTCAGCGTTTTAAAATTCCTGTGAATACTTCAGGGACATGTAATAGTTCAGGAGAGTTTATTTTCTTTCCTCATTGTTCCTTCAACCAACCTTCATTTGGTTTCGAGGTAAACATCGGACTCCAGGAGTACGGCCAGAGTTCTGCCGTCCATCTCCTCTCATCTGTGTCCAGGAAGCACAAACAAACCCAGGCTGGCCTGAAGTTCACACGCTGCTGCCGTGACAACGGTCAGCAGGTTCACTGGTGTGTTGACGCAGGAATTCGGCCGAGCCGAGGTACAAAGGGAGGAGTGTTCCGATGCTGCCGCTGTGGTGGTACCCTGCTTTATTCCCACCCCCTGTGGGCCGACCTGCGCCATTGTGTGCACTGATTTATGTGGATCCTCCAACAGTTTGAGCGTCCGTTACCTTCAATAATTCTTCCAGAGCTGCAACAAGTGGTTGAATAATTTACTCATCCATCAAAAACACGTTTAAGACACTTTTTAAGTGCTGGTTGCTGATAGTCAACTTAAGACTGAAGAAGTCTTTGATGAAGGAAGCAGACGATGTCTCTTTGGGTTTTCTTTGGTGGTCAGCGAAGCGGATTGGATGAAAACTTAAATTTGGAGAGGATCCAGATTAAAAGGCAGATTCTTAATGTTCTGATTCAGATTATTGTGGATTTGGTCCCTTCCTTATGTAGCTCGACGGTTGTTTGGATCAATATTTGGAATATGGAGCAGGGTGTACCTCAGGGGGAATCTTCTCTACTGAGTTCCCTCCCAGTTCTTTGACATCTTATGGGTCAAATGATTTAATGATTCCTCATAAAAATAACCGTCAGATAAGTAATGATAATAATTTCAATCCTAATTAATCAATTTACTGAACCGTGTCGATTCGGGATGGGTCGATCCGACCCAAACAGATCCTGGCTGTCACACACGATTTCAAAACCTACTCTATTGGAGCACAAGGAGGATGTGCTTTTTATTATTGGACGTATTTATAGTTCATGAATTCATTATTAACCAATCACAGATAGTTTAAGTGTCTCAGGATTAATTTCTGACATTCATGGATCTTTAATCCCAAACTGAATCCTGATGGATCTGATCTCAGGTCGGTGCACTCGCCACCACTTCACTGGTACCTGGGAAATATGCAACCCTATATCTCCCTGAGGGGAAAGCGACCCCCCCCCTCCCAGTGAAGACACAGTTCACATTGTTCGCTGTAGGATTTTCCACGCCCCGCTTACAGATTTTTTCCTAACGTTTGGCTTGTATTTGATAACCAGTTGATTATCTTTCATCGAGAGAGCGCGTTAATTATCCGTGAGTTGGTTTAAGAGTTTGGAAGCAAGGAGCTTCATTAGAGGATTAAAAAACGTCTAATATCTCTACAGACCCTTATCTTAAGGCGGGTTTAATTATGTTTTTTTTCTGCAAATACAGCAAATCCGTACTTCAAAACATGACATGGGCTTCAAACCTCCACAGTTTAAATGTATACGTGTAATAAACGTGTAATAGATTGACACGGACTCCTCCCCTGCTGTGATTCATTTCATGTGATGACATTTTTCTGGACACTCGTCACCGTCAGGTCATTTTATATCAATAGGGTCTTTTTATACGGCTCATATACACAGGTAAGCGTTTTCCCTGCAGCTGTTATATGGAGACGATGACCTTCAGCAGAAAATAGAAATCATTACAGTCGTGTTCAATGGGAGACCACCAGATGGATGAGCCCATTCCTGTCTGGATGAAATGAAGAGAGGGGGTCGTTATTATGCGATAAGGTCCGGCGTCATCACGTTTATCCCGCTTTTGACATCCTGCTTCAAAGCGGTGATGTATTGTAATTGTCAGTGTTTGTGTGTTCGTCCGTTCATCCACCAAATATCTTCACAACCGTTGCAGATAGAAAGATGACAGAAAAAGAAAAAGCACATTACTCAGGCAGCAAAGGGGATGAAAATGAGATGATGACTTTGACCTTGAGAAAACTGGGTCATGGTAAATTTCAACTTTTGTACACTCAGGAACCGGATAAGATAGAAAGACGAAACATAATGGAGGCAAAGGATGAAAATTAGATTACAACTTTGACCATGAAAACTAGGTCAATGTCAAATTTATACCTTTTTTAAGGTCATAAAAGTATAAATATTATTAAAAAATTCTAAAAAAAAAGAAATAATAATAATAAAAATAATAAAAATAATAAAAATTAAAAAAATATTTTTTCATTTGTAAAAAGGATAAAAAAAAATTTAATTTGTAAAAAAAAAAATATATATTTTAATGCTCAGAACAATATTGTAGGTTGTCCTGAGTCTGTCTGCTACAGTATACTGGTCAACTTACAAATATATAATGAAAAGCCAAATACTCGATAGTACAATATAGAATTCATTGCTGCGACCATTATGAAAGTAGGTCAGGGTAAAATTTTGAATTCAGGGGTGTCGCAGGAACGTTGCAGTCTCTGACTGCCTCGTTAAGTCTTTATCTGTACTTTAACTCGTGAATCCGATGAGTTTTGAGCACAGAATTAATAAAAAGCAGAATATTTTAACTGCATTTCAAGGTCAGGAGGACGTGGAGGAGATGTAGGGCATCTGCATCATCGTAAAAACAAGAGTCCTGATTTCCTTCCTCCTGCAGACACACAGCCTCTCTTTGAAGCGTTGTTCTTTAATCCAGAGAGGAGCGACATGATTACGCACAATAATCCCTGTTTACCTGTCCTCGTCTCCAGCTAGCGAACCAGTACGTGTGTCTTTCTCCAGCTTTTCCTTAAAGCGGTATCTTTTGATACAAGGAGCTGGGTTGTTCACATCGTGTCCAGGCTGATGTCGAACTAAACCCACAGCACCACTGGGACAGAGCGATGAAACAGAGCACATTGAGAGTCTGGGGTCTCCAATCTGTAAGCCCCTGAACGTCCAGTGGATGGTGACCCCCTCCCGATGAGGTGACCCCCTCCTGATGACCTCCTCCTGCCAAGATGGGGACCTGCTCTCGCATCTGCCCGGTGGAGGGGGCAAGCAGGAAACAGATGTGGCAGCTGAGGCTACTTCCACTGCACACGAATCGTTTCCACCCCCCCCCATGATTGAATTCAGATGACAGTTTTTCTGCCGCATTCTGTTAGAGGCTGGAGCCACTGCAGAGTCGGTTCTCCTCCCTCCAGACGGAGCAGAAGCGATCCGAACATCTCTGGGGACTGGATCTGAAAAACTTTTATCCTCCTTTTATAAAACCGCTTCACATTGTTGGGGTAGATGTTTTAATCTCAGTCCGATCAATCAATCGATCGATTAATCGATCAGGTTGGTGCCTGACCTTGTATTCCCTGAGAGAACAGGAAATGATGTCACATCCTGATTGACAGATAATCGTAAAACTTTTATTCCAGCTCATGAATTTGACGTTTATCACCAGATCATAGAATTTATATCCACGGGGGGGGGGGGTTGTCGCTTCATGATGATTCACTCGGTACATTTTCCTTTAGGGGTATCGTCTATTGCCTGAATTACTCAACGCTTCAATAAGTTTATGTTCGTCTGCAGGTGGAGTGTGTGAGCGCTGTAAGATATTTCTCATTGCAGATGACCTGATTGATTATCGCCGTTCCCATTAACGGAATATTGAGTGTGGAAAAGATGAATGGAAAGTGTTACCGCTGTGGTGAAGACAGTTTCTCTCGCTGCAGCGTTTATCGAACGCAGCTGTCAGGCTCACGTTTGATCGGTTTAAGGCTAATTCATTATTCAGGAGCGCGCCGGTTCTATGTTTTCCTGTTTTACAGTATATCTGTTTGATTTGATGATTAACCTGTTTAAGGATCGCTCAAAAAGTCAAGAGTGGATTTTTGATGATAGTTTTTTGGATTTGATCCAGATAATCATCTGGATCCAAGACAGAAGATTTAAGTTCTTAATTCTTATAATATTTCTTCTGACGATTTCATGTATAATTCCCAATGAAATTCAATGCTGAGTCACATTATAGGTGTTAAAATATTAAGATATAATCCCTTCTAGGTGTAATAATCCACAATAATGGGGAGAATGAGGGGCTTTGGTGGAGTTTTAGTTGTTTGGATAATTTCAGATGTGATCAGCTTTTATGCCGTCGATAAAGTTTTGATTGTGCAAGAAAGAGAAGTGAATTTTTCGTAGTGGAACACGGACTGTCAGAGGACGCAGTTCTGCTGGTCGCCACTACAGGCTGCTGTTGAGTTTGAGTCTATTTTGCCTTGAGTCATTAAAACTGGTTTAACTCAGGAGTAAGTTACAAACAAATAACCATAAATGAATCAAAACAGAATGTTTAACTTTATCTGTTTCTGCAAAACTTCTGTATCTACACGCCGTCTCCACCCTGCGTTACGTTTGGGGAGCGTTCCATTCCAGGTGACAGAGTGAAGCATAACTGTTGACCAGGCTGTCCATTACACTTATTGATCCTGACCCCCCCTGGTCCAGCCCCCTGCTCTTATCTGTGCGTCTGTCTGTGGATTATTGAGCCGGCTTCTCGAGTTAATCTCCCCCCCCCCCCACCCCGGCCGGCCTGGGACGCGATCCGATGGTCGTCAGACGCCGAGGTCAGCAGTTTACATGACCGGACAGCACAGAAGGGTTAACGCCGCTCCAGCAGAGCTGGCCCTTCCCCTTCCCTCCGTCTCCATCTCCCACGTCGGGACAAAGAGGTTATCGTTTTATTACTCCATGGAAAGTCTTAAGTGGATTTCGGTGCTGAGAGGCGAGGAGAGAGGGCTGAAGCAGCACTTCTCCTCCTTATCAGGCGAGGCTGTCCGTCCCCACCGAGCACAGAGCTCACAAAGGAGACACCCGTCCACCGTTCCCTTCAGCATCCGGACCGAGTCGGACATCTGAAACTTTTGCAGCGGTGAGTAGATGAGCGTCAAGAAGGATGGGCTGGTTTGGAATATGAGTAGAAGAAGAAGAGGAGGATGAATCAAAGGGGTTTTTATTATAAGACATAAGGTGTTAGAATGATGCATCATACGTGGAATTTTAACAAGAACCCCACAAATTCTGCTGTAAATGCTTTTTTTCTCCACATGTTTATTATAGGAGCATTATTAAAGAGTAAACTTCAGTACTCAGACTGTTTGTCCATTGCAGTCGTAGCTGTTCACTTGATTCAGTTTGTGAAAACGTGGACTTGTCACCAGGAATGGATCCCTGCTCTGTTTCTTTTACACGATCGTCCTGCTTTCATATTTTGTGACACATCTGCAGGGTCTGACCAATAAATATGCAGTTAAAAACATGCATGTTGAGGTTTCCTCCATGCAGAACAATGAGCCGCTGCAGTGGAAGTCGAACGTGCGATTGAACGAGCGGTTATGGATCCGATGAGGAGGTCTTAACTTGCGGCGCACGTGCCGTGACTGTTGTGTTATGCTAACGAGATGCTAAGGTTAGCGGAGATGGGTGAACACCCGCGGGACCAGGCTAATACCTGCAGATACTGTCGGTGTAATCTCTGGGGTGGCCTCCTGGTGTGTGGGGTAAAGTAATACCGTATCCAAGGAGACGTGGGATTGCCAGTTGTTAAATGAGATGTTCTGTTATGATGATGGGTTTTGTAGTTGTTACAAAACGGGCTGTAAAGAATATAAAAAGATCTGCTTTCATTCTCTACGGTGACACGATGTGGGATGTTTAAGTTGTAGCTGGCTTTGTCTTCCTCTTCCTCCTCCTTCCTCCCAGCTCTCCCTCCTCCTGCTTCGCTCTGCATTCTGCCTGCATGACTGCAGAGAGGATGGAGCAGAGACGGTGTCCGGTTCAGGGGAAACGCATCAGTCCCAGAGCGACATCACATCCAATGCACCGAAAGGAAACAGATTGGAGGCGTTATCAGTGATGCTTCATACCTGTGGTTTAATTGTCTGGGGTTCTGGGGGGGTTGGATGGTTTAAAACACACCAATCACATTGTGACCGTTCATTGGTCACATGTATGCTTTAGGTCCAATGAGAAAAAGGAAGTTTCTAATGACTGGACTCTTCAGTGCGTGACAGGGATCATCATCATCAGCAGCAGCAGCGACCTCACACAGTGTGGGGGCCCACACGTGAGCTTCCCCGCCCCTGTCCCATCAGACACATCAGAGAACATGGGATGGCATTGCTAACATAGTTGCTAGGGAGGCGTGTCTGCAGGAGACGCAGTTATTCGTGGAGTTTTTTCATGATGGAAAGTGTCTTCTTTTGCAGCTAAATGAATGCATTCCCACTCCTGGGGGGTTGGGTTGGGGGTGGGGGGTGGAGATGCTCACTGCAGTGCCTCACCATCCAGGTCACTGACTGCTGTGTCGATGTCAGCAGAACTGTGATCCCTCATGCTGGTGATGACGCTCCTCTTTAAACACGCTTAATGCAGGATGCCTCTATAGTTCAGACCGTAATGCAGACTTGATGCAGTCTTCACAAAGGAATGTGATCCCTCGTTCCTCGTGGTTAATGCGTTCCAGGAACCACACGCAATTAACGAATTCTAACGAACTATTTATCTTATTATTGACGGTAATTTAAACATTTCTGAACCCTCCCCATACTGATATTAAATCACCTTCTATCTGTATTACCTTTTCCCACACTCTGATGGACTGTTTAAAGCACTTTTGTGTCTCACGGAAGTCCGAGACTCACAGAACATATAGCGCACTTCTGGATGCCGTCAGCCAATAGAATACGCGTCCGGTATCACATGACTGGCTACGTACTAAAAATCCACGATGAGGTGAAGTCGCGAGCGTTGTCACGGACAATTCGGTTCCACTTGTCGCTCAAACGGTCGGAGCTCTGCAACCAAACTGCCACGATAACACACGGATACGGCTGTTTCACCTGTCAGTGCCGCGCGGCCCCAGCATGCATCTGGGGCGTTATCTGTTAGATCAGCTGGTAAATCCATGTCCGAACTGATAACCTCCAGGTTTAAGGCTGTGATGCTTTCAGGTCGCAACACAGAAACCGTTTCAAGATAAGAACACGTGGTATGACTTGTTTATCATCCCTCACGTGAGACCCGTCATCAGCGCCACCTCTCGTGGTCCTGGTAGTCCAGCTATGGACAGTAGAGGCTCATCTGCATAACGCTGACAGCTGGCGTTGCTTCGGATCGCCATTATTTTTACATGGCCTTATTACTTCATACTACTGGCCAATCAGCTTCCACGGTGGTCTCCTCCTGATGCATTATGCAACGGCTGCTTTCAGCACCCTTCTGGTTCTACTCATGTTGTTGGGAAACGTCTGATGGTTCCAGTAATGGTGATTCCACCCCTGGTTACACCCAGTCCAGTTCACGATTCTGCTTTCTCTCCTCGGTCCCGGGGTGAAACCAAACGATGCTTCATTCGTTTGCTCGGCTGAAAACAGAGGTATATCCTTGGAAACCGGTCCCGTTGTTAGCGATGCTTCTAAAGTTGAGGCATTCCAAACAGGGAGTGCTTCTCAGTCCATAACCTTTGAAATTCCTGGAATTGTGATTTATATCAGCCTCTGTGAGTGGGATGAATGCCTCCAGGGAGGCTCTGCCGGCCAGAGCTCAGGCGTGAGCACCAGATGTGGCCTACCTTCCTCCATTCCTGACTTAATCAGCTTCTTAAGTCCAAACCAGCTCTCCTGACACTCTCAGGATCCAGATACCTAAAAATAGCCTCTAGATTCACTTACCCTTCGCCAGCCAAGTGGAACCTCAACTAATTAATTTGATCCATCTGTTGAATTTCCCTGAGAAGAAAATAACCAGATTCAGGCTTGTTTTACACCCAAAACAGGAAGTTGGGCAGCGACGGATCGTCACGACCGAATGATGGAATCTGTGCTACATTCAATTAACCGTCTGTCATTTTCTGTTTTGCTGGTGAACAGAAATCACAGGTCACCTCCATGATGATGCGGTTCAAAGTTAAATAAATACACGAGTCAGAGGAGACAGGTGGCGACAGACACCAGGTGACTTCCTGTTCATCCTGCGCATAAAGAAAAACTGACTGAACAAAAAAATCAATTTGCAGTGGAGCCGTTAATCGTTGTCGTCTCTCGGGCGTCGCTGTAACGCAACTCCCCAGAGGAAGAAGTGTTGTACTGGTGTGTGTCTGTGTGTCACGTCTAGCAGGTGTGTGTTGTGTGTCAGTGTCCAGGGTTGGAGGAAGAAGAAGGGTATTTAGGGATGGGTTGGGGTAATAATACCTCTGACAGGATTGTGTGAAGGAATGAGATGTGTTTCACAGCATGAGGTCTATCCCAATCCGTTTACTAAGGGAACAGCTTTCATGGAATGATACTGGAAAAGAAGGATTATCCAGGTTTAGATAATCTAATCCATAAGGATGCAACAAAATTCAACTACGTCTTGTTACAGCCAATAATGTAAAAACTGCCAATAATGTTATAACAACCAGTAACGTAATAAAAACCAATGACATAATAACCAATAATGTAATAACAACCAGTAAAGTAATAGCAACCAATAATATAATAACAACTAGTAACGTAATAACAACCAATAACATACAACTTCCAAGAATGTAATAACGACCAGTAACATAATAATAACCAATAATTTAATAACAACCAATATCGTTATAAAACTAACCCTTATTAGCCAAAAGTTATCATGTTATCACTTCAGGACTTTTATTACATTATTTTACATTAGTGGTTTCGTCACGTCTGTTTCTGTTTTGTGTCTATTAACGGATCAGATGTCCAGCGTGGTAAAGATGGATGGAAATGTAGTTTTTTATTTGAATTAATTGTATTTTAGAAAGGAAAACCTTTGCCTGTAGCTGATCTTTTCAGACCCATTGATCCCACAGCGTCGTTTCCTCCAGAGCTGGTTAGAAATAAAAATGAAGGAGCTGAACTGAGCCGCTCCGCCTTCCTGCCCCCCCCCCACCTCATTAGCCGAATGGCCTGCAGCCTTTCTGCCCTATTGGGGCATTAGACTCACAAATGGGATACCAGGGAAGCCATCAACCCATCCAGTCGCCCGGCTGGGATGGGGGTCACCTCCCTCCGATTGTAGTTACCCTCCCACCTGCCTCCACACCTCCCACCATTACTTTATCTGGAGCTTCATTAAGGACCGCATTGTTATTGTGCAGCCAAGCCTACAGCAGGAGTGTGTGTGTGTGTGTGTCTGCAGCAATTTCAGTGTTTTTCCTGATCTGTGATTTATTTTTGATGTTAGAGGATTACTGGGATCAGAGCTCAGACCAATAATCCCACGGAGAACATATGCAATCTATGTTTGTGTGTGTGTGTGTGTGTAGGATGCTGTGTTGTGCAGACTTTGCCTAATTTCGGCTGAATCATGATGCAGATGTTTCATTCAGACTATTTTTAGAAATTGGTGAGATTGTTACCTACATTATTATTATTATTGTTGTTGTTGTTGTTGTTGTTGTTGTTGTTGTTGTTGTTGTTGTTGTTGTTGTTGTTGTTGTTGTTGTTGTTGTTATTATTATTATTATTATTATTCTTGAGTGAATTCTAGCCGTAGTTTAATGATTTAAAGCTCCAGATTAAACCTCTATCAGCAGCAAATCATTCTTGCTCGTCTTTTCTGCAGGAAGCTGCACTTTCTCTCTTCTTTCTCCCGTTTGAATCGTCCAGTCTGAACATTCCGCTGCTTCTCTTGCCTCTCTCTCTGAATGATTTACTGCTCTTGGATTTGCGTGTCGGGTGGACACTCTGTACCCTGGCAGGAGAAGTCCCTTTTATCTGCTTTGCCAGTTTAAATATGCTCCTTAAATCATTTTAAATGATGTTAAAATGATTTGTGCCTCATTAAAGGGCCAAATGAGGACTGCGCCTCAGTCCGTATTACTGGCTTAGTAAATAAGATTGCGGCATCAGATTACATGTCCTAATTATATTTTGGAAATCTTCTGCAGAGGAGACATGGTGGAACGAGTTGGGATGTCTTCCTTTCTGCTTGCCCGTTCCTTTATGTCACCGGGAGAAGCATTCCATGTTGATCTTCTTCAAACCCAGGCCGCTCCTCCTGGACTCATCGCCAGGAGGAGCGGTCCCAGCTTTTTGTTGGGTGATGGAGCGCTCTCATCGATTGGTACTACATTTATGTACCTGAGAGCATCCACATCCTGCAGAAACAGGACCACCAAAAACATCTTGATGATTTCAGAATTAAAGCGTTCTCTCATTGGTCCACGTCTCCAAGCAGTTTCATGGTAATGTCTCAAGTGGTTTAAAAGTAATTGACAAAAAAAGGTGTTAAAAGTCTCTGTATCTACTTTAAAAGTTAAAGGGTTCATCAAAATGCATCAGGTTGACACTGAACATTGAAATATGTCCTATTTTCTAAAGTTAACCCTTAGAAACTGTTTGGGCCCAAAAGTGACATTTTTGATGCTTCTGTGTGTTTCTCTCCCAAAAGAACAGTCAGTTAAAATGCTAAATACAGTGGTACCTCTACTTACGAATGTCTCTACAGGGCTCAAAATTGCTACCATTTTGGTCGTATATGTGCCCAAATTTTTATCAGTGCGACTATTAAATATATTTGGGAGCACCGGTGTGACTAGGGAAAAAAATCTGGTGCGCCTTTTTTTTCCTCTTCTCTCTCTCGCTTTCTCTCTCTCCATAGAGCAGGGGTCCCCAAATGGCGGACCACGGTCCGGATCCGGACCGCGTGATTGTTCTGTCTGGACCCGTGACCACTCCATGATAAATTCACCAGAGTAGATTTTCTTGGCACATTTTTACTTGCAGTTCGCGGCTACAGACGGCGGGCGCTGCTCCTCCAGTTAATCCAGTAATAGCGACACTCAGTTCAGCCAATCAGATCATATGTCTACCCTGAGCTGTCAGCGTACCAGGAATTGAGACAGCCCGCTTCCGCTGTGAGTTTAACCCTACAACGGGGCACAGAAGAAGGGAGACAGCATAGCTCCAAATGAAGGGAGATTAACAAGGAAAACCGCTGGTTAACAATGAGTGGACGAAATTTATGTTTATTCCTCCGTCAGGCAGTTCAAAACCATTTTACCTCATATGGTCTGAACACGTAGCATGAATTAAAAGTGGTAACATGAAGCGCCACTATGAAACAAATCACAGATCTTTTGCGCAGAATTATCCCCTGAAGTCCGAGCTGAGGGCAAAATGACCGAGAAAAATGCAAACGAATGTTCACTAAAGGCATGGTGGAGTTTGGGGCAACATAAAACATCTTTTAGTGATGTTTTAAAATACAAAGCAATCCAATAATAACCAAAATGGTTCAGTCCAGGTATCAGGCTGGCCTGACAGCGGCCACAATGCGCTATTTAAGCCAGACCCAGGTAGTGCCTCGGTTTGGCCCCTGACCCGGAGGCGGACCAATGCAGCATCCTCAGGTGAGCGTCTCTCATACAGTTTTGCGTGGATGTGGGGAAAACGTGTAGGCGCCGAGTGTGCACCCTCAAACGCACTACCACAACAGTTTGTTTGATGTGGACACGTGAGTGTGGACCTGCCGGAGAATGTGTGCGAAACAGGAAACAATGAAAGCACAGCTGCGGCTGCTCTCCTGGGCGAGGGAGAGAGGTGCGCGGACCGGAGATGGACGGAGCGGTCTCTGTCGCTCCGTCACTGCGTTGCTTTTGGTTAGGTGCTCCCAAAGTCTTTGCTGGTGCTACTAACTTCTAAATTTGGGAGCACCAGTGCTACGAAGAAAAAAAGTTAATTTCAAGCCCAGTTCTTCATACGAAAGTTACGAAACGCCTCAACAGGAAAATATTGCCTCTAGTTACGAAAGAAATTTCAGGATACAAAAGGTAAAAATACAGTTTGGGCTGATACTCGCAGCTCCCACAGGTTCCTGAATGCAACATTCTTACAGCTGCTCTGCCATTGGCTATTACCTAGCGTCCTGGCATCCCATTGGCTAAGAGGGATCATTGTGTGTAGCTAGATAGGTGTCTAGGCAGCGTCCTTGTCATTTGGCCCTCGACCCATGAGGTGTTCTGATAGTTTTATGTAAGTATATTAACTTTTAGAGTATTCACTGTGGACCCTAAGAAAGTGATGGAGAAAAGAGGAAAAGAAAAGACAAAGAAAAGAGTTTTTTTTGTCCATACAAACAAAGCAAGAGATAATAGAAAAGCATGAAAAAGCGATGCGTTTGGCTCATCTCGCCGTAATGCATCTATACAGTCACAACGTTATTAAAACAAAAGGAAGTTTAAGGCATCATGTGGGTGGTTGGAGAAGTTCAAAAGGAGGACTGGAATTCACTCTGTTGCTCCGCATGTTCAGGCAAGAGCGCATGAACCAATCAGGGCAAAAAACAATGAGGACAGAAGTTAAAAGGTGAATAACCATCATTTTTATTCTTTGTTTTTTACGTTATGCACAACTCTCATTTATTGTGTAATAATCTATTTGTAACATGTATTTGTTACATGTTTTCATGCATTTTTATGCTTTATAAAACATTTATGCCTGAATTTTTGGGGGCTTGGAACGCATTAGGACATTTGCATGGAAAACGCGCCTATACTTTTTTACTGACGAAATTTCTTCCTGAACCAATTAATTTCGTAAGTAGAGGTACCACTGTATATGAAATTTTGCCAGTAATTTTCTTTCAACTTTATATCTATGGATTGGTCTGAAGTAATGGAATAGATCTGGTGCATTGAAAGAAATTATATTTTATTTCCCACTTTTATAAGACGACCCTTTTGTGACCCAATTAGGTAATGCGTGTAGCCATTTTAATCGGTCTCCGTTAAAGAACGTTTTAAGGATTCTGTTTTAAAATCAAACAGGTTCTTTTGCAGAACGCTGCCACAAAGTTTCAAGGAAATCTGTCAGGTATTTTCTTCAACAGACAAAACAAACCCAACCGATCCTCCTTTGTAAAGCTCTATGGAGATTTAATCATCCTGTGTCTGGATTTCTGGCCCAACTCTTCCTCGCGTTTGCTGCGATATAACAAGCTCTCCTCCCTAGTGTTTTGGAACAGTTAGGCCTGAAGGTCCGTCGTGGCTTCGTTTAAATCTGCTGCGTCAGAATTTGTTGAATTTTAATAATGAGACTCTTTCAATCTCAGCCAAACCCCCCTGTCTGACCCGAGTTCCGCTGTGAGACTCCTAAAGGTCAGGAAACATCTCACATCCTCCTGCAGAACGCTTATCTCCTTAACGGCTGCCTGCACACAAAGCGGCGCCGTTCGGGGTTAATTCTTTCTCTCCTCACTCCTCTGGGATGTGCGTGATCTCGCTCTGATGTCTTGTGATGTCATGTCCTGACCGGGCCGTTATACCCGGTCGGTGGCGCCTCGTCTGCATGCTAACGGCGGATATTAGCGATCATTACAGATGATGGAATTAGTCTGGGATTCAGCAGATAACAGGAACGGTTGTTGTGCGTTTCCTGGTTGCACAACATTAATTTATTTTCGTAAGCTTGTACGAGATTTATTCTTCACAATCACGAGGAGCTGGCGACTCATCCAGGGTGTTGCCCAATGACTTTCAGCTGCTCCACCAGTCCGTTATTGTCTGAATGTTCATCCCAACGGACCTGAATCTTTATTTTACATGAAATCATGTCAAACATGTTGTGACGTTTATTATCCAGCCTACAAATTTATGCTCAGACTCGACTGAGGAATAATTTCTCGCCTGAAGAGCTCTTGTTTTTATCCACTTCCTTGTTCAGCGTCTATTTAAATTGGAGGCGTGTCATCCAATCAACACGCTTGTGAAGAAAGATGCACGACATGAAGTGAATCAGTAACTACGGATGCGTTTGAAGCTCGGGTGTCGGTATCGGACCTGCTGGTAGCTGGTACCTCCTGCTCCCCAGCGCAGCGCCCCTCAGGATTAGTTAGCATTCTGTTTTAGCAAAGGTCAGAGGTCACGTTACTGTCAAACCGCTTTATAACTCACTTTCTGCACGACGGCTTGGAGAATTTGGGGAACGAGGGGGAGTGAAGCAGAAACGCGTGGGGAGGAGGATCTGATAAGCGCTGGAGGTATTCCCCTGGTGGGAGGGAGCTGCAGCTCCACCGTGTTGGGGGGGGGGGGGCAGCGAAAGCCTCGCTGAGCAGAAAGCAACGAAGAGCTCCCTCCTCCTGCTGTCATCCTGCTGGCTCGTGACTTTTCTGCGGATGCCAGCTGCCTGATAGAGCCCCCACCCCATCTCATCCCACCCCACCCACCCTGATTATTATATCTGGAGGATCTCCATGACCTGCAGCGTCGCACAAATCCAGGATGATTCCCTCCTTCAGCTCAGGTGAGATGTTAGCGACGAGCGTAGCGCTGCAATGGTGTGGTGGGACTGTGGGTCTCGTATCCTGTGTGTGTGTGTGTGTGTGTGTGTGTGTGTGTGTATGTGTGTGTGTGTGTTGAGGTGTTTTGTGTTTTTGAGCTTCAGGTTTGCTGTTTCTGCACATTTTTGTACGAGAAGCGTTTGGAAATCAAACCCAGCGCTGGAGGTTCGTCCCGTCCTAGTCTGACCCGGCTGACTCTCGCGTTTGTTTCCGAACCGCCTCGTGACAGCACAGGTGCTGGTCTTTATCTGCCCCGATAGAGGCAGGAACTCCACTTGACCTGATGCTCGGGGCTTCTGGGGCGCTGAGACGACGGTGTGAGCAGATATTCACCAGGAATACACTCCTGTGTTGTGGACAGACGCCGCTGTGATTCCACAGATGTGATTAATGTTGTGTGTGAAGTTTTTGTAAAAAGCTTTTGGAGGAGAGTTAGAGTGGATTCCTTCTTTTAAGGTGTCTTTGGAGGGAATAAAGTTTTACATCAGTCTGATATGACAGGATTAGGATTAAAAGGTGTTTTACAGTCGGTGATTCTTGAATGTTTGACGTTAAATTCCAGTCGCTGCTGCACGGGAGAAATAGACCCAGTGTGTTGTGGTGATTTCACAATGATGGGAGGGGTGGTGGTGGTGGTGTGTGTGTGTGTGTGTGTGTGTGTGTGTGTGTGTGTGTGTGTGTGTGTGTGTGTGTGTGTGTGTGTGTGTGTGTGTGTGTGTGTGTGTGTGTGTGGTACATACCGTAACAAATAGTTCAGAAGTAATGCAGCTGAAACAAAAGCCTGAAAGAAGCAGGTTCCTAATGAATTGGGGTGGGGGGTGGGGTGGGAAGGTGGGCTGGTGCAGTGCAGCTCAACAAATCACCAGTGTGTGTGTGTGTGTGTGAGTGCTGTATTATCGCAGTTTAACACACCCTCTGAACTTTTCTGAAATGTCACCTCATAAATCTGCCCCCTCCTCACTTCGCCCCCCCATTGCGTGATGATGCAACACTTTCTGTGTCATTGGTTAACTTTGCAGAAGTTTTTTAGCTCTCCTGCAGAGGATTGAATCTTACTGATGGTTATATAGTGATTATTTATCAATAACGTATTTATTGTAGTGTGTCCCCTGTTGAACAAAGGTGTGTGTTTTTATTTAATTTACTGCAGTGAGATAAGAAACTAAAGGATTAGGGGGAATAAACTGTGATGTGAACAAATGCCAGAATTGAAATCCTAACGTTACAGCTAAGCATAGACTTTTAAAGCCCCACATTCTTGTGCATTCAAGTGAAAACAGAAAAACTCTCTGATGGCTCAGGATCAGAAAGCTGGACGCATCTCAAGGTCGCAGGTTGAGGATTTCAGAGACTCAAACGTCCACCTTGAAGCCCTTTGGGATCTCCTATAAATAGCAGGAGAGATAAGGAAATGGAAAACTGAACACAATGAGTGATTGACTGAGGCTTAACCTGATGGAATGCTGGGATGAGGGGGTCGGGCAGGGGGGTAAATACATAACAGGTTTAATTATCTTTTTATCTCAGTGCAACATTAAAGAAGTCGATTAGTCTCATTATCAGACTAATGCCGTTTGTCGATCACGAAGACACGCTGGAAAAGAGCATCTGGAGCTGTAGAATTTGTATTTGTTTATTTATTTCTATTTATTTGTTTATTTATTTACAGAAAAGAGCATCTGTAGCTGCAGATCTATTTATTTATTTATATTTTTATTATTTATTTGTTTATTTATTTATTTATAATTAAAATTTTTTTATTAATTTACAGAAAAGAGCATCTGTAGCTGCAGATTTTTCCAGTTATTTATTTATATATTTTTTGATTATTTATTTATTTACGGAAAAGAGCATCTCTAGCTCTTTTGTTGTGTTTCTTTGTAAAAATGAGCCCAAATGGTGTCGTTAAACATCGATAAACGACAGACAGGAATATTTCATCCCTCTTTCCAGCAGCTGGACCCCTTTGCAATCCTTCCTTTTGTGTCCTGTGACAGTAACATGCGTTCATTCCCTGCTTAAAGCAATGAATGGTCCCATCTAACCGGAATCAATATGGCTGGAGAGGGAATGCTGAGCTGCACACTTTGTGTAAAACAACACGCGCTGCGTTAGCGACCTAGCTCCAGCGCTACCATACATCCTGTTTGTCAGATGAAGTTTTTTTTTCCAGCATCCGGATAGAAGTAGAAAAGCATGATCAGGCAGAAATGCGATTATTACCCCTTGCTGATTTTGCTTTCCCCCCCTCCCCCCTGCAGCCACAACCTCAAGGCGACTTCCTTTCGGCACCCGGTGACTGGACAGATTTCCCCCGAAAACACTGAGTACACGCTGCAAGGCAGGTGAGGAAGTGTGTTCTGTGTGTTTGGTCCTGTCAGGGACACGGACGCCTGCTTTAATGCACCGGGGGGGTCACTTGAAGGTCACACGATGGGAGTACTGAAATAGACTCTAGGCTGTCGCCTTGTCTGATAAAGTATATCATAATGGGTGGGGGTGGTGGTGGTGCGGGGCAGAGCAAACAAAACAAGCTGCAGAACATGGGGGCTGAGACCGCAGGAGGATCAGATGATTAGATTCAGAGCTGCCCCAGCAGCAGGGGGGCTGCAGACGCTCAGTATAAATGACTTCGTGGAGGTGAACGTGAAGGTGGTTACATCTGATTCCCCCGTTCACATCACAGACGGAGTCAGGAATTAGCCTCATCCGTCAGCTGAAGGAGCCTGATGCTGTTCCTGCTGCGTGGAGATATTTTACTCTATTAAGTAGAAGTTAAAAAAAAAAATTCAATCAAGATATAACTGGAAGATGAGCAACGGAGGAGAGACTTAAATATTAAATTTACTGTTACTAGAGACGTCCCACCTGGGTTTAGACACGTCCTGCCTGGGTTTAGACAACTCCCACATGGATTTAGACATGTCCCACCTGGGTTTACACACGTCCCACCTGGGTTTAGACACGTCCCACCTGAGCGAAGACACGTCCCACCTGGGTTTAGATACATCCCACCTGGGCCTAGAGGCATCCCACCTGGGGTTAGACCTGTCCCACCTAGATTTAGACACCTCCCAACGGGGTTTAGACACGTCCCACCTGGGTTTACACACGTCCCACATTGGCTTAGAGACGTCCCACCTGGGACTAGAGGTGTCCCACCTGGGTTTAGACATGTCCCACCTAGGTTTGGACATGTCCCACCTGGGTTTAGACACACCCCACCTGCATTTAGACACGTCCCACCTGAGCTTAGACACGTCCCACCTGGGTTTACACACGTCCCACCTGGGTTTAGATACATCCTACCTGGGTTTAGACATGTCCCACCTGGGTTTAGACACATCCCACCTGGGTTTACACACGTCCCACCTGGGTTTAGACATGTCCTACCTGGGTTTAGACACGTCCCGGCTGGATTTAGACACATCCCACCTGGGTTTACACACATCCCACCTCGGTTTAGACACGTCCCACCTATGTTTGCACATATCCTGGGCTTAGAGACGTCCCACCTGGGCTTAGACACGTCCCACCTAGGTTTAGACATGTCCCACCTGGGTTTAGACACGTCCCACATGGGTTTAGACACGTCCCACCAGGGTTTAGACATGTCCCACCTGGGTTTACACACGTCCCACATGGGCTTAGACACATCCCACCTGGGTTTACACACATCCCACCTGGGCTCAGAGACGTTCCACCTGGGTTTAGACACGTTCCACATGGGCTTAGAGACGTCCCACCTAGGTTTAGACACGTACCACCTGGGTTTAGACAAGTCCCACCTGGATTTAGACATGTCCCACCTAGCGTCCCACCTGGGTTTAGACACGTCCCACCTGGGTTTAGACATGTCCCACCTGGGTTTACACACGTTTTACCTGGGTTTAGACACGTTCCACCTAGGTTTACACACGTCCCACCTGTTGTCCCACCTGGGTTTATACACGTCCCACTTCGGTTTAGACATGTCCCACCTGGGTTTACACACGTTTTACCTGGGTTTAGACACGTCCCACCTGGATTTAGAGACTTGGACTAACCCTCACTGGTGTTTCTCTGCTGGTTGGTTCATCTCTGCTCCATTGTGTGAATCTCATCCCATAATATCTCTGTGGATCCCATCCCTTAAAGGGACAGTAAAGTTAATTTTAAGGGACATATATGTTATTCATCATTATGAAAAATGGGTAGCAGCCAATCGCAATGGCTGCTCAGCTCTGTTGGGCGGCAGTGACGTATGATGCCCACGGAATGCGTAAGCTGCTGCGGCACGGATTTTAAGCTTTTTCGACCAAACGGATGACGCTACTCATATAAAATGTATTTTTTCTTCTATTTTTCATAATGATGAATAACATATATGTTTCTTAAAATTAACTTTACTGTCCCTTTAATATCTCTGTGAATCTCATCCCATAATATCTCTGTGAATCCCATCCCATAATGCCACCATAGCTCTGCTGAAAGTCCAGAGGTGAGGCAGCAGGTGTCTGCTCAAGGTTAAGCTAACCCATGTAAGCTGACATCCAGAGGAGATCCTCCTGAAGCAGAGATAAAGTCAGACTGGTCAAACCATCCTCTGATTAAACGAGGTCTGCTGAAGCATCTCAACACTAATCCCTCTGCTGTCCGTTACCCACAATCCTGTTCAGTTCCTCACACTGAAACGCTACGCCGACGTATTTCGACGCTTGTTCAAGGTCCGTTTACTTCTCCACCTCGACACAAGCATGACCTCACCACTATTGTGTGAATCTGTTCATCGTCATGACGATCATAGAGACTCTGATATCAGAGCAGGAAGTCAGGTTCTTCCATGAATCACCGACTCCGTTTCCAGACCGGAGAAGCTCAGTGTGTTCCCTGGACTGAAGCCCAGGCAGGAAAACACTCTTCCCCTTCAAGAGGTCGACCTGCCTCTTGCCCCCCGCCGACCTGAAGCCTTTGACCTTTTTGTGGATTTTCCGGCGATGATCAATTCCTCAAGGATCCAGACTGTCAGACACACCCTCGTTTCCATCAGGGCAAAAACAGGAAGTGAGAGACGGCGCTTCGGCGGCCTTTTCCCTTCCCATACACCAGGTGATGTATCGCTGCTCTTGAACACACTCCACCACAAATCTCCAGGGGAACCATCGTAGTGACAGTGGTGGTAAACAGTGTCAGCGCTTCACATAAAACCACAGAGTCCCCTTGATTCGACAGAGACGTCCTGTAGAAAGGTTTGGCCGCATTCCAAACTCTCCGTCCCGCTGAGGTCCGCCCCCCCCCTCGTTCCATCGGCGTTTGTCTTCCTTCGCTTTCGTCTCTGACACGACTTTTTAACCTCTCTGCTTTAGTATTAAGCAGCCCAACGAAACAGGAAACACAGCAGGGTTACGGCTGCAGTTACTGTCACATACAGGTCGGGGGGGTTGGTTGTTTCCTGACAGGAAGAGGATCCGTGGAGGCCTGGATGGGTGCATGCTAATTCTAAAATGCATGAAAGTTTAGCGAATTTGAAACCAGACTGGTTTTTAGCTTGCATTTTCACGTTTTCTATGTTACCGTAGGATCATGATTCAAAGAAATATGATGTCATCAGCAAATCTGATATAATATTTTTTTTGCCATTGGGTTATCTCGGTGTGTATAATTTGGGGTGTGTATCTTCCACTTCTCACTCGTCCACTGAGAGCCCATTGGCTGTGACGGGTCGCGAAGCGGCGCCAGGAAGCGGTCATATCCTTTACATTTGAAAGCTCAGCAAAAGCCGCCCCGTCCCCACCCCTGAGTGGCTCGAGTTTGTCCGAGAAGGGGAATATCGTCCGATGGTTCTGGAAAGCTGACCTCCTTCACTGCCTCTTGCCTATAGGACGGAATCGCCTATGTCCAAGTCAGTAGCCAATCAGAGATCCCCCAGCATGGTCGCAGAGTCCTCCAAGACCGTGACCCCGGCAATGGGGTCAAAGGTGAGTGTTTGAGTTGATGTTAAAGTTATAATCCGCTCAAACGATGCTCATAGTGTAGAAGTATCTTCAGTCTGCTCCTCCCTGGTTTCTCTTGTTGTTTTTTGGACGCTGTCGACCAAACGTTTGTTTTTCAGGGAGAGTTTACGGCTCCCATAACGATCGTTTCTGCTCGTGCTGATGAATCGCCTTAATCAGCTGGGATGATGTTATCTCTTTCTGATTGATGACCTCAGCCGGCGATTGAAGACGTGATAAAACGCGGACGTCCCGCAGGCGCAGTTTTCATTATGTCTCTTTTATTTAGCTCGTGTTCCAGTTGCGGTTTGGAATCAAGCATTGTGATTATTCCACAATGTTCTCAAAACTGACTATCCATCATTTCCTGGTTCCAGCGTGATTTAATTAAATTTTCTATGACAGTGGAGTTATCTAAAAATATTCCTGACAATGAAAAGATTCAGGCATCCTCAGGAATGGACCGTCTGCATTTCCTG
The DNA here is from genome assembly GCA_013358685.1 of Antennarius maculatus. Classification (NCBI taxonomy): domain Eukaryota; kingdom Metazoa; phylum Chordata; class Actinopteri; order Lophiiformes; family Antennariidae; genus Antennarius; species Antennarius maculatus. The sequence goes on from CM023606.1 coordinate 12,553,855, forward strand.
TTTTCATTTTTGGGGTGGGGGTGGGGATCTACAGTATCTTTGTTTTTTCCAGGTAACTAAATTTAATCTTTTTATTTTAATCCATCCTGACTGTTTCTTCTGTTTCCCAGAATTCCAGAGGCACAGGAAAAGTTCACAGCTTTGGAAAAAGGGATCACGCAATTAAAAGAAACCTCAATGTCCCGGTGGTGGTGAGAGGCTGGCTCTACAAACAGGTGAGTTAAGGCTCCGCCCCCCATGACCTTACAGGGAGTCTGGAAGAAAAACCCCACATCTCAGTTGTCGTATTCAAGATCCGGTCTCACTGATGTTTTGTCCATCCGCCAACATGTGGTAAAGAAAGAGATGCGGTCTCACTGATGTGGTTCTTTCCCTTTAGGACAGCTCCGGGATGCGGTTATGGAAGAGGAAGTGGTTTGTGTTGTCGGACTACTGCTTGTTCTACTACAAAGGTGAGTCTCTGAACACACACCCACCTGGACAACGTTGATCATAAACCAGCTGCGCCTGAACGTTGCATTAGGGGCGGGGCTAGTTTGTGTTCCTTCACACGCTTCTAACTGTCCTGTGTTGCATGTTTTGCTCCGCAGACAGCCGGGAGGAGTCGGTGCTCGGCAGCATCCCGTTGCCTAGTTACGTCATCGCAGCCGTCGAGCCCGACGACCACATCAACCGCAAGTTTGCCTTCAAGGTACCGTAATCAATAACGGATCAATACACACCACACACACATGAAGTTACACACCACACACACTAAACACATGAAGTGTTACATAATGTTCACCACCCATCCCTTTTGGAACACACATGGGCCTTCATCACATCTTTATTTTTCCTTCACCAGATTTATTTAGTGATTGATTATTAGATATAGACTTCTGGTTAAACCATCTTTTATTTGTGAATCCTGACAGGACAGAAACAGGATTAATACCTTTTTGTTCCCATGAGTGTTAACATCAACCCCCCTCCATCCTCTACCCCCCACCCCGGTGGAAACAGCTCCCAGCAGCAGCTCCCGTTGGTTTGCTGCACCACTGCAGCTCCGGGGCGTTCTGCTGCAGTCCCTTCAGCTCCGTGTAGCTCCTTTGTCTCTGGCGTGTCTTTTTAAGGTCATATCACCCACAATGCAATTTGTATGATAATTGCGCCGCTGAGAATATTAATTATGCATTCACTCCCGTTCGGCCGTCTCCTCCCACCACGTTAGAGAACACGTGTGACGCTTCCCGGCTCGCATGTACGTACCTGAGATCTCTATTCCCTGCTGCTCACTTATAATGCATTAAAAAAGGTGTGTGTGTGTGGGGGTGGGGGGAAGTCGGCAGCATTGACCCCGACTCACACGAATTGTCGTGCATGAATAGGTATCTGATATGAGTGTCATCCGTGGACATTCACATCAGGCTTATCTGGATTAGAAGTAAGATCTTACGCCCGAACCGAGTTCGGGCCCGACTCGACCCGAATTTCGTGTTGGGTTGGGCTCAAAAAGTCAACAATTACTTTTGGGTCGGGTCCGGCTTCAATACCGTCGGGCTCGGGTCGGGTCGGGCTCGATTTTTTTTGGAGTCGGGTCAGGCTTAAGATCTTAAGATCCAAGCCCGACCCGGCCCGAACTTTTTAAATAAATAAATATTTATATATTATCTATCTCAAACGATCTATGGGTATTAAACTAAGGAATACTCTTATAAAATAAATAATTTAGGTTAAACATAGAAGGTGCTGTGTGAGAAACATCCATCTACAGTACCTGCTCAGTTCCCTCCGTGCATCAGCTGTACGGTATTTTCTCCTGTCACTTTACCTTTCCGATCGTATACGCACTGAAAGTAGAGGTAAGATCTTAAGCCCGAATCCAAGCCCGAAATTCGGGCCGGGTCGGGCTCAAAATGTCAATAATTATGTTCGGGTCGGGTCGGGCTTTAATACCGTCGGGCTTGGTTCGGGTCGGGCTGGATTTTTTAGGCCTGATCTTACCTCTAATCTGGATGCTGAGTGAGCATCACAGCCGCATCCCTCACCCCAACGACTGCAGTCATTTATGGACAATGCAGGAGCTCATTAAAGTGGGGGGGGGGGACTCATTTAAGTCAACAAACACTCGGCTCAACAGGCCATTAGTATTGGGACATCGACATGTTTGTACTCCTGCAGTTTTTGCATTGGAGGAAACTGAATGTTTCGACCCGTCTGCAGCCCGTCTCTCATCGTCATCATCATCATCATCATCACTGGAGCTGTGAGGCCACAGGGCATCCCACAGTCATTTCTGATGTCCTTGCATCTTTTTGGGTGTTAAGGTTGCCGTTAGCGGCCCCGACCCCCCGATGTTTTATCGTATATCGTACCGTTTTATCGTACCGAACAAAAACGCTTCATTTTGAACCGTCGTTTGAGAAGATTTAAACCAAAGCTGTTTCTGCAGACCAGGATTCCTTTAGGGATTATGTGTTTGTGGGTTGATTCCTTGTCATATCGTCACATCACATCTAGACCTGCGGGATTTAACAAAAAACCACTCATTAAGGATGAAACAGCGTGTGATTTCGCTTGTAACTTTTGAGGACTTTAATGAAAAGTTCTGCACTGATTCACTGAGAAGCCCTCACACCCGCCGCCTCTCTCTGTCCGTGTCTTCGACAGGCGAGCCACACGGGAATGCGCTCCTACATTTACAATAAGAACTCTGTGATTGGCTCGCAGGCGGAACACTGCGGGATGCGTACGTATTTCTTCAGCGCCGACACACAGGAGGACATGAACGGCTGGATCCGGGCCATGAACCAGGCGGCGCTGATGCAGCAGAGTCACACCGTAAAGAGGTTGGTGTGTGTGTGTGTGTGTGTGTGTGTGGTAAATGCATTTCAAGCTGTATTAAGCCTGTGTTCACACTGTAGACAGATGTGATCCAATGTGATTTGGATCTCTTTTTAACCCAATGTGAGTGTGAACAGGATTCACACTGAATCTGAGCTTTTAATTCGCAGATGATTCTAAATCCAAAGTGGATCCGATTCCTGCTAATGTGAACAGTTGAATCCGAATTCTCCTTTTTGTCTTTAACTGTCATCTGTGGACTAAAATCACCTCAAAGGCCAAAGCAAATGATCCAAGAGTCAAACTAGTGCACCGCTACTCTTTTTATTTTGATGTTTGGCTCTTGTGCCGTTCACATTTTCTGCTGATTCAGCAGATCCGTTCAAATTCAAACAGTCAAAGCAACAACATCAGATCTGAGACGAAACAGAACTGGTTCAGGTTGGACTGCGGTGTGAACAGATTCCTGGATGTTGGAGACGATCCGGGTTTGATGGTTTGGTTTGAATGATCTGGGCTCTAGTGCCACCTGGAGGCCAAAGGGAGCTTTTACAGTTTCTGTGATCCCCGTTTCATGGATAAATGCCCCATGGAGGCTCATCAGGGGTGTCAAACTCATTTACACATCAGCATAATGGCTGTCCTCAGAGGGCCAGATGTAACTAATAAATGTAACTCAATGTAATGTATAATATATGTAACTACTCCTTAATATTAAATAACTCTGAATTCATTACTTATTCTAGTTACAAACATTACAGTTACACAGAAAAAAATGTTTCTCTTTTATGACATAAATCCTTTTAATTTGTCAGATAATAAAAAAAAGTAATAACTTAATTAAATAGGTTAATTACTGCATTCTGGGAAATGTAGTTTTGGTCAAAGCACACTTTTGTCCTATTTATTTTTAGATAATTTGACCGTTTATTCTCTGGCGGGCCACATAAAACAATGTGGCGGGCCACATTTGGCCCCTGGGCCTTGAGTTTGACACATGTGGCATAGATGATTATTTGATAGCAGTGGGGGGGCTCGAGTAGGGGGTGTTTATTTAAATAATCATCCGGTCTTTTCCACAGACAGCTGGAGAAGCCAAAACAGCCGGTCCCTCTCTCCAACCATGTCCACAACCAGATGCCCCCTCCCTCAGAAGGCCACAGAGAGGACCCCACCGATAACGGCGTCCCGCCGCCTCGTGACGACGAGCCCCGGTTTGGTGTGGAGGTCCAAGGACGACCCGGCCGGCCGAACGTCGAGGGGCGAGCGGAGCGGCGATCGTCGGACTCGGCCGCCGGCACCCCTTACAGGAACGGGCAGCAGACGGTGATCCAGGTGACCCTACCGCCGGAGCAGAACGGGAACGTCGTCTGTCAGCGGGGCTTGGCTTCGCGGGCCGACACGGAGAAACATTCGCAAAGGAAGACCACGCTGGCTCAGGTGGAGCAGTGGGTCAAAGTTCACAAAGGGGACACACCCAGAAGGTCAGTTTGTGGGTGGCGACGCCAAAAACTTGTGAAACCTTGATTAAATGCTTCCCTCTAGTGGCCAGTCTGAGTATTTAATGTGTTTCTGTTCCAGCGCACCCCCTGCTGGACGGACCCCTCCCCTGAAACCCAAAGCCGGTGCGTCAGACGTCACCTACCAGTCGTTACCAAAGTCGCCTCTCCTCCCGTGTGGCAGCAGCCCCCCCCCGGCGGTGTGCCGCCTCCCCAGTGACTACAAGTACGCCCACGACCGCCTCAGCCACTTCCGCATGTCGACGGACGAGCGCCTGGCCAGCAGGGAGGGGACGGTGTGGCGGCTGTATGAGTGGCAGCAGCGCCAACGGTTCCGCCACGGCAGCCCGACCGCCGCCGTCTACGCCCCCCCCGGCTTCACGGACTCCTCCTCCTCCTTCAGGGTTACCGTGGAGATGCCGCGATCCGTCTCCGTGCCCCCGTCCCCTTGTGAGGTGCCGCCGTCTGTGTTCAAACCCTCGTCCCCCCCCCTCCGGCCACACACACCGTCCGACCGACGCAGCGTCAAACCGCCCGATGAGGCGGCGCCCAGTGAGGCGGCGCCTGGCGACGGCACTGGATCCGGCTCCCCGGATCACGTGTGCGCCCAGCTGTCACAGGTGAAACTCCTCTCATTGCTGATTTGACACGCCTCCTAAGGGGTGGTTCTTAGTGCACCATCACCAAACGCAGCAGAAACTCGCTGGTGGTCATGAGTGTGATGAGTCTTTCTTTGTGATAAACTGGCAACTCATCCAGGGTGTACCCCGTCAGCAGGGATAGGCTCCGCCCCCTGCCACCCTACACAAGATAAGCATTAAAATGAATGAATTAAGGATTTTAATCCTTTTCCAATCAAGTCCTAAAAGTATAAAATCATCCTTCAATCTCAGGTTCCCCAATGTGGCCATTTTATTACAAACAAACAAATAAACAAACAAACAATAAAAATGTTTTTTTATGCTAATTTCTAACAAAACAGAGTGACTGAAGGAGAAATCCTTGGATTCCCCATGATTATGTCCACAGAATTAATGATAGATGGATGGAAACTAATAGATTGATAATTAGTTGGTGGTCAGCAGGCCGTCACCACCAGGCTACTATAGGAAATGTTTTCATTCGTGGTCGCTTTGAAGTGAGAGGTGTCTTTACTTAATGTTTTATTTAAAGCTGACATCATCGACCAACATGAGACGACTTTAAACTCCTCACACACACATACACACACCTGCGATCATGACATCACCATCGCCGCCACCACAGGACACTTCAGCGGCCGATCCTCTCGTCCACACCCTCCGCATGTGAGGGGGACACCCTCTAACCCGGCGCCACATTTATAAACCCACAACCCTCCGGAGCGACCCGCTGACCTGCCGACACGTAAACACAGCGCTACAGATGCGCCGCTTCCTCCCCATCACTCATCCGAGTGTCAGGACGCTAATTATAACGACGACATTGAATGCCACACAATTACAGGAAGCTCTTTGGAGGAAAATACAGTTTTTGAGTTCAGTTTAATCTGTGAGAGACCTGGAGTGTGTTTAGGTAACAGAGTGTGTACCGCTGTGGAATATCATTAAGAAGTGCGTTTTATTAGCGGCTAATCTAATTAGCCTCGGGCACCTCAGCATCCCATAAACATCTTCACTCGATCTCAAACATCAGCAGCGGTCTCTTTCTTCTGATCTCGCATTTAAATAAAAAACCTATTATACAGCAAAAAAATAGTGGCATGGGAATCTCAGAGGGAACGGCTTATAGAGCTGCTCTTGCTGGTAGCAAACAAATGTTATTTTAAGAAAGCAGATTTAGTATAATTTATGTGTAGTTAATTAAATCTCTTGTTGTTTGTGTCCTTTTAAGGTTGGGTGGTGGGCCTGGTTTTCCTTAATTCTGTGTGTTAAGCAAAAATGTCAAATTTTCCCGAGCCCCGTAGCGATGAAAACTCCAGGCGTACCTTGTTTCAAAATAAGAGTCGGGGTGATGAAAGGGAGAAAAGGATGGATGAGAAATAAATCTGCTGCGCCGTCAAGTTTGTTTTCAGACTTGGAGGCAAAAGGTTTAACTTTGATTCGCGGCGACACGGAGGATCCGTTTGATTCGACTCCATAGGTAACAGGATGAATTCTGTTTCTCCACAGACATCCCAACTGGAGAGGAGATCCACGCCAGCCGTGGGCTACATCACACACACCGTCAGTGCCCCCAGCCTGCACGGGAAAACGGTATCAGTCTGTCGGTTCAAGGGTCAGGGAGGGTTTGGGACTGCAAAGTGAGGATGAGGAGGATGTAGGAATGGGTTCCATCGGTCTGTCCGTTTGTCGTTTTCTAATTGGAATTTTTTATATTTTTTCAGCAAACGCAACAAATGAAAAATGAAATGATGCTTATTAATATTTAAAAATTAAGTTATGTAAAAAAAAATGATAAAGTATGAAAAGAAATGCAAAAATCACGAGAACACACGGATTTTCTCCTGTATGTCAAACAAAAATACGGACGGAGGGACGACTCGTATTTCAAAAAACTCGTATCTCGAGGATCTACTGTAAAGGAAATTTTTTTTATTGCCATGGTTACAGGTTGAATTTGGGTTTTCCGTTCTGATTGTCGTACGACTTCCATGTATTGGAGAGGAAATCTTTGAAATTTGAAGCGTTTTAATTTTGAAAATTTATTACATATATATATATATATATATATATATATATATACACACACACACACACACACACACACACACACACACACACACACACACACACACACACACACACATACATACATACATACATACTAGTTATTATCAGTATTCTGCCCCCCACCTCGCTGACCTGCCCCCTCTCCCCCCCCCCGGCCGTGGCTGCAGCCTGAGGAGCTGACCCTCCTCCTCATTCAGCTCCGGCGGCACCAGGCTCAGATCGGCCCCGGCGTCGCCCTCGCCGACCTGCAGCAGCGCCGCCACAGCGACCTCCTGGGCCCCGGCGTGCAGGTCAGGGCCCCAGTGCATTGTGGTCCCCGTCTCCCCTCCTCGGCCATCACTTCCCTTTCATTCATCCTTGCGTGTTGGCGTGGAACCCGTCGTGATTCATCGGCTGTCGCTCGTCCACATGAGCTCGTCTCCCATTGGTCGACGTGTCGCATCTGAGCATGTGCTGCTTTTTTTTACACTTCTGGTTTGTCTCATAACGTGTTCTCCTCTCCTCTCCATGCTTTTACTTTTATTTTAAACTGCAGCGGTTCCTCCCCTTAGATTCTAACTGGATCGCATGCAGCTCAGCCGACGAGCTCTCCCCCAATCGTGCATGAGGTCAAACTGGAGTCAAACTAGTTAGAAAATGACACGATTACTTTACGACAGCCTGGCTTCCATTCACTGTGGATAAAAACCACAGCGGTAACAGCAAACTGTGATTAAGATGGAGTTAATTAAAGTTCTCCCAGCAGACCCTGAACGCAACATCAAGGCCTGAGGACACATCTGGTCATCCGTTATTGTTTGCAGCTTCATCTCCTATGATTTGTCTCTCCGCTGCTCATTTAAAGGCTGATGATACTTACACGCAGCTGAAGAAGGACCTGGAGTATCTGGATCTGAAGGTGGGCCCCCAACCAAACCCCCTTCACCTCCTTCACCCCCTCTGTTCCCTCCTGTCTCTCCTTTTATCCGTCTGATGTGAAACATCCATTTTTGGATCTTTTGCTTTAATTGTCTGTTGAAACCAACAAATGTTTTAGCATGAATGACAGGAAGAGGAACCCGTGATGTTCTTTCTGTCTTTATTTGTATGTTTGACACCACGACGCGTCGACCTTAAAGCTCCGTCTTGTTTAGGAATGGCTGAGGGTCAACTGAGGGTCGGTAACGCCTCTCCACTTCCTGTTCCAAAAACAGATCCAAAGTATCGACCCCGTGATCGTTTCAGTTCGCAGCGCGTTCGAAAGCGCCGCTCCGACTCTGGGGGGCTGTTGGAACGTAAGGATGGTGTGCATACAAAATAAAAAGTGGGCTGACGTTCAGAAAAGGAATGCCACGCCATGAGAGGAAGTCGCTCTGCCACAGGGCTTCCCAGCATGCTGTGCGGCATTTCTGAATGCATCCAGCGTTTGCTTCCCTTTCAGTTTGCCTGCCTGAGCGTTAGACCCGATGATGCTCTTTAAGATACACGTGGTTACCATGGTAACATTCTGACGACATGAGGATGTGTGTGTTCGCCGCAGCCTTAAAAGACATTTTCGTGCAACAATTTGCTGATTTTAGCACGATAATAATGATAAATAATAATAAATCACGATAGGATTTAAAAACTAACTAGAGTGTGCTCCTAATTTCCCTGTGGGGATCATAATTAGTATATAAAATTAAATTGTTTTTTTTTAAATTAGTAGATTTTATAAAGGTTTATTCTTACTTTTTCAGACTAAACCAAAAGAAATAAAGCAGCAAACTTGAAGGTACGGGTAAAATAAATATGGATTGAACCTAACACCTTTAGTTTATTGTGCAGTCTTGTGAAAACTTTTTTCCCAGACTTCTTAACAAAGCAAACTGTTCTCAGAGCTGTAAATTTCTCTCACACAGCATCTCTTTCCGCTGGTCGGTTGTGGTGATCCTGATGAATACGATTATTCCGCCCACGCCGTCCCTCCCTTTATTTTCCTCCCCACATCGAACCTCCACCCCCCCTGCTGTCAGACCGACGGCTGGCTGTCGTGTTACCGACGGCAACAGAGAAAACGATCACAAAAAACACCAACGACCGCCACAAAACCAGAGACGGAACAATTCCCACGAGAGGAGGTTCACTGTGAAAAACATTAAAGCTCACACGATACGTTCAGGGTCCCTGGATAAAGTAGGAATAAACAGCTCCTGACACGACAAAGTCAGTATTCCCTGTAGAACTTAAAACATAAATGTACTTTAAAGACAGGTTTACTGTTGCCATGGCTGCAGCAGTGACACACACCTTTTCAGGTATTTACCTCCAGCTGTTACCACGGTGATGCTGAAATGAAAGCTTAAATCAAGTTGATATGAACCAAATCTAGCAGAAACATGCAATCCTTTGGGTAATAATCCACCACCAAAGAGCATTTTTGGGTAAGAATGCAGAAACATTTTTGTTTTATGCATTTTTGAAAACTCTTTTTTGGTGTTTTTTTCAGTTATTGTTTGTTTTATCGACATAATTCCAGCTTGATTTGTCCGGCCGTCTCAGTGTACGCAGAAACGTTTGAGAAGACGGTCGTTCAAAATGTGACTTTCAGCATCTTACTGTATTTGTGACGGTTGGGAATTTCAGGTCACTGGACGCGAAAGTTTGAAAACAGAAAGACCATCAAGGCCGGTGAAAATAGCAGAGAGCGATGCTGATGTAAGTGTGTCGTCACGTGATCGGGATTTAAAGGATGAGGCGCGTTTATCTGTTGGTTTGTGTGTAGATGCTCTAAAACACGTGTGTCAAACTCATGGCCCTGGGGGCCAAATGTGGCCCACCACCTGATTTTATGTGGCCCTTGAGAGCAAAAAAGGTCAGAGTGTCTACAAATAATGAAAATAATAATAGTAACAATAATAATAATAATAAAAATAAAAATTATGATGATAATAATGATAATAACAATAATGATAATAATGCTTTGATCAAAAACTAAATTTCCCACAATGCAGTAACTAATCCCATTTTAACATTGACAAAAAAAGTTGTACAAGGACTTATGTTATAGCAGAGCAATAAGCAAACATATTTTTTCTGTTCAAATGTAATGTTTGTAACTTGAAAAAGTAATACATTTACTTACATTTATTTAACATTAATGAGTAGTTACATTTATTTTACATTGCATTTAGTTACATTTATAAGTTACATCTGACCCTTTGCCTTAAAGGTGTGTGTCTCATAATCGGTTTGACATTTTAAGCCCCAGTGGAACTTTTTACATCACTTTTTTTTTTCCTGTCTGTCTCCTCGTCACACGTTTTCTGGTCCTTCAGATCTTTTCTGACTTCTTAAAATCATCTGCAGAGAAGTAGCTGTTTGCTTTACGCGTTGTTTTTTTTGGCGTGTTGTTTGTCTTAAGTTGTGGTAAACAGAGGCTGCGTGTGGAAAGGCACGCGTGTGCTGCAGCACTGGGGGGGACACCCAACCAGTGACAGATTCACAGCATCGACCAGCGCTGTTATTTTCCTCCCTGCAATTTAAAGAGAAAAATACATGTAATGGGAGTTTTTAGATGTGGGGCTGTTAAATTTTTCAGTTTGATTTCCCCCCATTTGCTTTTTCTCCCTCTTTGTTTTCTGCTGAACGGAGGTAAATAACATGGATGTCCTGGCTTTTCATCATTAGCATTGTTCCACTTTAACAATTTATAAGAAATTGCCAGTAAATTTGTCTGAACAATGAATATTTCATGCAATTAAAAACAACAATATACAGCGGCGGGAAATAAAAACAGCTTAATTATTAATTGAACAGAATGGTAAATAGATCTGAGGAAGAGGGGTAAAAAAAAAAGACTGTGTGTGTGTGAGGAAGAACGAGGCGATCTGATGCTGTTTTCACACACACACATAACCCATTTCTGGGAAAACAAATATGTCGCTCTGGATAAACACGCTTTTCTCCAAAAAGTGAATTTGAAAATATGGATTTTTGATTCTGATTACTCATAATGGGGTTCACCAGATCGCGCCCACCAACCAGGCGGCGCTGAGGCTTTTTGATATTTCTCCGCCGCGCCAATGAGAAATTCCTCCGGGCTTTTTTCTTTTTTTTTGGCACAGTTGAAGCTTATTGACATATTTACAGACGGCGGAGGCTAATGTCAATAATCAATATGTGATAGAGATAAACAGGAATCATTCCTTCCTTTCTTCTCCCTGCAGGTGAAACTCAGTCGTCTGTGTGAACAAGACAAGATCCTGCAGGAGCTGGAGGCCGCCATCCTGACACTGAAGGAGGACAAGGTGCCGCGTTTCTCCTCCTGATGTCACCCTCTGCTGCTTCCTGTCTTTATTTATTGTTTACAACATTTTTCCCGTCGTGTTCTCAGGACAAGCTGGATTCGGTGCTGGACGTGTCGCACCAGCAGATGGAGCAGTACCGAGATCAGCCGGCCCACGCAGAGAAGATCGCCTACCAGCAGCGCCTGCTGCAGGAAGACGTGGTGCACATCAGGGCGGAAATCTCACAAGTGTCCACAGTAAGATGGAAACAAATAAAAAAAAAACATAAAAACCCTAAAAATCGATGAGATGTGAGCCGTCTTTGGTTTCCCAGGAGATGGAAAACGCCTGGAGCGACTACGTCCGGCTGGAGAGAGATGTGGACTGGCTGAAGTCGGCCCTGCAAGGCCAGATGACCCGCGGCGACCTCTCCCAGGTGCACTCAAACGCACACACACACACACACACACACACACACACACACACATACACACACACACACACACACATACACACACACACGTTTGACTCTCAGACGATGTTTTCTGCATCCAGTCAGAGAAGCTCCAGATCAGGAAGGAGCTGTGGAGGATCGACGACGTCCTGTCGGGGCTCAGTGCCGGCAAAGATGGCTTCCTGTTCACCCCCCCAGGTGAGGTCGGCGCCCCCTGCTGGCGTCAACATGTGGAGCGTCCCCACGCCTTGTCACCACCTGTGTGTGTGTGTGTGTGTGTGTGTGTGTGTGTGTGTGTGTGTGTGTAAACCCCCCTAGAGAGGACATTTGTGCCCTCAGTGCCTTCGGTGTCCGGGAGCCCCCACCTCAGCCCCGGGGGCCACACCCCCACCCTCTGCTCCAGCCCTAGCCAGCTGCTGCGCCACTCAGCCACCGTCGCCAGTGGGTTCAAATGGGTGAGTAACCCGCCCCCCCGCCCACTTCCCTCCCCAGCGTTGGTGCACGTGTGTGTTTGCACATTGAACTCTTACGTTGACCCGTGTGCGTGCAGGGTGAGGACGACGTGCCCCCCAGACCTCCTCTACCTCAGCTCTACAGCCCCGACGAGCCCCCCCCCGCCGTGCCCCCTCTGCCCCGGGAGGCGTCTGTCATCAGGCACACGTCGGTGCGAGGCCTCAAACGTCAGTCAGACGAGCGCAAGAGGGACCGGGAGGTTGTCCAGGGCTCCAACGGGGACAGTAAGGTACGGGCCACGCCCACCTGACAGGGCCACGCCCACCCACCCGACCGGACCACGCCCTCCCGGCGGCGCCGACTCAGCGTTCCCCATCTGTTGCTGGGCTTGCGCTAGCCATTCGCCACTTCGCCATAGGCGAAGTAAATTCCAGATTGGCTACAAGGTTTTTAGACTGTGTAACCACAGTGGCGTTCTTATATTTACAGAAAAAAGGCTAAAACTTAATAGAGTGAGAATAGAGTGAGAATAGAGTGTTTTATAGTAGATTTTGCGTTAAAATTCTAATCGAACAACAAATGGTGAATGCTGAGAGGGGGTAGGAGTGGTGACAGACCGATCAGAAGGTAAATGAAAGATATTATCAACACATTTTTGTAGTCTTAGACTTTTGATCTCTATGACCAGCAGGAATAACCAGCAATGCATGTAAATGTGTTCACCTCGCTTGCAATTTTTCATGCCTTTTTAAATTAAAATGAAAAATTATATTATCGAATTAAAAAAAAACAAAAAACTAAACTATGGCATACCAATGGTGTTGTCTAAGTCAAAGTTAAAATGTATTCTAGTCCAAGTAAAACTTACAAGTAAACATTGAGTAATATTTTGTGTGACTGTATCTTCACATAGTGAATAGTGAAGTTTTCAATTGTTAAATCTCACATTTATACCTGTTTAAAGTAGGATAGAAATAAAGATAGTTAAGCTTGAACGTTGGGGGATACTCCCCCTGTGGGGGGGCATCCCCCTACAACCCACAACCCACTATGACGAGCATGGTTTTTTACCCCCCAACAATTGAAAACTTGCATTCGCTATGTGAAGGTACAGTCATACAAAATATTACTCAATGTTTACTTGTAAGTTTTACTTGCTATTACAGCAAGACGCTGTCTTGGACACAGAATGTGGCTTTTTGGGTCTTACTCAATTCTTTTACACTGAGCCACAGTGTCTTAGTCACACTACCTCCTAGCTCAAGCCCAGTGTTGGTGTCTCCAGGCGGAGATCAGGCCCTTTCTGAGCGACCCGGAGCTCGTGGGAGGCGGGGACGGGTCCTCCCTTGTAGGCGTGGCGGCATCGGAGCGGGACGGCTACCAGACGCTCCCCGGCAGAGGTGAGAGTTTGTTACGCTTATTTATTGTTTTTATTTTATTTTTGGACGACGGCGTCTCAACATCGTCTTTCCCTTCAGGCGCGTCCGGCGCATCGCTCCGCATCCACCAATCCTCCAGCATCTCCTCCTATGTGACGCTCCGGAGGGCGGCGCCGGCGGGCGGAGCCAAGGTGAGGCCTTCCCTCCGTCCGTCTACTTCCTGCTTCCCCCCCTCCCTGCTGAACTCGTCTCTCTCCCCCCCCCCCCTGCTCCTCTCAGGAGAGACCCAAAAGTGCCTTGGAGCGTCTTTACTCCGGGGACGCGTCGCAGCAGCATCATCAGCATCAGAGGGGGAGGATGAGCGCCGACGAGCAGCTGGAGAGGATGAAGAGGCACCAGAAGGCTCTCATCCGCCAGAGGAAGCGCACCCTGAGTCACGTCGATCGCCACGGCGACCGCCACGCCTCCCCGTCGTCACGCGCCGCCTCCTCGTCCCCCTCTTCCTCATTCCCACGGCCGCTGTCAGCAGACCTGGGATCAGTATGTCGCTAGAATCGCTCCATCACGCATGACAACCACGCATGACGACCACGCATGACGACCACGCATGTCTTAGTTCTCACGACGCGTGAAGAACGTCAGGACTGAAACTGTAGCGACTAAATGGGATCTAGAATCTAATTGGTGGACGCTGGTGACGCCCTTACGGACGAGTGGATGAGAGTTTGTCGTCTTTTAAACATAAACGTGTTGGAAAATGTTCATAACGTGTGGGATTAATCACCTTCACACCCACTGGGGGTATATTTCTGATTAAATCTGCAAAACTATCTAATCTGGCTGTTAGATTAGCTCTGATGACCTCTGACACAGACGTTCAGTCCATCACATTTAATCCCAACATTCCTCATCCTGTTGCTTTTACCACGCTTTTCTATCCGTTCATGGCTTCCTGTGTGTGTGTGTGTGTGTGTGTGTGTGTGTGTGTGTGTGTGTGTGTGTGTGTGTGTGTGTGTGTGTGTGTGTGTATGTGAAGTAGTGCCTTCCTGTTTCCAACTGACCAAACATTGGCGGCTAATCTCAGACTAATCCCTGCTGGGTCCAGTGAATGAAGGCGACCTGAGTGTTGATGTGTCGCCCCCGGTTACCGTTATCCCAGACTTTTATTTTGGCGGGATGACATCAGCCAATCAGGTCGAGCTGATGAATTCAGTGTTACCTCAGCGGTTTGCTAACTGTTAGCGACGATGTCAATGTTTGCTAATAAATAAACGTTATTTTCTCATGAAGTCATCGCCATGTGCTTTGTTTCATTTTTGAAGTGTGTGTGTGTGTGTGTGTGTGTGTGTGTGTGTGTGTGTTCACCTCCTCTGCTGTAAACTGTCAGTGTCACACACTCATGCATGTGTATCTGATAGATCGATGCATGCTCCCTTTTCCCTGTCACACCTGCACACACACACACACACACACACACACACACATACACACACACACACACACACACAAAAACACACACACCGGATGCCTCTCGTTGGCGTCTGGTAATCTGTTTTCTCTCCGTGTGCTCCAGTGGAGGCGGGAGCAGGAGTTTGACCTGCAGCTGCTGGAGAGGGCGGTCCAGGGGGAAGAGTCACAGGGCGTCAGGAGCGTCCAGGGGGAGGAGAGACCCCGCTCCCACTCTGACGAATGGCTGACCTTCTGTTCCACAGCGACGACCCCTCCCACCCACGAGGACGACCTGGAGCCGCTGGAATACGACCTGGACCTGAACAGGGAGGTGGGATGAAGATGATGATGGTGATGATGGTAATGATGGTAATGATGGTGATGATGGTAATGATGGTGATGGTGATGATGATGGTGATGATGATGGTGATGATGATAATGATGGTGATGATGGTGATGATGGTAATGATGGTGATGGTGATGATGATGGTGATGATGATGGTGATGATGATAATGGATGATGGTGATGATGCTGATGGTGATGCTGGTCATGCTGGTGCTGCTGCTGCTGCTGGTGCTGGTGCTGCGTGCTGCTGCTCGTGCTGGTGCTGCTGCTGGTGCTGCTGCTGCTGCTGGTGCTGCTGCTGCTGCTGCTGCTGGTCCTGCTGGCTGCTGCTGGTGCTGCTGGCTGCTGGTGCTGCTGCTGCTGCTCCTGCTGGTGCTCCTGCTGGTGCTGCTGCTGGTGCTGCCGCTGCTCCTGCTGGTGCTGCTGCTGCTGCTGCTGCTGCTGCCTGCTGGTGCTGCTGGTGCTGCTGGTGCTGCTCCTGCTGGTGCTGCTGCTGCTGGTGCTGCTGCTGCTGGTCCTGCTGGGGCTGCTGGTGCTGCTGCTCCTGCTGGTGCTCCTGCTGGTGCTGCTGCTGGTGCTGGTGCTGCTGCTGCTGCTGGTCCTGCTGGGGCTGCTGGTGCTGCTGCTCTGCTGGTGCTGCTGCTGGCTGCTGCTGTGCTGGTGCTCCTGCTGGTGCTGCTGCTGGTGCTGGTGCTCCTGCTGCTGCTGCTCCTGCTGGTGCTGCTGCTGCTGCTCCTGCTGGTGCTGCTGGTGCTGCTGGTGCTGCTGCTGCTCCTGCTGGTGCTGCTGCTGCTGCTGGTGCTGCTGCTGCTGGTGCTGCTGCTGCTGCTCCTGCTGCTGCTCCTGCTGGTGCTCCTGCTGGTGCTGCTGGTGCTGCTGGTGCTCGTGCTTCTGCTGCTCCTGCTGCTCCTGCTGCTGGTGCTCCCGGTGGTGCTGCTGCTGATGGTGTTTATGATGGTGATAGTGATGATGATGATGATAATGGTAATGTCTTGCAGCTCTCTAAGCCTCAGAAGGTGCTGATCCCGGAGCGTTATGTGGACTCTGAACCTGAGGAGCCTCTCAGCCTGCAGGAGGTGGAGGATCGTCATCGTAAGGTGGAGCGCATCAAGAGCATCCTGACCAAGTCCAGGTGAGGAACGTCGCTGACCCCTCCCTGTAGACTGAAGCATCGCTGCATCGTGTGCTACCGTTTATTCATTTACTTCCTGTGTTGGGACAGTGTTCAGAAGCTGGCTCCTGCGCCGCCCCCAGACAGACTGGAGAGCGGGGGCTCGGCTCGGCAGGAGCAGGAGAGGATCATCACCATGTCCTACACCCTCGCCTCGGAGGCGTCGCTCAAGAGCAAGCTGGTGGCAGGTCGGTGGGGGGGTGTCAGAATGCAGAGGAACAAACAGGTCGGTGGTGGTGGTGGGGGGGGGGGTGATGGCGTGGAGATGAGGGGGGGCCTGAGGTGAAGCGATGGGGCCATTCCTCTGCTAATAAGTGAACATTACTCCTCCTTAGGAGTGCAGATAGCTTCTAATTACAGCCATGTAGATCCTTCAGACGTGGGGTGGGGGGGTCAGGGTGGGTGGGGGTGGAATCGCTTGATGAGGACACTTTGTGTGTTGATCAATGACCCAGTCAAACTCTCCTCTCACGCCGCCGCCGTTTGAACGGCGCTCTGAAGCCGCATGAAAGACGCTTCGCTCACGTTTCATCTTCCTTCATCCTCCAGAGCAGACAGTTCGTTTCCACGGCAGCAGGTTGTCACACACACACACACACACACACACACACACACACACACACACACACACACACACACACACACACACACACACACACACACACACACACACACACTCAAGCTGTCAGCATGCAGGAAGCTTATTAAGCACAGCGAGGCAAAGTCAACAATTATAACATTATTTCCACACGGCGAGATGTCAGAGATTATAACCGGTGGCATCTCGTCAGCGGATCAGCCCTTTGGTGTTAAAGGAAGTTATTCTGGTCCCATTTCAAAACCCCCCCGGATTGAAAAGAGGAGTTTCTGTTTCACAGTGTGATGCGAGACAGGTTGGAAAGTTTAACATCTTCAAATGAAGGCATTCATTTCTGTCTTTTCTTTAGTTCTATTACTATTGATAATAATTCTAGATTCAGTAGAACCTCGAGATACGAGTTTAATCCGTCCCTTGACTGAGTTCAAAAGTCAAACAAATTTACCTCATTTAAAATAACTTAAATTATTTTAATAAAAAAACAACAAAAACCCACTAAATTATAAAAAAAAACTTATTTTTATCAACCAATAGACACACAGACTTTACCTCTGTATAATGAAATATGTATAAGTTACGTAAACAATGATGAAGAATGAAAAGAAACGCGAAAGTCACAAGAACACATGAGAACGGAGATCCGGTCTCACTGATGTTGTATCCATCCACCAACACGTGGTAAAGAACGAGATCCGGTCTCACTGATGTATCCATCCACCAACTAGCTGTGCCATCCTGAATCTTGACTCTTATTTCAGATTTTCACTCGCATGTCAAACATAAACATTAACGTATCGTGTCTCTAAACTCTCGTATCTCCAGGTTCTACTTTACTGTTCTCTTCACCACCCTCCACTAACCACCCGTGTCGTTTTCTCTCTTCTGTTCTCTCCTCTGTAGTTCCGACAGAGGCTAACATCCCCACCCCTCCTCCTCCTCCTCCTCTTCCTCCTCCTCCTCCCCCACCTCCTCCTCTACCACCCGTGTCTCTGGTGCCTCCTTCTCCTCTCACCAATGGGATTCACTACACGTTTGTGTGACCCCAGAAACCACGTAAGGCCTGCTGCATGTCTCACGCTCGGTGGCCGCGCTCCGGTTTGATTGTAGGAAATGCTTCTTTTGCCCCGCCCCCCTCCTGTTACAATCCAAACATCTGCAGGCAGTCTGCTCGTCCCACTGTGATAATTGTGTGTAAATTTGTTGTGTTTTTTTCCTCCTTTTGTGCCACTGCCAAAATATTTATGTGTGTGTGAGTGTGTGTCTGTGTCTGTGTGTGTGTGTGTGTGTGTGTGTGTGTGTGTGTGTGTGTGTGTGTGTGTGTGTGTGTGTGTGTGTGTGAGGGGAGGAGGGGTTGTTTGTAGCATTGTGTATAATTAACAAAAGAATCACCTTCTGATTTAACACTTTGACAGTTAAGCAGTCGGCGCAGCTGTAACCCACAGCAGCAATTAGCTCCCCATCTGCAGCCTGACAGCCAAAGTCGGGAGGAAAAAAACCCAGACGTCACCATTACCAGGAGAGAACGTGTAGCCCGGTTAAAGAAATACACGTATATTTCTTTAGATTAGTTATTAGTCCTTCAATAAACATGTGCTTAAGACAACCACACACACACACACACACACACACACACACACACACACACACACACACACACACACACACACACACACACACACACACACACACACACACATCTTTTTTTGTAGTAATAGTTTTAAATTTGCTTTATCTCTAGTTACTTTATATTCTGCACGTCATAAGCAGAAATTCTTGCCTCGTGTTGCCGTAACGACCAGCGAGCTCCTGGACATGCTAGCATTTATCACATCTTTATCAACCAAATTGATCGCTGATACATTTGTGATCAATCGGCTGATGGTGTGTCTCTCTTCTGTCACAGCTCAAGCGCTTTTCGGACACTAGGCTGCTGGTGCTGCTGGTGCTGCTAGTGCTGCTGGTGCTGCCCCACGGGGAGAACAAACCGGACCTTTAACACCGAACATCAGCGTCAGAACCGTTCATCCATTTGTTTTTTTGTTCTGGAAGCGACAGGAAGTCAGACGACTCTTCCCTCCGAGCCGCAGACAAACGTTCCTCTCACAGGAGGAAGGTGTTTTCTACACGGGATTGCACTTTGACTTGTAAATGGTCATCTTTCCACGTGCGACTGCTTATTTTTATGTTAGGTACTGAATATATCATGATTGTAGTGTTTTTGTGTTTATTCTTACACCGAACCACTGGAAACATAATCTGCGTGTCCCTTTAGCACTGCCAGTCCCAGTTTAGTTGGCCCAGATTTTATTTTTGCTTCCATCCGGATGACAATAATCTTTCACATATTTTTCGTGTAACTGACAGTTGCACTACGGGGATTTATAAAAATGTGGATAATAAAGATGTTAACGTGATATCTGCTTCTTCTCATGTATTTATTTTATTATAATTTTTGAAAGGATTTAAAACCCCACCTCCTGCCTCTTGTAGGCTCCACCCCCTTGAACCCTACAAGCAGTTAGAGAAAATAAATAAGTCTTAAGATCTAATTCATTTGTTTTTGAGGGGGTTCAACATGAATTCACTTGTTGCTCCTGTAAGATAAAATAAAAAACTATCATAACAGAAAAACATCCTCATATTTATGTTAAAAGCAAACTGCCATGATGGGTTCAAAACCCTGTCGTCAAATGGATCGGCGATTTTAAATGAAATGATTTTGTTCATCTTTCCCCCTGATGGAGAAATTACATAAAAAGCATCAACTTTAACCCAAATGTTTTAAAAACAAAAATGCTTTGTTATGTTTTAAATCCCAGCAAACCGTTTATTAACATCTTCATTCTAAACATGTACAATGGAAAAGTACAAAATGTGCATTCATCATAGCTGGGAGATTCCGTTTGAACCTCGGCATCGATCGCCCCCCCCCATTAAAAGTCATTCTATTATTTGAAGAGGGTATCAAACTATGACGAGCTCAAAGGAGCTGAACTTTCCATACAAATAAAGAGAAGCTCCTCCAAATATTTCTTAAGTTCAAAGTGTTCCATCTCAAAAGGCATTTTTAATTCAGTGCATTTTCAACCAGGAAGGTGGAAACTAATAACCGCCGGTTCTGAAGTGCGGAACTCGTATCTTTAAATCATGAACTGTGTCTCGGCTGCAATTGTAAAAGAGACCTCAGAGAAAAGCGGAATCAAAAAGAAAAGAATATTGAGGGGGAATTTTTAAAATCCGGAACACAAAGAGGCCTTCGTTGGCCAACTCTTCCTTCACCAGTCATCCTTATTTTTGCTGACGGGACACTTTTAATCGAAGCCTTTTAATTGGCTGCCGTCACAATCATTTGTTTGCCTCCCCAGCGACTCGTCGGTTCGTCTGCATCGTGTTGTTGCTTCTTAAAGAAGCAACCTGGGAGAGAGGCGGATGCAGCTCCCTGAGCAGCCACATCCTCATCCAGGGGGTGTGGGGGTGCCCGTGCCCCCCCCCCCCTGGCCCTGGTGGCTAGGAGACCCATTACATCCTCTATTCTGCTTATTTTGCAATAAAGCAGGATGTTTCCCCTCCTCCTGCAGAAACTTTCACCCCAGATCCTCCACTGAGGGTTGTGGCGTTTTCATGTATTGACGTTTGGCTGCTGGTTCACATCCATTTGTTATTCCATCATCTGGACTTCAAACGGAATGAAAGAGCCTCTTATGCTAATCGGGTCCTGTTCTGTTAAATGCAATCAAGGCGTCCTGCATTAATCCTTTACTAAATACTCACTGCCTTCATATTTCATGTTTCTGCGTTCTCTGACGGGGATTTTCAGGAGCCAATCAGAGACGGTGAAGTGTGTCACTTTAAATCACAAAAGCATCTATAATATGGATGGGGTTGAGACCCTGACCCTTGACCCCTTAACCTCCTATCTGGTTTGAACGGATGAAGAATCAAGTTCATATTGTTTCCGTCTCTTCACACTGCATTTATAACGTTCTCCCCTGATGGGGGACCCCCCACCCCGACTCCAAGCCATACAGAACATAAATATTACTGCTGCTTTACAGGAGCGTCAGGGGGGGAACACAGGCGGCGCCTCCTCTGCGCCACTGCAGCGATCCGGATTGTAGTGCGATTATACAAACACAAAAGCGAGGAAGCCAATGCAATAGGTGGTTCAAAAGAGTATTTTATGCTGTTTTATCTTTTCTAAGCTACACACACACACACACACACACACACACACACACACACACACACACACACACACACACACAAACACACACACACACACACACACACACACACACACACAGTGCATTTTTAATATGTAAGAAATGAAATAGTGATTTGTTGAATAATTAAAGAGTTAGGATTCACTGAATATTCCCCCCTAACATTCACACACGCTATAAAAAGAATAAAAGACCGGCTGGATTAAAGTCAGGCTGTTTGCACACTCTTACACAATGTCTTTTGTGTAATGTTTTATATCAGAGAAATTATTTTCACGGCTGTGATGTCATCTGGGAGATAACAGCAACGTGAACATATTAAATATTGACTGGAGCGTTTATTGTCTTAATAGATTAAACAGGAAGATAACCTTACTCCTTCAGCATGAATGATTCAATTTGTGTGGCGGAGCTGCTGCGTTGCATTAAACAATGAATTCATCTCATTTCCCTTGAATGGGAGGCTTTTACAATACCTACAGCAGTGGTCCCCAAACTGAGGCCCGGGGGCTGGATGTGGAGAACCCAGCGGTCCCGTTCCAGCTGAAAGGTGTGTGAAGCTCTGGAAATGCTGAAGGCAGAGTTCCGTGTGCAATTCCCTGAACTACATGCAAAAGGAATCCGTCTTTTCCAGAACCCCTTTGTTGCCGACATCAATGAAGCCAAGCCTTCTGATCAGTTTGAGTCGGCTGAGTTAGAGAACTGTAATGTTCTGAAAGATGCATTCAAGCCCGACAGTCTCATTGACTTCCATGCCGCTCTCCAAAAAGGACAAAAAACACGTAATGTCGACACTTTTTGGCAGTACTTATATCTGCAAACCTTTTCATACATGAAACTCCTGAAAACTACAATGAGATCAAGACTGACAGACGAACATCTGCAGCATTTGAGACTGACTGTGACCCGCATTGAACCTGACCTTCACCAGCCAGATGCAGGCCCACATACGGTCAGTCAGTCTAAAATAAAACTTGGTTAGTCTAAAGAAATTTGTTTTTTCAACTGGTCGGTCGGTCTACAAATAAATGGGGGTTTAAATAAATGTTTTCTTTTGTTGGGCTTTCTTTTGTTTTCTTTTGTTAATTTTTTTTGGGCGGTCAATCTAAACAAATGTTTTTTTATCAGTCGGTCTAAAAAAAATTTCTTTTTTGATCAGTTGGTTAAAAATGAAAATAAAGCATGGTTGTTTTTTTGGTTCTTTGGTTGTTTGGTCTAAACAAGG
This sequence comes from Antennarius maculatus, assembly GCA_013358685.1. NCBI lineage: Eukaryota > Metazoa > Chordata > Actinopteri > Lophiiformes > Antennariidae > Antennarius > Antennarius maculatus. Next base: position 12,576,433 of record CM023606.1, read on the forward strand.
AAATTTTTTTGGTCGGTTGGTCTAAAAAAATTTTTTTTGTCGGTTGGTCTAAAAAAATTTTTTGGTCTGTTGGTCGGTTTAAAAAAATTTTTTTTTGGTCGTTTGGTTGGTCGGTCTAAAAAATAGTTTTTGGTTAGTCGGTCAGTGTAAAAACATATTTTTCTGTTGGTCGGTCGGTCTACAAAAAGCGTGTTTTTTTTGACTGGTCGGTCGGCCAATCTGAAAAAAAAAGTTTTTTTCAGTTGGTCAGTCAGTCTAAAAAAATTTTTTTTTTAGTCGGTCAGTTGGTAAAAAAAATGTTTTTTTGTTGGTCGGTCGATCAAAAAAAAAAGTTTTTTGGTTGGTCTAAAAAAATGGTTTCTTTTGGACGGTCGCTTAGTCAGTCGATCTAAAAAAATTTTTTTCGTTGGTGGTCGGTCGGTGCAAAAATTTTTTTGGGTTGGTCGGTTGGTTGACAAAAATGTTCTTCTTTGGTTGATTGGTTGGGCTAAAAAAACATGTTTTTTTGACCGGTTGGTTGGTCGGTTTAAAAAAATTTTTTTTTTGGTCGGTCTACAAAAAAGGGTTTTTTGTCAGTCAAAAAAGGTTGGGGGTTTTTTTGTCAGTTGGTCGGTCTAGAAAAAATTTTTTTTGGTTGGTCAGTTGGTTGAAAACATATTTTTTTCTGTTGGTCTAAAAAAACACGTTTTTTTGACTGGTTGGGTGATTGGTCTAAAAAAGTTTTTTTGTAAGTCGATTGGTCTGAAAACTTTTTTATTTCGGTCGGTCGGTCAAATACATTTTTTTGGTCAGTCAGTAGGTATGAAACCCATAAACCTCCTAGAGAAAGACCAAAGAGAAGGTTTGTGGATGTAGTGAAAAAGGACATAAAGGTACTTGGTGTGAGACAAGAGGATGCAGAAGACAGGGTTAGATGGAGGCAATTGATTCGCTGTGGAGACCCCTGAAGGGAAAAGCTGAAAGGAAAAGAATAAGTAGGTATGAAAAAATTTACTTTTTTTGGTCGGTCAGTTGGTTTTAATAAAATTTCTTTGGTCATCGATCTAAAAAATTAGTTTTTGTCATTCGGTCGATCATCTAAAAAATTTTTGGGGTCGATCGGCCTAAAAACTTTCTTTTTTTTGACAGGTCGTCAGGCCGGTTGGTCTAAACAAAAATTTTTTTTTTAAGGTGGGCCAGTTGGTCTAAAGAAATGTGGGTTTTTTTGGTTGGTCAGTCGACCTAAAAAAAAAATCATTTTTTTTGTCGGTTGGGTTGTGAAAAAAAATCCTTTTTAATTTTGGTCGTCAGTCTGAAAATTTTTTATTTTGTCGGTCAGTCGGTAAAAAAAATGCTTTTTTTGTCCATTGGCCGGTTGTTTAAAAAAATTTGTTTTGGTTGATTGGTCTGTCTAAAGGTTTTTTTCAACCGGTTGGCGGTCGGTCAAAAAAAATGGCTTCTTTTGGACAATTGCTTAGTCGGACAGTCTAAAGAAATGCTTTTTTTGTCGGTGGTCAGTTGGTCTAAAAAAATTTTTTTTGGTCGGACCGACCAAAAAAAACTTTTTTAGGCCGACTGACCAGCCACAAAAAATTTTTATTAAGTTTTTTAGACAATCGACTGACAAAAAACATTTTTTGACCAACCGTCCGACTAAATTAAAAAAAAAATAAATTTTTGACCAATGACCAAAGAAGAAAAAAATTTTCTTCTTTGGTCGATTGGTTGGTCTAAAAAAACATTTTTTTGACCGGTCGGTTGGTCAGTTCAAAAAAATGTTTTTTTGGTCGGTCGGTCTACAAAAAAAAGATTTTTTGTCAGTCATTGGTGTAAAACTTTCGGTTGGTTGGTCTGAAAAATGTTTTTTTTGGCGGCCAGTCGGTTGGTTGGTCGAAGGCCTTTTTTTTCTGTGAAGATCCCTGACCCTAATCCCTAACCCCAACCCTAATCCCTTACCTTAACCCCCCAACCCTAACACGAACCCTTACCCTCTAATCCTAACCCTTACCCTAACCTAACCCCCAAACCCTAACTCCTAACACTAACCCTAACCCCTGATTGCCCTAACCCTAACCCCTCCCTCCTGTTTCCCTAACCTTAAACCCTGATTTCCCTAACCCTAACCCCTCCTTCCTCTTTCCCTAACCCTAATCCTCTAATCCCCAAACCTTTTCTCCTTTCCCCTTACTCCAACCTCCCTGAGTTATATCGATCCATTTCCCATTTCAGTAGACCCTCTGGATGGTGTAGAGGTAATATCCATGCCTTACAACTGAAGGTTGAGGGTTCAAACCCCACCCTGACAACAGTTCTTTTAGTCATGTTTTTAACCACCATCTACCTCATGTTTTTATTTTCCCAACAACACCACAGAGAAGCTGTAGCTCAAAGCTTCACACAAGCTTCACAGTCAAGGGAACAGGGTTCAAATCCCACTCCCTACATACACATCCTGGTTTTCACTAGAAAAGATAACCAGGTTCCTCCCAGAAAGCTGGTTACCAAAAAAATTTTCAGTCAAAAAAAAGTTGTTTTTGTTGGTTGGTCAGTTGAGAAACAATGTTTTTGGTCAGTCGGTCAGTGTAAAAGTATTTGTTTTGTCCATCGGTCTGTTCAAAATATGTGTTCTTTGTTGGTCGGTTGGTCTAAAAAATCTTTTTGGTCAGTCGGTCAGTTTAAAAAAAATTTTTTGGTCAGTCTGTCAGTCTAAAAAAAATTTTTTTTGGTCGTTTGCTTGATCGGTCAAAAACACGTTTTCTTGGTCGGTTGGTTGAAAAAAAATTTTTTTTGGTCAGTCCGATGAAAAAAATTTCTTTTGGGTCATCGGTTGAAAATAATTTTGAGGGTCAGTTGGCGTGCCTAAAAAATTTTTTTGGGGTCGTTGATTTTAAAGAATGTTTTCTTTTGTCGGTCGGTCAGTATGTTAAAAATTTTTTTATTTATGTTGGTCAAAAAAAATATTTTTTGGTTGGTCAGTCTAAAAAACATTTCTTTTGGTCAGTCGGTCAGTTGGTTGGTCTAAAGAATTATTCTTGGTTGATTGGTCTGAAATTTTTTGTTGTTGTTTTTTTTTGGTGGGTTGGTCTAAATAAATGTTTTTTATCAGTCGGTCAGTCTAAAAAAGTATTGTTTTGGACATTCAGCTGGTCGCTCTAAAAAAATTATTATTTTTTGGTCAGTTGGTCTGTCTAAAATTTTTTTTTGTTGTTGTTTGGTTGGTCTAAAAAATTTTTTTTGTCAGTTGGTGTAAAATAACATTTTTTTTCAGTCTGACGGTCTAAAAAAAAATTGTTTTGATTGGTCAGTCGGTCAAAAAAGTATTTCTTTTCAGTTGGTCGGGTGGTCAAAAAAATTTTTTTTGGTCGGTCGGCCTAAAAAACATTTTTTTTGACCAGTCTTCCGGTTGATCAGTCTAAAAAGTGTTTTTTTTTAGGTAAGCCGGCTGGTCTACAAATATGTGGGTTTGTTTTGTTTGTCGGTCCAAAATAGTGGGGGTTTTTAGGTAGGTCTGTGGGTCAAAAAAGTGTTGTTTTTTTCAGTCGGTTTGTCTAAAAAATGTTTTGTTTTTAGTCAATCGTCTAAAAAAATTTTTTTGGGTTGGTCGTTTAGCCTAAAAAAGGTTTTGTTGTGTCAGTCGTTTGAAAGAAAATTTGTTTTTGGTCGTTCAGTCAGTTTCATTGCAAGCCCTTCAACTGCAAGCCCTTCTACTCGCCCCGTGAATTCTCCTCATTCATTCTCGTCGGTGTTTACATCCCACTGGAAGCTAACGTGCGCGAGGCGCAGCGCGCACTGGCCGATTAGGTACTGAGAGCAGAACGTGCACACCCGGATGCCTTGGTTACTGTCCTCGGGGATTTTAACAAAGGTAATCTCTCCCAAGACCTCCCAAAGTTCAGGCAACTCATCAAGTTCCCCACCAGAGAAGGGAACATCCTGGACCACTGCTACTCCACCGTCAGCGGTGCGTACTACGCTGTTCCCCGTGCTGCACTGGGCCAGTCCGACCACAGCATGGTGCATCTGATTCCTGCCTACAGGCAGAAATTAAAGCTCTGCAAACCTGTTGTGAGGACATCCAAGAAATGGACAAGTGATGCAGTGGGGGAACTTCAGGAGTGTTTGGACTGCACGGATTGGGATGTTTTTAGGTCTGCCACCAACAGTCTAGATGAGTACACGGACACTGTGACGTCCTACATCACCTTCTGTGAGGACAGCGTCATCCCAACACGCACCAGGGTTAGCTACAACAACGACAAACCCTGGTTCACAGCCACATTCAGAAGGCTCAGGTCAGAGAAGGAGGCTGCATTCAGAAGTGGGGACATAGACAGATACAAGGAGGCCAAGTACAGATATGGTAAGGAGGTGAAAAGAGCCAAATCTGCATATTTAAAGAGAATGGAAGAACAATTCTCAGTCAACGACTGTGCCTCTGTCTGGAGAGGACTCAAGGCTATCACCAATTACAAGCCTAAAGCCCCCCACTCTGTCAACGACCTACAGTACGTCTGTCCAACAGCCTCAATGACTATTACTGACGTTTTGAGACAATGGGACAGACCTGACGCCCCCATCACTATCAATGACCAGCCACTGGCCAGCAAGCCCCATCCCCTCCCCCACTGTCTCATCTGGTTTTTCACAGCCCCACACCTCAGCGCCACCCCCCCTCCCCACACCTTTCCTTATCAAAGAAACAGAAGTGAGGAGTCTCTTCCAACGACTCAACCACCGCAAGGCTGCAGGCCCAGACTCCGTCTCTCCCTCCACCTTGAAGGTTTGCGCCAACCAGCTGGCTCCGGAGTTCACTCACATCTTCAACACCTCACTGGAGACCTGCCATGTACCAGCGTGCTTTCAAGACTTCAGTCATTGTCCCAGTCCCCAAGAAGACAAGGATCACAGGATTTAACGACTACAGACCCATTGCTCTGACATCTGTGGTCATGAAGTCCTTTGAGCGCCTTGTCCTGACCCACCTCAAGGACATTACTGGCAACCTCCTGGACCCTTTGCAGTTTGCCTACAGAGCCAACAGATCTGTAGGCGATGCTGTAAACATGGCGCTACACTTTGTCCTCCAGCACCTGGACTCCCCAGGATCCTACGCCAGGATTCTGTTTGTGGACTTCAACTCTGCTTTCAATACAATCGTCTCAGCTCAGCTCTATGACAAGCTCTCGCAGCTGAATGTGCCCGACTCAATGTGCGGGTGGATTGCAGACTTCCTGACAGATGGCAGTTTGTGAGGCTGGGGAAGCATGCCTCCAACACCTGGACCATCAGCACTGGATCCCCTCAAGGCTGCGTTCTTTCCCCTCTGCTCTTCTCCCTGTACACCCTGTACACCTGGACCGCCTGGTATCATGGTGCAGCAGGAACAACCTGGAGCTCAACGATCTCAAAACAGTGGAGATGATAGTAAACTTCAGGAAAGACCCTCCTGCCCTCCCACCATCATCATTTGTGACACTCCAGTGACCCCTATAGAGTCCTTCTGCTTCCTGGGCACCACCATCACCAGGGAGCTCAAATGGGAGCAGAACATCGGCTCCCTCACCAAGACGGCTCAGCAGAGGATGTATTTCTTGTGGCAGCTGAAGAAGTTTCACCTCCCTGTGAAGAGGCTGGTGAACTTCTACACTGCCACCATTCAGTCAATTCTCACATCCTCCACGTCAGTGTGGTTTGCTGCAGCCATGGCCAGGGACAAGGCCAAGCTGCAGCGTGTCATCCATTCTGAGGAGAAGGTGATCGGCTGCAGCCTGCCAAACCTCCAGGAACTGTTCAACACAAGGACCTGCAGACGTCCAGCCAGGATTGCTGCTGATCCCTCTCATCCTGGCCACAACCTGTTCCAGACCCTCCCCTCTGGCAAGAGGCTACGGTCCATCTGGACCAGGACCTCACACCATAAAACACACCATAAAAACAGCTTCTTCCCCACTGCAGTCTGCCTCATGAACAATGAGGCCCCCAGGTAACCATCTGCCCCTGACCACCCTGCAAAGACAGTATACTCTTTGGACTTCTCTTCTTCGCCTGTAAACACCAACCATATACATCTCATCTCACTGCAATTTAAATTGTAAATTGTAAATACTTTTTTTTAATTCCTTATTCCTTAATCCTTATTATTCCTTATTGCTTCTCTTCCACCTTTTAATGCACCGACACCGCGTCAAGTTCCTCGTATGGTAAACTTTACTGTACTTAAATAATAAAACTTTTTCTGATTCTGATTTAAAAAACTGTTTTTTTGGTTGTCGGTCTAAAACATTTTTTTTTTTGTCAGTGGGTCTAAAAAAATTTTTTTTGGTCGGTTGGTCGGTTGAAAAAAAATTTCTTCTTTGGTCGATCTGTTGGTCTGAAAAAATGTGTTTTTATGACTGGTCAGTTGGTCAGTCCAAAAAAGATTTTTTGGGGGTTGCTTGGTCTAAAAAATGTTTTTTTTGGCGGTTGGTCGGTTGGTTGGTTGGTCAAAGGCCTTTATTTCCATGAAGATCCCTAATCCTAACCCCAACCCTAATCCCTAACCTTAACCCCCTAACCCTAACACGAACCCTAACCCCCTAATAGATACTTTATTTATCCAAAACTGGGAAATTTAAGAAAGTAATCCTAACCCTTAGCCCCAACCCTAACTCCTAATCCAAACCCCTAACCCTAACCTAACGCTAACTCGAACTTAACCCTAACCCTCTAATCGTAACCTAACCCTTATGCGAACCTTACCCCCTAACCCTAACCTCCCTACCCCTAACACTACTCTAACCCCTAACCCTAACACTAACCCTAAACTAACCCTAAAACCAACCCTGACCCTAACCCAACCCTGACCCCTAACTGATCCTAACCCTAGCCCAACTCTAACCCTAAACCTAACCCTAACTCTATACTAATCCTTACTCATGCCATAAATTTTACCCTAACCCTAAACCAGTGGTCCCCAAACTAAGTGGGACCATTTGGAATAGCCCCCTTAACAGCACCAGAAAAATACCCCTGGCCCCCCTCCCAAGGTTTGGTCGGTCTGTCTAAAAAATTTTTTTCGGTCATTCGATTGGTCTAAAACTATTTTGGGGGGGCCGGTCGGTCAAAAAAAATGTATTCTTTATTCGAACGGTCAGTCGGTCTAAAAACCTTTTTTTTGGTTAATCTGTCTAAAAAAATTTTTTTCTGTTGGTCGGTCTAAAAAATTATCCCAAAATCTCATTGTACTGTCTATAGTGACAATAAAGGCTTTCTATTCTATTTATTTTTTGTCGGTTGGTCAGTCGTAGGTCCTAACCTAACCCTAACTCTAACCGTAAACCTAATCCTAACCCTAACCCCGACGCCAACCCTCACCCTTCCCTAAACCTATCCCTAATCTTCTAACCATAACACTAATTACAACCCCAACCGTAACCCTAACCTTAACCTATTCCTAACCCTAACCTTCTAACCATAACCCTAATGTACAGGATTGGGGTTACTAATCCTAACCTACCTTTAACCCCAATGGTTTTATTTTCAGTCGGTCTGTCGGTCGGTCAGCTGGTCGGAATGGCCGAGGCCTTTTTTTCTGTGAAGATCCCAGAGAGGGTTTCTTGGTTATTATCCATTTCATAAATTGTGTTCTTGATTTCATTAATAGTTGCATTTATTTAATGACTTTTTTCTATTATTAAAAGGTTATTAAAATTTGGTAATGTGTGGCTTTCTGAAAAACAATCAATGCGTACATTTAGGCACCCCCGTGATTTCTGTTACAAACTGATCCCAGCCCCCCATCAGAGAAGGGGAAAGCTATGTGGCCCTTACAGGAAAATGTTTGGAGACCCCTGACCTTCAGTGAAATGGGCGTCTTTTTTTTTTTTGCACATAGAAGCAATTGCTTTGCAAATGAACCCAACGCCCCTCTCTAATCCAGCACATCTGAGTGAAATGTTCTACAATTAATGACTCAAATGAAAAGTAACACAGTCCTGTTATATGATGAATCCATGCATCACGTTAGGCGTTAATTTACTAAATATTTTGGTGCATTAAAAACCAGAGGCTCCAACAACAGCCGGATGGTTAAATGCGGCACATAAATAAGAGCACAGGGTTGATGTTTGCTGTTGGCTCGGGCTTCGTGACGCCGTCCCTGATCAGTATATAATTAGAAATGGCATGTAGCACTCCTTATTCCAACATGATTTATCAGTGGTTTTCAGTTAACTTGAAAGGAAATATTAGATCCTGACTAAACTTTGATGAAGTCCAGAGTTACAAGTAAAAGATTTGGGTCAACTAATGAGAACAGAGCGTCCCACTTTGCAAGTCAAATGTGGAGAGAGAGGAGATTTACATGTATGCAAATCGTGTTGGAGTTAATGACATAACTCTGATAATGACCGAGTTGCTTTGGATTCGCTGATGTGTGTCCGTTTTATCTGGAGCATCAATGACAGCCTCGTCTCCACGACGCCGGAGATTTTATATAGAGTCAGGTTTTGTGCTCAAACCTCGAGAAAAGCTAAACTTTATTTGTTCAGATTTAAGTTTTGCAATTCTTCTTGTAATCATCTGACACCTTCATAAGAAGGGATACAGTTGCTTGAAAAACGTCATTTTGTGCTTTTAGCCTCATTCTAATGTGTAATAAATGTGTAATAAACCTTTATAAACCCTGAATAGAGGCGTCTGTGTTTAAACGTGAAGCTTAAAGCAGAACTTCAACACCTTCTTTTAAAAAGCAGGTAATTGTGACTCACAGACGACTAATCAGTGTATTTCTGAGCATGAAAGCTGCACACCGTTGGAACCTGCTCTGGATGCACTGTAATCACAAAACACCCCCCCAACCAGCACCTCCACCCCCCCACTGACTGAATGGTGCGCTCTAATTAACCATGCAGAACAGGAGAAGAACACATGTTAATTTAATGTAACAAAAATGTTGATTTTCATGCACTCTCCTTTTCAAATATTTATGGGCTAGACTTGAATTTCAAAATGCATCAAAAGACTCACAGGGTATGCAAATGCGTGCGCCTTACCCCCCAACAAGTTGGGCTTTCTTATGCTCCTTGTGCAGCCTTCATCGTCTGAGCTATAAAGAGGAAGCCATTACAGCCACCACGACAGGAACACTAGTCTATATTTGTGTTATGGTGAACTATCCGGCACCCGCTGAGACCTGCTCAGCTGCATCCATAAATAAACATCTGTCACCCCCCCCCCCCCCCCAGACTAAAGCTTGGTAATAAATACCACATTAAGAAAATACAATAAGTCTTTTTTTGCATCACTTTTCTCTTGTGATACAAATAAGAATTGTTTTAAACGATGCAGCACAAAAACAGCAAATTCAGCATTGGAAGGATTTTTCTTTTAGTGCTTATGAGTAAATGTATAATTTATTATATTTTACATCTGTATTCAGATTCATCCTGATTTACAGTTTAAACGTTGAGGCCTAAATTCGTTCATTTCCTTTGCTTTCTGTGGAGTGGGTGAGACCCGCATGTCATTCTCATAATCTCCACAAGGTGGCGCATGAGACACGTGAAACTCCAGTTTCAGGACCGGAAAGTCCGCTCCCGGAGCCGATGTCAAGCAGAACCGTCCGGCGTAGGTCTGAACGGGCGCAGCGAGCGTTCGGTCGATGCGGGATTATCTCTAATCTCACCAGGTTATAAAGTGTTGCGGTAAAAACAAACGGCGGGTGTCGGTGGGTTGAGGAGGCGCAAACTGGAGGGTACAGAAAAAGTTTCTGTCAAGAAGGTAAGTCTGATTTTTCTTCAAACAAATATCAGCAGGAAGAAACAAAAGAGAGAAAAAAAAAACAGATGATAAAGTTTTACTAATAAAGAGAAGGAAAAAGTAAAGGGAATAAATGCGCGTCAGAGCGGCGGATGGAGATGCGGTTTTTTTTGGCGCGCAGGAGTCTGAGCTGATGTCATGTCGTGGATGACCCCCTCCCCGTCAACACCCCCACCCCATCACTCATCTTCTCCTCCCTCTTCTTTTAGCTCCATACAGTTAACAATAATTTCCTCCTGCTTTCTCCTTTATTTGTAAGTAACTTTATTATTTCCGTATTTTGTGATCCGCGGTTGTTGCGACACTTCACGGGTCCGTTTCCTCTGGGGGGGTGTCGCGGTGTTGGACTGCTGTCGGTATTTCCTTTCTGAGCTCGATCTGATTTATCAGAACTTTTGCGTCCTCCTGGTTCTTTTTGACCTCCGACTGATTTACGCACGGTCCCATTCTGGAATGTTTTTGCGCGCTTGACGCGCAGGCCTAATCCAGGGTCAGATGATAATTTAAAAACACAAACTCAATCTGCGGCTCCTCTGCGTTCATTTCAGATGTTTTACGATAAATTTAAGTATTATTTTTAAAAAATGGATTCAGATAAAGGGTCTGGTGTGTGAGGACAGGAGGATGCTTCGGTGCTGCTGCAGCACATAAAAACGATTTCACGTCGTTTTTCTTGTCTTAAAACTCTCAATAAATTTTAACACAAATGAAAAAAAAAAACGTTTCCGTCTCTGAGATGCTGAATTTTTTTTATTATCATTAAATATAAAATTTCAAACAATCACACACGAATTATTTTTACAATGAAAATCAGTCTTCTGGTTTAAATTGTTTGACAGAAAAGTGATAAATTGTTTTTTTAAACGTCATAATAAACAGAGGAGAAAATAAAAGACGTGAAGAATGTAAATATTTCTAAAGGCTGAACAATTATTTTCTCTTAACGAGACTTCAGTGTCGGTGAAATTTTCCAGTATCCGAAGAGAAAACTGATTATTTCATGTTGTTAATCCACCGAGTTTAATTCTTTTATGATGATTAAAAATGTTGACGCTGTTGAGTGTGTTTTAGTTGACTTTAAATAATTCTGGTGGAAGCTGGAGGAGTCTGAACCGTTTCTTCCGTTACCGGTTTGACGGAATTTTCTTGGAGAGATTTTCAGACGCGTTTGGAGAAATCCTCGTTTTGTTTTCTAGCAAAATAAAATAAAAGCGATTCAAAGATAATGATTTAAGGTGGTGGTGGTGGTGTGTATGTGTGTGTGTGTGTGGGGGGGGTGTCACATTTAACTTTGCAGCCGCTGCGCCTGTAAGTGATGTTCATTTAAGTAAAGCTTATTAAACAGACTAAACTGCGGGCAGTTACAACCTTCCTCCCTGTCTCCACTTTTACCCCCTCCTCCTACCCAGCGCCCCCCCCCCATCTCTCTCTCTCTCTCTCTCTCTCACCCGCGCATCACTCGCCTGGGAGGAGGGGGGAGGAGGGGGGAGTCCTGCCTCTTTGCCTCCCTCAGATCAATGCCCTGCCCATTCACTTTCTGATGTTGCGCGACGGGAAATGCTTTGAATACTTGCGACATGGCTGCGCGCATTGATTGCCAAGATTGACAGCAGCTCTACCATCGTCTCCTCTTGTCTGTGCGCGAAAGACAGAGAGAGAGAGAGAGAGAGAGAGAGAGAGAGAGAGAGGGGGAAAGGGGAGAGACAGAGCGAGAGAGCGAGAGAGAGAGAGAGAGAGAGAAAGAACAGATAGGCAAACAACAAAAGGTGCTGGTAGTTTGGAACAGCTGAACTTCTCAGACAGTGAACGGGATCCCCTCCTATGGCCCAACGCGAACACAAGCAAGTTTTCGCTCAACAGATAGTTCAGAGATCGTGTCCTCCAAAGTCCAGTGCAGCCTAGTCTTTACGCACAGGACGCAGAACCTTCAGCTCCACGGCGGATCATTAAGGTAAAACCAGCTCAGTGTTTGTTCCACTTTGTGTTTTATTCTGGATTCCTGAAAGTGGAGCGCAGATGTCAGAGAAACGTTCCAGCGCGCGTTTCTTCACTGGTTTGGGTTTTTTTTTGTGTGTCAAAATGATTTAGGAAAGTTGTGTTTTTTAAATCTCAGGCGAGTTTGCGTTTCTTCTTTTTAAACTGAATGTCAAACTTTTAATGGTTGCGTCGGTTTGATTCGTTCCTTCCAGCCGAACGAGCGGACAGAACGAGCGGCGCGGCGCTGGCGGTGGGTCGGGGAGGCGCTCGGTTTCACCGGAGCACCGGCAAATCGCGTAAAAAGAAATAAAACAGTAAACCTATGAGGTGAACGGTGGCGGAAAGAAGGTTTTGATGGTTGTTTGAAGGTTTGGAATCACATTTTTCTGTCTTTGTTTATTCCAGCGGCGCGAAGCCGAGCGGTTGGACTCAGGCTGTGCTGACTCCAACCGGGACCGGGACCGAAAAACGTTTTCCCAAACCAGCTTATTAAAAACTAAATATTTAGAGGTTGGCATCATCTTTATGTTTGTTTTTACTTGTCACGCAAGTTTCCTGCGCCGGTGGCAGTTTCTCCTGCGTCCACGGAGCGGAACTCTCCAATGACGGAGACGCGCGTCCTTCTCCGGTCGAGAGGTGGACAAGTTCATCCGAATCTTCCTCCCGCGTCTCTTCATACCTTCATGTCTTTATTCCAAACGTCTTTCACACGCAGGGTTTTTCTTTCTTTTTTTTTTTTTTGGTCCGAGTCTTGACGCGTAAAAAGCAGCAGCAGCCTGGGAATTCTGCTCTTCTCCCTTAACTTTCCCGGGAGGTCAGGGGAATCGACCCTAAAAGAATGCATAAGCAATAAATAAAATTCAAACAATCGCCAGCCTTGTGCTTTTAGAAAAAGATGGACTCGAACAGACAGTTTTCCACTCAGGCAGAAAAATGTGAACCCGGACTGAACGGACGGAATTTGTCTTCTTTAGAGAACACGATCCTCATGGGGACTAATTGTTCTCTAGTTTTATTTTATTCCACGTTATTCTTCAAGATTAACAAAAAAAATCACACTTTCTAAAAAAAACAACAGTTGTTTGGATATTTAAGAAAAATCACACAAGCTCAACTTTAATTTCAGGAATTTTACTCATTTTTTAACATCTCCTGAGCTGATTCTAAAATATTTTTTAGATTTTTCACAAATGTAAGATTCAGTGAAATAACTTGACTTGAGCGGAAATAACTCCACGTTTTAACACGTTTTCCAAATTGAGACAAACTCCCTGTGTTTAAATAGTAGAAGAAGAAATGTGAGGCGTCTGTTCCAACATTTAATAAATCACATCTTCCGGACGTGTTTCTTTATTGAATTATAAAATTTCTGCTGATTACTTTTCGTTTTTTCTCCACCTAGAACCCGCGTTTTGTGTTACACCTGTGGCTTTTTTTTTTTAAATAAAAACAGACCACGCGTTTTTTTTTTTAGCGTTTAAACTCCGCCGTGACGCGTTCCTCTCCTGTTTCCCTGAGGTGTGGAGTTTTGTTGCGCTTTAGTGAAGCTCTGATCGCAGGTTTCCTCATAAGGTAAGGCGGTATTGGAGTCTAAATGGGACATTTATAATTAGACTGCCCATTCAGCACATTGTCCTGATTGCTATACAGGGACACTCGGCTCTGTGTCCACGGGAGTTTGTGTCTCACGGATCAACACGGCTCGGCGTGGCGCGCAGGAAAAGAGGGAAGAGGACAGAGATGCCACAGAAACACACTCAACCCTGATTTAACATCTCCTTTATTTGTGGGGACACACACACACACAAACACACACACACACACACACACACACACACACACACACACACACACACACACACACACACACACACACACACACACACACACACACACACACACACACTTCCGGCATCTCCATTTATCACCTGCCGCCTTTGAGGCTACTTTTACGCACAGACTTGAATTTTGGCACCGAGATTTTGGATATTTTTCATGCGTTTTATTTTAAATTTGCCTCCACGACTGGAGAAAAAACATTTTTTCTCATATTTGATGCTGCAACGTTTCTTTATTTTAAAACACAAATTTGCGGGTGATTTTTTAATTTTTTAAAAAATATATAAGACTTAAATAGCCAGACTTTAATAAGGACTCTGACGCGGATCAGTCAGCAGGTTCACAGATTTTCGGACTTTTCTTTCTACATGGAGGGAGAAGCTTGTCTAAACATATCCTGCACTCTGTCCGGGTCCAATGTCTCCCGTGTTGCAAGAGAGACCGCGATGTGATTTATCCTCCGCGTTTCTCCACTGGAGATTTTTTCTTACCCATTTAACTGAGTGGAAGAGAAATATCTCCCACCTTAAAATGTGTTTCTAGTTGGTGCCACCGCCTGAATTTACGCGGATCTACTTTGAACCGTCCTCATCATGTGGAGGATTTGTTTAAACTGAGCTCTTGTGCCAGCAATTAGTGGGATCAAAGGTCAGCAGGAGAGGAAGGAGAGGAGGGAGATGGAGGGCGGTCAAAATAAAAGGAGACCTTTACCTTTTCTATGTGCATATTTATTACTCGAGCCAGAATGGGATCCTTTTAATTCACCAGCTGATGTTTTATAGTTATAAAAAAAAACTCCTTCAGTAGGTCAGGCTTCCATCGTTTCACTGCTGAACGTTTAGATTCCGTCTCTCTTCCCGCCAAACGTTGATGTAAAAATGAAAGTTTCATTCACGTCCCAGCTTTTTCTTTTTGTGTGCGAGAATTCCTGCAGAACAGCAAGAGATTAGAACCGATAAGATGGTTTTACAGGCAGAGGAGGAGGAAAAAATGGTTCTGTGATGGGATTATAAATAGCAGCGGTGTGTCGTGTGAGGCCAGAAGATTCCAATATCAGTTATCGATCAATAGATCTGAAGAGGCTGCATCACATAGCAGTAGTGTGTGTGTGTGTGTGTGTGTGTGTGTGTGTGTGTGTGTGCAGCCTGAACCCTCTCTTTGTGGTGGTGGGAGAATACCTGATGGTGAACTAAGTGTGAGGAGGTAAACAACAGCAGGCCGGCGAGCGTGGAGGAGGGACGGCAGCAGATGCTTCCACATCTGCTTGTCTGTTCGTAGAATCTTCCGACAAAGATCCCAGCTGATGGAAACACGTAATAACGCTTGTTTTTTTGTGATCCGACGCCTCGGTTTCTTTCCATGGGCCGGTTGCTGTCGGGCGTCACGCGGCGTTAAGGTTGGCGAATGCAGGGCTCGTTCTCCTCCGGACGACGGCGGCTTCACGGCTTCTTGAGCGCAAGAAATCGTAGGTTTTCTCAATCCATCGCCGTCGTCATCATCTGTCAGGGGGGGGAGTAAACGCTGATGAAATCGTGTCGTCCGGAGCTGACAGCACGGCTTCACCTCCACCGGATGAGAAGTTAAAAAACGATTTCATCTTCTTGCTGCTTTTTTTTAATTTGCCGAGCCCGGATTCCTTCTGACACGTGTCCTCAAAATGTTGAAGATTAAACTGGAGTATTTTTTATTATTCAGGAAAAAAAAAAGTCCACCTGTGTGTGCAAACACTTTCCAACATCCACAAGGACAGGGTCAGATTTGTTCCTCGTTGTCCTCTGGCTGCTTGAAGTGAACCGTATCGCCGACATTAAAGGATTACAGATAAAAAAAAAATCTAAATATGTGTATCTTCACTAGAACTGCATAATTGCTCATGTAACCTAAGTGGCTCATTTTGATATGTACCATTCATTCATCCACCGAAAATGTTTTTCTCAAAATAATTGGACATTTTCTTTTAGTCCATATCATAGCGGTGCATAATTAACTTTGACTTCAAAACTGCAGCAGCTTCGGTATGGTGAGTCGCCTCTGTTGATTTTTTTTAAATCACACATTACTGTGTTGAATTAATTGGGGGCTGGGGGGGGGGGGGGGGGTGGCTGTGTGTATTTCCTGGCGCCCGGGCTGAGACCATAATCATGTGGAAGAATTAGTCGGGATCATTGTCTTTTATGAATCGGATGAAGATTTGCACGGTGGCCATGCGAGGATGCTCGCCCTTATTTACATATCAAAGAGTCACACAGAGCAGCCGGGCAGTAATTAAAATGTGGTGGATTTTTGGAGCCCCTGCACGCACGAACAGACACACACACACACACACACACACACACACACACACACACACACACACACACGCACACACACACACAGCATATGGAACAAGGCTGAGAACTGTCAGCTTGTAAAAAGAGTGCAGGCGGTTGAAACTGAATTTTAAACAAACACTCACGCCGGTCCGTGTTCCTCCTGCAGACATTAGAGTGCAAATCCAAGTGTGTGTGTGTTTGTGTGTGTGTGTGTGTGTGTGTCTACCATTTTGTTAGCAGCTTGAGACAGTCGTGCATTAATTAATATTTTTCACTTTGACTCAGTCGCAGCTTTTACCGGCTGCAGCCACCCAGTCTTCCAAAAGCTGTGTGTGTGTGTTTACAGTGTCTACACTTGTCATACAGTCTACACGTCTATATTTGTGTGACTTTGTGGCTCGACGTGGGGATTATATATTAAAAACACGACGGAGAACCAGAAGCGGTTTCTGTTCTCCTGCTGAAGCTCTGAAGGCCTGAGTTTGATCCTCGTGAGCGAAACACGGGAACAGGAGGAGACTTTGACTCAATCACTTCTATACATTGATCACATATGACCATTCCACAGGAAAATCCCTGAACATTTACCACAACATTTAAGGGGCGCTCCGGAGCGACCCGGACAATGATGAATCCCTTATGATTGGAAATACGAGGGATCGGTTCCCTCGTGATTTATGGACTCCGTGGCCTTGGAGAGCAGTAGTTATTTGGAGTTCCACACGTCTGTGACTGTCTGTGGAGGCTAAATGATTAGACATTACCCAGTTGGTGGAGGTTGACAGTCAGCTCGCTACCTGCCAGCTTGAGCTGACATGAGATGTGAAATATGCTCTGCGTTAAGCTCCACCAATCTGGCTCCGTCGCTCTGCGGTCGAGCCTCCGGGACGCCGAGAGTCATTTCGTCCGACCGTCTTCAGGTCATGCACACGATAACGCGCCGTCTTCTTTAGCATGCACCCGAGCAGCGCGGCCATGATGAGTGATTTCACCATAATACGGTGCTTGGATGCGTGGAGCAGAAGGCCGGACCAGATGTTCGGCCGCTGCTCTTCCAGGGAGGAGTTGGAACAGAAACCCAAACTTAAAGGTAGACCTGGAATGTTTGAAATCTCCAGTTCAGCCTCAGCTTCAACAGACCTCAAAATAAAACCGGGGGTTCCTCGCTGCCGATGATTTTCAAGGCCTTCAGATATCGCAGCGCTCGCATCACGGAGCAGCCGCTTGTCACGTCTGAAACAGGCCAGGAAGTTATGGAAACGAGCCGACATGTCGGTCTAGAAAACAGATTCCCGACGGTTTTTCCTTTGGAAAATGCGAACGCGTGAAGCCAGAAGTAAATCAAAGTGACAAAGACAGGAGGGGGGAGGGCGGATAGGTGGGAACATTTTCTGATGAAGTTAACCGCGGCGTGTCAAGGTCTTTTGTTTCCTCTCTGAATAATTTCTTCTTACACCGACTTGGACGCGTTTGAAAGCTTCAACCTTCGTGTTCTTTATGAGAAAATGTCTTCAGCAGACCCAACCATAACTTCTCCCTCTCTCTCCTGTCCGGCTTGTCTGTCGTTATCCTCTCTCTCCCTCTGATTGAGCTAAAACATTATTTTACGTCTGACCCTAACCCTCACTTTCAGCGTCGATTTTTTGGGGGCTGGTTGGGAATATTTATTACACGTATTGGGTGGAGATATTATCGCAGCACCGTGTGACTTTTCCCCTTTTCTTTTCTTTTTTCCATAATTCCCCTCTCTGGGTTCTGCTGGTTTGAGCTACTCGAGCAGCTTCATCCATCACTGCTCAGACCAGAACACAACCAGAACCAGAACAGAGCTGTGGGATGTGGAAAATATGAACTTTCAACCAAAAAAGCCAAAATTTTAATTAAGAGCCATCTGTTCATTCCTTGTGCATCTGTGAATTGACATTCCGTCGAAGGTGCTGGAAACATTTTTGTCCGGTCTGAAACGGCATTTAAGAAACTCCTGATTGACTCGCTGCACGGTTTGAAACATACAAAAGTGCAGCGGTGGTGAGGAAAGCTCAGAACTTCCAACCGGAGGAGAAATAATCACGTTTAGAACCGACTGAAAAAGAGAAATCTGCTAAAATGAGAGAGAAAGCCTGCGGTTTGGTCCCTGCAGAAAATTTCCCATGAGCCTCTTTGACAATCTGAGGGGATAGCCACTCTGGCACACGCCACCCGCCCACACACACACACACACACACACACACACACACACACACACACACACACACACACACACACAGACACACACACACACACACACACACACACACACACACACACACACACACACACACACACACACACACAGTTGTGAGTGTTGTTTCTTCTTGGCAGGATGGGTGTAGAAATCTCTGAGAGGAGTCTTGTGCTGGGGAGGGAGGGTGATTGACAGGAGGTGGGTGTGGACTAAGGGGGGGGGGGGCAGGAGCATGATGGGAGGGGCTGTCCTGTCTGAGGAACAGTAACACTCGTTATTTTTTCCACTAGACAAGACGGTCCATAAAATCTACAGGAACTTGGCTGAGGAGGGGGGGACGACATGATGTGAAGCCCAAAATGTTCAATTATAAAAAAAACAACTCAACCGACATCCCATAATAGTTTACCTTTGTGTTCCCACCTGTCCCGTCTGCTCATCAGCTGCAGGGTTACATAAATTTTACTGATTTCCAACAGACCCCATTAAATGTTAGAGTGGATCCAGATAATGGGGCGGATCCAAATAAGGGGCGGATCCAGATAAGGGGCGGGTCCAGGTAAAGGGGCAGGCCCGAGATATTTTCTTTAACATCAGACATTTAACAAAAAGTTCAAATTTTTCAGGTACATAACGCACCGACCTTTACCGAAATAAATATTTCAGGGTTGGCATCTATGATTTGATCCAAAATAAAAATTCTTATCCACGTTATTGATTGATACGCCATTTGACTACAAGGTAGTTAAAAAAAATCTCTAATATCTTAGATACATAAGGAAATATAAGAATATTTAGGGTGTTTATCTATGAATGTAGTTGATTAAAACTTGACACTTGGATGTCCATTAGTCTTGGTGGAGCGGACGGATCAGAACCATTAAATCCTGGTGTGGATCTAAATAAAGGAGTGGATTTAGGATATTTTTATTAACATTGTTATTTACAAAAGAAGAGATTCTGAAATTTCTCAGGGAATAATTCACCGATCATGATGTCATCGTCATGTCATCTGGATCTTATTACATGCTTGGCCATTAGAGATGCAATAACTTTACTGATGGGTTTATTTGGGTCTTTCTGAAGGGGTCTATTATGGGCCGAGACCCCCCCTGCCACCAGGATCCACAGAATTCTGTTTGGTAGTTGTTGTGTTATCCTGATAAACAAACTACAGATTTAATTCTGGCTGCAGGACTGTGAGTCGGACTTTTACTGGTCCTGATTGGATTAGAGGGGACTGCTGGACTCCAGCGGGTGTCGCTCTAGTTTAATATTTACAATGACTTGCAATGCTTCTGCCAACATTAACAAAGTGTTTTAGTTCCCCAACCATAACCGTGATGTACTTATCACGACCGCAGTGTTTCCCCTCCTGACCGACGCTAACCAAGTGTTTGGAGTTGCCTAAACATAACCACAAAAAAATATAATTATGCTTCAGCTGTGAGGAGTCGGCGTTGTGGGGGGAACAAATGACTCCTCGCTGAAACGCTCAATGTTAAGTTTTTAAGTTGATAGAAAATGAAAGGAAATGACTAATTTATTCAATAAAACATTTTAATAACTAAATTAAATGCAGATGAACTCAGACTGCAGAGGACATTAATGGAGTCCCGTATAGGCCCACACTACGCCATGAGATCCTTTACGTCTTTGGTTAGGGGTGGGGTTGAGGATAAACAGGGGCGGTTCAACGCTCCTCCCCACCCTCAGTGAGGCTAAATTTATTGGTTACCATCTGCAGGGTGGAGGAGTTTGGGGTTGTGGTCAGGCCAAAGAAAGGCTTCTAATTAAACAGTCATCATTATCAACCTGTGGCCGGCGCTCATCGTGCCCAACACGGGTTCTCAAACATTAACATGGGATTGTCGGGGCTTTTTGTGCAGGACTGAATTAGACTAGAAAAGTGCAAGTAAGAATATTTTTTTCTTACCCCCGTTTTGGCAGAAGGGGGTGGATTGGGGCCCGGTGCCATATACACTCAGGTTTAAACAATTACCAAATATCAGAGAAGCCAGCAGAGCCTCGGTGTTGGCACGACGACGGTGCTTTTGACTGGCCATGGTTTCAGACTCAGCCGAGTGTCACATGTAAGCAGAGCCTTCGATAAAATCAATTAGGAGAGAGGGGTGTCCGTATCGCTGGTGCCGCTGCTGCTGGAGGGGCCTTCTTTTGAGGCCGACGGCCCCCTCAACGGAGGATTCCTGGGTTTGATGTGTGAGTGACACGCAGGCACTCCAAGAGGACAGCAAAGCGGTTTATTAGGACCTCATTAGAGCCCTGTGATTAAAGCAGGAAGTGGCTGTGATTAAGAGACCTGCAGCTGATGTGGAAGCCTGGATGAATATTCAGCGAAGGTAGAACTGGGCGATCTCCAACTGATAAGCATCCGTCAGTCTTGTGAGAATATGGGCACCGAAGAGTTAAAGATGACCTCGGATTGGGGGTGGGGGGTAACTCCTGTACAGTTTCAGCCCAGATCAACCTGAATCCGTGAGGAATGTCCCGAGGATCCGAGTCCACTTTGGGAAGCTTAAGAAGAATCACACATTCTTGTGAACTTCAGAGTCACTGCTGTTTAATCACACAGATAAACGCTCTTATTAGCATCAATGGAGAGATTAGCACCCGACTTTCTTTTTTTTGCCACAGAAAATTCAGACGGCTTCAGATACGCGATAGCCACCGCCGTTAGAAATCATTTACGGCGGCTACTTGGAGGGCAGCAGATAGTCAAGAAGGGCCTTTTTTGCATTTTTACAATTTCACATCTGACTTCCTCCTTAAAATGACACAGGCTTACCTGCCTATTACCCCCTTTGATTTCTACAGTACATGCTTCCGCGCTCCGAGAGGTATTCATAATAAGCTTAAACTCCGCTGGCTTCATCGCTAAAGCATGCTTATCTCTCAGCTATTCAACGGAAAGTAGGGTAGTATTTTTTCCAATTTCGACATTTTTACTCTGAGACCATGGTCCCCCCGATACGACGAGGAGGAGGTGAGGTGGAGAAACCTGCAGCCTGCACACACACACACACACACACACACACACACACACCCACACCCACACACACACACACACACACACACACACACACACACACACACACACACACACTCACACACACACACACACACACTCACTGTTTGAAATTTTAATTTTTAACATTCTAATATTCAAATAGCAAAGCTGTGGACGTTTTTTCCTCATGTGTTTCATTTAGCGTCCATTTAAACTTACGTTTCCGCTGAAACCCGCCTGCTAGTTTTACCCCAACGTCTGCTTGTCGTGTTTAACTTAAATCCTTCTACATGTTTTTCTTTTATTGAACGGATCACACTTAACCTGGTAGCACTTACGGCATGTTTGGACACGCAATCCGATCTATTTACGTTTTCATTTCGTCTCGACGGAACATTCAAACGGGTCGCAACGTTCGCCCTATGTAACGCTAGATACGCTCCACGGCTAGCTTGCGGTGCGCGGTCG
This sequence comes from Antennarius maculatus, assembly GCA_013358685.1. Classification (NCBI taxonomy): domain Eukaryota; kingdom Metazoa; phylum Chordata; class Actinopteri; order Lophiiformes; family Antennariidae; genus Antennarius; species Antennarius maculatus. The sequence goes on from CM023606.1 coordinate 12,598,058, forward strand.
TGGCCTTCTGTCTTTTGCTTGGAGCGATGTCAGACCTTCTTGTAGAATAATGTAAAGCACATGTTGGTGAGGTGGGGGAGGGGGACACAGCAATCTTTCATGAGACCCACCTGTTGAGCTTTCAACACCGTTTACCAGGGAGCGCTTCTCCCTGAAGGAGCGCCGTCTGATCGGGGCGATGGCGGCAGCGCACGGGAGCCGGCGCTGGAATGGAAAAAAAGTAAATGACTACCAGGATTTAAATAGGCATAATCTGTAGGTGCAAAGTGTGAGCCTGAACCACCTTCACCCCCCCTGCCCCAGGAGTTAACAGTAGGTTTGTACTGGGAGTCTAAACGCGCCCCCCCACACCCGCTCATTCCTCCCTAACCTGCTGAGTTTCTCAGTTTTACCATTGCCTGTGCCATGCTGTAATGGGCTCCCAAGATGTGACGGGGATATAATAACCGCTTGACGATGTTTTTCTTACCCCCCCCCCTCGTTCTGCCGCTAAATATAAAACGTGCCCAGAAACATGGAGCAGGGCCGTGATGTCACTTGTTATTGCTGGATATGCGCACCAGTAAATTTGGGATTACTTTCCAGGAGCGCGTTATGTCACAAAAGCCATATTGTCGGCGTTGAGCTGGGTGTAGCGTGTTCTCCCTCGCTCCTTCCCTTGTTTTGTGCATCGCTCAGCTGCGTTCTCCTTCATTCACGCTCGTTTTCTTTTCATTGCGTCGCTGCCGTCGGACCTATAGGACACCTTACATGATTGGAAAAAATTGCGCGTTGAAATGCGTGCAGGCTAACATCCCAGAGACGTTACCTACACTCAGGTTTTACCCCTAAAATGTGATTATTTGTGAAAGTTGCTGTGGATATTTTGGCTTCAGGAGATTGTTGAAGCATTGGGTGTTCCTGCAGCGCGGCGGAGCTACACTCTCTGAAATGATGAGACGGATGAAGTGATGATGGATATATTTTCATTCCATCTCTGCACTCCGGCGCTGCTTTTGTTCCGTGTGGGATGGAGGAGTCTCCTGTTTTCCTCTTAATGAAATTTGCCTGTAGCGCATGCGAGCAGCGACCTCTTACCTTGTTTGACTTATTTATTGCCTGACTGTGGAGGTAATGTGACCTTTCGTTTCCAACGCTCCTTTTGAATCCAGAAAAGGAGCGTTCAACTTGATTACACCAGCGATCAGTGGCTCAAACACTACATTTGTTTCCTTTTCGGGATGGGGGAGTGGTAGTCGAGTGGGTGTGGGGGGGAGGGGGGCAGGCCGAGTAATAGCCCTCCTCTTTGCTCCTTGTCTCTTACCCCTGGCCCTTCCACCTCTACAAGCCAACGAGGGGGGAGAGGCCGATTAGGGTGGGAGAGAAATGGCCATGGAGGGCTGGAGATGTGGGGTGGTGGTGGGGCATGAGTATGATGAAGGAGAATGGAAAGAAAGAGTGAGAGAGGAGAGAGAGAAAGTGGGGGGGGGATCAGTTCTTGCCATGTCACTGGAGATTTGTGTCCTCCTTTTAAATCATTTCCCTCTTAAGAAGATTAAGAAGGCAGAAATATTCTCAAACTGATCGTTTCCCCTCCTCCTAAATGGACTCATTTGCATTTGCAAATGCTGCTACTAATTGGGAGCTTTTAAAATAAAGAAAGAAAAATGACGTCTTTAAGTGCAAATAAAAGAAAAGACAGGGGTTATAGTGTTAATTGATAAAAGGCGACACAGACTTAAACCACAGGCTTAGCTTCAAAATGAACGTCTATCAGTCGTTTCCCTCTCAACAGACTTCCTGTGTGTCTTTTTTTGCTTCTTATTAAGTTAAGAATAATACTGGAGCGTTTTTTACTTTCCAGTTACAGGAGGAAGTTGAAGATGACAAGCTTTGGCATCGGGTTATAAAATCAGAGAATAAATTATGATTTCTGGAAGGCTGGTTGATGAACGTCCAGATTTCGTCCGTTTAAAAATGTCTTAACGTTCAAGTTTTCTTCTAAAATAAGTACTTGTCAAAATGAGGAAACGCGTGGTGCCCATGGAAAAGGCCACCACCAAATGCTGCGTCTCCGCTTTTCCTCGAAAACAAGGTAAACACGGAATAATTGCGGACACCATTGCCTCGTTGTAACCTGATCATTTATGGATCAGTTGTTCCCTTTCTGGTTTAATCCACCATGTGATTGATTTTCAGTGCACTACTGTTGGAAAATATCCACGCTAAACAGTGCCCGTAATGGGGGAATCATTTGAATACAGATGGTTGCAGTCGGGCCTTGTCACTGGAAACCACTCGGAGCCCGGAGACAATTGCAGGTTGATTATGTTGCTCCTGACAGAAGTTGCAACTCCATTGTAGAAGGCAGACATATTTGCATGTAAATGCTTATTGTAGGCATCTTAACAGCATAAAGACTGATTGTAAATACCAGCTGTTGGGCTGAGCTGGGGAATAAAAAGGAGGATTTCAATAAGGAAAATGTAAATGGAAGCCGGGGAATTATTTTCAAAACACTGGAGGTGAAATGAATCAATAAATAAATGCCGTTTTGTTGTGGCATTAAGCGTGTTCATACGGTAGACACACGGTTTGTTCTGACATCGTGTGTCACCGTGCTATCGGCGTCTAACAGGCGTGAATTTATTGCTGATTAATTGGTCCGACCGGTACGTTTGTGCCTCGACAGGTATTTGTAACGTCTGTTGGGCAGTGTGTGCGTTTGTATGTGCGCCACTCGTGCACATGTGTGTCGTTTCAGAGTGATGCCCCCGCTGGTCGGGCTCCTCCAGCTCTTTGTCCTGCAGCACTCAGTGTGTCTACCTCCTCAGGAGACCGGCAGGCTTCTCTAGTGTGGCTCCACAAAGGCCCGGTCTCCTTTGAGGTGTTAAAAACTTCCATTTATGCATCTCCCTGGACAAAAAAAAAAGCAAAAAAAAAAGCACCAAGTCCATTTGAGTCTGGTAGCAACACAGGCAGACATTGTGGCCACGCTTCTCTAGGACTCATTTCACAGATTCTAAAACCAGTATGTGGTGAACAGGATTTGTGGGGCTAAAGTGCCCCGTGAGAGCCAGGCGATAAGAGGGCAGAAACGCCACCGTGCAATAAACGAAAAGATGGGTCGAAAAAAATCAACACATTACCTAGGAGAGAGGGAATGCCTTGTTTTCATACCCCCGGCATGGGTGAGTACACAAACCCTACGCCGATTCAGACAAAAAGAAGTGTGTTTGGGAGAGTTGAGAAAACACAACTCGTCTTCGTGTGTTCGCTGTTCTGTGTTTCTGGAGGGGATCAAAGAGAATTAATAGCCCCTCTGTACCTCCACCCAGCTGCTCACTAACTCATTTTAGTCTTGTTTGATGGAATCGACAGATAATGCTTTCGTCGAGGTTGTGTTTAGTCAGATCCGAATCACAAACTCCTGACAGAATGGCTGCAGCCTCTTCTCCTCCTCGGCTGGAACACAGGTCCCTTCTTCTTTATTCTAAAGTGGTTAAAGGGATATCCTAAAATGATATTCGAGTCGCTGCTAGACATTTTGTGACCTTCTCGTTGGCCGCGGTTCAATTCCTGGTGTTGGAAAATGGCAGTTTGAGAGAGAAATAGGAGAAAAAAGAGATCAGGAAACAGCTGTTTGTCTCTCGCGGCTTTATTTTCTTTGCAGATGACTGCAGAGTTTATCTAAACGGTTGCAAAAATTAGCCTCCACCGTTGGTCTCCGTATTTTACCTGAACAACAGTGGCGGTGGCGGCGGCGGCTTCCTGACCAGCAGCGCCGCCTGCTAAGGTGATTACAGGAGCTGTCGTTTCATATTTCACAGATGAGGCTTTGGCGGCGGGGAGTGACTTTATGGAGCTGATATTTAACAGACAATCACACGTGTTCAATTACTGATCAGACATGTCTGTGCCAGAATGTTGAAGCGCTTCCACCCCCACCGCTCCTGCCTCCCGTTTCCCTATTTCCCTGGGGACCAGTGTTACAACCCCACCTCGCCTCACCCCCCCACCAGTAGTAGTCCTGGACTGTTTGCTCGTGTGGCTGCTGCTGCAGAGATAACCACACAGCATCCAGGTGAGCAGCAGCCAGCTGATGGCATAGATTAGCTTCATTGTCAAAATAACTACCTCTGCAGAATTGCGACTTTAGCATGTTTGGACGCAGGAGAGAGGGAGGATTTGGAGCGGGGGATTGGGAGGATTTTTTTTTTTTAACGTGTTGCAGTTCTGGATGAACTCTGAACAGAAGTTGGTTCAAGTTCTGGCTCGCCTGGTGCTTCTGCACACAACTACCCCGACCCCAAACGCATCTCCACACGCCAGCCAGTCGTTTAACGGCACAACACAGACCTGAAGCTGGTTGGAACAGCCATGAAGTGCAAACCCCCCCCCACACACACACACATGCCTCCCCCCCCTACCATGTGGTGATGCAGTCTATTGATAATGAGCCGCTGCAACACGACGCTTGAAAACACAACTCTCTGTTATGGTGAGGGGGGAATGAAATCAAGCGTGGCCCACTCTGAGCACAAACACGTTTGGTGTGTGTGTGTGTGTGTGTGTGTGTGTGTGTGTGTGCGCGCGCGCGCGCCATCCTTTAAGCTCAGATAAAAACTCCAGCAGGAAGTGAAGTGATTCTGAAGTGACAGAAAGATGCACGAGAGTGTGTGTGTGTGTGTGTGTGTGTGTGTGTTAGCAGTGGCTACAGAAAGGGCCACTCTCATAGAACAGCCACAGGTGGCTACTATCCCTGCTGCATTGATGCAAAATAAAGAAATAGAATTATCATATATGTCTTTTTGGATCATATAAAACACTATTTTCAGTGAAGAGAAATTATTTTAACGAGAAACTCTCTCTGTAGCCTCAGGAGCCTGAAATGTTCTTGGCATCTCTTTTCTGTCCCTCACAAAGAAGAATGAACAAAAAACATACTGGTTCAGTGTGTTGACAATTTCTTTTTTTTAAAAAAAATGCAATAAATTAATAATTTGAATTGGCTGTGGGTTGGCTGGAATTGGGTTTAATAAGTCCCCTGATCCTCTAATTAGGAACGGGCAGCGCCTGTTTTATGTTTCCTGCCTGTAGGTCGAAACGCTGCAGGAAAACGCCGCTCCTCGCCGCTACAATGGGCTCGTTGACACCGACTCTTATTACACCACAGGGATTACCACACCGCCTTCATTAGAATATCATTTGGGCTTGCTCGTTATTCCCCATTATATATTCTTTTGTTTTTTTTCCCTTCCCTCTCAGACAAATAATTAACTTAAATAACCGATGAATAAGGAATTCATTTCCCTCATGTTTTATTTAGTACCATTGTTCTCAATTAACGTGAGCTGGTGAATTGAAGGGTTTGTTAATGCGTATTTATAGGAGCTCTGGTTTATTTTGGCACGACAGAAATCCATCCTGTAGGAAAAGGTGTTCGACAAAGACTGGATTATTGAATGAGAATCCGTGTAATGTGATGTTTATCCAGCGGTTGAGTCGACTCAACAGGAGCTGATGTGAGATAATAACGTGTGTGTGTGACTACTGAAGGAGTGTGCTTGGTGATTTTACCTTAAAACGAAAAATTTTGGTTGCATTTTGTCTTTTTATTTGTAGAAACATTTGAAATAAACACTTGGTTTTTATTATATTTTTATTAAAGTTATTATTTTGCATTTTTTGGACAGGACAGCCAAAGACGACTCTATTTATGTCACGTGATCGCAAACTTTTTAAATCTGCTCCATCTTTTCAACGAGCAAAGCGAACACTTTCCTTGTGATCCTCCAGTGCAGCTTTGCAGACACTCATTCTGTGGTGTTTCTATCGGAACACCGCTAACTTCTGGCCTGGCATGTGAACTACAGCGTTTCTTTGGAGGGTGTTGTGGATTTTTTTCTCTTTTCATTGGTGCCCATTAATTAACTCGGAGGTGCTTCATTCACTGAACAGTTGTCACAATGCAGCGGGAGTTGTTCAGACCCACAATGCAGCGGGAGTCGTTGGGTTTTTCTCGTCTTACTGGTGGTGGCTCGCCGGCCCTGGCGATCTGAGACTAAGGTTTTGCAGCGCAAATTAGTGACAGACCATTTAAGCGTGACCTTAAAAAACCCTTGGCCCTGTTTAATTGGCAGTGCTGAGGCGTACTAATTGTATAAATCAGCTGGTAATGAGATCTTGGCTTATTGTGAAACACAAGATAATGTGAGAAAATGAACAGTAATGAGCTTACGGCGTTTTCATCACTCAAGCTGGATCCGATCAGTGAATCTGTGTGTTGTCATAACCTCTCAGCTGTGGATGGAATTCGGTTAGAACTGCAAAGCTTCCTGGGTATTTTACCCAACAAAGCCGTTGTAGCACTTGAACGAGACACGCCAAGAAGCAGCAGCCCGTAAATGCTTCATCAGAAAGGGATGAGCGGGAAGAAAGAATGTGAGGTAGCACAGGGTCTTTGTGGACGCTGTTTATTAGTGGAATTACCCATAAGGACGAACTTAAAATAACAACTTCTGTCTTCCTGTGTTTCAGGTTTTTACATGACTTCAAAATCAGCTGACCAGTGATTGCTGGAAGAGAGTCTTTCAGTTTTTGTAAGTATCAATTTGCCTCGCGGCTTTTCCTGTCTCACCCCTGCTGCCTCTCACCCACACGAACACCTGCATCAAATGAGGTGGACAATCCGATCGGCACACATTGTATGCACAATTAGACGCTTACATACACGCAAAGTTTCTACCAGGGCCTTTTAAGCCTTATTTTCTTTTGCATTTTGTTTTCAATTTAAAAATTATGTTTTGGTTACTCAGGATCATTTTTTTGTTTTTCTCCTCGTGTCAAACTCCTCGTGTGTCGTAGTCTTGTTTTTCCCATGCGGGGAACTGCACATAACCTTCTGAACAATTCAGAACTATTTTATCTGTTTATGTACTAAAATATGTCTCTTTAAAGGAAGCGTAGGTGACAGATTTTGAAGCAATTTGCTCTAAAATGCAGAATTTGCCTTAAAAAAAAAGAGAATGGGAACATTTTGAATATCTCTGCGTCAACACAAATATTACTAGAACAATATTTACGCAGCGGGAGCTGCTTCTCTAATAAAAATGCATCTTAGATATTAAGCAAACATAGGAGAGGAACTTAGCTGATATTATTCTTTCTTCTAAATGTCACTTGGAGATATCCTGGGAGGTATATTAATGTGTCGGAGCAGCTCTCCAATAACAGCCGGGAATGTGTGTGGCTTCAAAGCTCAGAACCATTTTCTATTGTTTGATCAGTCCCGTTTCAGGTCGCTGTCTTCTGACACAAAAAAGAAAAAGAAACCCAAACCTATGCTCTCTCTCAAGATGTGAAGCTCTATCGCCGATAGAATGTTGGTTGAGTTTTCTGTGAATGACTTGGGGCGCCACGGTGGCGCAGTGGGTAGCGATGTCGCCTCACAATACGGCGGACCCAGGCTCGAGTCCCGCTCTGTGTGGAGTTCGCATGTTCTCCCCGTGTCTGCGTGGGTTCCCTCCGGGTTCTCTGGCTTCCTCCCACCTCCAAAAGCATGCGCTTCAGGTTGATTGGCCGGTCCCAAATTGACCATAGGAATGAGTGTGTGTGTGAGTGATTGTTTATTTCTATGTGGCTCCGCGGTACACTGGCGTCGTGCCCGGAGTGTCCTCCGCCTTACGTCCCAAGACTGCCGGGATAGGCACCGGCTCCCCCATGACCAGCGTAAGCGGATCAAGTGGGTTAGGAAAATGAATGAATGACTTGAACTCATAAAATGGTCGATCTATGTGTGCGACAAGACATGTGAACATAAATAGAGCATGGAATTATGGGATGAATGTATGAAATTCAATGCATATCCATCAAAAAACTCCATGGTGACAAAAAATTTACTATAAATAATACCCTATAGCATCATTTTTTATAAATCAGTTGGAAAAATCTTAGTTTTCACTGCATCAATTCAAACTCATCCTCACGTAGCCTCTTTAGCTGCTTCGACAAAACCAGTAACCGAATCTAGATGACAAAATTCAACACATAACCATCTCGTTATAATGTACCTACAAGAAAAAGTCATGATAGTTTGAATTCTAAACCATGAAAAAGAGGGAAATGACTAAACGGTTCTACAGGATCATTGGCGTTCACCACCAACGGGCTCCCCAAAACTGATCCGAACCAACGTTTCGATCTGGATCCAGATTTTGTTGTTGGGTTTTTGGGAATTCCTACTAACAGACATAAAGACCGTAACAGATATAAAAACAAAAATACGACAGGATTGAGAATTGACTTGCATGTATTGCCAGCTGTGTCTACTGCCCCCTGCTGGTATGTATTGAAACGCTGCAGCCGACGTATTTCATAAACCGCCTCCACGATGATGATTTTAGCATGAATCCCTCACACACACACACACACGCGTTCCTTTCCATCCCTCTCCCTCTGAGACATGAAGGTGGATCCTCACACCATCCAAAATCTAAATCACTGGGCCTGAAGCCCCAATAAATCCCTAAACATGACAGGAAGTGATTTAGTCTGCTTCTGGAGCACTTAGAGAACATGTTTAATTACGCTCGCGTAATCTCGTTGGGAGACACCTGAGGATAGGTTAGCCCACCAGAATGGACCATATACATTATTTGTTAGTGTAATTTATCTAATAAGCAGCAGCCACATGGTCTCTCAGCTCTGAGCGAACCGTGGACGGATTCCACTCGAGGGGAGGATGAGGGGAGGGGGCGTTTTGTCAGAAATTAAATAAACAGCACTTCAGGATAAAATGAAAATGAATAACCTTTGAATGGGTTTTCTTCATCTATTATTTGTCAAATGAGCCTCTTCAGTCCACTGACCCTGCAGTGATTATGGTTAACATGTTGCTTAACACACACTGCTTGACAAAAGATGGCTTTTGCACAGATTTTAATTTCATCAGCCACAAATACATCAGAGGATCTCAGCGCGCCTTTGGAAAACTAATCGTGTCACATGTCATCATTACCTGTAAAGAATAACGACCCAACCTCTTTAACGACACCCGTCTTCCTGAGCCTGGCACCGGCCGGCCGGCTGCTCAAGAACGACCACGCTGTGACAAATCCTGAGTAAAATATGAATTTTGACAATTTGATCCAATTATTTTGGTGCTCTTGTTAGTTTGTGATTGATATCTTATCACATTCATCATTATTATTATTATTATTCTAATTAGCATTTAGGCTTTGATGGATTGTCAGAAGCCTAATATGGACTTGGTTCCTGTCGTGCCTCTCCAGGTACGCTCTTTGTACTTTCACCTAGTATGTATATACGGCAGGACCGACCAACACGTCATTAATCTTCCTGCTACCCCAGCTGTGGAAAGTAATGCATAACTAAAAGTCCGGTTAAAGTAATTAATGATTTCAACCATGAACTTTTCTCCCAAAACACCATGAATCGTCTCCAGCTGATAATGCACCGTGACCCCGGAGTGTGAAATCACTGTTGCGTTGAGAGTAGCCAGTTAATTGATTTGCAAATTATTTAAAGTTTGTGGTGCCCGAGGGAGCGCTAGAGTTTAATGACAGCCTGTTTTGAATGAGTTGAAAAACTCTTCCCAGGAAAGGAAGAATTAATTGTGAAGGTAAGCTAACAATAAACGCCGAGAGGAGGTGGCGTCAGGAGAATAAACTCATCCTGCACTGATTATTTCATCTGAATGTCCTTTAATACTTATTTGGAGGTACTTTTATTATCAAAATAACAACAATAATCTGTATTTATTAAAGGATTTTACACTTTTGTGAACTAAAATGGATTTATTTGCGTCTGTCAGCTCCTAACTTTCTGCTTGCTGCTTTCGAGGCTGGACTGGTTTTGGACCAAAAACGTGTCCCGTTGCAGAATGTAACATCACGTTCATCCCACTGCCTTTAGACTGAAATTATTTGATCTCTGTGTTAATATCAAGGAGCATCTAATCTCCAGCCATTAGCAGCCGCTGTCATTCAGACACACAGTGTCGGCCTGATTTAAATAAAATGAAATGAAGATAGTTGTTTCTGGTCCCTTGGCTTCACTCATTGCCATAAACATATGCTCTGTGCCCCGCTTCTTTCCATCTTATTTATGACTTTAATTTGTTGTGTGGGCTGCGCAAGAAATCAAATTTAATCCAACCCTCCCTGGGACCCTGTCATATAATAACATGGTAATTTCTGTGTATCCTTTTGAAAAATGAGGAAATTAATTCTTCCTGACATGTTCTAATTATTCCTGTGTGAACGGCGGATGGGCTCCCCTCCTTCCCCCCCATCCCCACCCCCCCAGCCCTCTAAGTGTCAGTTGCTGACGGGTGGCGAGGTGCTAATGCTGACCAGCAGCGCGTTTAATTTGAAACATGAGCAGACACCTTTCAACACACCTTTTTAATGTTGGAGTGGCTCACACAAATTAATTCACTACTCATCTGGCAGCTCTGACTGAGGTGTGTGTGTGTGTGTTCAAGCATATGTTTATGTGCAGCGTTGTAAGTTGAGGGTGGGAAAGGGGGGGTCGGTGAAGCAATATTGTCATTAGTAAAGGTAACAGTAGTTGTGTGTGTGTGTGTGTGTTTGTTTGTGTGTGTGTAGACATATGTGCTGGACCAGGTATCATCGTATTTCACTTGACTTGGTGTTGAGTTGGCACAAAGGTGTCTGCTGGGATTTCTTGAACACCCCAACTCCCCCAACACACACACACGCACACACACACGCAGTCACACACACACACACACACACACACACACACACACACACACACACACACACACACACACACACACACACACACACACACACACACACACTAACCAGCAGCACCTTTTCACACATCGACTGAAGGGATATTTAATTAAGTCGTCATCAGACCATCTTTAGTTTATCGCATCAAGGACAACCTGATGTTTACTGATCAAAGGCCAAAAACCACGCAAATGTTTTGAAATAAACTCTTAGCAATGATGCAATAATAATAACAATAATAATAATAGTAATAATAATAGTAATAATAATAATAATAATAATGACAATAATAATAATAGTAATAATAATAATAATAATAATAATAATAATAACCTGTGTGTAGTATTGACTTTTTAAAAACTGCTTGTTCAATAAACGCCTCTGTACAGTCAGATATTTTATTATTATAGAGAAAAACTGTCCAATAATTAATGAGCTTAAAATCAAATTACGACAACTTCACTGCTGTGAATCCACGTCTTTGTACGCGTTCTGGCGTTGGAGAGGAGGAACGTTTCTCCACTCTAATTCTGTTTTGTGAATGGTGGGCGTACCCCTCCCTCGCCCATGACTCATGGAGGAGAGGGGGCGTCGACACGGCCGTGCCATGGTGATCTCTGCCATCTTGGATCCACGCGCTCCCCATCGCCGTTGGAAGAACTGAGGCATGGACCACCCCTCGCGTTGCCACGGCAGCAGCTCTGTGGGCAAAACCTGCTTCATTGACGTGTTTCCAGTCTGTAAATCAGAGCGTTCTGAGTCCAGGTCTGCTTGACTCGAGGACTGGAGGAGTTCTTGGATCACTGTTTATGGTTAAAGTGTACTAACTAACCCGGGATGGAGTTCTCCTTGTCAGATCCGTACAGCTAGCAGCTCCTCGGTCCTGCCTGCGCTTTGCTCTGCCTGTTAATGACTGATGGCTGACAGTGCGTTTCATGCCAAGACCCACATGGCTGCTGGCGGAGCGTTAAATCAGCAGTCAATTTGACTGGAAGTTTGAAATGTGGGCTGGGTTAAGGGGATGCGCTGAAGCCGTGTTAATAGCTAGCTTGTTGTCCATATGGTGCTGCTTTAATGGAGCCCATTTGTTGCAGATGGTGGGAGACGTGGTCAGGCAGAGGCAGCGTTTGGCAGGGGCTCGTTCTTAGAAAGGGCTGTCGCTGCTGCTCGGACCGGTCCAGGCCAATTTAGCAATGACTGTCCCCCCCCAGTGTCTCCTTCACCGAGAAACACCCGCCCTTGAATTGTGGCTCAGCCTTGATTTAAAGATACTCCTGTTAGAACACATACAAAGCGGCTCAGTCACTTTTTCCTGAGCCGGGGCGGCTCGGGATCCAAACCGCACCTTTGCTTCCATAGGCTAAGTTAAGTTGTTTGACCACAATGGGACTGCAGACAGCAGGCACAGCTGAGGAAACACAAACACACAGTGAATAAAAGAACAAGAGTTATGGAGTAAGACCCGAGACGAAGACAGGAACTGAGCACAGCTAATCCTTTCCTCTCCTGCTGCTGCTTTTGGATGAATTTGCTCAGAATCAAAGAGTCTATTTGTCTTCTCCAGCTCCCAAACGAAGGTTTGCATCATTTAAAATCCACTCTATATTTTTCACTGGTATTTCCGAGCAACTTTACATCCATGTGGGGGTAATTGTTTTGGTCTTTGTGCAGCCACTCTGGCGCTTGTGTGCTTTTTGCACTTCAGAGAGGTGAGGGGACACGCCTGATCTGCTCTGCACTGTTTGACGGTTGTTTTCTCACGTTGTCACCGGCTCGCCGTGCCGTGCCGTGGTGATGGTATTATGTGCTCCGGGCCCAGCTGAGTGGAGAAAAGAGCAGAGCTGCAGCCCCCCCTCAAAGCTCCGAGCTATGCCACTCCCGGCTCCCCAGACACCTCATTGTGAGAAAAGTCTCGCTGAGCCCTTTGGGTCTAGCGGATCGGCTGCCTCGCTAAGTGCTGGCCAGACTGAAAGGCACAGTGTCCTTGGGTTCGACTCATTCTTTCCATTCTCTCAGAGGCTTTGTCTCCCCAGCAATAGGAGCGAGGGGGGGGATTCTCCAAATTACACTCGTCACTAAAACTTAAGGTGTGTATCGGGTGAAATTTGTTGTTGTGTTTTGTGTTATTCCTTTTGTTTTGTTTCCATTTGTGCATAAAAAAACACAGATTTTCAGACTTTCTTGCAAGTATTCTTGTCGTATTTTAGATTTTTTTTTTTCTCAGAGACATTTAAATATCTGAAAATAAAAATAAAAGAAAAGTCGCAAATCGGTGATCTGGAATTGCTGCTGGTTTTACCACTTTACACAAAGCACATGGAAACCCTAATAAATATTCCAACAATCTCAAAGCCATAAAAGCCAATACCAAAGGGAACAATAACTAATCGGTTAATGGAAAGCTCCTGTCAGTAATTTTTAGCCATGTGTCGCCAGGATTTTTGCGGCTGAAGCTTCTGAACGAACCCTACAAGTGATGACATCATGACCACATCCTTTTGCTGCATTGACGCTGTGAGTCCCCAGCTCGGGTCCCCACCCCCCCCCACCCTTACCCGCCAACCGCTGCGACCAGAAGCCACAGCGCTCTCGCCACACATGTGCTGCAGCTGGACCACCGCTGGCTGCTCTGGGATCTGCGGCGGGCGGCGCTGAACATACATGTGCTGTACGAACGAGGCCGTGTAGAGATCAGCGGGGAAAGTTTATTTGATGCAAACGTATCATCAGGCGCTCAGTGCAAACCGACGTTATATGCAAATCCACTCCCTCAATGGAAAGAGGTATAATTAATGATGCCAGTTCATAAAAAAGAGAGGACGGATTCGCAGCCGTATTTCTGCTTTAATTAAAGATATGCCTTATTATAGGAGGAAGATGTATGCTCTGTGTGTTTTTCTTTCTTCCTTTCTTCCTTTCCCTCCTTCCTTCCTTGTTCTTCTTCTTGATTATCACTCGTTTCATAGTGAAAATGGTTCTCTGTGATTTTTTTTTTCCTGCCAGAACCCCACACGCTGACATGGAGGGCTTTCTTCGTAGCAGCTTTTTACTGAGGTTAGTTTCATTTCCGTTGTTGCCATCCAGGATCACAGGTCGGGTTGGGGTGGGCAGGGGGGCTGGGGTGGGGTGGGGGATGTTAAGCATTCTGATATATTGTTAGCTCTAGCCGTTTGTCCTGTGTGTGCACATGTGTGTGTCAAATGTGGATTCTCAGCTGTGTGTGATGATTGTGTTGATGTAGCTAGCATGCACACCCCGATAGCCCCCCCGTCAGACGGAAAGCACACACCCACCACCTCAGGACCACGTGTTTACGACCCCGAACCCCTCACCCACCTTTCCACCATCTGACACTGCATGCTTTTGTCCAACCTGAACCCCCCTCTCCACCCACGCCACGCTTTATTGGCTCTGTGATGTTCACTGTTTGTATTCAACCCACCATAAAGATTTACATTTTTGTCTTTACCCTTCCTGTGATTCTAATTAAAAATGTGTGCCATGATTACACACGGAACGGGTAAATAAGAGTGTATTTACCACTGGCTCCTCTCCGAGTCAACCACCTTCTCTCGGCTGCGGCGCTGCTCTAATTAGGGTTGGCTCATTAGAAGCCACAGCAGCAGCATCTGCCTTTCAAAGCTGCTGTCAGCCAAACTTTACTAAAGCTAATGAATCCTCTTTGATTTCTTTTTCAAAAGGTCACTTATTTGATTAAATTAACAGCATTTTTTTTTCTTCTCTCTCTCAGAACCATCGGGGGCATTTTAAAAAGAAAGGACAATTTGACGCCATTACTGTCGCTATAGTCACAACGTCCTTCAGGAATACGATAGGAAAATATTTTACACACAGTGTACTGTTAAAATCACAGCTTTTTATTCTTGACACAAACATGTATTTACTATATACACTTGTTCCTGTATAGGTGTAATCAGTATTTCTTTAATTTCAGAGCATGGTTTTATAAATTAGAATTATTATTTATACTGTAAATTCCAGAATATCGAACACACTTGAATATAAGCCGCAGGCGTCGAATAGTTGTAAATTTGTACGGAAAGATTTTTAAATTTTTAATTACCACTGTTTTCCAAACCTTGTCTGTAACACGACAGTAAAACAACCCTGTCGACTCCAACGTCTCGCCATCTCTTCATTGATGCCAAGCTCACGTGCAGCAGCTCCATTTCCTACTTCAACAACCAGATCGATTGTCTTTAACTTAAAATCTGCATCATATGGATTCTTTGCGTGTTTTCAATCTAAAGGGGTCTGTGTGACGTGTAAAATGTCTCTTCAAAACTCAATCAAACCATGGTAGCGTCTCCCTCGCTGCATTACCTCTTCATCCCTGTTTCGCTTTCGCACTTCCTGTTAGAGCGCCCCCTACAGGCTGTTAGCCCCTAAAATCTATAAAATAGTCACATAGTTGTTTTAGCAGCAGGTTTAAAAGCCTTTACTGTAATTAAATTTAGTTTGACTTGTTATTCAGGTGTGCAACATTTTACATTTTGGATGTACTGATGCAGTTGGGGTAACGTCACCCATCTCCAGTTCAACAAAACCTTCACTCGTCTGCAGGAGAAAAAAACCCAAACAAACACGACCTTTGACCTCGACTCAACAGTTTCCTATTGTTGGTCTAGCTGTGATAAAACGCTGGTAGAAGCATCACTGCAGCGTTAATCCACTTCCTTCTGTCAGAGTCTGTTCTAATGAAGCTCTAGAAGGACATCTAGAAGGACATGACGAACCACATCACGAGTTCTGGACAATCAGGTCCAGATTAAGGCCCTGGTTTAGAAGCAAGTGAATTGGGTCAAATGAATCTTAATGTTCAGAACCGAGCTTCAAAACCATAAATGTATCTGAACGGCACCGGGACGACCCGGTTGGTACCGGAGTGGGGTCTTATTGTTGATGTCATCCGAGAAAAACTGAACCCGTCTCTGATCCGACGTGTCTGTAAAGGATGACTGTTAGCTGTTGTGTTAAAATGTACGTGTTTTCATTTCAGATCGGTTTATTTCAGACGTTAAACGTGTTTGTTTTTGCGTTTAGAGAGAGATAGAGAGACAGAGAGAGAGACAGAGACAGAGATGGAGAGAGAGACAGCGATGTCTTCAGTCTCTCGCTGCTCCCAGTAGGCAGGATCTCCCCCCACATTTCTGCCATTATTTGATGTAATGAAAGGAGAAAGTGTGTAACATTGAGATTGTTAATTAATTTAGTCTAACAAGATGAAGATAAATTAAACCCACTGAAGGTTGACTAGGCTAAGGGCCCCACTTAGCATTTTCCTGCCCTGCAGCTCCGTCTCTCTCTCTCTCTCCAATACAATGGCGCGCCGTTAATTGGTGCAACGTTTTTGTGCGAACCCTCCCAGCTCCGGCCGACTGAGGTTCAGATGCACGTCGAACTCGTGACATGGCATTTAATTTCTCGTAATCTCCTCTGTGTTTTTAACGCCGCCAGGATGCGAGGTTACGCAATTGTCTGAGTCATCCTAGACCGAAGCTCAGCTGACGTGAATGAAGGAAACGGAATCTGTTCACGTGACAAACGTACCTTTTATTATCTCCCGCCTGACATCGGCCATAGATTTTCTGCGACCAGAGGAAGGGTTATATAAATAGCCATTCTCTCGGCGACTATGTGGCCCCTTCACAAGAGCCTGTGTGACTCCCAGCCTTTCAGTACATGAATGCTTTTCTCTAATGCGACTCGGGGGGGGGGGGGGGGCAGCAACAAAAAGCAGAGAGGGCTTCTTTTTATTTTTTTCCTACACATTTCTCGTCATCCAGAGACCATACAAGCAAATCAGCAGTTTATGAAGATCCTTCTGTGAAGGATCTTCATGACGGCGCAGACCGATCATTACGCCGCCCAATCTCTGCTTGCTTAGTCCTCCAGTCAACAATGGTTGGTTGATTGTATGGGGAGGATTAGAACAATTATGTCCTCTGTTTTGTCGGAGCGATCTTCGATAATGGTCTCATGATTGTTGTTCTCCCAGTGGGTTTTGCGATTGGAGGAGATCGTTTGTTGGGTTTTCGATCAGATCGTCACACCAACGATCAGAATCATACCTGATCGAAAGAGAGCCTGAGCCCCCGCCTCGTTCTCATGTTAAAGGTGGAGAAAAAAAGATTAGAGCTGTTACCGTGGTTACTACAACTTCCATCAGTGAGGGGACAATGAATTCCAGTTCCTCCAGCATCTCAGCTCCAGAAAAGAGAATGTGAGCGAGTGGACAGAACCCAATGGAACTAACAGACCACTGGTGGGGGGGGGGGGGTTTTCAGGTGAGGTCATCGGATAAACCCGGGACGGTAAAGGCATCTGAGGAACGTTGTCTTCCGATGCTGCGGATCCAAATTGTCCTTTTGATTATTTCTTTTTAAAACAAAATTTGACCTAAAGGCCGTTAGCAACACGTCTCCTGGTGATAAAGGGGGGTAACACGCCCCCCAGTCAGGATGCACACAGTCCCACAGCTGATTAAATAAACACAAACAAGATGCCAAAGAGTCGGACCAATTAGACGGAGCTGTCAGTAGCTGTTAGAATTGTCTCGGCGCTGGAAACACCGTGTACTCTCACGCAAATCTTAAAAACAAGTTAATTTTCCACCTTCTGTCGCCTCCTTTTCTGACTTTTCATTTCTGTTAAACAATATTATTTGGATTCTAATTAAAGATTTGAGGCCATAAGCGCCAATGGAAATACCGTTTATCATTTGCATAAAGTTATTTATATTTCAGTCATAATTAAAACAGATTCCTTGAGCATTTAAAATTAAAAAATGGTTGAAGGGCGTTCCGTTTAGCGCCGCTAAAGAGCCGCCGCTCTAAAAAAGCTCTAAAACCCTGCTGAGTTATAATGATCCATGACGAAGGAACACTATCTGTTTCTCTTTGAGTTTTATGTCTCTTATTACAGCTGCAATATGTCCGCTCACATTAAGCTAATTTATGGCCGAGGCCAGCTCTACAGCAGTACAGGTTAATGAATTTGGCATTACTAATTAAATGTTATTGCGGGATGAATATGAATCCGGCGGTCGGGGAGGGAGGAGAATGAGACAGAGGACTTTTCTGCAGTTCTTCCTGACGCTTGAGTTCAATGTGAGGAAAATGTGATGCGTGAGAGCGAAGGTGGCGGTTTAAAGGTAAAATGGAGGACGCTTTAATTTCCACGCAGTCCCCAAACACAGCACAGGCTTTTGATTAGATAAATGATTGGATCTGGATCTGATTGAGCAATAAAAGGATATTTTTGTGCTTAATTAATGTAAATTAATAAATGTAGGTAATGAATGGCTAATTTATTAAAGAAAGGAGGGTTGATGGAGATAATGAGAAATATTAAGTGTTCAGGATTAGACTGCAGTGTGAGGAAAACTAGACAGATACTTCCCTGTCTTTTAATCATCACATTGGAAGTAAATAGTAAACCATCATTTAAATTGTTGGATTGAATTTGTCAGAGAAATAAGTTGCAAGATTTTCAAAAAATAATAGCAATAAACGAAAGGAAAATGTGACCCTAAAAGTTGCAAAAACCTGTCAGAGATGAATTGTTGGTGCATCAGACGTCTCATCCACTAGACCAGCGGCGTTTCATCCGTTGTGTTTTCTTAATTAGCCAATTGGCATCCGAGCTCTCGCAGGCCAATCAGAGGAGCCTCCATTGAAGACCTGCTTCCCCTGCAAAGGGAGCGAAATTTGGATTTCTCCAACTCCACATTTTTTATTGTTTGAGTGTAGAGAATTAGCATCCATGCTAACACACGCCACTGAATGCAATAGAATCTATTTCCCTGCAGGAAATCAATCAACTTCCTGCATATGAACTGACAAACTAGTCCGGGACTAGTGTGAATCTAATGGAAGCGGATGTCTTGTGTCGCCCAGGAGTGTGGATCTGTGGAGCGTGACTGAATGAAAGTGACAGAAATGTTTAAAAAATCTTTTCATTTTTCAAAATCTTTTTTTTGGGGGGGGGAATGTTCCACACAGTGTCCCGGTAAGCCGTTCAAAGCTTCTCCACTTCCAGCCAGTTTTTCCTCCTAACTGGATTCCAGAGACACTATTTAGAGCTTGTTATACTATTGGTGTGAAGCGGCCCTATTTTCTCTTCTGTGTATTGTTGTGCTACATGCACAGTTTAAATCTTATTTTTCTCTCGCCGGTGCCGGTGCACTCCATGTCTGACATTCCCTCCCTGAGAGCTAAGCCTTTCAATTTGGATTTCAATTATCATGTTAGTTTTGTGATTAGACTTTAGTCCTCCAGGAATCAGACCTCTCTGCTCCTCTCTATTCCACTCTATCCCACTTCCCCTGCAATCACATCCCATCTGATGAATTGCGCATATAATTACGGAAGTTATTGAATATGCAGATGACTGTTGACTCTTGGTGTGCGGTTCATATTGCATCATCTCTGACTGTATCCAGCGAGGGTCTCTGATAAAGACCCACTCTGATAATGAGAGAGGACCGCCGTACGCTATTAGTCAGATTTAATAGCAGACGTCGTGAATGCTAAAACTCAATTAAAAACAGCCACTCTGTAATGTGTGTGTGTTTAGGTGTGTGTGGGTGTCAGGCCAATCTAGACGCTTAGCATCGGGTAAAGCAGAGCTCCATGTTGGTCTCAGACAACAACGGCCAGTCGGTTGCAACACGAGGTCTTTGTGAATCAGCCAACATGAGGTATTTCCCCCATATTACAGTGTGTTGCTGCCATCATCTTCTCCCATGATGCAATTCCCTGACAAGAGATGAGAATGGAGCACTTAACAGGCACACCCATACGAGGGAGTCATGGGAAATCCTGGAACTTTCGATCGCTTTTAAAGAGCTTTCTTCAAACCTGGCTCACAAATAAAGACTAAAATGGTTCCAAGCTCACCAGAAACGGGTCTGGTGCTGCGATTTTTGTTTTTTTTAGCTGTTAATTTGCTCTTCAACAAGTCCAAAAGTGAATTCTCTCTCTTTTTTTCCTTCCACATAAATCTAGCCTTATGTGGTTTCTCAGATAAAGTTTCACACACAATTGAGAATACAGGGAAGCGGAAGAAACCAGGTCCTGTATTTTTAGCTGGAGCTGCAGTGATGTCGCCGCCGTTTATAGCCGATACGCCAGGCTGATGCTGGGCGGAGCCAGGGAGGCGGAGCCTAGAAATCACTGCAAGTTTCTGCTGAAGTAATGGACATCATTTGAATGAGATAATCTATTTCTGTGGGAGTTATTGGGAATGATGACAGATAGAGGGGGTGTGATGTCAAGGTGCTGCGTGGCAACACACACAAACACACAAAGTGAGCACAGATACACATCTGTGTGACCATTACTCTGTCTGATCGTTTTTGTTCTGTATGTTTGGCTGAAGATTTATTTCTAGTACATCCTATGTCAGTTTGCTAGTGTAAAATAATCAGATTTTTAACATCTGAAAAAGCATTTTTGTTTTTTCTGACTAGTTCACCTTGGATAAACAGTCTAACATCCACACGTAAGGGCTTTGAGGGTGCGTTCAACACCCTTTTACGAATTCAATGGTGCAGAAACAGCACAATCAAGACTGTTGGGAGTAAAGTGTCTGTAAAGAAAGCTGCTGAAACTCTTAATAAGAGAGAATGTTATTTTCAGATAAGTCAAGAACTGACCAGTGGATCGTCAGAAAACCAGGAAAATTATATTTAAATCAGAGATTTATTGAAATCCTCCTCGACTTCTTTCTGCAGGCAGACGACGGCAATGCGAACCTTCATCCGAATTCCGTCGGCACATTTTATTCACGATAACTTCCCCTTTAAAATAAACACAAAATCAAAAGGTGCTTTAAAATCGTACGGAAACAAAGGCGGCGCTCATCCGAACGAAATGACTCTCATCCCGTGGTTGCTGGCGTTGCATCAGGAAGCGTGATTACTGTTGGATTTTCTTCCTCCGTCATAACCGTCTTATGTAACCCAGATGCAAACAGGGCTTCTATCTCGCCGCACTCCAGCCAGACCCTTGTGTGTTATTAGGCTAATAGAATAGAATATGTTTACACCCACTGATAGCTTAGGAAGAGATCAAAAAGGTTAATTAAGTGTTGTAGAGAGGCTTCTGCTGGCTGGCTAATGGACCTGGACACAGGCGGAAACACACAATGACTTGTTTTTAATTTCACAGGCCTTTTAGTGGTCGGTAAAGTTAGAGGAAGGGTTCACCTCAGTGGCTGATGGATTCCACTAGACTTCACTGTGAAGAGTGAGCAGCGACCTTTGTCAGGTTCTAGATATTGTTTGCAGATTAGTTACCACACATCAGGCTGTGAAAGACACATCTGGTGCCCTCAGCTGAGACAGACAGGGTGTGTGTGTGTGTGTGTGTGTGTTGTACAGCCCAGCTACAGTCCTTATCTGCTTATCAAATATTTGTCTGGCCTTCACTGCCTATTTACTCCCCATTCTGTTTACTTTGCGTATTGAAATCTGTCTGAGGCTGAAGTCTTCAGATATTTTATTGCTGTTGATGGTGTGTATCGGTGCGCGTTTATTCATCTGTGTGTAAATGAAACCTACAAATCTGAACGGTGAGTGTGCACCACATTGGACCCAGACCTGGGTATTTTCCCCAATCGTCATATTTTGAGTTTCTTAGCATCTTGGAACGCCACCGCAGGAATCATTTGCTATCAAGGAGCATAAATTCAGGTCAGCGCTAACGGAAAAAGATGACGCCATCACACATAAAACTGTATTTGTTTAATATCTTTTCGATCGCTTCTCCGATTGAGATCCAGAGAGCGGTCATAAAGCTCTCAAAGGACAAAGGGCCCCTTTGTGCGATCGGGGGCCCCAGTTCAAATGTAGTAGTAGTTTGAGATGACCAGATTATTTCCTACCGTCCCGGCGAGGCGAGGGCCAGGCGCGCCGCGGCCCCGCGCTGTGCTGCACGGAGGCTCAGCATAATGAGTGTGGTGGCGGGGAACCACAACAGAGACGCTGCCTGGGAACCATAGGCCTGTGGCCCGCAGCCAAACACACACACACACACACACACACACACACACACACACACACACACACACACACACACACACACACACACTCACTCACACACACACACACACACATACACACACACACACACACACACACACACACACACACACACACACACACACACACACACACACACAAATCCAGCTGCACACTTGTGGCTTTTTAAAGAAGGCAACTTGGTTAATGATTTCATACGGAGGCTTGGCGATGATGCACGTGCTCTGAGGGAAAAGGTATCGGTAAACACGGGCTTCCCTGGCGACCACACACAGAAATAACACGCAGCGGAGCAGAATGTGGCTCTAATTGTCAACTCTCTTGGGTAAATGGGTGTTTAGGTAGATGCCTGAATCTTCCTGCATCCCTCTGGACAAACGCAGACAGATGTGAGTGTTCAGACACACGGTTAGCATCAGGTTCAGCAATATTGAGTTTTACTCGCCGTCTAATCCACCACCTTCTTTCCCCGGAGAGGAAATACAGAACATTTTTCTGTTCATCCACATCTGTCAGTTCCGCATTCACTTACGAAGGTTTCCCCCGCGGATGACACCGTGTTAGCATTGCTAAAACAGTAGCTTGTACATGTCTTCTGTGAACCAAATTTTTAGGCAATTACTCAGATCAGTGGTCGGGGCTTTCTGGTTTTTGCTCTCGGTTCTCGTTTTTCTGCGCATCGGCTGTCAATCACCGGCGGTAACTTTTAACCACCTCCAAACCGAGCCGGAACCGTTTCGTTTGGTCTTCGACCTCCCCCCATCCAACCTGTCAGAATGACACACACTGTTGACCATGCTTTCTATTCAGCACTGGCAAATTAATTGGTTTCGGTGCTTTAAATCAGCAATCAATGTCAGTTTCCCAACATAATAAGCCCTAATCATAAATCTTTGAGGTGTGGCTGGCCTGACCCCCATTCATCACGGCTCAGCTAGATGGCCTCATCTGGGCGGAGCAAATGAACTACCCCCGTTTTGATTTTCTGATTGACGTGTCACATGAAACGTGGCTCCTCTCTCCCTCTCCCCACTTGTATTCCGGCCCTTCTTTTCACAGCCCTTAAAAGAAACAAGGGCCCGAAGCCAAAGAGGGAAAAGAAGTCCAGTTGTCACAGGGGGGAGACATTTGTGCCCCCTCCCTTCCTCATCCCTTGTGCGAGCGTTCTCAATCAATGCCATTAATTTATTCAGAAAGAGGAAAAGAATAGCAGGAAAAGGGGGAAAAATGAATTGGAATTGGGTCTAAGTGCAACTAATTAGCTGTTCCCCCCCCAACCCCTTGACGTACAATGGAGCTGTTTAATTACAACAGCACTAAAGGTAATTTTTCCCCGTGTAGAAATCCATTTATGAGATGAGAATTTCATAAAATTCCCTATTATAAAGAAACTTTTTTGCCTCAGAGGACAAAAGCAGCCAGTGATGGAGTGAACGTTCCAGATGTCCAAACCAATAGCAGTCGCATCGACCGCAGTTCTGCAGGGCACAAAAGTTGCCAATGATGACCTCATGATGGCAACACCAAAGACTGAGGCCCACAGTTCCCCCCGTCAGGGAGCACAATCACACCCCTCCTCCACACACAGCTACACTTTCATAAACCGCCGTGACAAATGTTCAAGCATTTCCAGCACAACGACTTTTTGGACTCGGGATTTTCTACCTTTTTTAAAAAAACTATTCTCTTCTATCCTTTCAGCCGTTTGGGATGCACCCCATCATTTCTGTCTTACCCTGCCTCCCACCCTCTTTCCTGCTCCACCACTCACTTGTCTTGCGATTGTGAGAGATGTTACACCCGATTTGCTGAAGTGCTGCAAACTTTGCAGGCCACAGGAGAAGTTATCTTTATAAATGACAGAATGGACCTGGCCTGAATAGCGCTTTGTTTACTGTTTAACCAAAAGGGGGCCCCGCTCTATATTTCATCTGTCACCGTCGCTTTTCTTTCCCTCAACAATGCTCGATTGTTTCCATGAAAATTTCAGGTTCCGCGAACAGGAGAATTCTGTATTATTATGTTCCTGCCAAATTCCTATCTCTGTTTTCCTTCTCCTGAGCACAAAAGGCTCATAACTTACTGTCAGCGGCGAGGGACGCCACAAAGCTTCACTGTTGCTCAGCAAACAGCTCTGTGTCGGTTGATGGCTCAACTCGCTGTGAGGTTTGCTTAACTGCAGACTCTTTGGGAACTCCATCCCCCAGCAGGCCAGGGGAAAAAGAGGAAGAAAGCGGGATGGGACAACAAACAGCTTTTCTTGTCTGAGTGTTTTTGCTCCTCTCAGGCGGGGGGGGAACAGTTTTGTCGGCGTCTTCTGGTGTGTTTGATTTGTAAAATCCAGTGAGCCTTTGGCCCGATCCCGTCCTGACCTGAACACGAGGTCAGACGTGTCTCTAGTTGATAACGGGAGCAGCAACGCGCTTGTATGGAAACGGAATACTTCCGTGTTTTCAAGGAGACCAAACCAGGAATCTGCTGCGAGAAACTCGACTATTGTTGAAACGTCTGAACCAGAACCTTAGTGATATGCTGATGATGCTGTCCTGTTTCCTGGTTGAAGACTTCAAGCACTACCCCCAGTAACAATTAAAAAGTGAAAGAGTTGGGGTTAAAAACAACTCAGGACTGAGGTTTTCTTCCCCTTGAAGACTCTAAAAAAGGCCAGTGGCTCTTTGCAGGACGCTTATCCTTCATTTGTCAGATCACACACATGAACCAGTGAACCCGTTGAGAGGCTGTTATGTCGTCCAGCTCCGAGCTCGTGTCCAGGGATCAGGAAGACAGCCAATGGCACGGGGGTGGGGGTGGGGGTGGGGGGTGAAGGAGGAGGTGTGGGCCACGAGTAGTCGGGTGTGTGAGTGCTCATCGACCCTTCTTGAGTAGACAGACAGGGACACTCGAGCACTCTCACACCTGCATCTGCCTTCGCCTTGCATGGGGGGGCAAGGACACCAACCACACTGTCATGGCAGCTGCACAAGTGTTTAAAGTGAGACACAAGGCAGTTCCTCCAGCAGCATATTATTGCAAATAATTTACCCTGCAAAGTAATTATCAATGCTCTGCTCAATATGTAAAGTGAGCACTTCAGGAGGCTTGCTTCATTTGCCCCGGTGGCTGTCAGCTGAGTGTGGGTTTTAGTTGTGGTAACTGTGGCAGATTTTAATAGAGGCGGCGCCAGGACAGAGGAGAGGATGAGGAGAGGATGAAGTGGCGGCATAATTGAGATGACTTTTTGCAAGGGAAGGTCGACAATAATGGAGGAACAATTTAAACAAATTCATTTAGACAACTCTTCAGTCGCTGTGCGTTCAGGTCGCCTTGTTGAAAAATCTGTATTTTCCCAACCATTTACTATATTTTAAGGTCATTATCTATAATTACTTTTCCAGCTGAGGTTTTGAGAGATTTAAATCAATTTGTGTTGGATAGATTGAAACCGATTGTCAAGACGAGGCTTCTTTGTCTGATTTTTTTTTTTTTTAATGTGTGTGTATGTGCACATCGCGTGTGAAAAAATAGACTACTGTGTGCCGCGTGCATCCCGTGTTACGGGTTGATTGTGTATCCGAAAACCTGGCTGCCGCGCAGCGTGGCACAATCACAAAGGAGGGTGATAATTTAATTGTGCTAAACGGTGGATTCCATGTCAATGCTCCTCCAGCTGGGAGCTGTCAGGTAGTAATATCTCATTATGGCAGGTGAGGAACCCAGAGGAACCCGACCACCACACCTGTTAAAACAGGAGGAACCCCTGAAGGGAAACACACACTTGCCATTTTCTCTGTATCTGTCACACACACACAGACACACAGACACACAGACACACGCACGCACGCACGCACGCACACACACACACACACACACACACACACACACACACACACACACACACACACACACACACACACACACACACACTCAGAGATTAAACCCCCAGCACTGTTTTTTTTAGCTACCGCTACACCTCACTGTAAAAGTCTTCTACTGATTTTATGCCTTATTATTCAGCTTATTGACATTGTTAAAGAAAAGATTAAAATAATTCCAATTTGAGCTCCAGGGTTAGGGTTAGCTGAGCAGACAGCTAACATGCTAACATGACAGATGGATATAAAGTAGTACCTATAGATATGAGTTTAATTTGTTCCGTGTCTGAACTCGTAAGTCAAACGAATTTTTCCCATTTAAAATAAATAAAATCATTTCAAATCATTCCAGCCTTGCAAAAAAATCCCCAAACACCCTAAATTAAAAAAAACAACAACACATTTTTATCAACCAATAGACTTTACCTGTGAATAATTAATTATGTATAAGTTAGGTAAATAATGATAAAGAATGAAAAGAAACGTAAAAGTCACGAGAACACACAAGCTACGTCTACTCCACCAACAAGAACGAGATCCGGTCTCACTGATGTTGTATCCATCTACCAACACGTGGTAAAGAACGAGAAGTGACAGTGCAGACGTAGCGGGTGAAAGTTGGTCAGAGATTTTTTTTCTGCGTGGGAGGAAACCGGATCACGGAGGACGCATCACAAGACCTCAAAGACGAGCGGCGCACGATGCTCCTCTAATACTCACCAATTACGAGGAGGTTGTTTTGCACGATGATGAAACATTATCTCTGGGAACAATTCATGACTCAAAGCATTCCGGGGCCACATGAGCCCGCGGCCGGAGAATCCTAATCCCTCTAATGTGTGCAATTTTGCGGACTATAAATAGAAGGGTTCTTGGGCCGACGGGCCTCTCTTGTCTCCGCCTGGAGTCTTCAAAGTTGTGGGGTCTTTGTTTTACAGAGGAAGGTAGCGTTTCATGCGCTTATTGATTCCTCTGGTTTGTCCGGCGTCCATTGATGTTGTGTAATCAAGCGTGAGGGGGGGGCGGCCCGTCCAGGATTTACGAGCGACCTCTTCAGTTTGACATATATACCCGTTTTAGTATATCAAAAGACAGGTTGGGACTATTTTCCACAGATGTACTGATCGTTATTTAGTCGTTACTCTGTTTGTAATTTTTAATTATATAAAAATGGAGGTCAGAAATTATGTATTTTGTGCAAAAAATAAACTACACACACACACACACACATACACACACCCTCCTCATCAAAGATCTTCGTCTTGACCGACGCTCTGCACACGAACGCCGTCAGATCGTAGGACTTCAAATATAAAAGCCAACGGTCGCCCCGTGGATATTTCCACAGGATAGTTGCCCCACCTCCCCTTTTTTCTCCCTTTCAATAACACAAGTTAGTCCAGAATGGGGCATGTGGAAGGTGGGGGTGGGGAAGAGATGGTAAGGAGGGGCGGGGGGGTTCTCTGCACTGCCTGAGCGCAGCCCTCCCAGCACCGCTAATAAATTATTAACTCCTGCTGACAAATAGTGTTATGGAGCCTCTGCAGATCTGTTGCATTCTTTAACCAGATTGCTGTAGACACATGTTAGAGGAGGACGGAGTCTCCATTGCTTCTCTCTCTCTCACGCCTCAGCAGTTTGACTGATGGCTGGAGACCGGCGTAAAAGTGCCTGAGAGACTGAATATTTTAGTGGTAAAATAATACCACTTGATTTACGGCATAATACAAAAGCAGCGCTTTGTTTCGCTCTCACACTCCATTGAGGACGCGCTGCTCGCTGCGCTGTTTTTGGGTTGCATGAATAAGAAATGCGAATGCATGGATGTGCACGCACACACACACACACACACACACACACACACACACACACACACACACACACAGACACACACACACACGCGCACACACGTCAGTGCTGAACTTTGATCTGACTTCTGATGTTCAATTACCAGCAGCCGATTTTGAGATCACTTTCTATTTAATAGAATTACAGGGGGGGATTTTATGGCTGATTAAAACCGACGGCCGGGGTCAGCACAGGGGCGCTTCGCTAACGGTCAGGAGGAAAGGGCCCCCTGGCTCGCCGTCTACCTGTTTGAACAGCTGCTGGGACACACGGGTTTAACCCTTTGGCTTCCGGCACCTCAGAGCAGCTGATCTCCTTTGGCCAACTTTCCGCCGACATTTATCGGTGTTTTCTTTCCGTTCGTGACCGATCCCTAGATGCTTTGCTCAGAGTGACGCGGTGAACGCTGATGTACGCAAACTTTGTTCCACCAAGCTTCCCTTGATTCTCCATCCTCTGTTCTGTAACTGGATCAGACGTCCTGATGCTAAATTCTATGATTAGAAGCCTGATTTTCATTGACAAGCTTAGCCAGCTCCCCTCCCCACTGAAAAACATAATTGATGTCTATAGACGTCACTGGCAGCCAGTGAGTTAATCGAAGCTGCCGTTGTTTTTATGTCCAGGCTGACCTCTGACCTCTCAGACTGGGAGTGAGAACGAGCCGACGAGAATCTGGATCTTTCAGAATATTCTGTTCTCTTTTCTGGATGATAAGAATCAAATTCTGGGTCACGTCTGATACGACTTCTCAGGTCTTCAGTGATTGGTCGGCTTACTGTTTTTATCACATTGTTTTTTAAAAACAAAATCAAGTCATACGTGTAGAAAACACAATGTTTGGCCGACTTTTAGAATAAAAGTCAGAGTACCGGAACACCACTAGCCCCGCCCCCTGCCTCCACCTTGACCGCCCCCACCTCCCCATCTGTCTGACGGCTCGTCACACCCGCCTCGACGATCAGCCATCAAATAAACTACAAAAAAAATAAAAACCACCCCGTTCATTTCGTTACCTCTCTTCTTCACGCCCAGTTTTCCTCCCTCTTCCTCTCACACACACACACATACGCACACACACACACACACACACACACACACACACACACACACACACACACACACACACACACACAAACACACACACACACACACCCTCCAGAAAAAAGATGGTGATCAAGTCGTTCTCATCGACGGACGTCATGTAGTTAGGAAAAATAAGCGGAACAATAGCTGAGGGAAAAGCAGATAAGAAGTTCAGCTCCAGCTCCTTGTTCCCACTTCACATGGATAGGAAGGCCATATTATCCCCTTTTTAATTTAAAACCAAATGCATAATTACATTTGCCACCACAGTGTTTAATTTTATTCATTCTAGCACACAGTGTGCGGCCTCATTAATTGCCAGAGAGACAGGAAAAAAAAGCAGAATCTGTTGTATAAATTCTGCACCAAAAAAAAACTGAGTTGGGTTGTAAAAGGAGAGAAAAATAAATTAGAAAATAAATTAGAATGAATACGAGTTTCTTCTGCACCTGATATGTCGAGCGGCTTTGATGTGAGCTTTTCACTGTAATATTCATGAACGCGTGTAACAGATTTGTGAATTAAGTGCTTCACTGTTAGCTTTTGATTTTAAGCTGATTATATGGGATTTGATGGCCCCCGATGGGGAGGGGGTGGGGGTCATACAGTCACACCAAAATGTTCATGATTTTATCGTTTATCAAATGACAAATAAAAGGTTTACTCTTGGTCTGACTGTCGTGTGTTGAAACCAGTGGTCCCAAATTACGGCCCGCTTCCACATTTGGCACGGCCCCCTGAACAGTACCAGAAAAACACCCTGGTTATTATCTTTTTTTTTAATTAGTGTTATTTATTTCATTAATAGTGTTATAATTTATTTCTTTAATTTTTTTTGTTAAGATCCCAGAAAGGTTTATAATATTTGTTTATGTGTGACTTTCTGGAAAACAATAAATGTTTACATTTAGGCATCCCTGCGATTGTCACAGTTTTTCTGCTACAACCTGATCCCAGCCCCTCATCACAGAAAGGAAAAGTTATGTCACCCTTACAGGAAAAAGTTTGGAGACCTCTGGTTTAAAGCGACACGTGTTAAAAAAAAAAGATCCTTGAATGACAAAAATAAAAACAAATAAACAGGTAGTTCAGTGGTGTCCACCGTCTGTGGTGTGTCCTAACGTTTGTCTTCCTTCCTTTTGCCCCCCCACAGTAGAGTCATGTCTTCCAAACAAGCCACGTCCCACTTCGCCTGTGTGGTCGACGGGGACGACACCATGAGTCAGGAGCATTTATCGTGGGAGAAAGAGGAGAGCGCCGATGACAACGGCGCCCCCCAGCTGCCCCTGCACAGTCTGCTCCACGGTAAAGCCCACCCCGACGAGATGCAGCCCCTCAGCAGCGTCCCGCCGGACAGCGACTGGGACAGCCTGGTGTCGGCCCAGCAGCGCATGGTGAGACACGTCAGCATCCAACACGCGTGTAAAAAAGCAGCTGATCAGAGTCGACACTGCTTTAGAGTCGTCAAAATCAGGGGGGGTCAAAGTCATTTTCACTGGGGGCTGATCTCAAAGGGCCAGATGTAACTAATAAATGCAAATAAATTTAAGTACTCCTCGATGTTAAATAACAATGAATTTATTACTTTATTACATTACAGTTACACAGAAAAAATTTTTTCTCTGTTATAACATAAATCCTTTTAATTTGTCAGTTTATGAAATCCATCAATCAACAATCAAATTATCCCAGTGAATAAAGAACAATGTTAAAATGGGCTGAATTACTGTGGGAAATGTAGTTTTGGTCAAAGCACACTTTTGACCTATTTATTTTTAGACACTCACCCTTTACGCTCTTGCGGGCCACATAAAATGATGGGGCGGGCCACATTTGGCCCCCGGGCCTTCAATTAGATACGTGTTCTAAACCCTGGGTTGAATTGACTGTGGAAACATTTTCGCTCCAGTTTGCAGAAATTCTCATATTTTAAACCAAAACATTTCATTCTGACTCAACTTCGTGGTTTTGAGATGGTTTTGAACATTTATGGCCGAGAAGCTGAAACGGCGAAGCAAAAGTTCCTTTTTGGAGAAAACCATGTGACCCACGACTCGCGACTTTATCGAAAACCGACACCCAGCGAGCGTTTACACTTCGTTCCCTCCTGAAGAAGCTCAGCTGATATTCTAACCCCTCGCCCCACCCCGATGCTGTGGAACCTCTTGGATATTCAGATAGGCAGCTCGCCAAACGCTAAACCATCAACTATAATTAGATTCAACAGAGGTCCTCTCGCTCTTCCTGACAAAACACGAATGAAACCACATCAAACCCGATGGAGAATGTTTGCCTTGTTTCTATAAAACACACACACACACGCACGCGCGCACACACACACACACACACACGGATAGCCAACGTGGGGACCACTCACGAC
The DNA here is from genome assembly GCA_013358685.1 of Antennarius maculatus. Lineage (NCBI taxonomy): Eukaryota > Metazoa > Chordata > Actinopteri > Lophiiformes > Antennariidae > Antennarius > Antennarius maculatus. Next base: position 12,629,072 of record CM023606.1, read on the forward strand.
GGACGGTGTTGTTTTCAACCGGATGATGTGAGAAACAGACGGAGAAAGAGAATAAAACACACGCAGAGGATATTTAATTAAACTTACTGACGCTTTGAGAAATACATGTCTGCAAAGTAATGTTTGCAAAGTGAATTATTAAAATGTCAGGAAATAAAGATTCGATGGAAATAAAGACAAAAAATGGTAAAATTAACAGCAACCTTCATCTAGGAAAAAAAAAAAGAAAAAAAATCAGAGCATTTTGTGACATTTTAATAATCTTGACTTGCGCTTTGTTTAATTTAAAAACAAAAACAAGTTTCTATTGATGAGTTTACTGCGGCAGCGTTACAGAAATAAAGTTGTGAGTTGAGTGGCTCGGATCGAAGGTAACACAAAAAACAAAACAAAAAATTGAAGTGAAGAACAAACAGAAACAGAACGGGGGAGGGGGGGAGGTAAAAATGGAGGATGAGAGGCGGAGATGGTGAGAAGAAAAAGGGGAAGGCAGCATCACGAGAAAGGAATGAGTGTTGCTGATTACCTGACTCGGCGGCTGCTCCGTGTGTCTGTGGGCTGTGCCCTGAACCGGTGCCAGCTGATTAACCCGGCGCTGCTTGACTCCCCTCTAGGCCCCTCCACCTCTCCGCCGTGCTGCATAATCAGCCAGCGCCGGGCTGGGAGGTGCGCAGTCGGGCCGGGAGGTCGTGCCACCCTGGCGCTTGGTACCGGACCACCCTACACCGGAGCGGGACGCGCAACATGGGGATGAGAATTTAGCGCCGTCGACGCTCCCCTGTTTACCACATTCCTGACTTTTTTTACTTCAGATTGTCAGACACGGTTCTATAATTTAGCGTAACACTCAGTTATCACTTGATTCAAGCTTTCTCTTCCACGATACGTCGGTTTCAGACGTGTGTTGTGTTGATTTTCCTCTCTATGAGGGGCCAAACCTTAAGCCCCAGCTAAGTGTTCCCCAGTCGCATGCTGCTTAGCTACCTTCTGCTTTCTCCAGTCCACAGGCCATAATTAACGACTGGGTTCTCGGGTGCCGGCTCCACGCTCCCATGTGTGGAGGTTTCAAACCCATCTCCCCATTCTTCTCCCCGCTTCCTCCACGTCTGTGTTTGTGCACGGGGAACGCTCATCCAGACACGGGACCTTTAGTTAAATACTAAACCATACACAGGTGGGACCGAGAAACAACAACAGCTCCAGACAGGACGCAGATTTACGACGACTTCAGGCACTCAGCTGAGAATAGGTCTCCACTAGAAAATGAACAAATTACACAGCACTCGCCCTCACGCAAACGTGCAGTGAAAAGCAATTTGAGAAATTACAGCTGGGAGGTTTTTCTCCGCGTCGAAGCGAAGAGACGACGCGCACAATAAAAGTTTACTTCGCCGTTTCATCTCCACGTTTCACGTGTGGCATCTCATTTAGTGGTGCAGCTGGAGTAGGAGAGAAAAGATGCAAAAACACCACCAAATCGATGCATTGGAATAAAATAAAATAATTGCTGTGACGAAGCAGGAAAACACGTTCCTCATTTAATACAAATCCCATCCCGGCCCTCTTAACTTTTGTTTGTCTTGCAGGAATCTGACAGCAATAAAGTATGTTCCCTGTACTCCTTCCGGAACAATTCCACTTCCCCACACAAGCCGGAGGAGGGGGCCCGGGAGCGAAGCGACCTGCTGAGTGGTTCAGCGTTTGGAACTCCAGAGCGCCGCAAAGGAAGCCTGGCAGATGTAGTGGACACACTGAAGCAGAAAAAGCTGGAGGAGATGACAAAGACAGAGCAAGACGGTATGTGTGTGTGTGTGTGTGTGTGTGTGTGTGTGTGTGTGTGTGTGTGTGTGGACGAAGAAATAACTTTTTCCTCTTAAGCACATTTTCCCTTTTGCTTTTTGTTGGGTTCTACCTCCCCGACCGTCCTCATCTCCTCTCTAGTATCTTTGTGTGTCGCGCTTCCAGGCCCGGGAACACTGATGTTACCAGTGTTTGTCCTGAACCTCGTCCAATGTGACAAAGACTGTGTGGTGGCGCACCTCAGAATAAGTGTGGTCCTCCTCCGCGCCAAGGCAAACTCCTCCACTATAAAACTGCGAGTGACGACCTGACGCCAGGAACATTATTTCTTCTTATTTTACTACACAGGACACTTCTCACTCGGCGCAGGTATTCATCAAAGTTCACAACCCATAAACAACAACAATACAAAAAAAAAGAAAAGAAAAATCTTGCTCATGCGTTTCTTGACAATTTCTCAATTTTGATTTTTTGCTTCCTGGAGGAAAAACAAAATCTTTTCTGCGTTTTTTGGTCGACGACACATCTGCTTCCTGTGTCTCCTGCTCACAGCCTGCAGTCTATCAAGAGTATAGAGCAAAAACAAATATTTGAAAGAGCTGCGGAAACACATCCCCCTTTTTAATTAGGGCTGTAGTAATATAACTACACCCAATCAAATGTTAAACCCCCTCGGGAATGCATGTGTCTCATTTAGTGTCTGGGGAGCTCTTAGCTTAAGCACTTCATCAGATGAATAAATTAGACCTCTGTTAGCCTAAAAGTGATTTGCCACTTCTTTTTTTAAGTGTTCGTTTGGTGATCTTTGTATCAGAGTGTTGCAGACCGATCACCAGATAATCATTCAGCCGAATCCCGACAAGGCGGCGGATAATTTATGGCTTCGTTCGGATAATAAAAGACCGAACAATTAGTCTTCATTCATCCTGGCACCTGTATTTTTTTTAATTTTAGAATACTCATTTAAGGGGGATGAAAAGTGTGGATTATTGGATTGAAATGACCAACAGAGAAACGCTAAACACACAAAACACACCAGAAGAATTTTACACCATTTCTGCCAATGAAATGTGATTTCTAATCATTTCTCCTCTTCTTATTATTCATTAACAACCAATTTTAGAAATTGTGCCAAACTATAATGAAATAAGATGAATTTTCATAGTTTTTGGAGAGAAATGCATCTTATTTCATCTACTGGTGGTTCTTTAAGGTTAGACATCTGGATTGTGGTTGCTCAAATCAAGTTGACGTGGTTCTGCTGTCCGTTCTTTGCACCGTGTTGAGGTGAGAATGTATTTCATTTGTGTTTCCTGGAGTTGATTTTTCAGGACAAGATAGCGAGTGCTCTCTATAGTGTTAGCGGGTGTTATGCTAATGAACCCCAGCTGGTGAAGGCTGGCTGCTGCAGTAATTTAAATGGTCAAGTGCAGCTTGTAATCCAGGGCCGTATGTTAACGCGGAGAGGAGAGGCTGCTTTGGAGTGCCATACAGCTGTTTTAATCTCCTGTTAATAATAGAGGCCAGGTCTGTCTCATGCACTTTGCGCCGTTGTCGCCGAAATACACTCCCTTGTCGGAGGAAATTAGTTTCTGAGCAGAGAACATGACAGAAGACAAGGGCCTCACAAAGTTCGGCGTGCCGTCCCCAAGCCGCAGGAACTGAGAGATCCTCGTCTCTGGAGAGCCCTCGTGGAGGCTTCTTTGGTGATGATCAGTGATTACTGTAAAACGGAGGGAGAGGAACTCTCAGACGGCGCCGGGAGGAGAACTTCCAGGAAATTTTTGAGAAATCAGGATCTAATATCCGTGTTTACGTAAAAGGGGAAGCCGTCCGAAGTCGAAAACGGGCAGAATTAGCTGTTAAATAACAGGCAGGAAGGCCGAAGGAGACATTTGTTGTCTTAATGATGTTGCTAATGTGGAACGAGCAACAAACGAGCTAAATATATCGCTTATCTAAGCATGACAACTGTTCGATCTACTTCTGCTGCTTTGGTGCCTGGCTGGTCAGATCCGAGTCCCTCTGAGACTTATCACCATCTGCTGCCATTCTTCTCTGGTTCTCTCTGGTTAAGACAGTTCATTGTCCTGGGATGAACACGGGAGCCTCAAGCAACGAAAAGAACAATCTGGAATGTGGAATTCAGCTAAAAATGACACGTTAGTGGGATGGTTCTGGTGGAACTCCTCCAGGAAGTATTTTATGAGATATATCATTGCTATATCTTGTGATTCTTTGCTGTTGCAATTGCGTCACCTCTTTTGTATCCCTGTCTTTCACAAGTTCGACTAAAAACACATAAAAACTATGTTGGAATAAGTAGAAACATTTATATCTTGGTCAAAATTACCGATACTGTAAGACTTCTTCCAAAAGTAGAAAAATTGGGCAATTTTCCATTATTAACCTTGATTTCCTCCCAACATGTGAACAATAGAGGTGTTCTCTGTATCAAGCGTCACTCCTTCATTCGTCCAATCTCTATATATTAGTACCCTTTCACCCTCTCCATCCGTAAACCCTTCCTCTCCATTTCTGGTCCTTAAAGTGCTTTAAGTGCTTGTGACTGTGCTAATGAATGAAAGCAGCAAGTGCTGCATTTAGCTGAATAGTCACCTTTGCTGTAAAAGCTCTCTTAGGCCCAGTTGCCAGCGGGGCTAACGATTGTGCCCCATGTTTATTTACTAGGTATTGTAAATGCATTATTTATGGATCGGTCTCCAGACAGCACTTGTCAAGAGTTAAAATTGTCTGTATAAACTATTAGGAGGGGTAAAAAGAAAAATAGCCATCATTATAAAAACACAAGGTGACCTTGGTTTGATTCACGTGCAATCAGAACGGTTTTATATAATGCACTAAAGTATGAATCAATATCATCCAAGTCAACACGGAACTATTTTTTTTTGCTTCGTGTCTTTATGATTGTTCCCAAAGCAAGGTCGGATGATTGGGTTTAAGCTTCCCCAATTTGTTTGTAAGGGTTTTCCTGCGCTTGGTACTGGTTTCCTGCCAGTGAAACCAGTATGAGAGGCATTAGACATTAAAAGTTAATAAAAGGCGTGCATATCTTCGAGTGGTAGTGTCTCATTATTTAAGTCAATCTTTTCTAAACCAATCCGCCGTTGTTGGAAAGAGACTTTATGTCATAACATAGCTTTATAAATACCAAAAACAGCCCTGATTTTTAAAAAAAAACTCCCCAGCAGACTTGCTAAAAGCCAAATATATGAAGAACGAAGCGGAGGCATAATGAGAGGATGCCCTTCCGGCTTTTCAGAGCAGGCTGAGTGGATGCAGCAGGTAGTGGAGCAGAATCCTCAGCACCTGGAGCCCTTTGACAGAGTCACGGATAATTACCTGAGCAAAATGGAGCCACGCATCCGTTCAGACGAACAGCGACTCCTTTTTAAACCTCGGCGAGGAGCATCTTTAGCAGAGGCTGAGGAATCTGTTATTACAGCAAAGGGTAACCAGACAATCGCTGGTGACACGAACGCCGCGCCGGTACCTTCTTCCTGCTTCATCATCATCATCATCTGGCGTTTACCACCTCTCTCCTCTCCTCTTTTGTAAGAGTAACCCCCCCGGCGAGTTTGTGTATTATCGCCGTATAATGACGGTGCTGTAGGTTGAGTGCGGGGAGCGATCAGCTCTGTGTGTGTAGCCTCAGGTCATTATCCTCCATTACAACGGGCCGTGTAATGAGATTCAGGGATGGGAGGAAGAGAATAGGATCAGCTCTAAGCCTCTGGTCTGATTAGCACTGATGAACTCTTGACTCTGTTGTAACACTGTCCCCCCACCTCCATCAGTGTCACGGCCCCCGCTGGCTGCAAATGGAGGCTGGCTGGAAATTGGCTGCAGGTGTTAGCGTTGGAAAAAACACAACACAAACACAAATGCATGTAATTTAAATGTAGCTTGGAAAAGTTAGCCATGTGAGTGTATGAATAATACAACCCACATCATACCTTCACCCCCACCTTCCCTAACAGACGTACGCACTTTCTCCCCTCCTCTTCCAGCTCCCTCCCTCTCATCCCAGCTGCCGTGTCATCTGCTTTTGCTTTACCCCCCTAATTAATAGGAATCTTTGTTATAATGATGCGAGTGTGAGCCTCTGACTATATGCATAAGCAATGAGGACGGATCTCCAGTCGCCTCAGCTGCTGATGGGGGGGTGTTCCCCATCACATAGCCGTACGCTACCGTCCAAACCAGACAATCCGATGCTGGGACCGTCCCGTCAGGACGACCGCCAGGCTATCATCCAACCACCAGCATCCTTTAATAACATTTTCTTTGCACCATCAACCTGATTCCAACAATCTGTTTGATAGGCACGGTGCTGCATGTTTGCATCCGTGAGTGTGTGTGTGTATGTGTGTGTGCATACGTGTGTGTGAGTGTTCTGTGTTGGCCCGTGACGTGGAGTGCCGGCTCTGGTCTGTCACTTTTGTGTGAATAGGTGATGCAGATCTTTGCAGGCTGAGCTGGAACGTCTTGTTAGGACACCCCATCAAAAGCAGCTCTCCGCTCACTGCCAATCAACCCCCCTGTTGCCCCCTGAAGCAGACGTTAAATAGATTTTTCGGCCGTATGCCGACACGCCGGCGGCCGGCCAGCCTGACATGTGAACTTTCTCCTCCCTAATCTCATTTCCCCATCCTCTTCCTCCTTTTTCCTCCTTCTTTCCTCCCCCTCTTTGTCCGTGTTTCATCCAATCACGTCGCCACCTTTACCCGGTTGAGATAAACATTTTCCCCTCCTAGACTTTTGCTCCCCTCCCTCACCCTGTTGTACTCTCTGGTGACAGGGTTGCCTCTGCCAGAGCCCAGGTCTAAATGGAGTGTCTGCAAGAGGAGAGCCGGGTCCACTGCTGAATTATGTATTTACTATCTGTTCCAAACAGAGCCCCCTCCTACACACCCCTCCATGCTGGAATGACGGGGGGCAAGGTCTCACTTTACACAAGCTAAGATATAGATTTTGTTGCCCCTTTCAAAACGGGAACCCTTTCTGCTGTCTTGGTCGTTCGGATGACAAAACAAGCAGCTGCCTCTTCACTGTGCCATTCTTTACATTCAGGATCACCTTCCCCGGGTCTCATATTCCCATTAGTCAACAGCAACAACTGCTGTGGAGCATTCCAGGGACCATCTTCCTGGGTTTCAGCTGTTGAGCGTGTCCCCCCTGCTCCCATGGAGCACAAAACCCCCATTGTGATCCCGGCTTGCTGGCTGCACAGGAACCCCTTGATAGGAGGAAACGGGTGTCTCTGGGAGACAAATCACAGCCAGGTTCAGCACAGAGGCCCGCTTGTCTCCACGCACACAAACCGCTTGTAGGTACGCCTCGCGGGCGGCGCCGCCGGGAAGTCGTAAACGACTCATATTTGCGAGTTCAAGAAAAGAAACGATCGAGCGTCGAGCATCTTTTAAATCGTAACGAGACGAGTCCCTTTATGGGACTCCGCAGTCCTCCGATGGGCACAGGAGAGCCGAAACACGAGAGGACGGACGTCACCCGCGTTGCTATATATGTCGACGATGTGACGCTGAGCCAAGAATTGGGAAATCGAGCTGAAAGGAGCACGAAGAGGGTCAGGAAAGGAGGGGGGGGCAGAGGATGGGGTAAACTCCACAATGGGATGGGGCGCAGAGGGAGGGCACATGTGTCCTGCTGTGTGTGTGTGTGTGTGTGTGTGTGTCTGTGTGTGTGCCTGCAGTAGGGTTACATTGGGATACTTGTGTGCCCGTTCGGTATCGCTGTCTTAGCCGAGGCATTCTCCACACATAACTCGACAAAGGAGCCGGTGTCATCTGACCGAGGATCAAAATAGTGTGAGCGTAACTCACACCCCGGGTGCAGGCGGCTTCCACGGCCTGCTAATGATTTCAGAGCACATTGCAGGCTCGTTCTGCAAGCCAGACGTACGTCAGCCATTCAGTGGAGAGACAAGCAAACATGACAACCGCGGCGGCGAACACGCTAATGTTTTCATTGTTGATCATCACGAATGTCTCAAAAAGTTTGACGGATTCCTCTGGAACAAAGAGACTATTTAATTAGCAGCGATGAAATACATGTTTCCTCCCACTCCACACTTTTTCTTTCTTCCCTGTTCAATAACGTAATGCTCAGTGACGGCGCATGAGATGTCAGAGGAAGTGAAGGGAAACGTGTTTTACTGAGCCAATGATCACAATTATTAGACGAGCATCATCTCTCTGCAGAGAATCTTTTACTGTCAAGTCTGGATTAGTTTGAAATGTTTAAAGACAGTCAGTCAATTAAGATACACGTGTCAAACTCAAAGCCAGGGGGCCAAAAGTGGCCCTCCACATCATTTAATGTGGCCCGCCAGAGCATAAATGGTCAGAGTTAAGTCAAAAGTGTGCTTTGACCAAAACTACATTTCCCACGATGCAGTAATGAAGCTCATTTTAACTTTGACAGAAACGTTGTTAACAAAGTTGATAGTTTGATCCTTGATTGATGGAGCTCTGTGGGTTTAATATAAACCTGACAAATTTAAAAGATTTATGTTAGAACAGAGAAACAAACATTTTTTTTCTGTGTAACTGTAATGTTTGTAACAGTTATTTAACATTATGGAAGTTACATTTAGTTACACTACATTGAGTTACATTTAGTTACATTTATTCATTACATCTGGCCCTCTGATTACAGCCATTATGCTGATGTGGCCCTCAGTGAAAATAAGTTTGACACCCCTGAATTAAGACAATGTTATTTTTCGAATCTGCATTGATGATTTGTTTGTTTGTTATTTGCATCTCTTTGGAAACAGGAAGCTAGTGGTTTACTTTCTCTACTCCGCGCCTCATCTTCCTCTCTGTGCCTCTTCCTTGCCCTTTATTCTGGGTGGAGCAGCGTCTCCATCGACGCCCGTTATGACAGTAATGAGGGTTTTGTCTATTTCCACAAAACCCACGGAACAAACAAACAAACGGTCGCTGGCTTGGAAAACCTAAAATTAGTCCAGACAGAACTTTTTCAAACGAATTAAGAATGAGTAACTCTGACCTCACTGAGTTTTAATTGTGTTGTTTTGTCACAGAAACATAATGCCGTTCACACGCCGGCACGTTTACAGCGAGCTGTACAGTAAATTACCCGCTGTTCGCTGGTAATTTGCACTTCTTTAATACGTGGTTTTATAGTTCAATCTCCCAAACGCATTGCTGTCATCTACCATTTATTATGAAATAAAGTTTCAGTGTCTACACCTTACACACGGCTTCACTGCAAATGGCATTACATTCATGTGGATCCTATTAGTCTCTTTTTGTCCTTGTAGACTCAGACACCCATTAATTTACTAAATCGCACTGAACAGCCATGATCACAGTGCTCCATGTTTTCTTCACACGTCTATTCATTTAACATAGATGAATAAATGTGAATGTTTTCCAGCGCTGATTAGCCGGCGAGTTTATAGCTGACAGTTAAATTGCCGGGTACCCCTGAAAAATATCACCACTGCAAGGTACCCAGTAATTTAATTTTTGTGTGAAATTATTAGAATTTATTACGGCGTGTGGACCCTAATGATTACCCACATCAAATGGAAATTATAAATTGAAATTAAGTCCACATATTCCTCCCCACAGATAATGTTCATCTCCACCAGCGCCGATCTACTCGTCTGCACAAGGCTGCAGTAGCAGCGCCTCCATTTAAAAAAAAAAAAATCCTATTAAATCATGTTATTTTGATTTCTTCCTGTATGTTTGTCTGGTTTAAAAAATAGACAATATCCATTTACCACTTACCCACTTGCATGAGATATTTCAAGGCACGACCCTTTGTGAACAGCTTTATTTAGTTGATCATTATTATTATTAAATTACACCATTTGAGCAGGAACCACCATAACGAGTGAAATAAATTGATCGTGTTTCATCTTGTCCATTTTAATACAACCTCCAGCTCGCTTTGACCTTGTCTCGTTCTTCATACATGTGCTATTTAGTCCTCCTTAATTGAATTTGGTGAATTTTTCACAAATTTCCCCACTGTGGGACAATAAAGGTTTTTATTATTATTATTATTATTATTATTATTATTATTATTATAGGGTGCATTGTATTAACGGTTGCGCTGAATGGAGGATTTAAAGCAAAAAGGGAGAGAGAGGAGAGAGGAATGAAAAGTTCATTTTTTGATATGAAAACATTTAACGGTGTTAGTTCTTAGAAGTGACCTTGTGGGGTGGAGAGCGAGCAGCAGCGTGGCGCTCCTTCCAGATGCACACATGGCATCCATTGGGGGCACAATCACGCGCAGTCCCAACACCTCAGGCTCGGACATATGTTGAGTTTTATTTCATTCTTTTGACATTAATCCTATTCACCAGCTGTTCTGCCAGCTGCCACTCTCCAGCTTAAGAGGAGATGGCAGTTTTGGGGGCTCTGAGTACAGGTTTATTTTGGCTCCTCATCTGCTCCTCACAAAGTTTCCGATTTGATTTTTTCCTCACCTTCCTTCCTACTTCCTGTTACCTTCGTTTTTTTTTTTTTTTCCTGAAATCTTCACCTCAGTTTGAACTTCTCTGCCTATTATTTTATATAATTCAGATGAGGCCTCTACGCTGCTTACGGTTCTCTGATAGTGTTTCCTCTAGTTTCGTTCAATCAACGAGACTGTAATATTTATTAAAGCGTCAACATTTAAGGCTTTAAGTTTGCGACGCGTTCCTCAATCCACCCGCCCTTCAACTTCTCCCACTGGTGAGGAATCGCACAGCTGGCTCACATTATCTAACAGCTTTTCTGTAAGACGAGCCTGGACATGGCCTCAGCCTGTCCAGTTATGATTATTGACATATCGGGTCTGACATATTTCACATTTATGCACATTGTCTGGAAGCACACTCAAGTGTTCTCAATGTCATTCCTGCTGAAGTACCGCCGGGCGAGGGCCGCAATGAATTGATCATTGCTCACTGCTCACTTTAATAATTCAAGCTTGATTGCCACAGAGTGCCGCAGTAAAATGGATTGAGAGAGGTCACATGCTGCTCAGCTCAGGAGGTGAGGCCCCTTGGGGACGCTTAATTCATATATGCTTGATAGACACGTGTCCTATTTAGAGAGGTCAGAGAGCCGTGTGTGTAGACGTTGTCTCGGAATGGCCGGGTCAGCGCTGTGGGATTAACGCGCCGCTTGGTGCAGATAAAGGTAAGGGATAAAGGAGGACTTCCTGGTGTGTTTTGCTGCCTGAGGACGAACTAAAATAATTATAAAAGTCCTAATTTTTCTATCTTCTATCTGCACAGGTTGTAATAGTTCTGACCCGTCGTGTCGAGGTGTGTCAGCTCTCTTGACATTTAATGGTAACACTGAATTCCTACTGGAACAAGGAGCCATGTTTACTTCAAGGAACGCTAACTTTAGTCACATATCAAGGAAAGGAAAAGTAAACAACAGAATCAATCTGTTGAACACGAATAAAAACTTAAGATCATTTGAACTTTTATTACCATAAAGAGCTCTGATTTAGCCACGACCCTTGACCCCCTCTAGATGGTTACAACCATGCTGAGATGAAGGTGGAGTAGAAAAGTAAGGGATGATGGAGGACAGGTGTCAGAACCTCCCATGAAGGTTACCTACCAGGATCTAACAGCACCTGCTTGGATGGAAATGTTCACCAAGTGGAATAATGATTATGTGTCAGGTGAAGAAGGCCTACCACAAGGTGCGCTCCACAATACACTGACACGTCTGGAATTTTTTTATTTATGCACGCCACAAGTAGCAATTACATATAAAAAAGCTGGAATTATTTAACTGCACCCCAAAAAAAGTCTTGTGGAAACGGTGGAGGTTATTAAAACTGTCGACAGGGAAGAAAGGTAATTGCCTGAAAATGAGCGACAACGCACTGTTGTCCTCAGAAAGCAACCCCCCCCACACTTTTTACCCCCACTCTCACCCCCACCCACAAACGACTCCCTCTTTAGCGTTTGCATTGTGCGACATCACCCGGGTGTGTAACCTATTGCGTTCCGATTGCTCCCTTGCAATTAGTGCCCTTTTTGTCCTCACTTCAATAACGCCATGATTATGGAGACTTCAGGAGTATTTGCAGCATCCAACAGCTGTTGTCTCAGGGACTACCGGCTGAATGACAAAAACATGTTTTCTCTCTTCATTTCACTTCCCTGCCTGCCTCTTGTAATTATTATGTTTTATTTAGTGTGATGATGGGGTCTTGTTTTTAGTGTGTCTGTGATTAAGATATTCAAAGGACTCCTTGGAGTGTGTCATAGTTATTTGCTTTTTTTTTTTGAACCATCTTTTTGATTTGTTTCCCGTGTGGTGCCGAGTGGTTTGGAAATTAAACGTCAGCCTATCATTGTCTGGCTGAGACTCGCAGTTTGACGCCGAGGTAGAATTAAAGACGCATCATACGTGGAAAAGTCTTTAAAATGGAGACGTCAGACTCGTCCTGGAAACTATTTCCTGATTGCTCACGACTGGGAGGTCGAACAGTATTCTGCATTGGAAGGTTGGTGGTTCGAATCCCAGCCCTGATGTCTGTTCCATCAGCTGTGATTGGTCACCGCTCCAAATGAATAGGTGGTTTGTAGAAAGGCGCTATTTAAACACAGTCTTTTTAGCATTTAACATTACTATAACCATAAAGACACTGACTCTATCTGGCCTATCTGCCACTCTCTCTCTGTCTCTCTCTCTTACCCTGTCCTTATCTTCCTTTTGTGCAACTTCCTCCGGGATTAATAAAGTATATATCTATCTATTTCTTTTCCACCCAACCGGTCAAGGCGGATGGCTGCCCAAAAGAGTCTGGGTCCTGCCAGGAGTTTCTTTCTCAATGAGGGAGTTTTCCCCCGCCGCTGTCTCTTATGCTCTGGAGGGGTCAGTTGGGTTTTTCTGTCTGTTAAAGAGCTTTGAAATGTCTGTTGCCATGATTAAGCACTATATAAATAAAACTCGATTGATTGATTGATTGATTGATTGATTGATTGATTGATTGATTGATTGGTTAGAGTTGCTCAGGTCTTGTACAGATGGGATCCACCCTCCTCAGCTCTCTGGTGATTGGTTCAACCACAGTTGCACCTTAAAACCCTTTAACCTGCTTATTTGTCCGCTGTGCTTCCTCCAGCATTTGTTTGCTTCACAGGCTTCTGCATCCAGAGGAGGAAATTATTTATATAGTTAGCGCCAGTCGCTCATTGATTTGGTAATTACGTGTTTCCCCTGGAGGCCAGAACCGCTGATATACTCGGCCCATGCTAAAGGGGAGGCATCTCGCTGTTATCCCTGACTTATGGCTAATTTAATTCCCCTCTTTTCACCAGCGACTGCTTCTCAACACAACAATCAGACACAAGTGTCTGTTCTCCCGGGAGAACGGCTCATATAGAGAAGCTGGAGATAAAATACCGATGGCTGCATGTCATAACAAACCGGTTTTGAACTTTGAGCCAATAATAAATCAACAAATTTAGTGGATAAACCTTGTAGAGATTGAAACATGGATATTTTAGCGTAAACTGCCTTATATGTTCTTACATCCTGTAAATAAACACATTGCATTTGATATTTTCGTGACAAATTGAGTGGATAAACTCAAAGAAATCTTGCCTAGGGACTTGGTGAATGTCGGGTGTCGGGACAGACGGAGGTAACCTGCCTCCGCCTCTCTGCTGGTGTTTATACTGAACATGATTTTCTGGCAGCACTGACTGCCAGGTGCTGAAAGCTTTGTTTATGTCACACATCAACCCAGAAACATTCCTTTGTTGAGATTTATGAGGATGATCAGCTTTGTTTTTAATAAAGTAAAAAAAAGAAAAAGCTGGAGGTGTCTCAATCCTAATGTTCAAACACACACAATACCTGCACAGGAAGCGGAATGACAGCTCCGATAGGGAGATAAACGCGCTGCAACATTTGTCAGAATTAAATCCCTGACTGTTCACTTTCTCCAGAGTGCCATTTTGGATACCCTCAAATAAATCTGCGTAAAAAATAAAAAAAGGGAAAAGTTCAGGGCGTTGTTCCAGCTTTACAGCACCAGAAGACACAATGAGACCCAGACGGGCTCAGCAGTCCAGAGACCATTCCTCTCTGGACGGGAACACATCTTGGACAGACGCTCCAGTAGTTTTGTACGAGTATGTTGCTATTTGCGCTAGCTGCAGAGCGGAGGGGGTCTGTGCCAGGCGAGGGTCCATTGGGACCGTTGGAATCGCTGGGGCTGGAGGAAGGCTGGAGGAAGTTGGTCGGTGTCCAGTGGGGTGATCTGGGCTTGGTGGCAAGCCAAGCTGTCTACTGCTGGGACGCTGGGAACATGTAAATAAGAGCCTGATAAGGGCTATTGTTTTCATTCCATTCTCATCCCAGCTGAATGGCCTGCTCCCCAGCCACAGAGCATTTTATCTCGAGAGGGAGAGGGGAAAGAAATGAAAGGAGTGGGGGGGTTCAGGAGATTTAAGAGCCCCCATAGGAAAATAAAAATAAACTCACTGGACTTCTCTCTTGTTTTAGCTTATTCCCTTGTATGTGATGTCCTACTTTGAAGGGACAAGGGCAGAAATGCCTCCGTACGCCAAGAACGACGACCGTCTTGAATTATCACGACTGTGTTTTTTTTTTTGCTTTATCGGAAATCGTTTTGTTTTTTTTGCACTGATAACAACGGGTGACACTTTTTGACAACCTGACAGTAATTGTTGTGTTGATACTGACCAGTGTTTCCTTTGGCATCTACTATATCTCCAGAACAAAAAAAAAAACCCCAAAAACAAACAGGCATTTTAAAAACTGAAGCATTCCTTTGATTAATCAAAATTCTTCTGAAAAATAGGCCCAAGGATGGGTTTGAAAAAATCCAGACACCGCACTCGTTTGCCGTTTTTTTTTTTTCCCCCCGTCAAAGCACGTCTGTGTGAAAACTTTCTTTTGCTTTCACCAAATCCATTTTTGGTTGCCTGTTTTGTTGGCGGCGCTGAAACGCTGAGAGATGTTTGAGAGTTATTTTATAGACTAATCCAGGTCATTATTCACCTCTCCCAGGTGGAAGGCAGGGAGGACAGCGGTTGCATTCCAGCTGTAGTCTCTCCTGTTGGAGGACTTGGCAGGTCGTGTCTGGCCCGGCGGAGGGGATGGAGAAGTGAGGGAGCGGCCGCTCTCCTGGGAGGGGGGGAGGGCGGAAAAGGAGGGGAGGACTGGAGTAGAATGGAAGCTGGCACCACATTATCTCCAACAGTTGGTGCATTCCTTAATGATCAAGTGCTGGAGCAGCATCTGTGATTAAAGTGTGTATGTTTGCCTGTGTGTGTGTGTGTGTGTGTGTGTGTGTGTGTGTGTGTGTGTGTATGTGTGTGTGTGTGAGACAGAGGAAGCATATGTTTGCATATTAACATATGTTCAATGTGTTTGTTTAATTCCCCTTTACACCACTTAAAAAAAGAAGCATTGTCTGCTTCAGGGGAGAAAATGTCACTGATGTTGTTCTGTTTGTCGGAGCTTTGTGTTCGGAGGGGAGTCTGTTGCTCCGGGAGAGGAAGACGTCTCACCCGGGAGGGGGTGGAGGTTGGGGGTGGGTGGGGGAGCGGTGCTCTGCCCTTCACCCCTGTTTTCAGATCTGTGTGCCATGGAGGGAGTGAACGCACACAAACACAAGAAGCCCCTTTTTCTGTCTCCCCCCTCCGAGGGGTCAAGGGGACAAACTGTGAGCTGGGAATTGGAAAGTCAATAAAGTAGAAGTAATGTTATAATGACCCTGAGCTGGAGATGTCCCGCCGACCCCCCCCCCCCACACACACACACACATACCCACTGGAGGAAGTGGACAATCAAACAAAACGGTCGCCGCTTGATCTGTCCGAGAGCCATCCTTAAACAAGGGCCACAAGAGCTACCGACTCCCCCGTTACTCCCTCTGACTGAAGTCATTTTTTTTTTAGGTGGGGGGGCAGTGTTTGGTTTGCCGATGCGTAGGATGAGAGATATTCCAGACGGACGGAGGGAAACAACACTTGTTTACATTCTTAAAAGCGTAAATATCCTCTTTGTTTGATGTCGGCGATGATAAAGACCGAACTCGAGGCGACCAGAATGTGCCCCCCACCCCCCATGTTCCTGCTTCATGTTCACATGGTTTCACAAACAGGAAGGAGGGGGACACCTCCTGTCAAACACCTCTCTCGTTGCGAAGGTGTCGTATCGTTGGCAGGACGGTAATGAGAAACGATTAAGTGTCAGATTGTCTTTATCAAGTTCCTGGGGGGGTGAGGGGGGGTTTGTGGTCGTAATTGTGGGTTTTAAATTTTGTTCCAAATCTAAACAAGCGCAGTTTTACAAATGACATCATCCTCAGGCGTTATGTAATCCAATCCATCCAATACATTCATTAATATCGTCCCAGAACCGAACATCAGCAGGGCTACTCGTCTCATCCGGCGGCGGCTGGGCGCTGGATGTCTAGTTCAGGTTCACATTGGAGGCGGTTGGTGGAGTCGTTGGCTCAAGGTGGAGGCGGTTCCTCCGGTGTTTGATGGGAACAGCCTGACCCCCAAGCAGCGCAGCGATGGCGGAGGCCCGGGTCAGCCGGCCCGGTGTGTTCTTTATCAGCTATCCCAGCGACAGTATGGCAGATTGCAGCCATTCCTCCTCTGATTCATTGTCCGCCGGACAAATGTTAATTGTTTCCATCATTGGCAGCTGTGTGAACGGGCGGACATAACCAGTCTCACCCCTCGCCTCCGTCTTAATGTTCGTCTCTGCCCTTATGCTATCCCCACAATGCCTTGCGTCCCTCCTCAGCTCATCTCTCCGCCGCAGGACCATCAAATAAAACACCCATTCATCAGCCCACACGGGACTCGCTTTCATTTTCACTTAAGCAAATAGATTTGGAGATTTATGCCAGTTACAAAAATGCTAATTTAAACCCGATATTGTGCGTGCGACTTTGTAAAATTGTGTCGTTTGTGTTTCTCAGATTCATCATGCATGGAGAAACTTCTGTCTAAAGACTGGAAAGAGAAGATGGAGAGGCTGAACACCAGCGAGCTGCTGGCAGAAGTTAAAGGTAGGACTCCGTCAGACTGTCAGCTTCACCACCACTTAAGCTGCGTTAACAAGCCCCCCCAACCCCCCAATCCCGTCCAGACATACATTATCTATGTGCTGCATGATCTCACAAGCAGCCTTGGACTCTGAAATAAAACAAAAGCCTTTGGCTGCCCTCGTCCTTCTCTTCTCTCCTCTCTTATCTCTTGTTGGAATGTCCAACTCTGTCCAAAGTGCTGTCTTCAAGATTCCAGACTGTTCTGATCCCATTCTGAGAGTCTCTGTTCCCGTCAGGAGTTCATGGGTGTTGTTGTCCCTTTGGACGTCCCATTCCGATTCCAATCCGGTACCAGTCAGACCTCGAATTGTGTTTGATGTAAACATCCGCTGAGATGCGGGGGGAGACGGTGCTGAAGCACACCAACCTGCCTTTTCCACGGAATGCCTGGACTCCGCCCCTCCGCAGGGCGTTCTGAGCACACTCCTCCAAAGTCTCTGTTTATGTCGGGGCGAAGGTGCGCCGGCTGAAGATGGGCCGGGCCGCCGCTCAGTCCTTAGCACTGACTGTTACTGAGCGCCGCCGTGTTTATACAGCAGCAGCCGGCTGATAGCATCAGGCTGTCCCTGCTCCGCCGCTCTCGCACGCCGATCTGAGCACGACTTGTTATGTCTTGTTCTTATTCTTCAGAAACCACCTGGACAGAATGGAAACCGTTCCCCGTTCCTCCGATTATTTGCATAACCCTCCGTTTTGGTGAAAGATGGCAGCGTTCTCGAATAAAACCGCTATTTAGATGTAATTATCGTATTCCGTGTAAAAGCGGGGAAAACTGTTGGATGTCCTAGTAAGCATATTAATTGGAAATAACCTTAATGAACCAAAGGACAAATCCGCGTTTAGTAAACTACACTCATTGTACCTGCTCTATTATGCTGCAGATCAAAGTGTGGCCGGGGAAAATGTTTAAAATGATTTAGCCTTTTGAAAGCCGGTCTGTTAAATTACAGGAGGGGCATTTCTTCTGTTTGATGAATGGGAACGGGAAGGTTACACGGCGGTCCGTAAACAGGTAGCGAGTCTGATAATAAACACTACGGCCTCTGTCTGCTGATGAGTTATGGAGAGAGTCTATATACCACAGTTAGCAATATAAATGCTTCCCCTATCACAGTGGCAACCTTAGATTTTTAATTAGCATGCCATTTCAAATGACTGTAGGCTTTTCAAAGGGTTGCTTTGTGCCCCCCCCCCCCTCTCTGTCTCTCTCCCTGCGTTTGATGTCTGCCTGATGTAAATATGGGCAATTAAAAAGAAGCTCAGGGTTAGAGATGCACAAGGTTCGCCTAATTAAAACACAAACAAAGGTACCGAGCAGAAAACACCTTATGATGAAGATCTTAAGTGTTGTGGTGAACCAGAGGTTCCATTAACTGTTAGGTTAAAATTGGTACTACAGACGAACGCGCCGGTAGGATTTAATGAATAAAAGAACGCAGAGACTAAAGGTTGAATTGCAGTGACAGACTATAGAACCTACCTGCAGAGCGGCCTTGTGTATTATGTACCGGCTGCTTGTCTGCTCCTCAACCAATTACACTTGTAGGCTATCCTTTGACATTGTTCCAGGATGTCAAAACCTTCCAAGAACAAGTAATTGCGTAATTGCAGAAACAAGTGGTTGAATAAGACTCCTGGAAATTAAAATAATACAGTAATCCCTCGTTTCTCGCGGTTTATGTGTTCCAGGAACCACACGCGATTAACGAATTCCGCGATAGAGCGACAAACTATTTATCTTATTATTTACGGTAATTTAAACGTTTATGAACCCTCCCCATACTGATATTAAACCACCTTCTATCTGTATTACCTTTAAAACACTCTGATAGACTGTTTAAAACACTTTTGTGTCTCATGGAGTCCGAGAGTCACGGAACGTAGCGCACTTCCGGATGCTGTCAGCCAATAGAATGCGCGTACGGTATCATGTGACTGCCTACCAAAAATGAGGTGAAGTTGCGAGGGTTGATGCACGAGTGTGCAAGGGCACATTGTGATAGAAAAAAAAAAAAACAGTTGGTGTGATCAAATGTGATCCAGGGGTTGTACCAGTGAAAGAAACGCATTCTTTTCCTGTGGTTGTGCTCCGACATGCCCCGGATACGTTATCCTGCCTAGGCGAACGAGAGCGCAGGGTAAACAAACAAAGCAAACAATTGAGAACATCAGAGATACGCTTTTCCAGGACCGCTCGCTCAACCCGCCATTTACTGCTTAAATACGAGTCATCGCTAATTATAGCTTAATGACGTGCGTCTGATGGTGTGACGGGTCTAAAGACAAAACAAGCACCACAAATCTAGTGAAGGTGGTGCGCTAAATCCGGACACGAGGAACGCTGCTATTGAAGGGTAATGATTTCAAATCTCTGGTTTCCCCAACGCCGACGGCCGGGGGCTTAGCATGGCGGCAAAGGGGAGGCTTCGCTAGGAACGCATTAGCAGCGGATTTCTTTTCAGCAGTCGATTCCAGAGCTAAATGTTTGTTTTCATACCTGAGCTTTGCTGTCAATCTGAAGGAATGATGAGGAGATGAAATCTCCCGAACAAAACCACAGAGCAAGAAAGGGAGGCCGACTGGAAGGGTTCCAAACCACAGAAGGTAGCAGATAATAGGAGGCGAGGTGCAAAACGAAGACGTCTACAATTGTATACCTTAAAGAGCTGTTTTTTGGGGGGATGAAAAGCACCCATTCTTGGCACGATTTGGCCATTTTTCATTACATACATTATTGCACTTCATATACTGTATAAGGGTGCATGTATGTATATATTGTGGATTCAAACGTAGAACACGGTGTACTGTGGCAGATAAGGTCGTCCTATGTATGTCTGCTCTGAGCCTCCAACCGTTTAAGTTCCTCCTGCTGAGCGGCGGATTCCCTGCGCCCCATTGGGGGAAAAACACAAAAAGACTCAAACATTTACCCAAACTTAAGGAAAATATGTAGTTACTAAATCTGAACACGAGGTGTATTCATTCTCTGACAATATATATATGTGTGTGTGTGCGTGTGTGTGTGTGGAAGCACACGTATAATCGACACACACATAAGAATAAAGCTCAGCATTGTGCGACGGCACTGAAAAATGGCAGCTTGGATCCCGAGGCAGAAAAATGTGCGGCTCTTGCACTGTCACAATCGATTTCAGAGCGGTGTCGACATGACAGTGGTCGGGTGCAAACAGGGAGTTCTGTGGCGGGCAGATAAGTGGAAGCTCTTTAGCAGGAGAACACAGGGCAGGGCGGCAGCTGAGACCGATTCGACGCCGGCTCTACCTGCCGCCAGCCCCCATAGAAAAGGGGTCCACTGTGTGCAAACAGAACCCAAATTGTTCAGTCGCACGCTCGGCTTCCCAACATGATTATTCCCTTTAAGAATTCTTCGGCATTTACCGTTTCGATGCTGAAGATACGGACGGTGTTTGGAAATGACGCTCGAGGGCGCAGTTACCAGAAACGAGCAAGATGAACGCAGCGCAAGGCAGACTTGAAATGTCTGGTGTATTTTTACAGTGTACTGTGTACTGTAATACAAATATTATGCATACACTATTTACCCCAACATGCCAAAACGTTCGCACAAACAGCACAAAACTGTATCTGTCTAGTTGCTTCAGTCGAGGAAAAAAAAAAAAGCCTCAGTTAGCATTTTCTCCCCAACACTTCAGTCAACTGTTTGCTCTGTGCACTCAGGTGAAATATGAGCCACAGTAAATCATTATTCCTCAGGCCACATTTGCCAGATGAATGTATGAAAGTGTTGGACTGTGTGTTTTCTCCTCTAATGAATTGAGGAATTTAGCTCGTGGCAAAAGAGGCGTGTGTGTGTGCATGTGTGTGTGAATAGAAGTTCTCTGTATTTTCAGAGGCTTATTATGACTATTTATTTCATGCCTTTTGAAAGTCTCCTTATATATTTCATGCCAGCAGGTGCATGGAGACAAGACAACAAGAAACTGACCATCTAGAAAGTGCACTCACAATGTCTATTCACCGCGGTCTCTTTCTCTAACACTTCAGAATAAGTTTACATTTGTTAAAAATACGTCTCGAAAGGAAATTCAATTAGCAGCTTCTGGTAGAGAGTTCTCTCATTTGCATTGTGACGCTGAATAGACGCTGTATTTATTTATTATAATAGTAAAACACATTAGGTTAAGTTTCGTTCTTACATACCGGAAGACCTGCTGTATAATTACTCCTATAAGTGGAAAAGGAATGCATTAAATTGTTCAGACTACCGTAAAGCCACTCTTTTGTCAATGGAGTCTTTAAACAAACCTTTATGTTCTCTTGTTGGATGTAATGGCTCTTTGTCACACATGTATTTCTACTCTACAAATACATTTACTGGTCCCAGCCACCTTTTTTGGCCTTTTCAGTCTGTCACTTGTCATGGGAATTAAACACCAAGAGCATATAGTTGACACTCACCCTTCAAAGACAATTGAAAGATGGGTTTTTGAAAGGCTTCCTTAGCATAGTCGATGGAATCAAGCACATTTCTTTAATTATCAGCCTAGAAGTGACGGCCGATGAATAATGCGTGGTGAAAAGAAAGAGATACCATCCAGCTCCCGATTCATTTACAAGGCTGCGCCAACAGCAGGCTTCTGCCTTCATCACTGTCTTGAAGACTTTGAGAGTTTTGTATGAGAGAGGCCTTGAGAATTGTATATGCTTTTATTCCCAGGGCTCAGGGGTCAGACTAATCCTCATAAAGGCCACAAGATGAATAGAACGATTGTTTTCTTTATCTTCGCTTTATGTGGCCTTGCCTACATACTCGACCCTCCATAGTGAGAGAATTTCTGCTGTTGTACTTTGTTACAGACCAAAAGAAGAATATATTCACGCTGAAAGAACAGAAGTAAAGTTTCCGCATCGAGTTGTGTTTTTGTCTACAGTGTGAATTTCAGGGTCGCCGGCATCCCCCCCCCCGGAGCGACGTGTTCAGGTCGAGCCGCTATCTTGGCTTTGATGAAGTACCTTGTCCAGTGTCATGGATAGAGAGTGAAGTGCCGGAGCTTTCACATTAGCATAATTATACTGAAGAGTGAAGCTTCCTCTATCATCAAAATATTAGTCTCCATCAGTGCTCGGCGAGTACGGCAAGACCGGCGTGGATGAAGGGTGCTTTCATTAATAGACTCTCCACATGCCAATCAGAATATTTATGTTCAAAATCGTCTGCTGAGACCTTTCAAAATTAAAAATTAGGACTGAAAGATGTGTGCAAACGCAGACGGAGGTATGGAGGCACAATGAGGAGCTGGAGATGTGGCATTAGCATAGCAAGTGCTAATTATAAGTACAAAAATCTGAAGCAGGTCACATTTATGAAGTTGTTTCATTCATTTTCAGTCGCTGCTTATGTTGTATTGGGGAGGGTTTATCCCCCCCAGGAGGTGGTGGACCTCCTGGACTACACCTGGGGTCACAAAGAAAAACAATCAATTTCACTTACGGTTAATTTAGAGGCAACAATTTACCTCGAGTGCATTGGTCCCCAACCCCAATCACGGATCGGTTTAACGTCAGAAATATAAAATATTTTTACAGAGCAGCCTTTAAGGTGTGGTGGATAATTACAACTAAACACAAGCATAAAAACTGATTTATGCGACTCCAATGTGAATAATAACTTTATTATCAGCATCTTCGTAACATCGTGCTAATGTTTGTTTCTGTTCATTTCACTAGCTTGGGAGTTCCTTTTCAGCGGTAATGTATTCTGTGTTAGTGGCCCCATTAAGAAGGTAGTTATGTGACCGAGGTAAGCATCTCCACAAGCGTCACGAGTGAGTCCTAAACAGATGTGGAGGAGAGAATCCACTCATTTAAAACTAAACATATACATCTGAAGCCAGGACAAACCCAAACAGCCAGACTCCAGGTCCTCAAGTGGATTTGAACCCAGGACCTTCTCGCCGTGAGGTGATCCATGTGCGTTCTTTATACCCATCCGGTGGATCATGTGAGGTGCTGCTGGCACTTGTTAATGGGTTTTATTGGCGTGATTAACAGCTCTTATATCACAGCAGAGGTAGGAAGCCAGGTGAAACAGCTGTTGCTCGTATTGTCTCGGGCGCAGAGGCGTGTTAACGCCATATAAATGGAAAGCACATGACCTTACAGTATGGCTGAACAAGTGCACGCATATACGGTAGAACTCATTAAAGTGTTTGATTCAAATTTGCATTTCGTGCCTTTGTTGAAGCCGTTTTATGGTCTGACCCTATTATTTCCCACGATAACGATGGACGCCATTAGCCACCGTCTAGCTCGCTCTGTGTTTTACACAGAAGGATTGGACGCCGGGTCAGGTGACCGCAGACCGGCTGCGGAGTCATGCACCTTCTATTGATCGGCGCGGCGATGCACATGTGTACACGCTCATGTCTACATCCACACACACACTCCAGAGAGAGAGAGAGAGAGAGAGAGCTGCAGCCCACCAGGCTTTCGAGCTATGTGCGGTCTTCGAGCGGATTGAGCTCGGTACAATCGCAGCATTTAGTCGGGTCTTAATTTACTCAGGATTGGCTTGAAGCATACGGAGGCATCCACAATAGCCGACTGATAGAAAGACAAGGAAATTCCAGTCAGAATTCAATTCAGATCAGGTCATAATGGCTCAGCTGTCGTAACCAAACGAAGGGAAGAGAATAGGGCGCCTTGTGGTTTCCCCCCTTTTCACCCTCACTCTCTCTTGCTTTCTTCTTCTGTTTTTTTGTGCCTGAATCTTTTATCTGTGTTATTCACTTGGGACTCTTCAAAGTAACAAGCCTCCGTCTTTTTTCCCCGGTACTGGACTTGGAACCCAAATTAGAGACTGCTTGATTAGAGCAAGGAGGATGGAGCCAAGAGAGAGGGAGATGCGGGTTTTGGACAGGACAAATCTCACCCCTACAAAGTGCCTTTTATCCAAAGACCCCAATTCTCAAATACCCCTGTCCTTCCCCTGAGCAACCGTGGCTCTGGTTGTTTTCCACTTATCATTTATTTAATCTCCCGTTGATGTTTTCTGCCCTACATTGTGATGTTTTAAAAGAGGCGGGGGGGGGGTGTGTCTCAAAAGGTGAACGCTGAATGGGCTGTGACTGAACAGCGACCCCTCCTCTTATGTGTCAATCTAGAATTTTTGAAGTTAACATGGTGGCCTGAGGTAGGAGGAAAGAAAAACCTACCCAAAAAAAGAAAAGTGCCAGCGCCGCATGAGCGCTCACTCCTGGGATCCTCTCCCTGTTTTGGTCTGGTGTTCTCCTACCGGGCTTCAATGGTCTACCAGGATGATGTCACAACACGTTAGGTCTGGGCCGACTGCTGGGGTTTATGTAGCGCCAAAGCATCTCCGGGCCGTCTGTCTGCCATCGGAAGCGCAATGTGAGGAGACAAGTTAACGGGCCAACCCCGGCCCCACCGCTGTTAAAAGCCATGCAATATGCAGGAAACGGCTTCTTTTGTCAGCGGGCTGGTCGGACGCAGACCGCGACTCTCCTCTGCAGCGCCAACCAATAAAAGTTTCATCTGCATTTTAAAGCTGATCCATAATTCAAAGCAGGAAGAAAGAGATTTTTAACACGAACTCCTCAAACAAAAAACACATGTGCCTGATTTTTCCACGGAGCCGCGCTCCACGTTTTCATATTTAGGAGTCCAGATACCGAACGTCGCGTTTAAACGTAGACTTTGCAAAAGGTTGAATAATCTCAGTTAAAATTAGCAAATAGGTAAGGCCTAAAGTGCATTATAGAGGGCAGTTTTGGCTTCCCACACTTTCAAACAATGGCTCCTCTTGTGCCTGAGCTCTCCACGTCATCGGCAGAGCCTCAGCACCAAATCCTTCGCACTTGTGAACAAAAATAAAAAATAAAAGCGTCATTTTGTGTCCTTTTTACTTTATTTTTACTTTTTTTTTGGAGAGTTGAGGCTTCTAAGCTAGGGAGCGATCATCAGAAACGTGTAATTAGCCAGGCTGAGAGGACATCATTGAGTCCAGATGTTTGGTTTCTGACTGAAGGTCATCGCCGTCGACCCTGAGGCCCGACAGTCCTCAACTTCATCTGAATGATTTTCTTTTTCCTCCATCCTTTCTCGCTCCGGTCTCATTTGCTTTCATCCTTTATTGCCTTCTTTAGCAGCTCTCCACAGTATTGATAACGGCGATTTACTGCCACCAAGGCTAATGCATTTCGCCGATGACCTGTAAAAAGCAGCTCCGTTCATCAACACAACAAAGGTTAATAAAACTGCTGTTGATTGTACCGAATTCTAAAGACGCAAGCCTCACAACAAGCGAGGCCGGGTGAATAAAGTCAGCTCAGGCCTCGGAGAGAAGCTGCATGCGGCTCCGATGAATCACAGCTCTCAGGTGCTTTCGTAGGATAGATGGAGAATTGCAGCCGGCAGCACGGGCGAACCAAGGTTCAGACAAGCCGGCCAGTAAATTGCCCTGAATGGGTTCTGGAGGTTGACAAGCCCTATTAAGACAAACGACTTTCCTCATCGGAGAGATAAAATAAATCAGGTGTTTAGTCAAATTAAAATAGTTTGAGTGGAGAGGGCCCCTGGGAGCTCTGGGAGAAACTCAAGACAGATGTAGCCGGAGATGAGAGGAAGACACCCAGGAAAGAATTCAGCTCCCGCTGGCCCCTGGCCAGACTTCACTCCACTGTTTTCTAGATCTGCCTGTTTTTGCCCTTCCCTCTCCTCTCAGTTTTTCCATCTCCTGCTTCCCCGGATCAGCTTGTCACACCGGAGTGCAGTGAGGAGGAGAGTGAGTTACTGTCTCACCTCTCACTGGCCATTATGTTGGCGGTGTAAGTCAATGGTAGGATCACTTAGCATTGATTAGGCAGAGGGAGGAAGCAGTGCAGCAGAGCAGCCCGCTCCATCACCGGCTCTACGGACATTTAACTAGAAGGAGTCTGTTGGTGATAATAAACACCGTATCCCGTATCCCAACCCTTTAATCGTCACGCCGTATTCGTATTTTCACTTCTTTCACAGTTCCTCCACCGATGGGTCGCCAGAACGTCTACGTCATGAAAAGACTCTTTGAGTCTTTATATGGACGACTCTAGGACCTCAACACTGCCCAAAACTCTTGGTAGTCGGTTTGCCGCCTGTGTGGTTTTCTCTTACAAAATATTAAGATTCTGTAGCTCAATATGACGACCAGTTTGTGCAGCAAGGTCACTTTCCTATAATTAGCAGTGCAATAACCAGCCTTCACTCTGGTTATTTCGTCATGGCTATAATAAAAACTACACTTGTCTCTCTTTCAGGGTTCTACAACACATACATGTAGATGCATCTAACCTTCTCCACCCCATGTTAACACCTCTCCCCCCATCTCTCTCTCTTTCCTCGCCAGGTACTCCGGACAGCCTGGCGGAGAAGGAGCACCAGCTCTCCACCATGATCAGCCAGCTGATCAGCCTCCGCGAGCAGCTCCTGGCCGCCCACGATGAACAGAAGAAGCTCGCCGCCTCGCAGATGGAGAAGCAGAGGCAGCAAATGGAATTAGCACGTCAGCAGCAGGAGCAGGTAAACGACAGATCCGGGACAGTTCTGGTGATACGCATCGCGATACTGGAGTCACAATTCAATATGCAGCGATATATTATTACAGGATACTACAGGAAATTGTTATTAAAATTGTTAGGAAATTGTTAGTTATTAAAAATCAAGACTTTGTGCAGCATCACAGACTAAAATATTACGATACTCTAAAGTATTATCACTTTTTTGTGTTCATCCCATATAAGTCTTTTTTCTTATGTCTTATGACGTTCCTTTCTCTTCCACTACTTCCTACCCTTCTTTTATCTTGTTTACTCTGCTTCCCCTTTCAAAAACTCTCCATTCCATATTAAGTCTCACGCCTGAAATGTGGCAATAAAAACCTGAGTCCACGACCAGGAAATCAAATTTCAAAATGTTAAATTTAAGAGATGTTATTCCTTTTATTGCCTGGGATATTTCTGTCATGGTCTCCCGCTCGCGTTTATGCTGCGTGGTGGGAAAGACGTTATTATGACTTGTACTAACAAATGCGAGGGGAATGTGTGAATTAAACGTTATATTAAACATGGAAGTCCTCTATATCTTATAAATCGACTCCTATTAGAACAAGCCTGGCATTAGATTTGCAGCGCAAATCAGGCCAATGAGCCATATTGTACAAATCAGCAAATTAACAGAGGACATGAAGTGTGTTAATGTCTGGGAAGAAATAAGGACACAAACTATCCACATGGGCGACACTTTTATTATCAGCAGCCACCCTAATGGCTATGAGTCAATTATCAGCGTGGAGTTCACTCAGAGTTTTCTCAGCACACTCTCAGACTGTCATGTGGGAAATGAAGAGATAGACCATCTACCTTGAAGTGATGCATTTGGTCATAGTACACTAATAATACATTAACAGTATTGATTTCATTTTCAATCAATGATGCTCCACCCTTAACGCCGTCAGCTTTGTAGACATTGCAGCGTAAATGAGCAGTGAGATTTTTTTTAAAATCATATTTTAAGATGGAAGAATATTAATAAAATGGAAGGAGCGATTGTGGGTGGGTGGGGGGGTTGAGTGGGGGTTTGGGGGTAAAGGGAGCCTGCTGAGAGCTGGAATGTCATCAAGCCATCAAGATACAACACAGTAATTAACTGTTGACACTCGTGAGGAAGCCGGCACAAATTAATCCTGACACATTTGCAGACGGCCGATATCTTACAGCGAACACTTTGTAATTATATTTAAAAATGAAAATTAAACGACACTTAAAACTAGGTTGTCACGCTCAATGGGGCGGGCGTGGAGAAAGAAAAAGATCGTCGCTGCTCATCAGCCGGCGGCTGGTGGGGTCTCCATCACCTCTCGCACCAGTTGTCACCATCGTCATATCAATTGCCCGTCCTTTAAATCACGTATGATTACCCCCAGACTGAATTCAGACACACAGCCCAGCAGCTGAGCCTCACGTTTCAAGCAGTTTGCTTAAAAAATGTCTTTTTTGTGCAGAAAACAGTGTTTTCTCACTTCTTAATTCACTATTTTGTTCAAAATATACATACTTTTCATTGAATGTTAAATTGCTTAGTTATTATGAAGATTTAATTTTAGGAAAACAATCAGATGAGAATTCTCTAACATTCCTGACACTAGATTGAATTATTTTCGTTCTATTTTAGGGTCCAACAGGTTAAATATTCAAATATTTATATTATTTATATATTATTTATATATTATATTATTATTTATATATTATAGTTTATTTCTTCTTTATGTCTATTTATTAACATTTAACTCCTCCTTTTTTGTCACTAGATTGCAAAACAACAGCAGCAGCTCCTTCAGCAGCAGCACAAAATCAACTTCCTCCAGCAACAGATCCAGGTCAGTGAATGCATCCTGCTGGACCTCCAACGCCTCACACTTCCTCTTCTTTTATTACGTTTCTCCTCTTCGGTGTTGCTGACTGGACTCAACGGTACAGTCTGATAAAAACCAGACATCGAATTAAATAACATTTAAACTACGTGCGTCTGTGTGTGTGTGTGTGTGTAGTCTTGCCTTTTTATCTTTAATTTTGGTGTCACACTATCATTCATCACGCTCGTCAAATGTTAATTGCCTGTTGGTAATCGGCAGGGCTTTAAAATATGGAGAAGAATAATTAGCACGTCTGAACAAAAAAAAAAGCGGAGGGGTGGGGGGTCTAGCAGGAGCTAATGAGTCCTGTTGATGGGGAAGAGCCTGGAGGTGGAGGACATGAAAGAGGCTGGTAAATGCCTCTGAAACAAGCTGGTCCCAGCCGGCTGACGTGGCGTGCTTTAACCAGGAACAACTCCAACTCGCATTGTGACGACGTTGACCTTCCTCCTTCTACGTGTTCTTCTATGTTAGCGTGTTGTGTGTCTCATGCCATGCAGAAGTGCAGCTCCAGACCACCCAGGAGGGACGTAACTTGGCATGGAAGGACAGTACGGGGTAATACAGGGTCGGTCGCAGGCGGCGGTCAAGGCTGCGAGAGGCTAAGATTATCCTGCTGGGTGTGTTTGGTGTCAGGCAAATCCTTCTCCGTCCACCTCCTCCTCCTCTTGTTCTTTGTACTAACAACTCCCCATTCTTTCCTTTCATTTTTTTTGTTTTTTCTGACACGCAGCTCTTCAACCGCTCTCAGATTGTTCCTTCAACTCCTTTAAATCGCCGTCACGCACAGAAATCCTGGTTTCACAACAGCCAGACTCACAAGAGCTCCTTGCAAGTGAAAGGCGGCGCTGTTAGCAGGTTCTGGTGGAACCACTAACTTGGACCTTTCACTTCAACAGTGGACAGTCTCTTGGGGGGTGGGGGGAGAGGGGGCATACTAGACCCCACTCCAGAGCCACACAGAGAGTGACACTGTCTTGAAAACTCTTGGATGAAGTACCTTATACAGTAGTGAGAGGATAGTGATGCTCGTATCATTGAGGGCCCTTTACTTATGCTTGTTGAGACTGGGGGGGCAACCCTAATGCATCCCCCCCACTTTCATTACAAAGTTAAAGACAGATTACGCTTGAAAATTCCTCCTTGACGCACATTTTTTAGAGATGGGGGTGCGACGGAAAGAATTTCTGAATATCAAAATTTAAAAAACTTCAACATTTTCTCTCCTTTCCCCCCCACGCCAAGCATTCCCATGTAGGGTGTTAGGGTTTTTGTAAGGGGTGATGATCTAGCCCTCCAGATGGACAGAATTTAAGTGTTTTCACATGAAGACTGATAACACAGGAATAGAAGAAAATTCCCAGCATGCTTTGTAGACAGGAGTTAATGAAAGACTGCTACTGTTCTGGTAATTATATAAAATATATCAAATGAGTATGCAAGATCATGTCAGATATCAGATCTGTTCTCTCTTTTGCCCCAACTGGTCAAGACAGACAACCATCTTCCAGGAGTTTGGGTCTAGACGAGGTTTCTGCCTGTTAAAAGGAAGTTTTTCCTGGCTACTGTTGGGTTTCTCTAAATAGGCTTCAGGACTGGTTTAGACCAGCTCTATATGTAAAGGGCCATGAGGTGACTTCTGTTACGATTTTGCGCTGTATAAATTAAATTTGATGATTTGATCTGTCACTATTTAATAACGGCAGCAGCACCAGGCCTGGCTAGAACCAGAATACTTTCATTTGACCAAACCAGGAATCTGATCCGATTCCCAGCAGGAAAGAAATCTGCTGCCAAACTGCTGCGGGAGCGAGTGACCCGACGGTTGTAGAAACGTCTGAGATAATTATCCTGAACCAGAATGTAACCGATCTGCTGATGACGTGACGAGTGGCGTCCCATTTCCTGGATACGGATTTCAACCGCTACCCCCTCGTTACTGTGTTTTGACGGGCGAGTCAAGAAAAAAACAAGGGGTTAGTTTTGGAGGAGTTGGGATTGGGTCCGATCCCATTGCTGCTCTAGAGTTAGGGAGCAGATAACAGAGATCCAGGGGAGAGTTCATTTGTGTTTTATTACTGCTGCCTCCAAATGCCTCGGCCATTTTAATATACAGCAGCTTTGGCTTAATTAGTTCTGTAAATAAGCTTCCAGTCGGTGTGTCACAGACTTTTTGCAAAGTGATAAACAGTGTTGGGGGATTAAGTTACTCTGCTATTAGCATGGAGAGCTCTAGACTTTATTGGAGACACTACCGGCCATCAAAGTCCTGCTGTTTTGGCTTCGGGGAGGAAACAAAGAATCTGGTATTGGTGATGTAACCGATCACCTCAGTGGACATTGTAAACAGCTCCAACAGTAATACCGTGGGGTTTGCAACCGGAGACGGCCATTGCCACACGACATGTGTGCTTTGAAAGCACTTTTGCATGTGGACTGAAGGGAATTCATCAGGAGTGTGTGGTTGCAGAGGTTTAGTACATGAGGTTTGGAACGAGGCAGCGTGCAGTTTAATCAAGTTCTCCTTTTGAATAGCCATCTTTCTTACGAGGGAAGGAGAAAGATTAAGTCTTTGTCCTTCGGGATTACAATGTCACTTGTTTTAAGATAGCAGATGTTTTGATTGCAGCGTTGGGGGCTTATCAAAAGTTAAAGCTCAAGGCTTTGTGTGCTTTTCCCTCAGCTTGTTTGTATTCTCCCAGTTCATCCTTGTCGTTGGAATCGTCTTAGCACTAATTCAGTCCTGAAGATTAGGTCTTGAGTTGATTCAGTCGTGAATCTGAAATGCCACCAAGACAGTTAAACATATACGTATTGAGAACTGCTCCCACGTTATTTTCTTTTCTTTTTCATGACTTCTCCATCGGTGACGGACAAGCAGCTGTAAACTCATGTCGACCACTTAACCGTTGACTCTGTCAGCTGACGTGTTCTTTCACACGATGTATATCAAACCGAACCGAGACGTGAAACTCAGGTAGTAACTCAGTACCATCCAGAGGTATGCAACCTTTACTTACCCCCTGACGACCCTGATTCATGCACGTCCTGGAGGATAGCGATAGAACAGAACCCTATCACTGCAGTTTGTGGCGCATATTAGGAGTTTGGGTCCTAATGCATCCTGCTGGATGCATTAGGACCCAAACTGCTGTAGCTTAGCTGATTCGTTCCTCTCCATGTCTTGTCGTGATGTTCAGTCTGGGTTGTTGCTTTTCATCTAAACTTGTTTTTTAGTCTTGCACTGATGACATAAAGTGGGTGGGGTCATCCAACACCTGTCAACTATCTATACAAGCTAGTTTTAGGCTATGCTAATTAGCTTTCCACCTTGTAATTGGCTAACTGGCATTGTATTGCAATCTGAGTTAGCGACTAACTTCACTGCTAACAAACCTTAATAGAACTAGCTTAGCTTTGTGTTTCTTCTTTATTATCATTCGCCTACTGGCAATCTAGCGATTCCTGTGAGTCAGTTGACAACTTCACCCCCTATTGGACTTGGTTTGAACTACAATTAGCTTGAGCTACTTTGAATACCTGATATGAAACATCAGCTAGTTCTTTTACCTTGAGCTTGTTATGTGGTCTCACTAGCAGGTGGTTACGAACAGTTTATCATTCAAATCGCGATGAATCACCCCCCTCCCCCCACCCCCACATGGGGACTGTAGATACTCATACACATGCAGAGAGCGACAGTGTGCTGTACGCCAGTACACGGGGACCCACGCATTGATACACACATCAAGAGAATAAATATCGGTGGAAAGGTCAGGGTGAATTTTATCTCCACAAACAGGCAGGAGAAAGCAGAGCACCGCAGATGAAACAGAGGGACGCCGCTAATCCAAAACACGTTAAACGTTACAGTCTCTGACAATATCACGACGTCTTAGCATTGTCGTGTGTCATTGCCGTGGCATTGATGTGTCAATCCTGACGCCGCCGTGATATCCAGGATATGTTTCTGGGTTTATTCCAGTCCATACTGGAATAAACCCAGTATGGGTTTTGAATTCTCTGGAAACATCAGAATTGTGTTGGCACATCTGGATTTTATAAGTAGACGTTTTCAAGATTGGTCAAAGTAAATGTGAAACATCTGTCATGAATCCGATCCAGTCTGACCAGCAGCTGTTATCAAGATTCTACAATTTTTCAATCAAAGCCGCTGTTCCACATGGGTTTTTAGCGACATTGTTCTATTGTACGGGAGGCGGTCCTGTTGCATCATCAATCACTAAGTAGATAAAGCAGTTCTCACCTAATAACTATCAGACTATATTAACAGCAACATAACAGCTTGAAGCATATGGACTCTGCAGCAGCAACTGCGTCGCCATTTCTTGTTCCTTCTGCAGCTGAGCCCTTTCAAACTATTGTCTAGATCTGCACATACACTTATTTAAACCTCCTCTTCCAGCATAAACAAAAACAAATTCCATCAAATTGGTGTTTGGTCTATATGATAAATCTGCTTTTAGTTGTGCTGATTTGTTATTATAAAAGAAAATCCCTGGTATCCAATCCGACACAGTAATTTATTGCACAAATTCCATTTGGTTGGCAATTTAGAGACACAAAGGCTGCGAAAGTACAACATAATGGTAAATATTGTAAATCAATCTGACGAGTTTAAATAAACACAGGGCTGTATGGTAATTGCACAAAGATAATAGCGCTAATTTGTGTATTCTCAGATGTTTTTGTTGTCTCCGCGGCATAAATGATTTTCTCAGTGTGAGACTCTTATTAATGCACTGGCAAAAAAAAGGCACCAAAATAGACATTGTTAAAGGGAATGTGTAAGTCGTCCAATTAGCACATCTAGATTTGAACTGTTAGAATGATAATAAGAGAATAATAGAGCAGAAAAATGATTGTGTGTGTGTGGGCGTCATGTGCACGAGTGTGTGTGTGTGTGTGTGTGTAGATGCCGAGCCGCCAGCGCCTTCCCTTGTGTTAAAGAGCTTTGTGTTAGCCTGCTTGTAGGATTATGTGCAGGCATTAACAGCCTAGTCAGACGAGTCTGGCTCTCGCCCAGGGAGAGTCGGTCCAACATGTTCATCCTCCATTTAAGGAGACTGTTAGCTGATGAAGATGTGCACATGCGAGACCGAAGATAAAGGAAAGCGGTGACCCAACTCATTAGCCCTCCTTGATTTAATATATTGACACTCGGATACAAATAATTCCATTTAGTGGACCCTATCGGCGGGGGAGGGAGGGATCAATTTAATTACTTATGAAATGTGGCTTCTTGTCAGGAAGCAGAAGAAATGCTGACGTTAAACAAAGTCGTGTGCAATTTAAACAATGAAGCCATCACGGCCCCGTTAAAACTTAATGACGCAGGGAGAGGTGTGAGGGATGGCGGTGGCGGTATGCAAATGAAACAGTTGAAACAAATTCCAGAGTTGATTCTGATTGGGTCATTTCAACACGATTGAAATAAAAAGATGAGTAATTTAAGAGAACACGAGATTTAAAAAACAACAAAACAAAAAAAAAAGCACCTTTATTGACTTTCATCTGATCAACCAATGAAACGCGTTGGTTTTCTCTCAATCAGGCCGTTCAATCATGGATCCATTCAATCCGTGATCCAAACTAGCTTTGCACGGGTCGGGACAGTCACCGGAGATCAACGAATCAGGGAATGAATCCATTCTGTTGTTAGAATCACCTGCGTGAAGGCGTTCCCCCCCCCCGTACCCTGAGCCCTTGTTGGGGAAAATACCAGTGGAGGGAGAACACATCCTCCACTGTGATGCTGCTTTACTCCCCACTCCCTCCATGGGACTGTGTTTTCTCTGCTAACGCTGTGCAAACGGTTTTGTCTTTGCGTTGGCTCTCGGGGGCCGCCGTCTTCGGCGGTGTCAACGGGCTCCACTGTGTGCAGGCGGCCGGCACGGAGAAAGGACCGAGTGTTTTCTTAGGGTTGGGGTGGAAAAGCAAAGCCTTCAGCCCCCTGCCCATGTAGAAAGAGTGTTTTTTGTTTTTTGGGGGTTGGAGGAAAGTTCACACACAACAAAGGAACTATTTTGTTCAATATAGAATTTGTTTCTAATTAGGTTTGTTTTCTATAGGTAAGGTGTGTAAAGTAAGTAACTCCAACACATAATTCAGTCTCGATCTTGTTTGTCTTTTCATTAAATGAGGATATTTGACGGAATGTGGTTTTTTCTATGACCCCAGCAGCTTTGGGGTCCCTCTATGATGCCATACCAGCTAGTGGGTGACGAGCTGAGATTGATATTTTTGATAAAATCCTTCTTTTCAATCAAAACAAGCACAATTTGTTGCATGCACACAACACTCTAAACCTACAAATGCATTTTAAAATCATGCATGATGCAAAAAAAAAAAAAACTTCCTCCACTGACTTCACAGAAACAAAACCCCTTAAATTCCATCAGGCTGCATGAATTCTAAAGGAGCCAGGAGGAATGATGGGGACAGGGCTGGAGTGCAGGGATTTGAGGTGGGGGGTGTTAGGTGGGTCAGAGGGTGGGACTACCCTTCTTTCAAGCTTCTCATCGACTTAATATAGACATATTGGAATGGCTGTTGTCCAAGAGGGCTTGTTTGACTGTGTAAGGAATTAGTGGAACAGGAATCATCTCCTGCTCGTTCCGTCTGGATGGCCTGACCTTGCTCAGCGTCTGGGATCGCTGTATTTTATCCCCAATGGCTCTCAAAGCAGCAGCAAACAGTGGCGGCTGTTGGGTTTCAGAAAGAGGTAGGAAGTCAGGAGAACAGTCGGAGGCGCGACCGGGACATGTGACCTGAACACCTATATATTTCCCCTCTTGCTTTCCAGCATCCAGACGTTCATTCAGGTGCTGGTCCTAATGGATCAGTCAATTTGTCTGATTACCAATACCCAGACAAACCCAAACACTATCACATCTCTGCTCGATCAATATGTGTGTCTGAACTGTTCCTGCTGTCCAGCATTGGAATAGTTATAAATTCACTTTTTTGATTAAAGTCGCTGTTAGTCTTACTGTGGTTGTACAAGTCTCTCTGTCTTTTTCTGACCTCACCAGAGGCTCCACCCACCTAAAATTCACTTCTTTTAAGGCTCATGTGTCAAACTCAAGGCCCGGGGGCCAAATGTGGCCCACACAAATGCCAACAACACCCCAGTGACCCCACGAGAAAAGGTCAGAGTGTCTAAAAACAAATAGGTCAAACTGTTCTACTACATTTCCCACAATGCAGTATTTCAGCCCATTTCAACTTTGACAAAAACATTTTGAACAAACTTCTGTTTGCTGTTATTTTTCTTTATTCATTGATAGTTTGATCCTTGATTGATGGAGTTCTATGGGTTTAATAACCTGACAAATTAAAAGGATTTAACAGAGAAACAATTTTTTTTTAATGTGTAACTGTAATGTTTCTAACTTGAATAAGTAATAAATTCAAAGTTATTTAACATTAAGGAGTAGTTACATTTATTTTACATTTCATTGAGTTACATTTAGTTACATTTATTAGTTACATCTGGCCGTTTGAGCACAACCAAACGACGCACAACCTTTATTAGAGGACTAACACGTTCATGGTTTCATAGACGGAGGGGAACCTGCAGCCAAGGCTTCATCGGCCCAGAAGTTCTTCCGCTGAGTGATTTTCCTTCTAGTTAGACCCAGAACAGCGTGCGCCGGCGGGCTGCGGCTCAGCGGCGTGTGTTAAAACATCTCCCGCTGTCTGGTGTCAGTTTTACTACGTGTGCTGCTGCTGGGATGGAGCCACACTTGCCAACTTCCTCAAGATCTCTTGCTCTTTAAATTGATCACAAAAGGTGATTTCACAGGCGTACGGTGTGGAGGGCACTGGGGTGGTGGTGGTGGGGGGGTAAGGTGTGAACTAACAGGTCTTACGGAAACAGCAGGAGTTCATCCTCCCTGAGAGAAATTACACAACCCTGAGGAGGAAACGTTAGTGAGAACTGCGGGTCTGAAAGCGGCTGAAGTGATTTTATTAAAATGAGAATCATGAATCCGAACGGGGACTAATGTTTCTGCAAAAACAACATCATAATGGAAAAGATGCGTGGAAGTTTTTGCTATAAGAATATGGTATTTGCCCCCCCCCCCCTTTTTTTTTTGTTCTAAAATGGTTAATTCGGATTTATTCTGTTGGAAATCTGTTTCTTTCACGTCGCAAACCTTTAGGTGGAAGTGTGTTTTTCTGTGCGTGTGGGGGTTCCAGAGGGGGTTTCCAGACCTCGTGGGGGGGCTTCAGGGCAGGTAGAACAGACTGTGAGGAACATGGGTGTTGACGGGTGTCCAAGTAAGAGCTGAAATGCGCTGTACATCTCCATTTGCAGCGATCAGGAGCGTTGGAGGTGGACGGACGCACAATAACTACAAAAAACACCACATTGACTGAAGATGTTTTTTTCGCAATTTGTTACGAATCAGAACAAAAACTAATCCTTAATCTCGAATATTTAAAAATAACCGCATTACCCACGTATGTGTATGTTTCCTTCTTGCAGGCGAGCGGCGAGTTGCTTCTATTTATCAAACGCCAGCGTCTCCTTGAGAGCGAAACAGATTGCGCGCTGGCCTGATACAGACTTCATCAGGTCATCTGAATTGATGATACAATTTGTGAGGCGGCTGAGTTCCCCCAGAAACCTCTGTTGGAGTGCTTGCTGGCAGAGACGGGAACCTCAGCCAAGTCTGTCTGACTGATCACTACAGATGCTCCTCTTCAAGTATTCCGAGTCAGATCCTTAGTGCCGGGTCTTGGGGGACAAACAATAGCACCTGTTCCTCATAAGATAACCCATTCATGTATCTTTAATGAAGCCTTGGGGCAGATGGTGTGAAATGACATTATCCAGTACTTAGCAGCGCTAAGACAAAGGAAGAGCCGAGCCAGCACAACAATGCCGCCGTATTTACGAGGAGAAGGGAGGATGCTGCCCGAGTGCCCCCTCTCACATCTGCTCCACTTCATTCTCCAACTCCTCAAGATCGTCTTGGCAAAGAACTACCCCGGGCACTCAGCCCATACATAGATAAACTTGAGAGTAACTCTTCTGGAGGTGGGGGAGGAGGGTTTGCACTCTGAAAAATATCTCTTGTGGTTTGTTTGTCTTCTTTTTTCTTTCTTTTTTGCCTTTAAAATCAAATTTTTTAGAAATGCTTTTCAAAATGATCAGGCCCCGGTGCCGTTTGGGGCAGCTCGGCTAAGCTCCACCAGTTGATGCCACCTTGAAGCTGGATTCACCTCTCTTTGACATTAGCTGCTGTGAATTAAACATTAATGTATAGAGCTCATTACCGGAAATCACAGCCATTCAAGCTCAGTGCATTTATTTCCCCCTCAATGCTCCGTCTTGCCTCGGTACGTCGTGTATATTCCGCTCCGTGTTTTAATGTAATAATGATAATAATAAAAGCTGATATCCGCGATAAAAAGATATCATTATACGTTTAGTATAGGAGGAAAATAAGTGCAAGTATCTGAAATATATACACCTTGAATAATCAGGTATGTAAATGAACGTCGCGTTTGTATTATATTAGGGAATTACGTAAAATATTTGGAGAATATTTCAGAGATTTTTTTCTTCCACGTGATTCTTAATGGCTTTTTTCTTCCTTCATCTGATGTCAAAAAAGGTTAAAAGGTCAAACTTCATCACCTGGAGACAAAGACTGGAATATTTGACAGTCGCTAATTTTATTTTATTTTGTAAAGTGTGACTTTTACGACCTATAAATGTTCGTCACACACACATTCACACACACTCCATCTGGTTTTACAGTCCTGATGCAGACAGAGAAACGCTGTGTTCCCCAGTGCCCCCCCCCCCACCACCACCACCCCGTCTGTCACTGGCCCTACCTCATGTCGTGACATTAATTATTGTGTTTTTCCATATGTTCCATACATGCAAGGCCAAGATTCATCTCTCACCCATTGGGCGCTGGACCCTCCAAACACAAAGCCATGTTTGATTTAAGGTCATTTGTCGTCGTCTCCGTCAACATTTCTCTTTCTCCAGCAGCAGCACTTTTTTATAAAGGGTTACTTTTGGAAGAATCACATACTTTCCCATTCTCCCATAATGCACTGTCTGCACTTACACTTCTGCAAAAGCTCAGTAGACATAAAATCCTTCTATTTATTTAGTTTTCAGTTTAGCTCTGCACCTCTGGACAGATCAATAAAGTGGTTTTGAGTGGGTTTACTGTGCTAGCTACGAGTGAGTACTTCGATGAAGGGTCCACGGGGTGGGGGTTGGGTGGGGGTGGGGTGGGGGTGGGGTTTGACAGTGGAGATTATAGCAGACCTGAGCCAGAACCTGGGGGAAAAGCCGTTGCTTTGAGCAGGTTGATTTCATACCCCAATGCAGCAGCGGTAATTGCACCCAGGCCCCCGTTTTTTATTGCGAGCTGATTTTAGGGAGGGGGTAAATGGAGAAACATTCAGCAAAGTGTTTATTTTGGTTGGGTGGGGGCGGAGGGTGACCTTTATTAACCCATTTTCCAGGCAGGTTCCCCTGAGGTGGCCTGACTCAGTGCTGGTTTAACCCTTGAGGGCCCTGGTAGCCGCGCTGCTACCCATCATTGAGTTTCAGGAAGCGGAGAACGACAGTCAGACTGGGCCTTGCAACATGTGTGCAAAGCCCCCCCACACGCCACTTTTGAGATGCGAGATACTCACCCATCCGACACATACACACACACACACACACTCACACACACACGAAATTCTGCAGCTACGTGTCAGCTAGCCGCTATTTTACAACCATCACTCTAAATTACACAATTTTCCGCACTATAAGGCGCACTAGATTATAAGGCGCACCTTCAATGAATGTCCTATTCCAAAAAAAAATTTCACATACAAGGTGCGCTGGATTATAGAGCTCAACGGATTATAAAGCACATCTGATTATAATGCGCACCTTCAATGAATGGCCTATTTCTAAAACATTTTTCATATATAAGACACACTGAAAATGAAAGGCTTTTAGGTGTGGCCTTATAGTGCGGATAATACTGTCTGTTTTGTCTGATAATTGATCCAGTGTGTCCCTTGCAGACACAGGAAACTATTCCCGCACCTGTGTGACGCGTTCAGCTCCCGCTTTGCTAACATGCTAACAGCGTCGAGGCTATCGCTGAGCGTTTCTCGCCGTCCAGCGCGTTGCTGCCTGCATCCGATGCTGGAACAGCGTGCGCACGCGGGGGGCCTTTGATGTACCATAGAGACATGGCGGTCCGGATTAAGAGCTGGTGGGGGCACACGAGGGGCCGCCCCAACCGCTGAGCCCCCTGTCAGCACGCGTTAAAAAGACCTGTGATCTGGCCTCCCCCGACCCCCCCAGAGCGGGCCTGTGTACCATGACTACGCTTAGGCCTCTCTCTGATCTCCACTTCCTGTCTGTTCAGCAGGTACAGGGTCACGTGTCTCCTGTCATGATCCCCATCTTTCCACACGACCAACGCGCTCTGGCGGCAGCGGCCGCTGCCCAGCAAGGCTTCCTCTTCCCCCCGGGGATGTCGTATAAACCAGGTATGCTCTTTTACGTCTTTTTACAGAGAAAAAAAGTGATTTTAAAGTTTTCAACGACACACATCAACAGGTACACACCTGATTTATACTGGCGGGCTCTGAACCCGGTGCCTGGGAATGTTCTAGTCCATGTGAAACAATAGAAATGAGTTGAGGAGCAAAGGAATGTAAACATGTCTTCAACATGGAATCATCTTTCAGGAGTGAGCTGCCTGTCATTTTTTCTCCAAGTATCTCCTGTTGAAAATCAAATAACAAAGTCAAACTATCGGTTTAAGAAGAAAAGCAACTCTCACAATTGGATGAAATGTTTGTTTCTCCAAATCCAGTAATTAAAATACAATCATACTGCAGATAGTTGGATAGTTGGGAGTGATAAACAGGTTTTCCTGCACATGGAGGCAGTTTTCACTGCCTGTAACAGCTTGTCTTGTTCTCTGCCTTTGTCTTTTAAATTGAGAAGAAAAGCGCCGCCCTTGACATTCAAAAATAAATCTAATCATTGCAACATGTCGACTGATGTCGTGCCAGAGCGGTAACTTCACACGCCTTTGTGTCTTTGTAAAAATTAAAGATGCACAAGCTCAAATAAAGAAAAACAAAAACATCCACTTGAAGCTAACTCAACTGACTTGCTCCCAGGATCAAGAAATTTCTATTAACTATTCAAATTAAAGTGAGTTTGTGCGTGTTTTCCTTTAAATTTCTATCAAAGACAAAAAGATTTATGAATCAGACAAAAATAATTCAAAAAACAGCACCAGAAACAACTGAAAAACGGAGTGACAAAACGGCAGGAAGTCAGCAGGTTCTCAGCAGAACATTAAAAGGTGTGGTCGTGCAGTTAATGAATTAACTATAAAACCACAAGACGAAAAAGAATGTCAGCTGCTTTGGAACTGTGGAGCCATGACAGCTTAAACAAAGTGCCTGAGGGGGAGTCTTTTACCAGTGTGCTTTCTGCAATAGGTTTGACATGGAAAATGTTTTAGTTCAAATAACAGGAGCTATTATGGAGTCATGGTCAGGGGTCGCCGTGTGCGCGGCTCCTGCATAATTCATGAGTTCGCCAAGAAATAGCAAAGGGGGCTCCGAAAATTACTCTTGTAGTTGGAGAGGTATTTCACAAACATCTATTATTTCCGCCGTCGAACACAATATACACATTAAATCCAGGGAGGACAATGTTATCGCCACCACCTGGGGGGGATACAGGATGATGCGATGTCCTTTCTCCGTGGAGTGAGTGGCCAAGCATTCACTCCCAACACTAAGACACACTAATCTGATGTTATCGTGATGAGACAGCTCTCAGGGACCGCCGCTTATGACCCCTGGGCCCCCGTGGTGCTCACATGGCAACAGAGTCATTCTGGTGCGGCGGTGGTAAGTCATCAAACGTGTGCTGGCTGTGCTCAATGGCCTGGTGGTGCATGGTGGGTAAGCACAGCCACACAAGCAGCAGCTCATCTTTTAAACAAATAGACACGAGCTGGACTTCCACGACTTCAGGAGGACCCTGCCGTCTTTGGGGCTCCTCCGCTGAAGAGACATCAAGCTAACGGTTTTATGTTTTAGAAGATATTGAAGACGTGCGTTTTATCCCGACACTTTTTGGTGACACAATCGCATTTTGAAGCGAGCAGAAAGCAAAATCGAGTTTGAAACTCGTTCACCCACGTCCGTTGACCTTCTGTGGATCCATGACATTTTTGCCCCCACATGAGCGACACCGATGTCACATTTACCAACCAATCAATCAATCAAGTTTTATTTATGTAGTGCTTAATCATGGCAACAGACATTTCAAAGCGCTTTAACAGACACAAAAACCCAACTGAACCCTCCAGAGCATAAACGACAGTGGTGGGAAAAACTCCCTCATTGAGAAAGAAACTCCGGACAGGACCTAAACTTTTGGGCGGTCATTCGCCTTGACCTGTTGGGTGGAAAAGAAATAAAAGGAAGATAAGGACAGGGTAAGAGAAAGAGAGAGAGTGGCAGATAGGCCAGATACAGTCTGGCCTATCTGCCACCCCCTCCTTCTTTAAAAAACCCAGCATCCCTTCTCCGGGCATAGGAGCAGTCTCGTCCAGTTGAAAAAATAAGACGCGGTTTTAAACGTCATTCTCTTCCGATAATGACGCTAACCTGGCCCTCCGCCCGTCCTGCTGGCGTCTGGTGCCTCCAACCCAACTGGAGACACCCAGACCTCGGAGACCCCCTCGGAGGTCGCAGCGGCCTCCCTCGCCCTCCCCAGGTTTCACATGACATCCGAAGACATGGAACCATTTTTTATTCTCCAATCGTACGTCACAGACAGAAGGAAAGTGATGCCAAAAGGAGGAGGTGTAGAAATAACCACAGCAGCCCCCCCCCCTCGACTAGCGCAGCGCTATTTGAAACCACTTCTGCTGTGTGATTTTATTTGCTACTAAATGGGGATTGAATTTCCGCGGCCTGTATCACATTGTGCTGCGCTGCACAAGATTGCAAAGTGAGGCTAGCGGGCGGGGGCAAAGTGAAAGAGAAGGTATATACATTTACCTTGTCTGTGGCTTAATGGCTCCATATGTTTGTGAGGAGAAGTGACAGCCAGAAGTGGGGTCTGAGCGAAGGCCAACTACCCCTCCGACCCCCCATCCCCGCTCCCACTGTGCATCCCGCCTCCCCTCCCGCCTCCTCCTCCAGACACATGCTTCAACCCCCCCCCGTCTCACCGGGGCTGTTCTGTCTGTCTGGACGAGATGAGGGGGGGTGTCTGGTGCTCCGTCATACAACCCCCACCCCCAGTGTAATATCACTCACATAGCAGGCATTTTTATAGCGGGCGGTAATGAATAGCACTGCTATATGGAGACCGATGCATCCTTGTTTGTGATACGTGAGATAAGAATATGTGTGTGTGTGTGTGTGTGTTTTTTAAACCTTGTTATTGTGACTGCACACTTGTTCCAACCAGTTCTCGTACAAGTGCTTTCACTCGCCTGCCAAAGCTATCACTCAGAAACAATGCACTTCTGAACAAAAGCCAGACAAGTCGGCAGCTGTAGCGCTGCCTGAGAGAACACGCTCCTTACGTAATCGCTAACCGACGAGCACGAGAGGTGGCGGGTCACGTTCGCTGACTTATTTATCATTTATTCCCGGCGAACCTGGATTGTAGTTGTCATGGTATTTTCTCATACTACAGTGATCCCTTGTTCCTTGCGGTTAATGCGTTCCAGGAACCACCTGCAGAAAGCAAAATTCCGCAACAGAGCAACAAGCTATTTTATTATTTAGGGTAATTTAAACGTTTCTGAACCCTCCCCATACTGATATTAAACCACCTCATATCTGTATTACCTTTAAAACACTCTGATAGACTGTTTGAAGCACTTTTGTGTTTCACGGAAGTGCGCTGCGCTTCCTGAGTCTCGAAACGCAGCGCACTTCCAGATGCT
Organism: Antennarius maculatus; assembly: GCA_013358685.1. Classification (NCBI taxonomy): domain Eukaryota; kingdom Metazoa; phylum Chordata; class Actinopteri; order Lophiiformes; family Antennariidae; genus Antennarius; species Antennarius maculatus. Next base: position 12,672,461 of record CM023606.1, read on the forward strand.
GTCAGCCAATAGGATGCATGTACGGTATCACATGACTGCGTACTACAAAAACACAATGTAGTGAAGCCGTGCATCTTGAAATCTTGAAGCGCAAATACGCGAGGGATTACTGTAATCCTCAACTTTTGTTGATGCAGATGTTTGGGCTCGGAGCTGAGACTTCTTTGCCACATCTCCGTGGCAACGCAAGGCTCAGGGATCCGTGTTGGCACTTGTCTGGTCGCCGTGGGTCAACTCATTGTCTGAACCTGTGCGCATTGTTGTCTCTCTTTCTGTCTGACAGGTGATAACTACCCCGTGCAGTTCATTCCATCCACAATGGCAGCTGCAGCAGCATCAGGACTCAGCCCCCTCCAGCTTCAGGTATGTACGGTCCCACGACAAAGAATGCTAAGGACGCCCGCCAAGCCCAGGGCAAAAAAACCAAAAAAACAACAGGGGGATGGCTAAGCAGCTGTACGCTAAGTAATGAGCTGCACACTAAATAATCCTGAAAGCCTCCAGCTCACGTACGCTTATCACCTTACATATGTAATTTATCCCATTTTATAGAGGAGTTATCCCCACTGGCTCCAGCAGACACAGGAGTTAGGAAGATAACAGTTATTAGAGGAAATGAGAATCACTTGGCTTTGCTTTAATCGTCTGCCAGTGAATTTATCAGGAGACAATTGACTGTGTGAGCAAAGAATCTCCCTCCGTAATGTTTCTTTTACACGAGTGAGAGAAAACAAATAACCAGAAGGGGAACGAGCACGACGCAACTCCGATGGGCTTGGGAACACTCCAGGAAGACTGGAAACGCAATTCTTTTCACCGAGACAAAGGTGGCAACACCTGGAATTTTCTTGGGAATGCGCGTCTTTGTGTTTGTAAAAGCAAACTCATGATTTGTTGCACAAAGCCAGGCTAAGCCGCAAAAAACGTTGGGATAGGCTCCAAGCCCTACAGGCTCCTCCAGGACTTTTCCCACGTAGCTGAACTCAGGTCAGGGATTAACCCGAGGCAATAATGTGTAATACAGATAATTATCTGTGCTCCGTCCTCACTACTGTTATATCGCCATGCCTCTCGGGCCCCCGTGTGCGATCTTTGTCTCCAAATTGGTCGTAATGAATCCATGGCCGACTCTCAACCTGCTTTAAATAATAGAAACACACAAACAGAAGCCGAACAACAAGTGTGTCTGCGCTCCTGCTGTTGCATCAGTTGCTTTTTTAAATATCAGTTACAGTTCCAGGGTAATTACAGGGTCTATTTGAGACGGGAATCAATGCCGATCTTTGGAAACAAAAGAGGGGAAACAAAGGATTAAAAGGAATCTTTCCTAACATGTGGTTAAGCGGTTGCAGCGGCTTCGCAACAACAGCAGAGACTCGCTGAAAGCTGCAAACGTGTGATGCCGAAGAGTGAAAAAAACAACAACAAGATCAAACAAGGGGAGCTGGAGCGTGAGCGACTGTCACTGTACATGCAGCATTGGTCTTACCCCCCCCGAGCGCCGACAAGCGCCGGCAAGTTGGAACAATGCTTGGGAAGAACACGCAAGGCGTGGAAAGAGTCCACTCGTATTTTAAGATGTGTGTCCATGAGAGACGTGGGTGTTTTTAGAGGGAGGTCAGATGAAGTGGTGGTGGCGGGGGTGATTAATTCTGATTATGTGTGTAACCCTGGGAAGGGGCAAAACAGAGCCTCCTAGACCATGACTCTGCTGACCTTTACTTAACACAGTAAACAAAAAAGAGGAGCATATTACATTAATTGAAGTCTGTCAGGCTGTCACATATTCTGCCTGCTGGCTGCTATTTACCCTGCATAGAGACTCCCCTTAAAACAGCAAGGCAAGTCAAACATGCCCTTTTCTCCATAGCTGGGATAAACAAACCATGTGACTGCCGCCACTTCCTCTACAAAGCACCGCCAAGTCGGCTGTGATTAAAAACATTGCATCGGGCCAGACGTTGAATTAAGTTGGTGGAAGTGTCCTCGCCTCTTTGAGCAATAATAGTACCGAAAATGGAAAGTGGATTCAGTGTGTGTGTGTGCGTGTGTGTGTGTGTAATGGGGAAGAGGTCATAAGTACAAACGAAGCAAATGAAACGACTCACAAACAAACAAGCTGGTAACCTGTGTGGTTATTAGTTGAACTAAATATTTATTCTTCTGTCCAGTATTATTGTGGCGCAACTTTAAAAACCTCGTTTTTGATGGTTTGGGTTAAAAAAAGACAAACATATACAGGTAAACATCAATCAATCAATCAATCAATTTTTACTTATACAGCGCTTAATCACATCTGAAGACATTTCAAAGCGGTTTACAGATAGAAAGCCAACAATGCCCTCCAGAGCAAGCATAAGCGACGGTGGCGGGGAAAAACTCCCTCATTGAGGAAGAAACTCCGGGCAGGACCCAGGCTCTGGAGGGCGGTCATCCGCCTTGACCTGTTGGTTGGGAATGATACACTTCAATAAGATCTTCAATGTAAGATGGAGCCTTACAGTAGAGAGCCTTATATGTGATAATGAGGGCTTTGAATTGTATTCTATAATTAATCGGGAGCCTATGAAGTGACGCTAGAACAGGAGAGATGTGCTCTCTCCTCCCAGTTCGAGTCAGTAAGCGGGCAGCTGCATTCTGAACTAACTGGAGAGTCCTAATAGAGGAGCTAGAACAGCCCGATAATAAGGAATTGCAGTAATCCAATCTAGAAGTAACAAAGGCATGAATGATTTTCTCTGCGTCTTTAAAGCATAAGAAATTTCTAACTTTAGAAATAGAAAGTGAAAGAAGGCTGTCCGGGATACAGACTTGATATGAGAATCAAAGGATAGATCTTGATCAAAAATCAATTAGATTTGTATTAACCATATATTACTTAAAATGCATTAATAAATAGAGTTCAGTACAGAACTGGGAATGGTTATCTACAGTTTAGCCTGGACACAAGTTAATTGGACTTACATCATTTTTCAACTTTGGTCTTTTTTTGACTTACATCGCTTCTCTTGGATCCGAGGTCTACATATAAACTCATTTAACCCTTCACTCCTGAGCTTTTTTCAGTTTTTTCATTTATTCCACAAGCCTTTAAACTTTCTGTTCAGTTTCACCTTCTCCTCTCACGCGTATGGCTGAATAAGCTGCCCCCCCAATTACAACCTCAATTCCTGTCAGCCACATGGCAAGGTATAATTTTCATCCATTTACTCCGTTTAGATTTTGCATGATATGAACCTTAAAAAATGATCTTATTGGAAGAATTAATTCCCACAATGGTGCAGGGGTAATGCGATCAGCCATCCAGTCAGAGAGGCAAGCCCTTCTGTCAGTCTTAATGCTGACCACGAAGCCTCCTCACATCTCCTCTGTCATAACAATCTGCGCCCCCCCTCAAAACACCCCCACATTCCTCACTCTTTCTATGCAAGCGATGGAAACCCAAGGCGGTAACAAAGGCTTAGAGCTGATGGATGTAAATGAATCTTCGCAGATGCGTTTCAGTGTTGGAGACTGTAATTTGCTTGTCAATACAGGCTGGTAGCATCGCTCCGGAGGCTGCCAGTATGCGAGGGGCTGTCACCAGGCGCTGCTGTACCACAGGGCAATTTCAGTCAATGTTTCCCTGACAGATTGGCTCTCATCCTCAAGTCACAGGAGGGGAAGTGGGTAAACCTATCCCGGCGCGACATGCCCCTCTTCATTAGCACCCACACAGGGCCGGGATGAGCCCAGCACCGGCAGGAAACAATGGCTCCATCCTGCTTGTCCTTCCCTGATTACAACTGACACCTCTCACCCAACAGAGGAAATTGTTCTCGGGGTGCGCTGCAATCTGTCCCGACACCCACGATATTCAATCCAATGAAGAGACAAGAGGGGAATACATCTCTTAATTCCACAAAAGGTTTTTCTTTTTTTCTGTTTCGGATGGCGCTTACTGTGTTGTTGGCGCGCCACTGCTTGCATCAGTGGCCAGGTGAAAAACCATTTTACTTAAGGCCAATATGAACTTAATATATATCATCCAACCTTGTTGTAGAACCACTAGACTGAAAGAGGACCTCTGAGAAAGTCCTGCTTTCTATCAGTGGAAGCAAATGTTGGGGTTGAGACTCTTGTTTCCAATTTCTCACACACAAATTAAATCATCTGGTGGTTTCTTAATTTGTGTATTTGTTATTAAATGCCTCCTATTCTCCTTGCGATTATTAGATATGTTGTTACTCTCGCTCTTATCTCTCCAGACTAATCTTATCCTCACGTTTTCAAGCCGCTTTATTCACCACTTAATGCAAAGATCACACGGTACGCCACATTTGCCATGGCGTCTCTTCAGGCCCACAATAACCCGGGCCCGGCTCCGACTCACGCTCTTATTGTTGAGATGAAAAGAAGCCCGCATGCTCAGCGACAAATCCAAAACCAATCTCCACATCTGAAGGAGTACTCAGAGGCTCAGACGACCTGGCGTGATAAGACAGTGTTGCACATCTCCAGCAGAAAAAAACCCCCGCGTGTTATCTTTTTGTTTGGATGTGAACGCCTGTGTGGCGCAAATACGAAGAAACGGCTTCGTCGTTAGCAAGTAAAGCACTTTTTGACTTTGAAAAGAAGGAGGGTAAAGGGAGAACAGACACTGCAGAGAGCATCTGTTTCTGTGTTTATGAGATGAGCAGCTTCGTCTTTGAAGGTAACCCAGAGCAGAGCGGGCGAGGCTAGCTGCTGCGTGCGGAAGGCCGGCTAATAGGACAGCTAGGTGAGCAGCTGGATGGAGGCAGCGGTGAACAGAGGGACAGATGGACAGATAGAGTGGATAATGCAGTGAGCTGCACTGAATGGGAGGGTTGTCTCCAGGGGGGGGGCCTGGGTCTGGAGAGCCCCCTCCACCCACACACACATATGAGTTTGCATGTGCCAGAGGAAAAAAAAACATATCGGGAACTTTAACATCTACAGTGTTAAGTTAGAGAGTGGTGAGATGGACGGCAGCAGAGCAGCCCGGGTGCCAGCAGATGAGACAGATGTTGGGCCAGACTGAAAAGCATCGGCACACTGCACCAGGACGCTTTCCTCTGCTCCCGACATCTGGGCCTCGGCTGGGTCAGCCTGCCTGGTCGCCCTGGGCAATGAGCCTGTACAAGCCTTGTGGCAAACAGGGCTGGCGCTGCGCTGCCTTTTAAATGGTCTGGTGCACTGAAGCACGGTTAATGCCCTCATCTCCAGCCCAGCGCTCAGCAGCCGGGCCGGGCCGGGGGAGATCATGACACAGAAAGACAAACAGATACCCTCCAACACAAAGAGAGAGGTTTAAAAGAGCGTGACAGGCATCAGATACCGGCCCAATCACCGGAAACCGAGAGCATTTTAATCGCCATTGTGGTTTTTAGGGTAATTTGTTCGTTTTTGTTTCCACGGTCATGACGCCGCATCGTAAGAATTCTGAAAAATAACTGCAGATGTAGAAATAAAACCAGCCTCTTTGGAAAATAAAAAACCTCCAGCACTTAAATGCACGAGTTGAGGTCATGTGCGTTTCTTCCAAATTGTTTGTGTCGCACGTGGAGCTCATCTCAGTCTCCGGGTTTTTTGTTTCGCTAAATAAACAGAGCGCTGTCCGTCTTCATACTTGGGAGACGCCTAACATCATCAGCAGAGTGTGTAATCTGAGTTTAATGTCGCAGGCGGAAAAGTGAACCTCCCCATTTAACCTCTGCTGCCTCCAGAGGGCTTGTTTTTAATTACCAGAGGCTAACAGGCTGACCTTGAGCGTGCCGCGCTCACTTTGAACCCATGCTTGTTGGGATCCGCTGGGAAACGGGGGGGAATGATGGGGGTCAAGAGGAAGACCTGAGGTTTTGTGTTGCTTCTGTCTTTAGATGTTTTCCTGTTTATTACAAAGAAGGCAAACCCTTTTAAAAGCCCTACGGATGTGAACAAGGAGGCGCGAGGATGGGAACAGACTAATTAAACTTAATTATAACAAATACTGTTAAGAGAGAGGAGAGCGAAGAGGAAGAGAAACAGAAAGCTTTTACTCTTTCTTGCAGTATTTCAAGGCAGTAACTTTGAGTTTGTCACGTAATCTTTTACCCCCTTCCCGAGACAAAAGCAGATATGAAGAAGGAGGTGGGAGGGTCATTAATGGAAAGCAGACAGACGTCTTTTGGTTCAGGAGACTGGCGTCATCACAGCCGTTGATGTTTCATGAAGTTGTTTTTGTGTGTTGGGTGTCGATCCGTTCAGCCAAAGACGTACACTTACCTGATGGCACTGACCTCGTAATCAGCGCTGAAAAAAAAGGGGCACCCCAATGGCACCCGAGTCCAATCAGAGTCTAATTGTGCTGTTTTTTCTTTCCAGGATGATAAAATTGTCAGGTCAAGAACACGCCTGTTGACAAGCTAACATCTGTATGGCAGACTTAGCTTCCGTTCCTCTGCTAAGACCTGTGTGTTAGCCCAGAGTGACAGCCAATGAATGGAGACACCCCCCCTACACCAACCTCGTCTCCCCTTTCCTTCAATCCCCCCTCCCTCACCCAAAAGACACACAGAGAGCCTTTACTCCTGACATTAACAAAGTCTAGCTAAGATGAGAAGAAAATAGAGTTGGGTCCGTTCCTGTTGGGACAAAAGGCTGCTTGTGAGGGAGGTGGGGGCAGTGCTATCATTGTGGGAACATAATCAGTCTGTCATTTCCGCTGCCCATGTGCCGTTGTTATCCTCAGGTCCCCCGAAAGAATGGAGCTTTTGTGTTGACGCTCATGCGACAGCGATAAAGTTTCTTACAGAAGCATGTATGTGTTTATATCTGGAGATACGTTCGTGGACATAAAGTGCTTTGTTTGGCTTTGGTCTGCATTTACACTGCCAAAGGTGAGGCCGGCGGGGCAGGGTTGCTTTTTCCCCCTTTCTGCACAAATGCATGTCTGTATGCGGCCAGTGGAACCAGGAAATGAGACAGGGTTTGCTGATTGGCCCGGAGAAAGAGAAATTAGATTCTTCCCGACAGCAAACGGTAAGGATCGCCCCAATTCGAAGAGGTGAACAGGCCAGTGGGGGGAGTCACGGGGCGCTACCAGGCTGATGCAAAGCTACACGAAGTAACACTAATTCTCAGACAGTAGCTCTATCTGACAAACCCCCGCCATTTGCAGCAGGAGACAAAAGCCAGTTTCATCACTTACAGGGTGGCCAATCAATTGAGACCAGAGGCAGAAAGAAGTCACAGCGGTGAAGCGCCGGGTTCAGGAAAACAAGCACAAAACAATCATCTAATCAAGTCAGTCTGGAGGTTTGTGGTTGGGGGTGTAGTGTAGAAAAAAGGCATAAATCTTAATGTCAAGACATTTAATTGTAACTTCAGAATAAAACTCGCAAAGGATGGATCTATGGATCACATCCAGGTGGAATAATAGCAGCTTTTGAATGTCAGATAAGCGAATACTTCAATCAAGGCCAAACGGTCCATTTTAATTCCATCAAACCTTATCCAAAATCAAACTGGCAGCCTTTTAATAATCATTTAAAGGGACAGTAAAGTTAATTTTAAGTGACATATACTGTATGTTATTCATCATTATGAAAAATAAAAGAAAAAATAATTTTATATGTGTAGAGGGAGAATTTTATATGTGTAGCATCATCCATTTGGTCAAAAAATCTGCGCAGCTTCCGCATTCAGTGGTCATGTGGGCGTCATACGTCACTGTCGCCAAACAGAGCTTAGCAGCCATAAGAAACAATGCAACTCTAGATGCGATTTACACCAAAAGTATCATGGTTACCTGCGCGGTGAACGGTTGTGTCAACAGAACAGCAAAAAGACACGACTTTCAAATAAATTGCTGTGGAATTAATAACAACTAGAGTCCAATAGTAATAAATGGCGGTTAGCTCATTGCTAACATAATATGGACAATCCCATTGACGGGCTAGCGTATTAGCATTTTTAGCGCGATACCTTCCCAGAAGATATTCTAAAGAACAACAGGTCCTTGTCTTCACGTCTTTTTGCTGTTTTTCCCACGAGACCACTGAATGCGGACGCTGCTGCGGCACAGATTTTAAGCTTTGTCAATCAAACAGATGATGCTACACATATTAAAAAAAATTTTCTTCTATTTTTCATATTGATGAATAACATATATGTCACTTAAAATTAACTTTACTGTCCCTTTAAGGTGACTGGATTTGTAACAGCAAACCATCAACTGGAGAATCTGGGGTTTTTATGATTCACGCCATCATAAATAAAAGCTAAAAAAACAACTCAATTTGAAGAAACTGACAAGAAAAGATGCAGGATGTTTCACTTTAGTCTCATTAACACAAAAATATAACCTGTCCTCCCACTTAGTTTCATAGAAATCCATCCAACTTTTGGGTTTTTTTTGCACAATCCTGCTGACGACCCAACCAACCAACCAACAGACTGACATGGGTAGAAAAATATTTCCAGACCCTGAAATCAACGTCTTTAATCACGCCTCTAGCATATTCCACGTCCGAAGCCCAGTGGCACAAATCTAAATTGAGTTCTCAACAGTTGTTGAGTTCTTTGCCAGTCACTTGAACCGCCCTCTTGTGTGGTAATGTCACCAACAGTTGGACGTCTCACTGAGTTAACGCCAAGGAAAATAAAGGTGATTACATCAGCGGTCTTTGTGCAGCTTTCTAAGCCTTAATAACGCTTGTGTTTAACAAATTCTGCAGCGGCAGGCGAGCAGAGCTCCAGTTTCTGACATTGTGGAATGGGACAACTTCAATAAGAGGCTCTGTAGATCTGGTGAAATGAGAGACCTCTGCTAACACTCTCGCATCCAGGCGGCAAACTTTTCTCTGTGATGAGTGGAAAACAGGGGCTCCAAGTATCTCGAATGAAAGCCATCTCTGTGTGGTTTTTAAGACTGCTGTTTCTCTCTGGGTTCAGCCTTTGAAATACAGTTAAGACCTTTGATGAAGGTTCTCTGTCAGCCCCGTGGAAAGAGAGGAAAGACGTAAAAGTGAGTGAGGGGAGATGAAGGCAGCCAGAGAAGAAGAAGAGAGAGAGGGGGGGGGTGGGGGGGGGAGAGAATATGAGACTCTGAATGTTTGCTGGATTTGAACGTTAACGCCTTGTGGGTTTCTCCGCCTCCCTACAGCAACTGTATGCCGCCCAGCTCGCCAGCATGCAGGTTTCTCCCGGAGCCAAGTTGCCTCTACTCCCCCCAGCAATCAATACCAGTGGGCCCATCTCCCCCTCCTCCCTGAAGAACGACAAGAGTTCATCCAGCCCCGTCACTCAAGTCAAGGTACAACCTTTACCTCCCGCACCCTGCCCACCCACCAGCCCAGGCCGTGAGTGGTGCTGGACCCGAACCGGTCGGCGTTGTTTGAATCAAATGGCAGCCACGCCTCTAACAGGTCATCAATCTTTGGGTCTTTAGGAACCAGAACTCTGTGGACAGGGCTGCTGTTGCCATGGAGGCTCAAAGCCAGATTTCCTTTACAATAAAAAGTGCTTTTCTTCCTTTCTATAACTCAACTAGATGAAATCCATTCCTACAGCGCTCCACAAACGATGACAAAAAGCAAAGTAAAAAGCAAAATCTACTTATTTTCTTGTTAACAAACCAAGAGTTGGATGTGTGCGCTGCGTGGCACAACTCCACCAGACCTCCGTGCAGACAAAAGGCCACATACAGTACATCATCCCTGCTCCCTCACGTCAAAATCAGAAACATATGCCCGTTTGGAGCAGTTTAGCTTAATAATATCACAATGGAGATGGACCATAAATCAAGCCTGGACATGGTAGGAAGCCACTCTGGCTCTCTCTTTCTCACATAGTGCCTCAGGTTTCCCCGGCCTCCTGGGATTTACGGGGATATCGCCATTCAGCAGCCTCAACAATGTGGTCTCTCTGATTTAAAAATAGACGGATGCTGGCTATTAAAGCAACACTAATTGCAGTCAAAATATTTTAAATATTGAAAACGAACCTCCGACGATGAAACAAGGTACCAAATACTGTATTTTCCGCACTATAAGGCGCACCTAAAAGCCTTTAATTTTCTCAAAAACCAACAGTGCGCCTTATAATCTGTTGCGCCTTATATGTGAAAAAGGGTTTTAGAATACGCCATTTATTGAAGGTGCATCTTATAAATCGGTGTAGGTTATAGTACGGAAAATACAGTAACCTTACAAGGTGTAACCAGATCCAAAAATATACAATATTTACGCCTCTTTTTAAAGAAACTGTAGACATTTTTCATTTGGCGCTTTAACGGAGAGCAGACACAGACTGGCATCTTTCCATCTGTGTCAATAGTCTAATGGATCAGATTGCCTTTAGTTTTGTTTATCTGCTTTCAGCATGACAAACTGTTATTGGCACAGCAGTAACAAGGCCTGGGGGCAGTAGGCCTGACCATATGTTTAGACAAGGAGAGGCTTCTGCTTTGAAAAACACTGTTAATGGCAGCATGCCCTAATCTGGTTTAAAGGACCGCTGTATGAACGGGGGTGTTTATCCTAAGTCACAATTCTATTCTGGGGTGAGAATGTTTGCTCGTATTTAGCGCTTTAAAGCCTGAACTATTAAATAATTGCCAGAAAAATCTAATTTTATGGAAAATAAGGTCTTGATGGAAATTTCTGGCAAAATTGTCAAAATCCTATATAAATTTGTATATATGAACTTTAATCTGTATAAGTTTTGCTAAATCTAGAATTTGCATGCAAGAATTTTCATGCAACATGCAGATGCAGGCGTCTGATTGTATACCTCTAGTTTTTTGAGGAAAACATGATCAAACTTATGATGTAAAAGTCTCAAAATCCTAAAAGGCCAAGAATATTGAATATGAAACATTTGGCTTTAAAGGGTTAAAGTGAATGAATATCCAATATATTCTTTCATATTCTTTTGTATTCTTTTATTTACCCATTTTTTCTTTTTTTTTTTATTTAAATTTTTAACATGATTTTAGGACAATCATCCTGAACTTTTCATTGATTAGCGTTATGTCACTTTTACTCATTTGTATGCATTTACTTTTAGGTTAGCGTTCAAATTTAAAACATGCTGAAAAAACTTCTGTTGAAAAGACTCAAAAGAAGCTTAACAAAAACAGTAAGATTCATGCATTCTCTTCTCATGTCAAAACTACATTCAGTGATTCCTCAAATCTCACTCATTCTTTATTTCATTTTGGAATGACTTGCTGATATCAAAGTCTGTGATAAAAACCAAGTATGCACAAATGAGGATTGAAATTAGAAAACAAATTAATGAAGTAGATAATGGAGCATCAACATCTGATGAATGGAACAGCTGTCTTTGATCACTGGCAGCACTGTTATCTGGTCATTATTTATTCTTCCAACCGGAGTGCAGACTCTGAGCGAGAAGCAGGAGGAGGAGGAGGAGAGGGAGAACAGATGAAGACGTACAGAGAGACAGAATCTGCTTTAATTAGTATGAACAAAGGCACCGGGCAACTGTGAAGAAGATCACAGTAGCGAACCTCCTAGAGAAGGAGGGATGGAGGGATGGAGAGGAGAAAGAGCAAAGAGCGAGAGCAACCAAGGAGGAGGTGTGGGTCAAGGCATGGATCCTATAATTAACTGGGAACAGGGGAGAGCTGTCTTGGAATCCTGAGCTCCCCCCCTCCCCATAATAGCAGCAGGGGGAGGGAAAGGTGAGGGGGGGGGGCATCTATTCACATCTGTCTTCTCTCATACTCCTCCCTCTGCTGCCATAGGAAGAGGGAACGCAGCCGCTCAACCTGTCGGCACGGCCAAAGACGACAGAACTGGTCAAATCCCCCACATCCCCGACACAAAACCTGTTCCTTGGCAGCAAAAGCATCCCTAGTCTCCCCAGCAAGGGAGGGATCCCCAGTCCGCTGGGAGGAGGCCTTGGCCGTGGCTCGTCTCTGGGTAAGACACTCCGCAAAAAAACATCCCACACAGATTTAGTTTGTTCAAAACACACATTTACAGCGAGCGCTCACATCCGGGGAGACCACAACGCAGGGCTTCGTCCTCAATATCTCAAAAATAAACGCTGCTGTCGGGTTGTTGTGTTAAGTGGTTTAGGGTTTTGCCTTTTTGGCAGCGACTAATTCTCGCCGCCCGAACTCCACTTATATGCTTACCTGCAGATATCCTGTCCAGCCTAAACTCGACTGCGTTGTTCGGGGACCAGGACACGGTGATGAAAGCCATCCAGGAGGCGCGGAAGATGAGGGAACAGATCCAGAGGGAGCAGCTGCAGCATCACCAGCAGGGCATGGAGGCCAAGCTGTCCGCCCTCACGTCGGTGGGCCTCAACAACTGCAGAGCCGACAAGGTGAGGACCTCCATCCTACAGGCGGTTTCAAAAAAGTGTTTTGGAGCTACCTGCAGAAAAGTAGTGCAAGATGCGTTTGATGCAGCGTTGATTCCAAAAACTAGTTTTTCTTTAAAACACGTCCAGGGTAGTCATATTGATAAGAGCTGGCATCCATCAGAGAGCACATGTGTGTTTATTAATTAGCATGAATATGATTGCGTGTGTGTGTGTGTGTGTTTGTGTGTTTGGAGAGAGCTTGGCCTTGTTGATGGTGGTGCGAGGGCCATGACCGGCCGGTGTGGTTAAGAACACTCTGAAGTCTCTGCCCAATTAAAGCAACCCTTCTCTGTCCCCTGACGTGGGACGAAGTCGCTTTGTACCAGGAGTGCAAGCACACACACACATACACACACGCACGCACGCACGCACACACAAACACGCACGCACGCACGCACGCACGCACGCACACACACACACACACACACACACACACACACACACACACACACACACACACTCCCAGGGAATCCCTTTAAAAATATCTTCAATCGATGAGTCAATCAAGGAGAGAAAAAAGCTGTCCTCCTCTCTTCAAGCTTGATGCAACTCTGCCAGTTGGCTGTGAGGAGAAGGCAGGAACTGGGAGCGATGCTCATTAATATTTCAGCACCTGACACTTTCAACCAACAGCCTCAACTAGGTCAATGTATATGTAAAAAAGTCATTGAATATCTATTTTGATTTCCCTCTAATTTGGTGTTTGGAAGAGATCACTGCCTATGAAGGTGGCAATCAGCGATGCTCTTGCTGGAGGAGCAGATAAAGTGGTGCATCCCATGGAGGAGAAAGATGGTCCCTCCCTTCTGGTTAGGCCTGACGAAGACCAACAAAAACAATCAGTCAATTCTTAAACTTTTATTTCCAGTTTTCTGGTTTTTATGTCTGAGGTATGTGGAGCACCGTTTTTTTACAGTCGCAGGCGGGTCAAAGAGCAGCCTGATATGTCAGGACATGAGAGCAGTAATCTGACAATGGTTGTGAAGAGTTATTTTCAACAGGCAGCAACACAACGGCATTGTCCTTAGCAGGCAGAGCTTAACGCCTTTTCTGACTCCCTACACGGCCTTTGTTAGGATTCGGTTTCGTTTCCTCTGAATTTTTGGTGGAAGTATGCAAAAGCAGTTATCTCAGCAGAGAAGAATGCTGTTCTTTTAGTTGTTTTTCTTTATTTTATTTTTTCCTAGAGGGATCTTCTTCTTCTAGAAATACTCCGTCACTCGTCGGCTTTAATCTGCCTTTTGTCTGTACCTGAGCAGAAAGAGTGTGGCTCAGAAACAGAAGGAGAGATGGAGGAGGTGGGAGAATGTAAAGAATCAGGCCCGATTCCAAATACAGTATTTTCCACACAATAAGACCCTTTAATTTTCTCAAAATCTGACAGTACGTCTTATAATTCAGTGCGCCTTATATATGAAAAAAGTTTTAGAATAGACCATTTATTGAAGGTGCACCTTATAATCTGGTGGGCCTTATAGTGCTGAAAATATAGTAGCTTTAACAAGGTGTAACCAGATCCAAAGATTCTTTGCAAACACATTTACTCTGTGTGTTTGCAAAGAATTCTGGGATTGTTCTGTTACCCATCCACTTGGAGTCAACACTTTGTTTAGACGGCCCTCTAGAGGGCTGGATGACCACTACTCCTCCATACACCCTACCGTACACAAGCCAATAATGAATTAAATATAATTAACAATCTATTGAGGAAATTTAAACTCTAACAGGATCATAACATTCAAAAAAACAGAATAAATTAAAACGGCGTACAAAAACCGGAGCCAGAGTTCAACAGTCGTTGAGCAACAAACACACACCTGTGTGAGTTTCTTACGAAGATCCATTAAATTAGATGATTGGAAGAATCACCTAAGGTAATATCCTCCTGTTTTCGCCGTTACATTTATGGCCTTGTTGAATGACACCTTAGCGACGCTCGCGCTTGACTCTCTGGCGCCTGCAAATCACGCTGAGATATCGTCGCCTCTTAGTTACGGTGACACCCGCCCTATTAGGATGGTGCGACATGTGAGGCGCACTTTATCAAGTCAGCTAAAAGAATCGCCCCATCATCCTCATCCTTCGGCGGTCATAAAGAACAGTGGGCTATAATTCAGCGGTGAAATGAGAGGGAGGGAAAGAGAGAGAGAGAGAGAGGCTTTTGCTGATACAAGCTAACGAACTGGAAAGGTTTGAACGCCCCTGGATAAAAGCTTTCACTTTGGTCAGTTTTAGAATATTAATATTTCAGCAAAGCGCCTCACCTGACATAAATATGGCGGGGGCTTTAATAGCTCCCCTCCCAGTCTCTTGTTTGGAAGTTTATCATAGTGAGAGCTTACATGAATAAGACTCCAGAAAGGTAACATAAATGGGATTAAGGAGAGGTTAAGATCATCCAGTGTGGCTGTAAGAGAGGGATATTAAATATTGATTTATCCCACCGTGATGACCGGGCAGAGGAGTGGGTCTAAGTGCTGCTTACAAATGGATCAATTCATCTTTTCATACAAAGTGTGTCTGAGCAGCACAATGCCTTCCACCCCAGCCTTTATCGCGGTGACTCTCCGCGGCCCGTGACCCAGGAGAACACGGCGTGTCCCACGCTTCCTGTACAGTCTGGATGCCTCTCACCCGAGGACATGTGAAATATTCATAGTTTACAGGGTGGACGTTTCTGTCTTTTCATTTGTCTGTTTTACTATAACCCATCAGTACAATAAAACCTTTTACAACCCTCTCGCAATTTACCTTTGTGAAATATTTATCCAAAGGTATTATTGTCTGCAGAGGGCAATTACTTTGTTCCATTATTTACCATCTCCTCTTCATCCAGTGGAAGCTCTTACCTCCGATGTGCCTGCAGTCAAATACGCCGCATCCCATTTCTAACTGTTTGAATTCCTTCCCTCTGTCGGCCACTCCAGCTATATCTGGAAGAGCTTCTCTTCAGGTTCACAGGCGAATAATGTCGGCATTCAGATTCCATATGTTTACAGTACAAATGTCGCACGCATGTTGACACGCAAAACTTCGGAAAAAAAATACATCGTCATCAGCGTATTTGTATAATTGTGCAGAATCCTAACAAGCCATAGCATAAATAAAAAAGCTCAAATGATTTTCAAAAAAATAAATAATGTGTTGAGTATATTTAGCTTCATGAACTGAAAATGTAGTATAAATTTCCCTTCATCTAGTTTGGATCCACATATTAGCAGAAAAAACACATCATGGGTGCAGGACAAAGTAAAATATACAAGTCTTGTCACTTTTTGGGCGACGGCCCGATGTCACCTGACCACTATCTCGACTTTAAGCTCCTTCTCGTTAGTAAAACAGATTTCTGCACTGATGCATCAATTCCTCCTGGAGGTTGTGTGAGATAAAATATATTCCTGTGCTGACATGTCCGTAACTGGAATCAAAAGGTGAAAGGCCAGTGTATTAACCTATTGAACTGCCCTTCGCTGCCTCCCTTCCTCAGTATTGATGACTACAATTGTCCATTTCCCGTGTCCCAAAGCTCATGCTGTAAATATTCAAATGGAGCTTACGCTGGTGCTCCTCAAAATCCAGACTCATAACCTATTGGTTATAGTGGTTACACCGCTCCCTCCTGTGGGTGTGTGTCAGCGTGCATACATGCGCATGCATGTGTGTATGTGTGTGTATGTAATGCCAGGGTTCTATTCAGGCAGAGCCCTCACAAAGGCTTTGAATATAATCTTGTCTGGTCTGCAGCCCTGGAAGCAATTTTCTGCTCCTTTTCGACTGCTGTCTTGGAAATTGCAAACCAAGGCATTTTGGCTGCAATGTAAATCCTTGGCATACAAGGGTTTGCCCATCCAAATTAGATTATACTCAGCTCCCAGACACTGACTATAGCCAGCAAGTGCTATTGTGAAGATTGCTTACATTAACGCTTTGTCCAATTGTTCGTGTTTGCCAAAAGAATAAAAAATAACGTCGGACTGGATATTGTGTTCCTGTGGATGTGTCTGAGCGCAGGCTCCTTTCCCAGGTCAGGTCTTTTTTTTTTGCTCCGTCTCGCCTCTTCCCCAGAAAGACATCAACGCTGCATCTTCGGAGGGTCGTTTGGCGTGTTGTGGCTCCATTATTTCCTCTGGTTGTCGTTTAGCGTGGGGGATTCCTGGCCCGGTGCAGGAATGCTACTGGCCCCAGTAGCGGAGACCTGTGGTACCGCAGTAACCAGAAGGTGCAGACAACAAAGGATAGGTGGAAAGAATATTCCACAAAAGGACCATTTATAGCTGCTGTTATTGTTGCAGTGGACACATAATGGCAGCGGTGTCCAGCAGGCCTTGAGGTTTTTTGTCCGAATGAGGTTGAGGTTAGCGTTGCTGGACTTTCTCATTCCGCCGTTTGCATCCTGGTGACTTCGATAAGACGCTAGATTTCAGTTGGACTCAACATTTCCCAGAAGATCCTGCAGGAGTTCACAAAGTCAACGTAGGAGAGAAGAGCGCTGAGATGGTTACGCATCATGATCGCCTTGAAATAGTCTTGTATGATCAAGGTGTTCAATGTCAATACAACCTGACAGTTTTCAAACTGAAGGAAGTTCTGTGAGTTTGACTTCCTGTCGCAACAGCAGCAGCAACAACAACAAAATAAGACATCTTGAAATGATGTCTTAATTTTATTAAAAACAAACAATAACCATTAAACTGGCACGCGGCCCGCAGCAGAGTTACCTCACCGTTTCTCTTCATAGTTTAAGCCCCATAATTTAATTGGAGGCCTTTTCTCCCTCCTGCTTTTAACCAATGAGCCGCTGCCCTGGCAGCGCGAGCTGGATTAGCTGGCCATCTAGGCTCCGTGTGACGCGGAGGACGATTACTATACAACAGATGCCAGCCTTTTGTGGCTGCTACTGTTGATTCTGCTGCTGCCTGTATTAGCCTCAGTAAAGGGAGAGCTCCGGATAAAAAGACAGCAACAGCCTGCATGAAAGGAACTGTGGCTTCACCGCATGGCTGGATGTACTTAACATTTAAACGGTTCAAAACTAGCAAAAACTACTGGAAGGCTGCAGACTTATAAATAACACCGAAGCGGGTTACAATAAAAATACAAAACAGATGTGACGGCGAGCTGCAGCCATGTTAAAGTGCAGCCTTTGTCTCCGTTGGGGCTGGTGCAGACTGTTGGGGGGGCTTTAGTCTGAGACCCTCGGAGAGGAGACTGCGAGGGCCGCAGACCACAGCGATGACTGACACTCGATACACAAAGCTTCGCATTGTGGTCGGACAGCCACTGCCTTCGACTTGGCACATACCAGGTGTGTGATATAACCAGAGCTGCTTCAGCACATTATCAAAAGTAAAGTGGCTCTTTAGGGTCCTGCAGCTGTTAAAGTTTTCCAATGAAAGAAAGTTTTAAGCATATGTAATCATATACTTTCCACCATGAGGGGAAAACGTGGCTGAGATTCGACAGATAGTGAAGAGATCTTGGATGTGAAAGCAGTTCCAGTCGAGCTCATCGTCAGATGTTCGTTTGGCTTTAAGTGTGTCTGGTTTGTTTTGTTTTGGAAGGAGTAATGAGTTACACCTACAAAATTACATTAAGATTAAAAAAATCACGATCCTGATGTCAAGACTATTTGGCGAACACACAAGCTTGCGTCATTTGGTTGACCTCATTCGTCTTTCGACACGATCATTTGGTGTTCAAAATCAAACACAACAAGAAACCAGCTGACCTTGAGTCGGGGTTCAACGTTCACACCTACCATCAATTCACACCAGTTCACCACTCCTTCATGGTTTTGGTGGTGGGAAGAATCTGGAGAAAACCCTCGCTGATGCAAACTCCAGAGAATCAGGTGCACCTTTAGAGGGGAACGTTTGTTTTCCTTCTATCTCTACTTGAATGCTCTCTGCTTTTGCTATAGCCTGAAGTTATTTACAAAGGAAGGAGTGGAGAAGTGTTAGGATTGGCAGTGCGTCATCTAAATATAGAGCAGGAGCAGGCACAATGCACAGGGCCGTCCGCCACCCGCCTCTACCCAGAATACACCCTGTGGCCAGAGCAGCAGGCCTCCGGCACATGTTCTGCGGCCGGCCTGATTAAAGCTCTCTTTACGGCACTGACAAGGTCTCTTTTGGGTTACCTCGCCCAAGAAGTTGCGCTATCCTCCTCCTCCTCCTCCTCCTCTTCCTCCTCTCGCAGTAACTCACCGCTTTATTGGGCAGCCATGTGCAAACTGAACGAAACACATCTGCGCCGAACTTTGAAGACAAAAGGCTGCACAGGCAGGGCAGATAAGACTATTGTGGGTGGCAGTTTTCCACTCCGGCTCGGAGTGCGTTGCTATAATTTTAGTTGCGGGGTGGAGAACTGCATGCTGAAGTCATTTGAGGGAGAGATCAGTTGCTTGCCAGCGGTCATGGTCAGGAAAGGAGTGGAATAATGTACTGTTACATCTTTTGTTTCCTGTCTCTTCATCTTTACCTCCTCACAGCTGCATGACCTTCTCTGTTTCTTCTCCATCGTTTTCTCCAACGTTATAAACACCTTCTTTTTTTATATCGGTTGTATACTCCCCTCTTTTCCTGGCATGACGTCCAGCGGAATACTAGCGTGTCCTTTGCTACTTCCTCGCGTCAGAGTGATCAGTAAAAATTTAATGACACTATAAAATAATAAAAGTGCCATTAATTTATCACAGCACTTGATGCGTGGGCAGTAAAGACGCATTAGTTCACTGCATATCTCACAGCTTTAAAACAAAACCACTGATGCTGTGCAGATAATTTATGGCCTTAATTTCAACTGTAATTCTAATTCACGCACATAAATCTGCAAACTTATAACCAATAAGTATATTAAGCTCAATATGTTTAACAATTTATGAAAATTTGCATCGTCTCATTGCACAGATTTGATGTTTGATGCTAATTATGGCTAGCATATGCTAGGGTAGTTCTTTCTGCAACTCCTCCAATTTAATAATGTTGTCATGGAAGTATTGAACTTGCATTCTTCTTATTTATCTCAAAAATGCTCTGAGGAGTTACGTTGCGCTCCGACGGCTTCATTCGCTGTCGTTTCTCGCTGGTTTTTACAAATCGTGCGACTTTGTGCAGTGGAGAAAAAAAAAGAAGCTCAACACGGAGCAGGTTATTAATGAAGTTCATTGATGGATGGCTCCTGTTCTTCCTCCTTGTCAGCCCAACATGATGCTTAACGATCATGAGTTTATAAAAGGACTTGATTGATAAGGAGGGGACCAAAGAAGCGCGGAGGAGGAACGAGACGACTACTTTATTACTGCCGCGCCCCGGCGTCTTCCTGGAGGACCGTCCAGGAAGCATCTGAAGCAGAGCCGCCGCTCATCCAGCTAATCGCACATCAGTCACGTTGTCATCGGGCTGCTAGCTTCTTTCATTAAGAGCAATAATGCGGCCGGGTGATAAATATGGTACGTGCACGCTCGCGCACGTCTTGCTTAACACATAATGTGACACGGGGAAAGGCGCCGCACTCCATCTTCTTTTCACAAAGCATCGTCTTGCCCAGCAGGGACCACCGCATATGTCATAATTAGAAAACACTTAAGTAACCAAAGGGCCGTCAGACAGACAGGCTCTAATCACAGGCCATAAGCAGGTAGTGCTTAATTGTATAACAGAATCACTCAGCTGGTCATAAATAATGACCGCTCCTTCAAGTACGATGTGAAATTGCGGCGCTCTTCCCGTCTCTCCTGCAGTCTTTTCTGTTGAGAAACACTTCTTGAATAAATAAAGACGGGGGCGAATCAAAATACTGAGAAGGCCTCCCCCCCAAATGGACTTGAACCGTCTCCGTCCGTCATGTTTTTTAAAACCCTCAAGACAGAATAATGAAAGATTTCTTTTTTTTTTAATGACTTTTATTCTAAGTGTATAATTGCTGAAAGCTGCCAGAGCGATTTCATCTGTCAGGTAATGACGGAATGAATAGAACATTCACAACAGTTACCACTGCTAAATTTTTTAGCGCCATCTCCCGTTAGCGGGAAAACAAAACTTCCCTGTGGAGAAAACAGGCGGCAAAACGGTGCGATGCATCATAAAGGAGGGGCTGAAAGATTAATGTGTTTGCTGGTATTGTTTCTGCGTGGCGGGGGGGAGCTGTGAGTATTGTGTGGGAACTCTACCTGAGGATCTGTCGGAAGTGGCGTGATGGACAAGTTTAGAAAGGGACAGGGTTGGAGGTCAGAGGCTGAGCTTCGTGAATACTCATCCTGAAGTGAAACAAAGTGTGTGTGTTTGTGTGTCAAACCTGGAGATGGTGCACACAGAGGTAAAGTGTCCATCTCCTAGTTGAGTCTTTAGAGAAGGAGAGAGCCTTTTGCTAATGCCCTGTGTATTCACTGAGGAAGTAGGTCAGTCGACAATGGAGCCAGCAGCAGTCGGCACTCTCCCCTTGCATAATACATTAAGTGTAATGTGCCACTATTCAGTGCCCCCCGAAAGCTGTTATTTTATTCTGTAAATGCACATGGACATGACATTTAATATTGTCACGTAGCGCTGAATGACAGGGTTTTATTGTCCGTCAAGTACAACACGATGCCGAGTTTAATCCTGGCACAAAGTGACATGACAAACGGGAAAACTCTGTGTGTTCTCCAAAGCATGAACCCTGAATAAATGATGGCCGGTGAGCTCTGGGCGCTGCAGAATGGAAGGGAGGATGTGAGGAGAAGATTACAGAGGAAAATCTGAGCGCTGTAAAGAGGGCCGCGGCCCCATTGTGCGCTCAGGATCACAAAGTATCCTTCAGTAAATCTATTTATGGCACCCCTGGCCCTCACTGTCTCCCAGCCTCCTGTCATCCATTATAGCAGCAGTTGAAAAGAGAGATGAGAGAAAAGCTGCATCCAGTTTGTGTCAAAAGAGCAGGTCCCTCAAAAGAAACCTCTATTTATCAGAAGGTTTTTTTTCTTTTGCAAATTTCAGATTCTGTTTTCTTTTTTTTTCTTTTTTTTCAAACAGTCTTAACGTTTGTGTTTCCCTTTTAGGAAAGGGCGCACTTTGAAAGCATCGGACATCACCTCAGCAAGCTGGGCGAGGAAGGGAAGATCGGCCACAGAGTCATCGACCTCACCCGACCGGAAGATCTAGACGGTAAAGATGTGTTTGTCTTTACAGCGATCCCTCGTTCCTATTTATAATTATCTTCTTATTTACGGGATTTTAACCGTTTCTGAACCCTCCCCATACTGATATTAAACCACTTTCTATCTGTATTACCTCTTCCCACACTCTGATAGATGTTTAAAGCACTTTTGTGTCTCATGGAAGTCCGAGACTCACGGAACGTATTGCACTTCCGGCTGCCGTCAGCCAACAGAATGCGCGTACGGTATCACACGACTGCCTACTAAAAATCCGCAATGAGGTGAAGCCGTGCAAGTTGATGCGTGAGGGGTTACTGTATTTCCTTGTGAATCCAGTGCTGCAAAAAAAATTGTCTCCACATGATGAAGCCCACTTCAAGTATTGTGGGTGTTTTAGGGAGGCGGTTTAGATGGGACATGTGCAGAGGCGTGTGTCCACGTGTGTGTGTGTGTGTGTGTGTGTGTGCGTGTGTGTGTGTGTGTGTGTGTGAGGGAGGTATGGATGTCTGGATGAATGCCGTTTGAAATGAGCGCTGAGGTTTTCACAGGTAGGTGAGCAGAGGGTGAGGGTTCCTGAGGACAAAGCTGGCTTTTCTCCAGCCATTTTTTTTTGCAGCTGTTGTGCCCGTTTGAGGCCCCGGGCATGGGGGTGTAAACTTGGGTTGCACCAGAGTGACAACGCATCATCTGCCTTTGTGGCGCTGGTTCCAACACAGGAGTGAGGAGCACCTCGGCCTGCCGGTGTTTGTCCGACGTAAATATTTGAGTCAGTTTCCATGGCACTTCAGAGCCGGAGCAAAGGTGAAAATGGTTCTGACTCATCTTTGATGCCCCCGACGAGTCTCGGGGGGCAAAGGATAGATATTTCTCAGGACAATGCAACCCACCGGATTCCTTAAATAGCATCTTAGACACATTTCCCATCAGATTTAGAAAGAAAGGGCTACAGATTTTATTTGAAACTGCCTTTACCAACCCTAAAGGAGGCCTCGTTTCACATCCCATCCCATCAGTGACATGTTTCCCATGCGATCCACAACAGCAGACCCCATCCCAATCCGTCTGACTCCTCGGACAGACGCGCTTTCCAGCGCTAACCCTCCCGGTGGGAACCTTCCTTCTGTGGCTACCGTGGAGCCAGGGATTGAAACAAAGTGCGCACCAAGGCAGTTGTGTCCTTTTAAGTCTCGTGGAGGGGCCGAGGGAAAGGCTTGCGCCAGACGGCGCTCCCAGCGGGCTGTGGATTAGGAGCAAGGAGAGGTTAGAGGAGAGGAGAGGTCCTCTTCCCAGGGGGGGGAAACGCTGGGAGCAGGGGCAGCAAACATAACTCAAAACACAACAGCTACCATTTCTTCCCTTTCACCCAAAATATATCTATCTCCCTCGACCTCACCGACAGGAAAACATGTAGGATTGACTGAAGCGGGGTTTTATGATGTGAACCACAAAGTGTTTACTCTTCTGAGGACATGTTTACTTTTCAAATTCTCCCCCGAGCCAATCGAAGCGCACCTCCACGGCACACCTCATGTTATAGACGCAGGCTAGCTAGCTAGCAGCTGCAGCGCTGCAAATGTCACAGAAACAGGATAAATCTGGTCGAAGAAAAAATTTAAGATGCAATTATCTCTCTTAGAAAATATATAAATATTAAAAACAGTATTTGATGAAATATATCCTGCATGAGCAGGATTATTGCGCTGGTATAACTGCAGAAACTCTAGTAAGTACTGGAGTATTTAAAACAGCAGATTTGAATGAAAATATGAAATTTTACAATTGTTTAAAAGTAATCTATATTTTATTTTACACTCATAAACTATTTGTCTTAAATTAAAATCTGCCACATTTTGTCTTTTAAATAAAGGAAAAATGTGCTTTTAACAAAACTCCCTGTCATTTTTTGATTTGCCAAATCAATGAAAGACAACACAGAAGTTTAGAACATCAAAAAACATGTTTTCGCTTTGGTCGATTGGTGAAAAGGAAAATCACCAGGTGAAGCCCCCGACCTTCAGACGGGGCATGAAAGCACCTCGGTGCCACACTGAGCACCGCATCTCCAGTGGGCCTCTGTCGTCGCCGCGCCACTCAGAAAGCTTCGACTCGCTTGAACTAATATTTGTGGAGCGTAAGGAAACCAAAGTCCTAACAACTTTGGGGGGAAAAGCGGGAGGGGAATGGAAACAGATAGGATTTCCTTCATTTTACAACACCACAAACCACCGGCACGGATCCCACCACTAACTCATTTGCATGTTGTTTTTTTTCTTGATGATGAAGATGAAGACATCGACGTGAAGGTCTCGGCCAAAGTCAGGGCTCTTTGTTCAGTCACGTGTGGCGTTTATTTGTAACTTAATGATTTTGGAATAAAACACCAATACAGGTGTTTTATTCCTCCATGTGGGGTAATTTAAACGCCATTACTACTCTGAATACTTAAGACTGACCAGAAACAACTACAGGGCATAAAAACAACACATAATAAAGTAAAATACAGGTTAAGGTTATTTAGGGTTAAGTCCTTGAGGAGAAGAAGAATAAAGCACTTCAAGGAAGTCTCCCATGAATACTGTTATACACTGCCTTAGCGGGGGATGTGGTAGAAGGCGGAACTGCAGGACAACAGTCAGATATAGCGGCCAGTGTTTGTTCATATCTCTGAATGTTCTTATGCTGAGGACTACCTGTAATCTAAAGATTTATGGTGGTGATGTGAACGGATTAAAGGAGGAAGACACTTTAGCAGCGTAGCAACAAACTCCTTATGGATTAGGATGAGCGGCTTCTTTACATCTTATGGATTTGATCGTTTGCAAAGGATTTTGTTGTTGTTTATTTACTCCGCTGGGGGGGCGTGGGAATCGAGCATCGTCTTCTTTTTTTGTTTTTTGTATTACTGAAGACAAGGAGGCTCAGACATAACGATTCGTCAAGTCACCACAACAATAGCTGAAAAGGTCACCGCGATCGATCAGACAGATCTGTTTTGAAGTATCTAGACCCCCCCACCATGTGTAAATGTGTGGACTGAAGTGTCCCCCCCCCGTTTGTGCGTGCATCTCCTTTTGTCTGGTTGTTGCGAAACTTCAGACTCCACTTAAAGGCTGTGAATGCACGGAAAAGGATGGAGGACAAAGTAAAGAGGCACATGCATGTTAGGACAGGTTGGTTATTTGTTCTTGAGTTTCCATGTACACCCCCCCACACACACACACTCACATACACACTAGGAGACAGCTAAAGCGTAAAAAAAAAACACAGAACACGCCTGATACGTCTTGTAATTTGTAATGGTTTAATTAGCGTGCTAGGAGCTGGGGCTAGTTCGGTCTGTGCACATCCATCCAGCCTGATCCTGCACCGAGGGAGGGGCTCCATTGTCAGCGGTAAATGCCTTCAGTCAGAGGTGTTAGGTTTGATCCAACAGGGAGGGCTCAACGGGTTTACGTGATTGTTGCCTGCTAAGTGAAGCTCTTCCTCTCCAGAGGATTCCTGGGTGACATTGTGGAGTCTTCATGAAAAACAATGATGAAGGAGGAGGGCGGGATGGGGTGGTAGAGGGTGGGGTGGGTACAGGGGTAACCCCTCTGGCTCGGTGCAGCGTCGAGTCTAAGCCTGCAGCTCACAGGTGTGATCGGCTTTCGGGCCTCGCTGCATTCTTCTCCCTCATCCTCTCCCTTTCCCTTTTTTTTTTGCACACCTCCCCCCCTTCCTCCCCATTACGCTCACACAATCCCTCTTTCTCACCGTAATTCATGCCACTCATCTGCAGTGTTTCCAGGAGAGACAAATTAAAAGGGGATTCTCATATCGCTCTGTCACACTTGAGCCGCGGGCCTCATGAATCACAATAAATTCTATTAAGCGCCGCTCCCTCCATTTCGCTCCCACAACCCCCTCCCCGCTCAGGGAGAACTGCCCCCCGTCACGGGTAAACATCTGTGTTTATTTACACAATCACACACCTAACTAACTGAATCCTAAATGTCCTGCACCTCCTGCAGAAGGAACCGTCGGCGCTCATTTGCAATGTCAGAACAGCGGCAACGTGATTTTCAATTAAACGACTGAAGCACGCAGGTTGTCGGGGGGGGGGTCAAGGACGTCGCTGCTGCTAATGCACGAGACGCTGATTAAGGCAAATGTGTTACGGAGGCTCAGTTGGGCCAAATTTAGCCTTGCATGGTTTTACACGCATCAGCTGCGGGACGGCGAAGACTAGCGTCGCTTTGACGTCTGAGTCAGCGATGACTTCATCGCTTCGCGTGTTTGTTTCTTTTTTACAAACCCAGGACGGCGCCCCCGTATGGGTGAAGATGATGCAACACTTTCACCGGAATACACACTTTTCAAGTAAAAAAAAAAAAAGACACGCCGCCTGGCTTCCCTCCAGTGAACCGGGTCACGTGTCTGCTTTCCTGGCTAACTATGGATGTGGCATTGGCTGATTGCAGGCAGTTGTTTTGCCCTCCTCCACCCCCTACTTTACACACACACCCCCTGTAAGAAGCTCACCTCTGCCCGTATGCATGCACACCAGTATATAAATTGCTGAATCAGTGTCAGTGATAGAGTAATGGCACGGGAGGCGTCGTAAATTACCGCTGGCGATCCCGGGGCGCAGACACTGGCTGTCGTGTCTGAATGAGCGCCGCGCTCCTGAGCTAATGAATACCTTCATCTGGCCTCGGCAGTCAGCAGATTGCCCCACGTTGATGGATACTGTCAGCCCTCCGCCACACCACATTTCATTGCACAATAAACATGGTTGTCAAAACCAAACAAAGTGAAATCAATTCATCCTGTACAGTGAGTGCATGCTAAATGAAATGAACGGGGCTCGGCGGCGGCGGAGGTAGTGTATTATTTCTGAATCCGTGATGGCTTTGGGGAGGGCTTTGAGGGGGAGAAGCATTCCAGGAAGAGAGAGGATGACTAGAAACACTTCTAAACTGTACCGACGGGTACAGAAACAATCTGTAAGTTAATTCTATGTTAAAAAGGAAATATCTGGAAATTAAGGACACTTCTAGGTGAGTTAGAAACTGTTTTGTTTGAGAAGAAACCGACAAATCTACTCTAACTTCCATTGACACACACACACACACACACACACACATTTCTCACCATCGCCTCCCACGTGAAGGAAAAGCCTCCGAGGATAATAAACACGGCTGTTTAACCGTTAAACGTGAGCCGGGGAAAATCGATTTGCGGGGCTTTTGTGCCGGGAGAAACTGGTGTCCTGGAGGGCAGCTGGACCTCAAACATTCTCAACCAACACATAAAAAAAACCCCAACCTTCCAGCACACCTCCGTCTGGATTCCACCCGACGTGTGTGATCGGATGTGGGCTCTGAGGGGCCGACCTCTTCGTCACTTTGCACAAACGATGCAGCAGCGTCTTGGGCGATCGGAGCTGAGTGAGATTTTGCGAACTTTTTATCCCATCACTCATTAAGAGTTAGATTTTGTTTATCAGCCGAAATAATAAAAGAAATCAAACCCCAGGTAACGCGTGCCAAGGCTGCTAGAGGAACGATCTAATGAGAAGGCTTCACATGTGGATGATGAAATATGCATGAGTCATCCCGAGCTTTCTTTTCCAGATTTGAGATCATTAAAGATGTATCGTAGCATATGGACCGCTTTTTTTGTCTTATTTTTCAAGCCTTGTTTATCAACATGTTTTTGTTTGTTTAAATATTCATACTGCTTTTATTTAATTCTTTCACATCTCACATATAAAAGGAAGCAAATGCGCATGCAAACAGAAATCATTATCAGTCTGATGTACAGTTTAATACTGAGAGAAACTCTCTTATGCTGATTGTGAATGCCCTGATTGAGAAACGGCACTTTGCAGAAATTGCAAAAGTGTGTGTGTGTGTGTGTGTGTGTGTGTGTGTGTGTGTGTGTGTGTGTGTGTGTGTGTGTGTGTGTGTGTGTGTGTGTGTGTGTGTGTGTGGTAGAGGAAGTAAGACAGAACAAGAGGAAAAAGAGTAAAGCAGAGGAATAATTTTAAGAGACTGCCTCAAGTCCCATATTTGTAATTTATGTTGGCATTCTTGCTCTTTTTATGGACACCATGAATGTCAGATTGAAATGTTTGTGGCCCAGCAGCAACGTGTGAACGCTTGCAGGAAAAATATTTAACTGCCATTGAAATCCAAGGTCTTCTTCCTCATTGGATGGAACAGGACTTAAGTTTAAGAGCACCCACCCAGCTGACAATGTATTTACTTTTACAGCACATAAACGATAAGACTGTCAAGTCTGGTTTTCCACTCATCTGTGAGGTTCCCTCCTTTCAGGAAGATCTGTGGACCTCACCTAAAAGGAGGTTTACGATGAAGACTTCGCTGATGGCGGTCAATGAAGGAGAGTCCCGAACGTGGCTTGTCGTTTAACCGATGTCTTGCCTCGCTCTCTCTCTCTCTTCCTGTTGCTGCTCTGGTTGTTGCGGGGTTCAAGGAAATAAATGGCTCTGCAGATAAACCCCAACCCTATTATTGTTGGCCAACAGGAGGCGCTGGATCTACGGAGGCACGAGTCTTCAGGGAAGCCCGGGGAAGGAACAACAACGAGCCTCACATTAAACGGCCAATGAACGCATTCATGGTGTGGGCGAAGGACGAGCGGCGTAAGATCCTCCAGGCTTTCCCCGACATGCACAACTCCAACATAAGCAAGATTTTGGGTAAGCCCTTTCAAATTAAAATACAACTCATTTGAATAATGTCCTTCTCAGATGATTTAACTTTAGTCTGTAAAGGTAAATGTTTGGTTTTGTTTGGTTTGCTCTCCAATAAGCAAGGCTGATCTGGTACCAAGTATCTAAAGGAGGAGTGTCAATTACCTCATAAGCCACTGTGCTCTGGGTCACCCCCACCCACAGATGGATTTATAGCCTATCACTCCCATAAGCGTTTGACATGAAAAATGACAGAGGCTAAATGGGTCTTGTCCCTTCAGCGTTGGAGTCCATACATCAACGCTGTTAAAAGTGCTGTCACCCAGCAGCTTGTAGGACACGTAGCTGCAGCGCAAAAACTAAATTAGAATGTTCCTGCAGGCTCCCGGTGGAAGTCCATGTCCAACCAGGACAAGCAGCCGTACTACGAGGAGCAGGCCCGCCTGAGTAAACTCCACCTAGAGAAGTATCCCAACTACAAGTACAAGCCCCGGCCCAAGAGGACCTGCATCATCGACGGGAAGAAGCTCCGCATTGGAGAGTACAAGCAGATGATGCGCTCAAGGAGACAAGAGATGAGGCAGTTCTTCACTGTTGGGTAGGCGTCCAGTCGATAAACAAACCAGCCTGACATGCACACCTGAAGTAGGGGGTAGCAGTAAAGGTTTACAGTAGATGAAACGTCTTCCAGGTGTTCCCAGGTCAGCCATAAGTTTCAGTGACTCTAGAATCTACTATCCAGGACAGCTGCAGTCAAGTGTACTTGTGTTTTATGTCACCAATAAACTGGGTAGTGTCTCTCAACACTTTCAAATGCAGACTGTCAGGAGAACTTGTCTTTTCCCAAATTATTTTCCCAGATCTCAAAAACTGCAGGAATTTGATAAGAAACTGCGCACACACTCCAACTTTGTTCTCTTTCCTCTTTTAAAGGTATGTTTGCATCAAAATTCTATTTCCTCTTTTGCTTCTTACATCCAGACAGCCGCCGCAGCTTCCTATAACCACCAGCGCCAGTATGGTCTACCCCGGAGCCATCACCATGGCGACCACCACGCCCTCGCCTCAGATGACGTCGGAGTGCTCGAGCGCCTCAGCGAGTCCGGAGCCATCTATCCCGGTCATTCAGAGCACCTATAACATGAAGCTAGAGCCCAACGCCATGGGAAACAGTGAGCCGGTCAATGGCGAGGACGAGATGGACATGTACGAGGATTTCGAGGATGAGCCCAAATCAGACTATAGTAGTGAAAATGACACGCAAGAGCCAGTCAACGCCAACTGAGACCTCCGCTGTCCAACAGGCCCACACGGATGCCACGACGAAGCAGGACGGCGGCTAGAGGGCTGACCCGAGGGAGCGAAAGAGCAAAATAAAACGACAACACAAAGGTTTTCAAAATGTTCAGATTAACAAATGTTTATCGCGTAGGAGCCAGCATGCCGACGTGGCTTCATCTGAATCAAAAGCTATTTGGTCTTAAGTGTTTCTTACCATGTGTGAAGCAGTTTGGTTGTGGTTATTTCAATTTTTTTTTTTATCTCATTGTTTATTGGTTTCATTTTGATCATGGACATTGACACAAATATGTAATTGCCAAGAACTGAAGACGGAACTTGAAATTTAATATTTGATATTAACCTATAATTCTTAGACATTTACCATGTTTTTCATCTTCAATTAGGTGATTTTGATATATTGCATAACTGTTCAAGATGGGAATCTCACTCAGGTATAGTGTGCCAGCCAACAGCTTGTGAATGTTTTTAATTAAAATTCAATGATTACCAGTACAAAATATATTAAAATTCATACAGAGTGGAGTGATTCCAAGTTACTCAAAAGGAAAATAACATTATATTATTATTATTATTATTATTATTATTATTATTATTATTAGAGTTTTTTTGTTATCAATATTATACAGAATGCATTTAGTGCAAAAGTGCCAAGCATTTCGAGTCATTTCTAAAAATCTAAGTCTTTTGGGAGAGACTTTGTGAGTCTTGGACAATCTCTTGATCTTGTACTACAGCTCCATGATTCCATTCTTTTTTAATTCGCCCTGACAGAATCCATAAATGAAACTCAGGAACACAGAAGCAGCGGGCTCTGCAGGAGGTTACAGTGTGGGACATCTTTGGGTGGTAGCTTGAGATGCTAGCTGTTCTCCAGGGAGTCAAATGCAGTGATCATCAGTGAGACCGGCCAGTCTTTACCTTCCCTTCTCCTTGCACACCGTGGTATCCTCAACTCTTTTTCCAGCATCCCAGTCTGACTCACTCAGTTCTTAATCAGTGCTTGTAATCACGCCAGAATGCTAACAGGGCAAGGGCCTCCAATCTCTGGGATTGGAAGCAGAGGCAAAAGGCAGCTTTGGGGGCATTACAATCTCAAATTGATGTTGGTCAATGTGTGGTGGCAGTTTGCTCCGCTGAACGCTTTGGCCTCATTTGGACTGCAAGTTTAAAGTCTTAGGTCTTAGAACTTCTTTTTTTTTTCAATCTTAATTCTTTTTCGACATTGTAAATCTTAAATTGACACTAAGAAGTCTTAAATCGGAGCACGGAAGAGTGATTACTGCTGTAGTCTTAAGAGGTTTGTGAGGATATTATGAACCGCATTGAGAGGCTAAAATATTCTTAAATTACCTTGTCATAGAAACACAACAGGCGGAACTTAAAAATGGATTTTTGTTGCTCAAAATCTTATCCTGTCACCCTTGAGCCTTATGTTTTAATAATCTCATCGGCTTTGGAATGCACTTGGGGCAACATGTGAGAACAGACACAAGGGGCACAAAGCCTCCACCCTAGGCCTTAATATTGGGACTCAGATCCTCTTTACAAGGCAGAAGGTCTAAGTGGCTCCCCTCCTTGCCCTGCCCTGCCCTGCTCTGACCCCTGCCCATGGCAACCTCAGCACCCAGGGGGCGCCATCTGGCTCAGATGAAGAGGAAACACTTGCAAGGAAAGGGAAACAATAAAAATGGGGAGCGCGACTCATTGTGCTCTCCATCAAAGTAGCGGCGGTGAGGCCTCCGCAGCGCTCCCACCCCGTCCAAATCACCGGGCACTGGCGAGCAGATGGAACAAGTACATCAAGCTGTGGGGGATTATTAAAATGACTGACGATTGGGTATCATCTGAAACAAGGCATTATTAATGCATGAGTCCAGCTACTTCCCCTCCCATGCCCTTGAACCTGTCTGTTTCAGAAAGCACAGAGCTGTGTTGAAAAGGCCTGAATGGCTGGTTTCTGGATTGAAGTGGTTAAGATTCCACCCACTGCTGGTCACTGCATTTCCCTCCCAGCTCTAATTGGTACAGATGGTTCTTTATATCTTAAGCTCTCATATCTTCTGTACACTTACGGTCTTATTCTCAGCGCTGGCTTCTATTGTTTCTACTTTTTAATCACCCCATCAATAATTGCTCTTTTTTTTCCCATTGCATCTTTTTTTGTATAATTTTGAGGCACAAGATATTTTAAGGATGAACAACGACAACAACAAAAAACACGTGGATTTCCATTCAAGTCAACCCGTTTGGTCTTTTTAAGCTGTTCGCTCCTGTTTGCCGGTGGTCAGATTGATTTGTATGTGACTGTAAATATTTTCTTGACCACGCCACACTGCTCTGGTGGGCTGGTAGTTTAAAAAAAACCAACAACAACAAGGTCTCTTCACCGAACTGAAACTTGACTGTGTTTAAAGAGAAAAAGAAAAAAAAATGGAAAAAGAAAGGAAAAAACGACAAGAACTCACAAGGAGACAATATTTCATAAGTGTTACAAGCACTGGATATAAATTGTATTTTTATCAATTCTGATTAATGTGAAGCTGTTTGAGGAAAAACACCCCGAATTAACAAAATTCCCCCGTCGGACTCAAGTGGGTTTGCTCTCACAGTTGCCAGATTTTTAGACATTTTGTTTGTCTACTTATTTTTTGTTTATTTATGCAAGGACACGTATGATGAATGAATATTTTCTTTAAGCGTGAGGGCTGCCTAGGGGAGAGACTCAGCACAAGAAATGTGAGCAAAACATTTAACAGCAGGCTCGTTTGGCCTTCAAAAAAAACCTGACTTCAGTGTATATTGTATTTGAAACTGTCGACTATCAGCATATTGTATTTATTAGCCACTGCTGGCTCTAAAATCTCAGCAACCAACAATCAGAAATGGGGGGAAAAAATTACAAATTTGAGGTAAAAAAAAAAAGTTTTTTCCCATGAATTCACCATCTCATTAGGTTTTATTGTAAATATAACATAGGAAATATATTTTTGTCCATTAGTGAAGTATAAGTTATGTATTTGGCTGGTCTATTTTATTTGATTTTTTTTTTTTTCGTTTTATTTTTGTACGTGGTTTCATGTTTTTAAAACCTGACAAGTCACTGTACCTCATGTAGATGCAGAGTTTTTCTGCTTATTGGAAGAGAGCAGTATTTAATCCAACACAAAGAGAAGCACTTCGTTCGCTTATGTTTGGATAATCCCACCCCTCCTCCCCTTCTTCATCCCATACTCAGAGAACCAATCAAATGAAAGCTCTACTCAGACTTGTCGGTGTAGAGAAGTTGTTCATAAAGGTACTCGTTCAAACAAGCACTTGATGTATAATAGTTAATGAATCATCTTGCCAATCATGACACAATCTAAATGGTATGCTGTATATCTTCATCTGTGTTTTGTGTTTTACTACAGCCCTCATAGTATTTGGCAAAACTTCCTCATGAGGAGCTGACAACATCCTGAAATCCTGCATGCACTCTCACGTTTTCATGAACAATTGTTTTTCTGATGGGTGGGAGCCTGCAAAATATTTATTTAAATGTGGCAAAATGCACAAACATTGTGCGTTCGTCTTCTTCTTCTTCTTTGTTAATTCTCTCATGATTTCATGCGTAACTGATTTTTAATGTTCACAACTATCCAGCCCCCTTCCCCTCCCCTCAAAATGTTTTCTCTGTCATGCAAACGGTTTCAATGAAATAGACAAAAGCCTTCAAAGCTGTCTCGACATTACTTACTGTAATTTCTTCTTTTCTTTTTTTTGTCTGAATTTTGTGATGTATATGGTGGGAATGTTCTCTTTGTTAATTTAATCAGCACAATTCACTGACATGCTGGACTGACATGCTAGCTGCTGTTCAGAAGTGTAAAAGTTGTCGTTTGGGGCAACATTTAAAGTTGTCTTTGGTACTTTTTTGCTTTTTAGAGTCGTCTCTCAAGCAACACTGTGTGTGGCTCTTCTATCATTGGAGCCATTATTTTGAAATTGCTGGCAGCCTGATACAATTTTCTGCGTAGAAATATCCCCCCCCCCCCCGGCAGGTACGTAGGCCCACGGCAAGTTCTGTTTGGGTGTTATTAGAGAAAATGAAATACATAGTGTCTGTTGCTGCTTAAAAAAAGTTTATGTCTGAATATGTAAATAGTTTATCATAATATCTTGTACAGTCCAATGTAAAGTTTTTAATTCAACTTTAAAAAAAATGTTGCCATCACATTTGTGTTCACATTCTTCTTTACACATTACAATAGATCAATTATTTGCTAGGGCTATTATTGTTAAAAAGAAAAAAAAGGAAAATGTTACTAAATTTTTTTTTTTTTTTTATGTTTGTTTTGTTTTTGCTTGGCTTCAAAGTGTACACCAGCAAGTCTTTGGTTTCCATGTGCAGTATTGACGTGAGGTAAACTTAAAGTGAATAATTTTACCGTGGTGTGTGTGGAGAGCCATCTCCACGGCTTTGGTAGTATTAATACACTATATCAAGTAAAAACAAACCGCTCAGCGACACGTTCAGGTGCACCTCAGCACTGTAGGAATGTGCATAGGTGAGTAAATTACCCCCACAGAATCAATTCAGGCCAACTTTTAATTTAGCACCATTTTCTGTATGTCTCAGTCCATCATAATGATACAACAGTGGGATGAATAACTGCCTGTCTAAGCTCATTTACCTCAAGAATTTCCTCTTTTTCTGTGAGAGACAAATATTGTGTTACAGAAAACTTCTCCCATCACTCCATCTTTTGTACTGCTGTTGACACAAATTAAAAAGACGTTTTGTTTTAAGATCTGAGCGATTGCTTTTATTGTGGAAGCATTCGTCCCATGATTTCCTGCTTTTTCCAAACAGTGTCGGCTCGTTTTAGTTCATTTAAAGATGCGTATCCATTACATCACAATGAAAATACTGCGTAAAAATATTTCACCATCAAATTTTCATTATCCTTTGTGTACAATTACAAAAAAAAATTAAAACAAGCTCTACAGGAGGTTCTTCGCATTTACAGGTAAGTGAAGCTGGAAAATTTAAGCAGACATTGAATGCACCTATTTTTTATCGTCAGCTAGCAATAACGGCAGCATTGACGTCTCAACTTGCATCAAGTGGGTTTCAAGTACCAGTAATGGGATTAAACTCCTTAAAAATTGCTGAGTGATAATCAGATGGCATTGCTATCGATGTCAAAAGGAGCTAAACCTGCCCGTAATGGGATATGCTGGGTAGCGGCGACTCCATTTATTGTATATTTTGGAAACATAACTTTTTCCGTTGAGAAGTTTCTACAATTTGAAAGACAAATATTGTATTTCTGATATTTACACACCCGTCAAAAACCACCGCTACATTCCTGTAAAGTTTCCCGCCGCTTGTTGCTTTGAAGCGCAGCTTTGAAGTCGGCAGATGAATCTTTTCTTTTCTAAAAAGCAGGACCCGAATGCATTGCGGCGTTCGTCACCAGATAAAAACCAAGTACTATACCCGTCGCCGGCACCCGTCAGCCGAGTTCAAAGTGCTCGCTGTTTTGTTTTGAACAGTTCAATTTGTAGATGGCGGAGTCAGCGATGGCTACAGCAGGTGAGGATGACTCATCACCGCCGAAGCCTTTGTGGTCAGATTTAAGTCCATGTTGGAGATGACTGAATGTAGACAGATTTAAACTTCCTGCAGGAAACATTAATTACAGATTTATTCACTGCAGTGATGTTTAAATAAAAACGAAAGAGGTAACTCCTTTATGATAATTATTACTTTTGAATGACTCAATGTGGCTTTTATGTAAACAACCTTTAACTGGCACCAGGGTCGTTTTTGGGACCGTTCCGTTATTTTTTTTGTCTTACTTTGCATGGTTTGCATGTTTTTATTGTTTAGCACAGCCGCACCTAGCGGTAATGCTAGCTGCTATAACCACCATGTTGGTAGGTGGAGGTTATTGACGATTAATATTTATTTTTGTGTGCCAGGGTGTCAGTATTGTCACATTTTTATAAAGTGTTGACTGAATAAAAGATGTAAAGGGATGATAATAGGTTTAAATATTCTCTGTTCCTCTATGAGTATTGTTTCCTGTAAGGACCAGCATGTCAAACAAATACTGTTGGCTAGTCGTTTTGCACTAAAAGTAAAAAACATTTGATGCTGGCCTCTTATAAACATCCAGTTTATCAGATTTAAACCAAACTGTGTTTTTATTTGTTGGCTATCTTTGTGGTTTAGTAGAAGAATAATCTGCACGTGTCGGGGCTGAGGTTCCTTGACCTCCTGTGAGCAAACATTCAGACAGGAAGGTTTCGTGTGTGTGTGTGTGTGCGCGCGTGTGTGTGTGTGTGTTTCATGCCAAAGCCGGAGGTCATCTTGAGAACTGTACACTCAGACCATGTCCATCATCCTCCTCTGGATGTCTGCCATCTATTGCTCATTATCTTCATAATTATTTGGAGTTCAACACTCGCTTCATTTAAACAACAACAAAACATTGACAGTGTTATCTTCACACACTTCACTGATTTACAGTATTTACACCTTTAGAAAGAGGAAAAAAATCAATAGACAGTGAGAAGTAAAATCTTTTTAAACATCTGGGGAAGCCGATTGGTCGTCCTCATCAATCTCGGGGTGTTTTACCGCCGGCTGCAGGCTGCCTTCCCCGGAGCGTATGAAAGCTCCGGTTTAACTGCAGGCCCTGTCATGGATGTCTGTGTAAGCATTCTCCAGCAGAGGATGGAAAACCCGACACACACCTCTGCACAGTAAATCTTATAGTGATTTTCCGAGCCTGCAGGACAATTAATGGCACGGAGAATCTCCGCGCTCCGTGCATCCGTCTACGTACTGTCTGAGTGAAGCTGTAACACTGCTGAGCTGCTGTTAGCGACAGGTTCTGCTTTAGCACTGCAAACCCAATAAGAGGTCGGGGTAAAATACTAGGAAAGGGGGGGGGGGGACTATTTGGAGTGCTGCCGCCGTCTGTGAGCGGCCTGTTTGGATTAACTGTCACTGTTGTGCAAAGATGTGTATGTTTGAAGAGTGGATAATAATTAATACAGCGATGCTGTCGCCGAGCGGTGGGGCTGCTATTTCACCACTCTGATGACTAAACACCGGCGGGACGCAGAGCAGCAAGGAGAGCCCGGAACAATATTTTACTCATTTGGAAATGTCGGATGCTGCAGCCCGTCGGACCGGGCGAATCCGTCAGACGGTACCGCTTCACCGTGAACAGCTGTTATTTATCTGATTCTCTCATTAGAGTTGACTCATGGCTTCTCTGCAGAAGTTCTTCCGAGCGTAGGTTCGGCTCTCCCTGGTTAGCAGATGCAGGAAAAACCTGTCCGATCATTTCCTGATTTTCCACCGCGATAATTATTTTAAATTTGTTAAAAATAGATGCATTCTTCTTTAACTTATTTGCTGTTTTCCACCTCATTCCGATCTATCGCTCAAGTCAAAGGAAGGAATTTGGGATTGATCTCTGGAGTCATTAAACATGCACAGAAGAACAGCGTGGAAGAACAGCCCAGACCCCTTTGCGATGCTTTAATCCTTCGAGGTGAAGGACTTAGGAAATCTTGCTAATTTCACAGATGGTTTAAAATAGATTAGTGTGGAGTAGCAGCTCCCGGAGAAGCGCTGACCCACCAGGCTCTCTGTGCGGTTGCCAAAACCCTGCGC
This sequence comes from Antennarius maculatus, assembly GCA_013358685.1. Lineage (NCBI taxonomy): Eukaryota > Metazoa > Chordata > Actinopteri > Lophiiformes > Antennariidae > Antennarius > Antennarius maculatus. The sequence goes on from CM023606.1 coordinate 12,709,655, forward strand.
CTGATGCTCAGGAGTGCCTTCCAAAAGTCCTGCAAGGTTAAACACAAACTTGAGCATCCTTGTTGTCGGCTTTCCCGCATCTCGCAACAACTCACCGTTCTCCGGTTGCGCGCTTTGAAAAGGTTCGTTTGTCGTTAATCTTTTGCGAGCGTCTATTTACGACGACTTGTTTGAGGTCCTTCTGAATTTAGATTTTAAAGGTTTCAGTATCTAAAATCATTGTTCTTTAGTCCTTAAGTTAATCATCTAGATTGTTTTTCACCTTGGAATTTGTGGCCTTGGAAAAGACGACTTTGTTGCTGTGTGGATTTAACAATTCACTGCTGGACAAGAAGTTTTATTTTGAAATTCACGAGGCCCCTCTGGCCAGAGAGACTATTCTTCCTTGTGGCTCGATGTTCTTTCTCGTTAGACATTTTGTACAAAGCAACCAGGGGCCAAGTTTTGTAGTGGAATAAAGGATCAGACTCTGCGTGGTATTCTGATGAGGCCAAGCCTGCTGCTAAAGCTGGGCAGTGTCCGAGCGGCCCTGACAAAAAATCTGGAATGGCTGGAAAGGCCCCGCTTGGAGTTCATACGGGAAGACAATGGCACAGGGTGAGGAGCTCGATGTGGCTTTGTTGGACTTGTCATTCTTTAGGAGAGCCTAGGAACCATCCGAATGTTATTTGTGCTGTTTTGACCCATATTTGGGACAGCTTTCACAAAGCCTTTGTGATGGGGTTGAAACAATAGAGGGAGCGCATTCACAAGAGGGACAGGCCGGAATTCTGGCCAAAGCGGTTTGGATCTGCTTCGCCGATATGGCTCGACTCCAAAAGCAAAAGCAAAAAGCGACAAAAGCAAATAACGGATGTGGAAACTGACAAAGCGAAAGATTTTAGATTACAATTTAAAACTGAGGAGACAATATGTGACCTCTAAGTGTTTTTTCTGAAAAATGGATCCGAGAGGGAGATACATCACAGGGATTGTTTTACAGGAGTACAGGGGGGGGGGGTGCTGCGTCTCCTTGCTAAAATGTATTTCTGTCCATGTAAATCAACTGGATTTACTGAGCAGTTGTTTCCAACACTGGGTTGCTAAATGAACTTTTGAAAATCCACACGGGACAGTATTTCAGAAAAAGTCATTTTGCATAATGTTTCACATCACCGCACCTCCTTAGTGCATTTGTCCTCCAAAAGCATTCCAGTGCATTTCTGACAGGGATGGGGGGTGGGGGGGGACGGGAAAGAATAAATGTGTCATGTTTTATTTTCCTTTTTTTTTTTTTAAATAAAACTCCTCTGCTCCCTTTGCTTTTTTTTTTTCTTTTTTGAAGAATTTAACAAACATAAAAGATTTCTCGGAATACGCGGCATTCTCTCAAAGCTATTACTCAGTTCTCTCATGCATATGTGAATTACATACCTTTATAAATATGTAAATGTTGCAAGAATGCCTCATTAATTAGTAATTCATGCATTTTTCACAAGCGCAACACTTTTGCGGCGCGGTGCAGCCTGACGAACTATCAGCCGGAAGTTAAAAAAGGGATTCATCATCACGTTTCAGAGGTTTTGAGCTACATCTGTAATTTGTGTAATTCAATGAATATGATTTGTGTATTGCAGCTGTCTCATAATATGATCTATGGATTCCTACTTGGAATCTGCAAGTGCACTTACAAAGTTAATGGGCATATTCCTCCGTGTGGATGTTTGCTTACATTATATTCTGCTTGAAATATTAAAAAGCGAGTCTCAAAATTATTTTTCCATGTGTGTCCTATTTGATATACTAACTGTCGTTTTCTTTTTCTTTAAAGGCAGTCGAGAATGAGAATGAAAAGAACTTCTAGTGCGGCGCTGGTTGATGCTTCAATCTCCCCTTTGTGCGAAAGAGATTTAACATTTATTTCTTATTTGAATGTTCGAATGCCAGAATGTTGGAGCAGCGCAGGTGAGAAGGAACGAAAGAATGATTTAGATTGTAGGTTTTAAGTTTTTTAACTTCCTGCAGGATCCTGACTGTGAATAGAGATAATATCTATGTGACAATCAGGGTTCTGTTCCCTGAAGTAAAAAAAAACTTTTCAGAAAATTATGCAGCATTGTGTCTGTGTCGACAAAACTGTGTGCAACTTGTTCAGCTTTGATTAACTTCAATAAACCACAAACGTGTATAGAATGGGAGTCAAACTCATTTTTAACATAATGACTGTCCTCAAAGGGCCAGATGTAACTTATAAATGTAACTAAATCTAACTAAAAGTAATATAAAATAAATGTAAAATAAGTGTAACAATTACATAGAAAAAAATTTGTATCCTTGTTTCTCTCCTTCTAACATAAATCCTTTTAATTTGTCAGGTTATTACACCCACAGAACTCCATCAATCAAGGATCAAACTATCAATGAATAAAGAAAAATAATATCAAACACAAGTTAGGACATTAACTTTGTTCACAACGTTTTTGTCGGAGTTAAAATGGGCTGAATTACTGCATTGTGGGAAATGTAGTTTTGGTCAAAGCACACTTTTGACCTATTTATTTTTAGACACTCTGACTTTTTATGCTCTCGCAGGCCATATAAAATTATGTGGAGGGCCACATTTGGCCCCCGGGCCTTGAGTCTGACACTGGTTTGTGCTGTACGGACATATTGGGGGGGTGGTTTACTGCATGTGTGGCTTTTAAATGTGCCCTATAGTTAAATAATTACCACAATCAGGACACTTCCCTCACCATTCAGAGAGAGAGAGAGTGCTGATCCAGTATACTGGTGCATGAATTTAACATGAATGCATGGAGGCAGAAGGAGTCGTGGATTAAAAGCTGCTACCTTACGGAAGAGGCCGCTTTGTTCCTGCCTCCTGATTGGTGCAGATATATATTTATGTAAATGTGCAGAGGGGGAAGTCCCTTTGTTGTAAACATGACTGTACTCAGAGGAAAGTGCGCCGAGGGACGTTCAAGAAGTAAATGGAAGGCGGGGTGGGGGGGCGCTAAAGAAACAAACAAATGTGTGCAGCGTTAAATCTTTCATCTGGTTTGTTCATATAAAACTGTCAGTTTTTAAGGCAAGACTGTTTGTAATTCACAGGGTATAATCAGCAATTAATAATGATCAATATGCTAATGGTCAGGGTTCGGACCAGCGGGTAGAACGACAGGGTGTTTGCACACAACCTTTGTTGTCTGGTGTGTGATTGTTGAGACAATCCAAAAGTCCACTGAGAAATGAGAATGAGGAATTTAAACTTTTATGACCGTTTTGGAACGAAAGAAGCCGAACACCAGGGACCAACGCGGGAGCCTCGTGATGTTGATGGATTAATAACCTGCGTTCAGCATCAGAAAACTCACATCGGGTTATTTTATAAAGGAATTGTGTGTGTGTGTGTGTGTGTGTGTGTGTGTGTGTGTGTCGGTGCACCCGTGTGTGTCTGTCGGTGTATTTGTGTGTTGTAGAGGTGTTATTGACTGATTTTTAATCCTAATGTTACCTGGTGTGGCGCAAACGTTCCGCAGGAGTTTGCAGAAATGTTTAATCTCCAGAGAACAGAAGGGAATGAATAAAACAGTGCAGAAGAAAGCATCCTGGTTTTTGTCGTTGGGTTAAAATACAGCGTTTTAATTGCTGCTGCTTTTCCTTGTGATTCTTTAGGATTCGCTGCCCCTCTTTTGGGGACATTTTTGGTCTCTGCAGACGCGGCGGTGGTGATGAAAAACCAACGCAAGATTAAAACGGGGCATCTGAGGAATTCATCATTGTCTCCCCTGCAAATTTAACATATTACAAATTATATTACACCAAGCTTGTCAAGCATTTGGGTTTCTGATAATTACTATGCAATCATATAGATGCGAGCGATATTAAATATTCATTTAGACGCTCCTGGAGGAGCAATGGCGATGGGAAAATCTTGGAACTTGTTTTCTATTTTTAATGATTTTTTTTTTCGACAAAGCTTAAAAAGGTTCACAGCGATGAGATTCAGATTTTGTCTGGTGATGATAGAAATGTGTAAAAGGATTTTTTTTTTTACTCCACGAGTAAGTTGGGTTAAGACATTACTATCAAACCCAGAGAGTTAAATGTAATGTTATATATTTAAGCAAAGCAGTTCTTAATGCTCATTCATGCTCCAGCTGAAAAGATTGACACAGTAATAAACTGATGTTAATTAGAAATACTTTGAAATCCTCCATTCTGCTCGTCTCCATGCACAAGTGGAGCTGGTGGCTTATTAAATCATTTGCTGCTCTTGGGTGATCTCCTTTTGAATGTTGGCTCGACCCTCCGGGCACAATTTATTTTTATTTCAAAAAAAATTTCGCCAGCAAATTTTGCATTAGTTCAAGAGAATTATAAATCATTATTACACAGGCAGACACTTCAAACATTTTGTTTAAGAGCTTTCTCGATGAGGCATCAAAGGAGATGTTCACACTGATGACTGTTACACGAGCATACGTCCATTCATTAGTGCACTAAAGTTGGCTTGATCATGTTTTGTACGCAGCCCACAAAACCCCGATCCAACATCTATTTGCCATCTGTGTAAACTTTCGTAATTCTCAAGAGGAGGCCCTGAATTATTTCGACACCTGGAAACTCTTTGTTCTGTCTTAAGGTACTTTTACTTTTAAAATGTAGTAATTGTCCAGAAAAGTATAGAAAGACATCTCTGTTTTTCAGGGAAAGTCTAAACCAGCTGGACACGAGACTATTTATTTGCTTCAAGCCACCAACATGTCCTCTGGTTGAATCCATCAAGGGTTTTCCATCCAGGTCAACCCTCATCTTGCTCCTCTGTATTGACCCAACAGGACTTTTGGTTCTTCTCACCTGCTGCTGTCCTCCTCTCACAAGCCAATGGTTTTATTTTTGGCTAAACGTCATGTGATGACTGTTGTGTTTTCTCCCTCGAGATAAAAGCTGTTCTTCATCCTGACGTGTGCTTTGGTTCTTTGTCCTCCATGTTGATCTCACAGGGTGTTCTCCTTCACCCTCATGCTAGCAGGAGCCATGTGATGGTCCTTGATGGAGCTCCCTCCTTGTCCAGGAGCCTTGAAGCCTCAGCGCTATCAATTGAGCTCCTCTCCCTTCTTCCTCAAGGATTTGGAATCCATCCTGGATCTGAATCGCAGCTCCCTCCTCCTTTGACCTTTGCTGAATGTGTGAAGCTTGTAGGCCTTACCTCCTTCCATTTTTTGGGTCTACAGTGACACATCGCACTTGATTCCTCTGCCCTGATTAGTCCCTCCAAAATAAGATACGATAGTATCTCGAGATACAAGTTTAAGACTTACCATGTTGTATCCATCCACCAACATGTGGTAAAGAACGAGATCCGGTCACACTGATGCTGTATCCATCCGCCAATACCAAAATTGGAGAATATATTCCAGCCTTTAAGATTTTCCCACTAAAATGATCCGTTCTAATTCAGCTCCACTTCAGACAAATTAAAGGCATCCATTCCGTTCACCATCAACTCTTCCACAAAACCTAATATGTACTACATTTTTCATATTAAGGGCATCCAACCACCAAACCCACTGTTTTCCAGTTTTCCAGCTGATTTCCAGTCTGGCATGTGAGCAGAAACTGATCGTTAAGAATAAGGTGATTAATCCGTGTGAATTACAAACGCACCGGTTCAGTCGATAATGACTTGACACTGATTTTATTTAAATAGAAATTCATAATATGTCATTTACGCACACTCAAAGCAAAGAACACTCTTGTTCTTCTTATGTGGATCAGACACCAACTATAAACCAATCCAGACGACTTCAGATTATAGGGAATCCAAATGTCTACAATAATGGGTACGTAGGACGTAACGAATGTTAAAATGATGTACAGTGATATGGAGAAATATCCACACTATCCATTTTTGTCCTCCTTGAAATTCCTCCAGCATTTCAACCCCGTCATACGCTGTACATCCTGACGGCTATCCTACGGTTACCGTTTGTCTCTCTCAGTTACGATCAAGCCAGCTTTATTTGGCAAAAGCAGATCAGAAGCTTATGTTGTCATAATTGCTGGAGTTATTAACGTTGACGGACGATGAATAAATGATATAAAATAAATGAGCCTCTTGGACGAGAGGTGAACCGCCTTCGGAACAGAAACACAAGTCCAGTAGCTTCAGATCCATCCTCATAAATAAAAGCACAAATCAACAATCGCATCAAATCATATCACATATTGCGTTAAATTCACCGGAACAATACAAAACAGTCGCATGGATCAATGAGTACAGCAGCAGCTCTGATCGGAGATGTGATCACTCACAGATGTTTACCGCCCAGCTTGTTTCTCTTCATGTATTACAACAGTCATCACATTTTAATGCATACATACAGTATATATTTGCATTTATTAAACAGAAAAACTGATTTCCTCTCTACACAGTTGGTACGGATCAGAAAGACGGACATACTTAAGATACACGCTGTTAAATATTCCCTCTGTCTGTATTCATGTTTATTCTTTCACATCCTTACATTCGTATCGACTTCCACACAATATGTTGTCCACAATGGGGGGGCGTGGGGTTGGGGGGTGGCCACACACGGCCTCGAACACGCCTGTTTGCTCAGCGTCCTTAAATAATTCATATCTGATGCAGCCGACACCGAACAATCACCAACTTCTGCCAGAGCCCCAGATCACCATTAGTATTATTATTATTATCATTCCCACGGTGTTAGCCGCATGTGCTAACGTTAGCATCTCAGGCTGATTGACGCACAATGAGCCATAGCTGGAAAAATTCCCACTTCCTTGCCAAGACATGTTTTTATGGATTTGCGTTAAATTTTAAATTGAATTAATTTTTTGTTTTACACTGGAGAAAAATTATCATTTTAGTAGGTGAATAAACTCTTTGTGACATTCATAAATTTCACCCAGCGAAGAAGAGAATAATCTTAATTACTGCACAACAAGGCCGATGGAGGATGCCCCACTGGCTCCCCAAACAGCTGATTAGAGCTTAGGTCTCAGAACTGAATCAATTATCTTTAATATTCTAATTAGATGGCATATCCAACATACTTTTAACCAGTGTAATTTTCCAACACAAGAGGAGTCAGTGAATAATTTCATTGTTAGCATTCCAGCAATGCCCGTGGCACGACCGATGGAAGTGAAAGGAGTCTTAGCATCAATTAGAGTCCTGTGATTAGTGTGGCTTTGTCGACCAGTCCCACAGAGCTACCCACTAGTGCAGGCTAGCTCAATTAGCCCCCACCCAGAGGTGGTGAAACCTTTTGATTCGCCCTGCCTTTTAAATATCTACTGTGACTCTAATGCGTCTCATTATGTAGCGGCGCTGGTCAGCGAGTCCTAAACACTGAGGATGATCAGAGGCTCGTCCAGAATACTTGGCCTTAATGACCCATCGGCGATCGCAAAGAATTGAAATGCAGCTGGTCTGAAACAGACAGCATCAAATAGCATGAGTTTATTCCTAAAATAAAGAGCACTAACTTTAGATTATATACACACACTGAGCTACAGATTAAAAAAAGATGAAAGAGATGATGAAGAAGAGGAAAAACAATGGAGGAAGACACGGTGCCAACTGAAGCGGAGCCTGGACAATATCTTAATGAACACAGGACTAGTTTCACATTTATTTATGCTATTGGCATCCCCAAACATACTGTACTTGACATATAAAATTGGATGAAGGGAATAGAGATTATATCGAAAGGCATTCATTTATCACTTTATTAGTTAAGCTTCATTTAAGTCAGATATTTAATTTGGGGATTTGGCAGTTGTTTCCACTGTGGTTTTGTGTTCTAAAGATATAGAAGCCCCCCCGTCTGAAACAAGTCATCTGACTGCTTACTCTGCTGTGGAATAAAAGAGCTGAATGAGTTATTGCAGTCCATTTATGTTGTTAATTCAGGGGAAAAACTGTGTTGAAGTCTGTAATATCTGAGTTGTCAGAAATTTGGCACCTTGTTGAGACACATGTTCGGTTCTGGAATCGCTGCAGCGAAATCAAACCCTGCCTTCTGTTTCATATTAAGGCTCTGGTTTTAGAAGCTTTCAACTAGTCCGCTAAACTGTAATGCAACTTTTCCAGAACCCGGGTACTTGATGTGACTCCTGCACTTATGGATGTAATGTTGTGGTCTTAAATATTACTATGGTTCCCTGAAAGAATCGCCTGCTTTCTTGCGACTCCCCCCCTCCCATCCAGGGCCTCACATGTAGATTTTGAGAGCACATGGTAGCTGTTAGCCCTCTCCTCCGCAAGGAAAAGAACTGACTTTTAGAAGGGTAGTATGATAATTGCTGTGACTAAAAGATCAAAAAGTGATTCCGATTAAGATGTTTTAGGACGGGATTCTTCCTTGTGGTGCAAAATCAGATGGATAATTAAAGAAACGCAACACAAAAGTGTGTTTATTTTCACGCTGCAGTGGAAAATTTGTGTTGTGGTCCTTGTTTCAGGATTGCACAGAAGTATATGTTGGCTTTCTGACTCAATGGGTATCAGGGTGGAGATTTAGCACCTCATAAAGTCTGTGTTTAGGAAAGAAGAAGCAGCAAAGACCACCAGCTTGTGTTCCACCAAACCCACAGAGATGAGGGAAGGAGGTGGATACAAGCAGGAGTCAGACTTTAAGAGATGGCTGTGGGGCAGGGCTCGAAATTGCGACCATTTTGGTCGCATATGCGCCCAAATTTTTATGTGCCTTTTTTTCCCTGCTTCTCTCTCACTCTTTCTCTTCATAGAGCAGGGGTCACCAAATGGCGGACCTCGGTCCGGATCCAGACCACGTTGCGTGATGGTTCTGTCCGGACCCGTGACCGCTCCATGATAAATTCACGAGAGTAGATTTTCTTGGCGCATTTTTACTTGCAGTTCGCAGCTACAGACGGCGGGCGCTGCTCCTCCAGTTAATACGGTAATCGCTACCGCTGTGAGTTAACCGCTACAGGAGCACAGAAGAAGGGAGACAGCATAGCTCCAAACAACAAGGAAAACCGCTGGTTAACAATGAGTGGACGAAATTTATGTTTATTCCTCCGTCAGGCAGTTCAAAACCATTTTACCTCATATGGTCTGAACACATAGCATGAATTAAAAGTAGTAACATGAAGCGCCACTACGAAACAAAGCACAGATCTTTTGCGCAGAATTATCCCCTGGAGTCCGAGCTGAGGGCAAAATGACCGAGAAAAATGCAAACGAATGTTCACTAAAGGTATGGTGTTTGGGGCAACATAAAACATCTTTTAGTGATGGGACAGTTGTGAAAAAGTGCTTAAAAGCTGTTGTTTACATTTTGTTTGGGGGAAAATAGAAAGATGAGATATGTGGAAAAACTCCCAATGTCAGCTTCACCAGCAACCAGAAAATCAGAAATATTAATATCTTGATGCAGCTATTCAGAGAGCACCATGTATATCTGTGGCCATTGATGAGTTGTAGCTTTTGTGCCATTGATGAGTTGTAATTTTTGGGTGTGTGTCAGGTTCCTTCACAAAGATAAGGAGCTCTTTGCTGAGTGTAACACCACTATGAAACACACACAAGGGGAGAGGACATACATGCAGCAATAAAAGATGCTGATCAAGTCCAGTGGTCTCTTTCACTAACATTACATAGACCACCACATGGTGACCACCACAAGGTGTGCACAGGCACACCTTGTGTACAAGTAAATTACTGGCAGGCCAAATGCCCCTTTCTCTCATGAAGAAAATTCTGTTTGCATTTTTCCCCTGAAAGAGCCAGTTTTTATTCATGCTTTCTGAACATGTTAATGTTTTTTTACTTGAAGTTTAGGCCTTCGGTTCTTTAGGCTGGGATGTCTTTAATTTACGAGAATATGGATTATTCAGCTCTTTTTGCACTTTATTTTTTAATTCTGAGGTTTGTGTCTTCTTCAATCTAACATAAAGATTTGAAATTTATTTGCCTGGGTCTACTTTTATTTATGGTGAGATAAAAGAGCTAGCTGTGCACTCACTTAAACATATCCTGCATTGAAAATTGATAATAAATGATAATGTGGAGATAGTGGCCGGCTATAAGACACAAACTGGACTTGGGTTCGGACCTTTTACTAAGAGGACATTTTTCTAACCGGATCTCCGTGAGTTTTAATTGAATACTCCTGTTGTAGAGGGTCCTCCTGAGGAGAACGGCCTGTAAATAAAATACATGGCATGTTACATATATTGTCTGTACGCCTTGCTTTTGGGTAGGTGCTCCTAAAGTCTTTGCTGGTGCTACTAACTTCTAAATTTGGGAGCACCATCGCTACCAAGAAAAAAAGTTAATTTCAAGGCCTGCTGTAGGGGTTATAATAGATGTTTTGTTGGGTTCTATTTGGAAATGTAGTTAATTTTATGTTTGTCTAGTTTCCACAACTTGTCACAAAGAACCAAAAAGACAAAATGACTGAAATATCATCAAATTCTGATGAAATTTGCTTTCTGAAAAAATCAGTTTTACTTTCAAACAATCCTCTGGAGATGGAAGCGGTGTTAGCGATAGCAGCTAGGTGTTCCAGTGGGGATTCAAATCCCCTTTGTTTCACACTTTGTTTGCTTTTTAAAAACAGTCTCTGGCTCACGAGGCGGTCAGCAGGGATAAGGTTTATACTGAGATCATAAAGCAGGCCTCTCTGCCTGGAAGAACCAGATCATCTGTGTTTAATATGATTTAAGTTTACTCATTCCTGTGGAGAAATACACACCCCCAAGCAGCATGCACACTTTAGCCCAGGATTAGTAACGCCGCTGGCCAATTAAACAACAACATACACACAGATTTTGCAAATTCAGGTTTGAGTTTCCTAACAGGAGGAAGGATTACTCAGAAACCACACAGTATGACTTTTGTGACGGCCGAAAATGGACAACAATAGTAGAGAGTCATTAGTTTACTGAAAAAGCAACTGGATGGAAAGTGCAAATGGATTTCAACAAGAAAAAGCTGCAAACTTTTTTATTCTTGGAAAGTTTTCTATTATTATTCAAAAGTTCCTTCAAGGTTTTTTTTTAAAGCCTGGAAGACATGACGCATACAAGATGCTGCCTAAGTCCTTCCTTCTCTCAGCTTTCTGTCTTTATTTATGTGAGCTAAATGTCATTGGTTTTCTCCTGTATTGTTAATAATCCTCCACCAGCAGCAGGAAAAACGGCGACGCTCAGAGGTGGGCTTACCTCCGTGGGTCTGGGAAGCCAAGCGTGGAGTGACAGGCTATTAAGACGAGCTACTCTGCTTTGCATTAGAGTGTCCGATATCAGTACTGGCAGCCAAAGTGAGAGATTTCGGGTAATGCTGGTCAGGCCTGAGCGATGGATCACTTACCTTAAGACATAAAAATCACCAGCGAGAGATCTGATCTGGAGCCAGGCCCAGCAGTGCAGGGAGAAAAGTGTGAAACCTGGAGAAAGAGACGCACTCATTGAGGAAATCCATTACCACAGGAGAAGTCAAAGCATGAAAGGAGCTATCTTGTTAAACTGCTTGATAAAGGAGGTTTCTGGCCGGGGAACCACCGAGCATCAGCAGCAATGACGCCAGACAGAGGAAAGAAAGAGGCCCTCGTTAATTCAGCGAAACCTTGAGTCAAGCACGCCGGCCCTTTGTGCTTCACGGAAATAAAAAGTTCTTTAGCAGTTTAGAACCGAAAAAGGGGATTAAGACAATGTCAACTGTTCATTTTAACGTCAGAATTCTTGTCTGGAACTCTTAGAAGTTACACCCTGCTCCACAACTTTATTTGCTGCGCTGGCGAGTCGGCGAATGCTCCGGAGGGAACCACCCATTTGGAGCTGAGATGCGTCGGTGGTGGCAATCCCACCTCAGCAGGAGCGGGACAGGAAACGAAACTGGGTTACCGCTAGAGGTAATGTATTTATTTTGATTTATTATTCCATCCACGGCGAGGGTTACTGCAGTCAAAGGCCATATTTCCAGTGCGTAGTTCTGCCTCTGCTTGACTCGCTGGTCAATTTCCTTTGCAGGATAGTACCTCACAGGGTAGGCCACCTCATGATCCTGTCATCAGCTGTTTAATACACAAACATCTGCATCTCCTCAATATAGCGGCTGCAATGAAAGTCACGCCTGTTAAAACAGCTCGGCTGTTTGGGTGCAGCGGCCGTTGATTTGCACCAGGTAGGAGATTCCGTGACCAAAACGCCAACCCTTTACGTTCCAGCAAACAGGAAGTTGGACACACCCTACATAAACTTGCACTTATGGTCATTTTAAATAAGATTTAAAAGGCAAGTCGAACCATTCCAACACCCGTGAAACTAAGAGATGCCTTGAAGTCAGGACAAACCTGCAGAGTAAGACCGACCAACCCGTCCGTCGGATGTGCTGAGCGAGCCATCATTGCTGTGCAACTTCACACTGACCTTCACTGCCTCTCCTCTGAATGTTTCTGATGTTTTTGACAGATATGTTTTGGCTACCCCTCCAGTGGATCAAGGTTAGCGGCACCAGGTACGTTCAACCTGCAGTCTCCGACCGTTGACCCTTTAATCGTCTTGGCTCACTTAAGCTTCTGGTGGATCCCCCGGTAGATTTGTTTTTAATGCGCTGTGAGTTCTTTCCCTCCAAAGCTCCCCTTTTTATCTTCTTCCTGCTGCGTGGCTGAAACCCCGCGAAGCCACGACAAGCCTCAAATCCCTCACATCAGGACCAGCAGGGAGAAAAGCTCATTCAAATCCTAAAGACATAACGACTCCACCGAATTGATGAAGGACGATATTGTTTGCATGTGATGCTAAAACTTCATTCCTTTGGATTTGTAAGCAGCGACTGATGCAGATATGAGTTCTCTGAGTACGAACAGAAGATGCTCACTTTAAAAAGAACATCGCCTTGATTTGTTTCTGATTCCCAACAACTATTCTATCTGTCCTCTTGACAATCAAGCTTTTGGAACCGACTGATGCAATTCAAAGCTTCCAAAAAAACCAAGATTGGTCTTCAAACCCCACAAGCAACTTGGCAGAGTGTCACATTTAATGACCTCTGATATAAAGCTCTTTACTAAAAGTCCAGGGGAAGTAGAGTAAAGCAACTTTAGGGCTGGAAAAAGATCACACAGAGACATTAGAATCCAACGGATTTATACTCCAACGCGAGGAATTCGCTCTTCACAGGAGGCAGATTTGAAAGTAATGACATTTGTATAATGAAATATACTGTATTAGGAAGAACTACAATTAGGTTAAAAATATTTATCCCCTAAAGTGTGCTGTTAGCAAAGTTAAACATTGTTCGCTTCATAATGAACATTTTACAATGTCCCTAGAGCGGCCAAACTTAAATCCAGCTGTTGGCGGCGTTACGGAGACAAACTTAATACTCTCATTGGAACAAAATTTCTATCACACTTGCCCACACTCTAAAAACAAATACCTAAACCTTTCCAGTACTCCTCTCCCCCCGGTTTTATTGGTTTACCAATCAAATTCTATTTTCAATCAATTAACTCTAGAGCTGGCGCGTACTGCGGCATGCTGTTCTTGTAAATCCCTGCACAAGGAGAATTGTGTAATTCCCTTGAGTGCTCTGATTTGTGCATAGGAACACTGACTTCACTTCTTTTAATTATGCCTGTTGCATGCATGTTGCAGTGCACCACACCTGCGTTTGAGAGCGGCGCTGAGGTTTTTGAGAGAAAAGCGGGACAAAAAGAAGTATTGTTTTTGGGAGTAGGTCAGCGCTGCTAGGCTGCTGCTCCCGAGAAACATTCCATGGTGTCACATAATACAGTCAGTCAGACACTCAGTTTCCTGTTGGAAGTGCCAGCCCAGAAAGGTTGAGTGTGCAAACTCAGAAAAGTGTGTATCTATCTGCGTGGTATACAATATGCTAGTGTGTGCAAAACATCTCTGCATTCCCCGATGCAAACTCTCGCAGCAAAGTGGTGAAAATGCTTAAAAAATAAAGAGACAATTTGTTTTTTCTCACCTTTAAATGACCAAAATATGTGTGTTTATGCTCCAGAACAACGTTTGATTCGTCTCCTGTGGAGGGAAGTGGGGCGGCGCTTTTTATAGGGTGTTCTCTGCTGCCAAACGGCCAGAGAAATAACTCACCTGCCCTCTGAATGGAGTTTACACACAACTGCTCCCTCTGGATGCCACCGGTAGAAAGGCCTCAGATAGTTTTTTTATTCTAAGGTCAATATGCAGAGCGTTCGTTGAAGACATGCAGGTTTGTTGTGATAGCACGAGCATTGTGATGAATTATAAAATCATCTACAGAAGAGGAACAGCGGTTTGTTTCTTGCAATTCTGTTTGGTTTTTTCCAAAGAATGCCAAAAAAACATTTTTTAAATGTGATTTAGATTTGACCAATCAGCTGCTTCACATTCTATATTTCCTTTACTTTTTCTGGGGGAAAAAATGCACAAAAAACGCAATGAAAATTCTTGAAGTTGTCAAGTTAAGTAATTTTCCATTGATTTGCTGCAAAATGTTGAAAAAAAAAATTAAAATAAACACTCACCCAGTTATTCAGTAAAAAAAAAATCACTACCCTCTTCCAAAGCCACTGAATCTCCTCCACACATGCACAAAATCAAAAAGTGATGCATTCAGTGTGTGTGTATGTTTGTGTGTGTGTGTGTGTGGGGGGGCATCCTTCAACATTACGCCTGTGAAAATGTGTAAATTAGACTTGGACCTGTGCAGCTCTGCAGCTCCGTTAGAAAGCTGAGGACACATTAACGAGGGAGGGGGGACCCAGTGATTTAGAGGAGAAGCAGCCCCCGCCGCCGCGTAAGGAAAATAAATAGATCTCAAGGATATAATTAAGAGAATTGTGATTCAACAATGAGGTAACTATCGAGTGGCTCGGCCACAACAGCAGGTCGAAAACTCACATTTAAATGTGCGATGACATCATTTATGATCGGTTCAAGACATATGGCTGCAAAGAAACGCGCCGCGGAGCGGGGCTGCGCCCGTCTACCTGGCAGAGGAGGCGCAAAGTTATTATACTGTTTATGCTTTTGTGGACTGAGGGAATAATACTTGAAAGTGACATAAAACAGTCCTGCTTTTAAAAACGAGAATTCTCAAACCAGTAATTCAGAACTTTGGATGTTATTTTTTTCTTCTATTGTCTTCTCAAATTAAGATTTAACGTCATCACGAATGTAAAAAGAGAGAAATTAATTTCTGCATGTTTAATTCTCTTTTTTTGCTTCCATCTGGTGTTGAATACTGATTTAAAATAGCCCCACTATGCTTGTCGTTAATATTTCCTCATGCTAAAATGCTAAGTTAGAGCAAACAGGTGAACCCGTTCGATTCTGATGCTCATCTGATCGTTAAGAACACTTAAACTCTTACAGGAAGTGTAAAATCCAACATTGTCCGTCTATTTTCCACGGCTCATTCCCAACAAGCAACACATTTTTATTCCTTCAGTCTGTGCTTTAGAATTAATTAGCCTTTTTTTTTTTTTTTAAACCTGCGAACCCAAAACCTCACCCCTGCTGTAAGACGCGGAATTCATTAAGCTGTTTTCTGCCCTCGGATTTTCACACCACGGCTCTGAACATCTGCACCCTGTCATGTATCATCCCATTCATTTCTACTTAATTTGATCCTAATAAGCGCCTACATGAGGGGCCAGATGTTGCTGCTTCCACTGTGGCGCTGAAAGTTTTGTTAGAGGAGAGTTGTGCTCCATGGCTGGCGGGCAGGGAGGTGCACCCAACACGGACGTGGACTGTTTGAAATCACTCATTAATATGTAGAATAGTTTTGTGATTTCTTATTTTCCAGATATTAGTTTTCACTTGTCAATGCACACACAAAATCCATCAACATTTGACAAGGTCCCTGGTGGTTAGCCCGAGAACTTGCTTTCCATTTTCATCATTTCCAAAAAGACCTATTCACCAGGAAAGTCGTCTGACGCGTGTTTATATCAGCCCGGTGAGACGTAGTTTAAAAGATGCAACTTACGTATTTGCAGAAGTTCAAAATAATGGAATATAAATTATTTTTCAGAGGCATCGGGGGTACGCACTGGGGGGAATCGGTGCGCGTGAGATGATGTTCAGTGGGCAGGATGCTGGGAGTAGGTCTTATTATGTTCCTAGGATGGAGAACCCCTGTAAACTTGACTGCTAATCAGCACCATATGCCAGCCACTGGCCCTCATTCTCATCTTGTCATTTCAAGTGGCTCCTAGACATGACTCCTGACATGCCCTGGATTCAGCCACAGCAACTAGCAGCCTGGCATGTGCTAATGAGAGAGGTGGATGCCGAGGAGTTTCATGCACCCTAGAGATGCACAGGAGGACGGGTGGAGAAGCCAAAGGCTGCGTCATATGACCCTCTGGAGTGGACCTCCTTACCTGAATGAGGAGCGGTGGCGCTGCCGCCAGATCACCCCCGGGATGCTATGGGTCTACTTGGCTTCCTTGAACTGTTTAATAGCTGTTTTTACATCTGTGGATTTATTTGGGGACCCAATGAAGCCTGGCCCTGTTCATTGGCTCATTCTGACATGTTGGTCTCAATTCTGGTGTGACACGGTTGCCTTTGGAATCTGAGTCAATCCCAATCCGTTCTTTGTAGCTATGAGACGAAACTTTAGGTAAACAGATGCTCCTGTTTTGGGTTCTGGGTCCCGTTTCTTTAGGGTAGCGGTCTGACGCCTGACCAGAAATCTGATCTGATTCCAAGCAGAAACAAAATCCCCTCCCAGACTAGACTGTTGTAGAACTGTCTGTCATAATTATCCGAACCAGAATGGAGCCGATGTACTGATGGCTTGACGAGTGGCTTCCCATTTCCTGGATCAAGATTTCAACCGGTACATGTGGTAACGAGTCGAAACGTGAGAAGAGCTGGAAAACGAGGGGTTAGAAAGAGGAACTGGGATCAGGCCCAAATCAGGTCAATCTAAATAAACTCCATAGAGCAGCGGTCCCGAACCCCCGGACAATGGACTGGTACCAGTCCGTAGGTCAGACGGTACCGGGCCACGCAGAAAGTTTTATTTATTATTGTGAACGATGTTTCGCTTTGCCAAATTTCCAGGTTCTCTCCTCCACATCCATCTACGAGTCACTCCTGACACTTTTAAAGATGCTTGCCTCGGTCACATGACTACCTTCTTAAAGGGGCCGCTCCGGTCGCTAACACTGAATACATTACATCTAAATTGAAACTCCAAAGCTAGCAGAACCAACCACAAACACGTCTTTGGAAAGTGTCTTTGTGGAGGGTAAAAGAACCAATGAGAGACGACAAACCTACGACTTCTAAGAAAAAGAAAGCTGCATTAATTCGGCTGGTCCGTAAAAATATTGACTGATGATAAACCGCTCCGTGGCACAAAACAGGTTGGGGATGGCTGCCATAGAAGACAAGGTGACTGGGGGTCAAACATGGCCCGAATCATTGCTTCATGGAGGTAAATGGGAGCTCCAGAGCCGAGGAAAGATGGGACCGATGTCTGTGATTCACTTGTTGAGTGGGGGAATGCTTCACCATCACAACGCAGACAGCGATTTCCCAGTTAGTGACAAAAAATTGTCACCGCGCGACCCGCGCGCCGCTCAGATTGCAGCGCGATCTGAGCGGCACTGACGCCTGATGCTGTTTGTACAGAATCCCAGCCCAGTGCTGTTGTCGTTAAACGCGACTGCAGCTCAAAGTCTGTCAGCTGACTGGTTCCTCATTGTCCTACACCCTCGCAGACTCGCTCGGGAGACCCCTCAGGCAAACACAGTGTCAGCCAGCTTTGTTCTACAGGATGCCGGGACTCCCTCAGCTGCAGCTCGGCTGCTCCGCTAACTGGGGAAGTCAAGGAGATTAAATGAAACATCCTGAATCTCATACTTCCTAATGCTTTGTGACATCCACACTCTGCTGAGACTGGAGGCCTGCCAACACAAAGCAACGGTGACAAAACAAATAGTGCCTCTCTGAAAAGGATTTCACGCCACCAGACATGTGTACATCATTTACGCTGATGCCGCCTGTCGGGAGAGGGAATATTCTACAATGCCACCGCCAATAAATTATGGAGAATGTTTTGAGTGGCGCGTTGAGAGTTAACAGAAGGAAAGCGCCGCGTTGTGACGACAGAGAAAAATCAGTTCTCGGAGAGGATTATGTTTTCACATGTAGAAAGAATGAAACTAAACCCTGCATTTATTTCAGAGATAGTTGGTTTTTTTATAACAACAACAAGTTATAGCATATTAATGAAGCACTTATTACTAGTCTTAAATTAGTGAGGACAAAGCCATCATCTCAAGTCAGTCTCACAACCTCTTCGCCTCTGGAAGCTTGATCAGCTAATGAGATTATGAATCAGGGAGAGTGATGAGAACTGAGGTGATCAGGATTAAGTCAAAGAAAAAACAAGTCACCAAACGTTTACCCTGGAAACGACGGCGGCCACTGCGACAAACAAACCGCAAAATAAAGCGATGACGGAGTCGTGCGTAGGAGCTTTGGGACGCGGCGGTGGAAATAGAGAGAGAAGAAAAGGCCAGATGACAGTCAGATGCGGAAAATATAAATGTCTGAAGCGGTCATTATTATTTCATACAAATGCCTTTTCTTTGCTTGAAAAATTGAAGCTGCAGCGGCAACGTCAACGCTGCACATGTCAAAAGAAAAGCCGGGGGACCGCAAATGATTTAAGTGGAAGAGGAGAATATATGCAAAAACCACATGTGTATCAGCCATCAGTAAACAGAGGATGTGTGGCGAGCTTGGAAGGCGATTTTAAAACACAGCCGACGTGTTAAATGGGCTTTAAAGTCACACCTCTAATGTTGAGCAAAGAGGCGGGACAAAGATTATTATCAACCACGACGAGGCGTCAAAACGAGTTCACAAGGCCGGTTGTGTTGCTCCGAAGGTTGGTTTTGACTTGCTTTATTCACCTGCCGGTGTAGGATTGAGTAGCAGCTGATGGACATCGTCCAATCCTGCTGCTGAAAGCGAAAAAATCTGGAAAAAATCTCTTTGGTTTAAACCTGGTTTACTTAAACCTTGTTTTAACTAAACCTGGTTTGGTTAAACCTGGTTTAGTTAAACCAAGTTTAGTTTAACTATACCAGGTTTAGTTAACTAAGCCATGGTTTCGCTGAACCAGGTTTAGTTAACTAGTTAACTAAAGCAGGTTCAGTTAAACCAGGTTTCGTTAAACCTTAGTTTAAACCTGCTTCACTACATGGTGGTATAATGTGGCCGTCTCCTGTAGATATAACAGGTGATCACCCTCTTCCACAAACAATCCACCAACAGCCAATCTAAAGCATCAAACTAAAAATGGGAGTTTAATTCCAGCCAGACTCTTTAAACCCTAAAATCCACTAATGACAAAATGTTTTTCCGAGCGAGACTTAAAACAGACGGTCGCTGCCTATTAAACATGCTTATTGGTGGACCAACAATGTTGCACCAATCGGCCAATAAACAATAAAAAATAAATAAATAATTGCATGTATTACTGCATTCTTTAGTCGTTAGCTTTGGGGCCATCTGTACATAAAAACAAATGCGTCCTCGCCTGTGTTGGATTCTAACAGTGGTGGCGTCTTTGATCTGTGGCCCTTGATCTGTGGGTTTCATGATGTCACGTCCCCCCCCTGTGATGTGGCAGATTAATTAGGTGGGACGTCTATTTATCCCTTAAAATCCTAATAATAATTTATCCAAAGCAATGTGGCAACTCTGTGGGAGGCAGCAGTGGGTCCGTCTTCTATTAAAAACACTTCTGTGATGAGGCTGCGCCGCTGATCGGATCACAAATCAGCCGAGATGCTCCGCTCGGAGAAAGGGCGGCGACTAACCGGAAACAATTACGACACTGTAATTGTTTATGGCGACGTATTGCACCAAAACATCACAAAGACTTTTCTTTTTTTGTGAATTCATTGGAAGCTCTGGAAAAGAGCGACCGAACGCAGGGACAGAAGCTGAAAGAAGTCAAAAGGTTTGTACGAGGTGAGAAAGAGACATCGGCAGTCGCCGAGGCTACCAGTCTGTCATTAGTAAACTAGTCAGAAAACCTACAATAATATGCACAAAATTAAATTTCTGCAAATGGGGGGGAAGGGCAGGTATAAAAAGAGCAGCGAGAAAAGACAGAGCGAGAGAGAATCTGCAAACAAGACCTGCCAATGCACAAAATAAAATCTTTCCTGGTTCTTTGTGTCCACACCAAAGATATTGTACATTGTCCATCACTGTGTACGGTCCTGCAGCACAGGCCCCTGGTAACCCCCGGCTGAATGCCGCCTGTTCTTGCGCTCCGGTTTGTGAATGCTATCTCGGAGCAGCAGTGCCCAGAATGCTGCCTATTCCCACACCCTGCAAACGCCACCAGGGGATAAGGAAAACACAATTGATAGAACTTGTATTCTTTTCCACAGGTTCCCACCAGCTTGTCGTTAAATGTTTCCGGCACCTTATCAAAGAACAAATGCCTTTGAAAGCGGGGATACAAAGCACCAGGCTGCATTGTTGCCCTCTTTTTGACAGGAATAATCTGCTTTTTCCATCAGCCGACAAAGTAACCTCCACCGAATGCGCTTGCCGCCGGGAGCCGCGAAGCGGCCGCGTGTCGCACGTCTGCTGCACGCAACGCTGGATACATCAATAATTACCTCCACATAAACAGACTCTCAAGTTAAATATGTGTTTTTATGTTTGCAAAACTTTCTAATGGCCATAATCTGTGTATACTCTTTAACAATCACGCACACACACCACAGGAAACACACTTTATCTCCTGACCTTGTGATAGTTCATTCAATTCAGAGTACACCATCCCTTTTCACACCTACAGTGCACACGACCACTTTCCTGCTTAGTCCCGCTGTAGAGTACCATCTACTGGCCGTATGCAGTACTGCAGACACAAACCCACGGCACCATTTCAAACACTTCCACGCAATCAGATCTCATGTGTTCCTCGAGGCCATCAGACAGGAACCACTTAGACAAAACACAACGCAAAATCAGCTCCAAAAAACAATAGATCTTAATTTGAAAGTCCGGCGGAATCAAACAAAGACATGTCTTTAAATTTAGGAATCAAAAGAAACGTAAAACAAAAGAGACATTATTAATTATACAACAAAGGATGATTTTATCTTTATCTCTAGTGACAGATTGATCCACACACATGCTAATCAGTTAAAATGTACAATTTAGAGCACGAACTGTGAAACACAAAAAACTTGAATTCTGAGATTAAAACTGCGATTACTGTCTGATACTTTAAAAAAAGTGTTAAAATATGATTAAAATTATTTTAAAATTTTCTCCAAATTCATATAGATTTGAATACAAAACAAGAATAGAAAGTTTATCAAACACCCACAGATCCTGCTGTACTACAAGCAAATTAATACCATAATGCTTCACTCAATGCCAGTGATTCAAACGTTATTCACCAAATACTATTAAAATGTTGATTATAACACGACTGTCCATATTTCCTGCCATCAACATATGACTTTATGACGTGGAGAAGCGAAGCCCATTTTCACGTTTACCTGTTTTGCTGAATATGGAACACATACCAATAACATGCGTGTTGTCTGTCTGTTACACTGAAGAGGTGACAACCTGTTTCTTTGGCCGAGAGAGGGAGAGAGACACAGCGAGAGAGAGAGATGTCATTGGAGCTAAAAGATGAATAGAAGTGTCACTATCCCTGCCGGTTTGTGACTCGCCGACCAATGATAATTACTCAAGAGATGACAGGAAGTGTAAAAAAAAAAAAACCTTGTCGGGTGATTTCCAAAAACCGAATGAAACGAAGCATTACTCCCACTAATCAATTATATCATCGCTCGTATTTCCCCACTTTGACTTAAAAATGAGATACACAAATTCTGCTAATTTTCCACAACTTAACGAAGCAAACCGAAAACAGAGTCTCCATCTCAGAAATGTTGTCTGATGTGTAATTTCCACATCTCACACCCTCAAACTGCTATGACATGGGCTTCACAACATGTGTGGTTTTAATGGATCCTGTGAAGCAGGCTGGTCGTTGGTGAGTGAGCTACGAAAGACAACATATATTTAAAAAGAAACTACAAATTTGCTGGTTTTTCAAAGCTTAAAAAAACCTGAACTTCTTGCAGTTGTTAAATTCCCACAAACACCAGAAGACATCCATCAATTACACCCACTGAAGAATAGAATCCCGTCGGGTTACGGTGACAGGAATGTCTCTCGGAGTGCAATATTTATGAATTAGGTGGGAGTGTTTGGATTGAAGGAGACGGGCCGTGAATAACACTGACGTTGCCATTGTGCTGCTGCACCGGTATCCACGGCGCCTCGGTGTGGGCTGCTCTGCATCCTCACTGCCCGAAGGCTGTTTTCCTAATCATATTAATGAGGCAGCGATGCTCCAACCTGCGCCGCCGAGCCGCCGCCTGTGCTCAAGGAGCAGTCCTATTTACTCTGTACCTATACTAATCTGACAGCCTTGATCAAGGAACAGAAAATAAAACCCCTAAGGCCTCTATTGATCAACCTTGAGTCTTACTCTAACACCGTTGTGAGGGGCTGGTTAGCTATTACAAATGTTAGTGTGTTCAATGAATTATTTCATCAGGAAAAAGAACGCCGCATTAAGTATTTATTCAGAAGTAAACTATTTCAAAGGGGTTTCAATACCGTATAATCCCTGTTGAGATGCAGGCCTGACAGTGCTGCCTATTCTTTGTGTGGATCCAGCTGTAGGTGGGGTTAAGAGAATGGAAAGGTGAACGTCGATAGCAGGAAGCGTCCGCCGGCCTTCCGGGCTTCGGAGGTGGGCTCCTCAATAGAGCGGTCGCCATCCCTCCCCACCGCACAATCATACAATTAAGCTCTCTGGAAAGCAGAAGTTCATTATTCATGGCATTCAAAAGGCCCCAGCCTTTCAGATGTGTGTGAGCTCAGGGGGGTTTATTCACCGTCAGCATCAACTAACTTTTATTTACCTGCTCCTGACGGCAGATACACGCCAATCTGCAAATATGCAAAGAGCAATGTGGAAAACCGTAAAAGAAGACAATAAAAAGGAGCGCATTTGCTGTAAATAAGCCATAATATAATTACCCGAGGAGACGTGACTTCTCCTAACTGTTTACTAATAGACTCTCTTAGCCTTTCTATTCCACAGAATTGTTGAGTGTTGCCCTGGAGGCTTATCTCTCTCCCAGGGCCATCACTTGTTCGCTAATTGCTGCGGTGTCCCTGAACACAAAGGAAATGTTAAATTACGTTATGTGGCTGTTAGATAATGAGCCTGAGCAAGCACACTCCCGCCCCCACCACCCCACATTCCGAGTACAGTCCATACATGGAGTATTACTGTAGGAAAGAGGATCGAACAATCTTGTGTCTGTTTGGGCACTTTTTGTATTTTGTTCTTTTTCTCATTTGGAACGAGTTTGTTTGGATCCATGGAAACAGACAAATGGGGTGGGGGCCTGGGGTGGGGTGTCTAAACTCCATCATCGTCTTCTTTGGAACGCAAAACTATCTTAGAAATTTTGTTTCCACAGACAAAGATGCTTCCACTGCTGGAAAACTGATACAGATCAACACAGAAATCAGCTCAAATGTGCCCAGAAAAAAAAAAAAAAATTATGACATGCAGACTTTTAGGGCTCCTGAAGAACAGGTGTGAAAATTAATTTCATTATATCCAGCATATTTTGAGGAAGACTGGATAGACCCTATCCCATCACACTGCAAAAAGATTCGCTAAAATACAGGAATTTAAACTGAATTTAAAGAGGAAATATCTCAATTCTTTTGAAATTATATTACTTGATAAGAAATAATTCCAGAGAACATGTATAAGGATGATGAATTTCCCGTTTTCAGATCTATGGTCTTAAATCGCGTTGTCGCTAAAAGCTAACTTCACAAACACATTTTAGATTTTCACTACGACATCAGAAGCAGACACATTAAAAACCAAACGGCTCCTTCCAGACAAAAAAAATATAATAAAGAATTAATCAAGTTTCAAAGAGTTCCCTTCACTTTTTTCATTGATATTAATGCTCCACACCAAATTATTTCTTTATTTAGCAATGCCAAGTTTGTGTGTCAAAGTGTAATTAAAAGTAGAAGACAGAAAAAGACGCATAGGAGAGTGACTGCGGCTCAGCGAGGCCTCGGCGGCCGGATTGTGGGATCCCTGAAGCGCCGACGGCCGCCTCACCTCCTGGACCTGAAGCCAGCAGTGGAAAGGCCAAGGCTGCCCAAAGAATCTCTTTCACCCTCCTCTGAGGATGTGTTTTCACTGGAGAACTCGCTGGAACGCAGAGCCATGTTTGAATTCTACTGGCACTTTATTCAAATAGCAGCCACAGCCAATTGGAAAGGCCTAGCTGATGATTTTATTCAATATTTAATGTCCTAGAGCAGAATCTCTGGCAGCGCCAGATCAACAGCCAGGACTGCAGTGGGTACGAAAAGAAATAAATAACATGGATTTCCTTGGATATCTTACAATTGAGACTCACTAAAATCCCACACATTGCATTTTTCAAGCCCTTTTCATGCCCGTGGTTTTGTTACGGCTTTATCATCTGTATCAGCAGTCTGTGTTTATTCAACCCTCAATTACCAAAGGCTCAGCCGGCAGGCCTTTAATTGATTACTTTAATTGATTGGTTGGGGGGTAACCATGGCTGAAAAGCAGTTTATCTTAATCAGTTGAGAGGAAATTTAGAGAGGGGCTTGATTTCCTCCAGCTGATCACCCCTGTGTGGCATAAAAGTGCAGAGAGTGGGAGGTGTGTGAAAATTTCTCGTTACATATCTCACACTAAGGAGGGGTTGAAATTTTTACCAAATGCATGAAGACGATATTCAAGGAATTCACCTCCTTCTTCTCCTCCTTCCATCTGACTTTCAGAGCCGGATCTTTAAAGCTCTGACATCAAACCTGGTCGGCCAGATGTATAAAATACTAAATATGCAGAAGCACCTTTCAGAAGTTTCGTTAAATTTGCCTTTTTTGAAAAAGGAAATGTAATGCAAATTTAAAGGCATTTACTCATCATGACTCATCAACGACTGTTCTTGTGCCATTTAAGTATTCATTTAATCTATTTATTATAAATTAGGTAGATTAAATCTCTTATAGCTCATATAACACACGAAGCCCTTATCAATGAGTCGCCGTTACTGATCAAATAAAAACAATAACAGGCGTCAGCACTGACCGTACTTTTAAATTTTACTGCTGTTCTTGCCGTGTGAAAAATAAATAACTCAGATTTATTGTTCACACATTACTGTGAAATACTTTGTAAACTGTTTCATATGAGCTATAAAGTTAAACAGCATTGATGAGTCTCTGGGATTTGAGGGGTGTGATGACTGATGATTGAAATATCACCGTGATATTGTGTGTGTGCCAAAATAAAGGCTAAAAATAACCACATGTCAAACATGCCACTGTAAATTTACCATTCCTTATTGTATTTCAGAAATACAAGTGTTATTATTGTCAGTATATCACTCCACATTTACACAATGTTAGTGTGTAGATCTGAATATGACGTGAACGCCATCCGAGATTAAACGTGAGAAAAATGTAAAAGTAATCCAAAAGAACGAACCGATTATGAGATGCACATTTATTTTTCCTTGACATGGTTGCTGGTCCAGGCAGAGTTGATGTTCTGGATGATGAAGAGCACAACTTCATCCACTGGGTGAAGAGTGGGAGTCGGACATGTGCGCGTTCAAAATGATTGAGATTAAACAAAACCTTGCACAAGTTTTTTTTTAGGCAAGGAATGTTTTCTGTATCTGGACCCTTATCATTGTCTTATACAAACACCACCGGCAAAACATGACTGTTTAAAAGATGCACTGAGGAGACATCCAGTAAACTAAAGCGTCCTCCGTCACAACTGTTCCTGTCGACAGGATCTGAGTTGTGAAACATTTTCCATGGGATATGAACGGGTTACATCTTTCTTTCCACACTTCAGGATAGCTGCAGCAAGAAAAGAGGCGTATCTATAAGTGCGATCATTTTTCTGCAGCTGCCTATAGCCTGGAAACAAGGATCCTTGTGTATGAAAACCCTTGAAACTTACATTTGCTGCTTCAGTGACCTTAAGTGCTGCTTGTCAAGAAGTACATGTTTTTATTTAATCTTTCAAAGAAACCTACAAGTACACTTATGCATAGCAGAGGAAGCCTTCAGAGGGCTGAGACTTACATACAGAGAGTGCATACAGCACTGAGGCTCTGCACAGGTCTCAGGGGAAGGCCTAATATAGATGTGTTTGCAGTGGAGGTATCACTTGTGCGAGGTAAATGATATTCTTCAGACATTTAAAACGCTTACTTCAGATTAGCTCTGCAGAAGAATATCATCCTAAAGAAAGTCCCTTTTGACCTACGACTCATTTCTCTGTGACGAATCGAGAATTCAAATGATTTTGGTAAAGAGATTAGAGAAAGACAGTGCAGGTAATGACAATAATGGTCTTAGAGAGTACAGAGCTCTAATGGATCGCATTCATTACACTCAGGAAATGTATACCTAATTTAACCCTTCTTACTCGCAGATTTATCTTAAGGTTTTTACAATTTTAACTTGTCTGAAATTATATCAACACTGACCTTTGCTACGTACGACCACTCTGACCTGTCTGACTTCATTCACATCGGCTGCCTGCTTGCCCTTTGCCTGCTGGTAATTGGTCTCTGCCTGGCACTAATGGCTGCTAGATAGGAATGCTTTTTCCCCCGTCTGTTCAGAGGATAATGACAAGAGGCCAGCATGACCTTGTCTGCGCGGGAGCAGCTTTCCTCCTCCTGAGAGAGGCCACTCCACCAGGCTCCCACTAGGCTAGGGGTTAACAATTTATGGCCCACATACCCAAATCCGGACCAGGAGAGGCTTATATTTGGAGCGCAAAAGCCTTTTGACAAAACAGAAATAAAGATGTATTAGCCTGTTTTCAACTTTTGTCATCGAGGTTTTTTACAAAGTCATCAGTCCAGTGATAAATCTCAGAAGTTGATGCGAATTCAAAAGACTTCAAGACAGGATGTTGGAAGGGATATCACGGTCTTCCTGGTTGGTATTACGTCACACCAACACGCTATGATGTCACGTAAAACTAAATGACCAAACAACTCTGGGATGTCATTCAAAGCTGATCAGTCTTTCCAGAGAAGTTCAGGAGGTTAAGGGTCGGATAGGACAGGTCAGACTCACGAAAAAAAACTCATTAGCAATGTTAAGGTTAGCAACTATTACAATAGAGTAGCAGCAATCCTTCAGAACAAGACAGGAACTCTAAACTAACTTCCTTGGCAAGAATGAATTAAATCCATCACAGCCAGGAGCAGCGAAGAGACCAAACGTTGCACAAGGAAAAGATTTAGAATACAATTTTGACAAATTGGAAGTTTTTAATGGCAAACAGCTGTGAGATCTTTGGAAACTGGCTCAGTGTCCTGTCCACATGCAGGTGTCTTGGTTCTTCATGGTCTATGATCTTAGCTTTTTGGGTGTGTTCTGATGCAAACGGTAATTTATGAGCAAATCCTGGAAAAGTACCAACAATTGTCACCATGAAATGAAGACTTGCCCACTACAAAAAGGTAATTAACCCACATCCATTCATCATGTGTGTCTATAAAACAAACAGAATCAGTGTTTGACAATGGAGCTACATTATAACACAGTTAAAGATCTGGAACTGCAGAACAAAGTATGTCCAGAGGTGCATTCGCTGCTCGGTGAGTTCCACTGCTGGAACGCTCGACCAGATTATGAGCTTTATCCTGGAGCTCAGCCTCGGGGGTTTTGTTCAGATTCATCGCGCTCAAAGCTGCACTAAGCTCTCAAAGGGCGTTAGAAGCTTTGTGTGCGTATATTGTGTCATGTTGGTGTCATCTGTTGATGTCTATCCTCATCCACTGATTATAGGATTGACTGTTTTCAATGCAAATTGGGTTTGTGGTGGCAAAATATTTTCTGTAGAGTCTCTACCCCAACCAGGGAAAGGGGATAGCAGAAATATGCACAGATGTACATACAATCACCATCCTTATTTTTCCTTCATTCCATCCTGTCATCTCCGTCCCGGCTACTCTTCCCGTATAAATGTTTCATGAAGCAACCCCCACCCCCATATCCTCTCCTGGAATAACGTCCTCTGGATGTGTCCAAGAGATTATACGACATGTCACTCAGTCACTTTCACCCCCAGTCTGTCCGTCTCCGGCCACAAGACAAGCCCATCTTCAACAGAATGACGCTTGGAGGAGGGAAAATAGCTTGGGAGAGGCATATTTTATTTCCCCAAAAACTGACAAATAGTGTCTGCAGTCAAAGAATTATCAAAGGGTTCATCCTTTTCAGAAATGAAAGCCTAAAGTGGGTCACACGCTACATTCACTGTAAAATCACAGTAAATATTCACAAGCCTATCATTATTTAATCATTCCCTAATGGAAAAGATCCCCACCCCAAATATAGACCCACCTCCAAACTTAATAATTTTCAAATATGTTAACAGCTGTAAATGTAAACTTGGTTCGCTCAGCCTGCCTGTCCCGCCTTTCAACTCAGACACACAAGATAGAAGACTAATTGGTCTGATGCTGCACCTGTTCAGAAATATCCTTAAAAAAATAATTTAATACCAATTAAATACTTAAAAAAAACAATTCCTGAATAAAACGCTGTTACAGTTTGACTCACTTGAACTTTACACCGAAGAAAAGCTTTGTGGAAAATGTCAAAAGGTATTTATTTTACAAAATCAGATTTAGACCATTTTGTTTGACTTTCTTAAAACAATGTCTTGTGTTGTTTCTCAGCCGCTTCATAAATAAAACAATACAGTCTTATACACTGCCGGCCAAAAAAAAAGTCACACACACTAATATTTCGTGGGACTGCCTGTAGCTTTGCGGTGCGCATTTGCTACGGCATTGTTTCGACAACCCCGTACAACGTCACGGAACTGATTTCTGTCCAGAATTGCATTAATCTTGGGCCGAGTTCTTGTATTGACGATAAGAGTCAAACCACTCTGCAAGGTCTTCTCCAGCACATCCCATAGACTTTGAATGGGGTTAAGCTCAGGACTGTGGGGGCCAATTGATGTGTCAAAATGAATCCTCATGCTCCCTGGACCACTCTTTCACGATTAGAGTACGATAAATTTTGGCATTGTTGTCCTGGAATATGATCGTTCCATCCGGGAGAAACAATCCATTTATGGGATAGCCTGGTCATTCAGTACATTCAGATACTCAGCTGACTTAATTGTTTTGCTGAATAATATTGCTGAGCCTAGACTTGACCAACCGAAGCAACCCCTGATCATAACACTGCAATTTGCTTATTGAAACCCAAACGGTGACTTTTTATTTGGCCGGGCAGTGTATTATATAGACTTTTCTCTTTGCTGCCAATTTCCTTATTATGATTCTGATCATGCAGTATATATACAGTATACATCACTCTGACAGACCGAGGAACTGGATTTACTTGTTTGCAGATGGGGCATGTCACCCTTGTTAGGTAATAAAATATACTTGCATAAAGATCATTTGTGTTGACTGCATGAACCCCAGTTCTGTTCAGGCCCGGCTGTTTAATCAGTGATGAATTAAACCCGCTCACCTGCCAGGGCCGTTAATCAATGCGAGCTGATGTCTGCCACCAGCAGCAGAGGTAAGACAGAACAGCGTGGAGCCTCTGTTCACGTTTTCATCTGAGGGGTCCGCCGCTGTTTGTTCGATTTTATTTTAGTGTTTGTCTTTCTGCACTATAAATTAATGTTTGTTTGTTTTTTAAAAAAACTTCAACTTACTCTTGTATCCCAGTTAAACCGTTACCATAAAAATGTTCTATACTTTAAAAGGGGTACCACCCCGGACCAATAAATCAATCGATGAAAAATTCCTCATCTGGGTAAGAAATCAACTTTAAGCAATGAATTCAACTGTTGTTTAAGCACTGTAACACTCAGATTTTACGTTCCCGTCAAAATAAAACCATGTCAGCAGTGATGACAGCAACGCAAAAGTCAACGCCAGCATTTCTTCTTTGGATAACGCATACTATTCCATATGGGGATGTATTGTTATCCTGTTCTGTTCATTAATCATGTTTCTATTGAGATCCATGCATTTTTATATGATATCAATATTCTGGTGACATTGTTATCACATTTTGAAGTACAAACGATATTGATGGTGACATAAATCTTTATCACGCTTTGGATTCTCACCTCTCAGGACCACGGGGCTCAGCTTTATTGATGCTCGCTTTTCCAAAGGTATTGTATGATATCCCCCTCAATACTCTGTTCTCCTCACTATACAGGTTTCTCTACAGTATTCTATTTTCAAGTCCAGTTCTTAAATTTTAATGCGACATAACTTCTTTGCATTCAAAGTGAGATCAAAGTGTTCTGCTCCTGTTTGATGTATCCTCTATTTGAAGTTTTTCCCAAAGACAGCGGGTGTAAAACAAAAGTTTACATATTCTTGTCTTAGTGGGAGCAACTTCTTCACAATGTATTGATCCTACTTTCTGGAGAAACTCTGAATTCTTGGTTTTTTTTTGTTGGACTCTCGTTGCTCTGTTGACAATAAAAGGCCAGCAGCTGATTCTTGGATGTTCAAATGGAGCCGAACAGAAAAGAAAAATGAGGAAGAAGTAACAGTCGGGTTGTTTTTGGTGTGAAATCGGTGAGCGGTGCTGCCAATCACCGATTTCAGTTCTTGTGTTGTCAGTTTGATATTATCGGGTCAAAATGACACTGCCGGCCATTGATTTTTGCCATTCCGGACATTGATGATTCTCTCTGACCAATCAGAGGTCTGACCTCTTTAGTGCATGCTCAGCAACAGAGGTGGAACCAAAAGAAATAAAACCAATCCAAAGAAACAAAACCTGAGTCGATAGCCGGGAGCGGAATAGCAGTGTTCATTAAACATGTTTTATGTGTTTAGGTTTTGATAAGGTGCCCTTACTGTATTAATTTAATTAGCCCAGCCTCTGATTAAACAGTCCTATTTGCTTTAGACTTTATTTTAAGAAGTTTCCATTTACATAACTGAAGTCAGAGAGCGGCATTAGCTATGATGGATACGCTGGACCAGCGCTGCCAAATAAAACAAGCTAACGGGCCCAGAGGGGCAGGTACAGTAGGGGGGTGAGGTCTGGGAGGGGGGGGTGCTGGAGTCTCACAAAGTAGACATAGACGGTAGCTCTCTGGCTTCTCAAGAGATCACCACACTGTCTGCTGACATTCCACATTGTACATTTATCAGTGAAAATGCTGTAATAAAAAAAAAACCATATAAATATATTTACAACCAAAAGCATTTTCATCAGCAGCAGAGATCAGTTTCGTGGTTCCACAACAACAATAAAAGATCTCAGATAGCAGGATTAAGTGTAGTCCAGTGTAGGATGGACAAACGTTTTTATTTTACGTTCAAACTGAGTGCAGCTACTTTAACAGAAGCAACAATAAACTGTACAACGCACAGACGGCGTGTTGTTAACCAATCATTTCCATGACCTGCATCCAAAACAAACCGTCCCATACATGCCGCCCGCCCCCCCCCCACCACCACCACCACCACCACCACCTCTAAGGACGCCATTCACTGTCTGACTGTTTGGTCAGGGTGGGACTCAAACCTACAATAACATGAGATCTGACTGCTGAGCTGTCTGAGAAGCAGGCTTGTTCTAACACCTGTGTGTTTAAACGCGTGGGTACACAGCAGCTAATGGGAAACTTACTATGACAAATAAAATAAAAAAGAGAATGTTTATTCTTAATCTTTGTTTAAAATGTATTTATATAATTATCCTATTAATAAAAGATATTAATCCTATATTTGTGACACGGAAAATGGATTAAAAATGACAAACTACTGCTATTTACTCACAAAACAAAAATTAGCTCATTTTGTTGTTTTGTTTTGTTTGCTGCTTATTTTACTGGTTTTTAGTTTAACTTCATGTGAATTATAGTTCAGTGTCTGTTTTTGTCCAGTTAAATGTTTGGTTTGAAATTATTCTTCATTTACAACACATTTATGGAACATTCTGTTGTGTTTTTTGATTGGCTTTTATGCAATAAATCCAGGAAATAGATCTCTAATATAAATATCAAAACAGAATATGAATAAGACTAATGAAAAGAGGCCCAGCTTCATTCTTGCTTCTTCTTGCTTGAGCTAACAAAGCTAAAAACTTGAAATGCGCATCTGCTCTTGAGTCGTAAGCTAACGTTGGCATCACGAGCCATTCTTCAATTCAACGGCGAAGGTTCGGGAAGATAACACCATGATGATAATGAAGTTGATGGCTTATTATTCCATATTGAAAATCAAATATGTGTAGCATTATTTGGCAGTAGATGAAGTAGGGAGTGTTGGCGCCAGGCCAGGCGGCATCACCGTAGCGATGAACAGATGCAGATGCAACAAAAGCGATCGATAACAATGGCGGGAATCTACTTCATCTGAATCAGACAACTCGCTTTATTCCCAAAGCCAGAGTTTACCTTCTATGTGTTGAAATTTATGTATATTTAATTTGTGACAACATTGGACCGTTGGAGATACACTGCCCGGGCCAAAAAATAGTCACCATTTGGGTTTCAATAAGCAAATTGCAGTTTTATGATCAGGGGTTGCTTCGGTTGGTCAAGTCTAGGCTCAGCAATATTATTCAGCAAAACAATTAAGTCAGCTGAGTATCTGAATGTACTGAATGACCTGACTATCCCATAAATGGATTGTTTCTCCCGGATGGCACTATCATATTCCAGGACAACAATGCCAAAATTTATCGGACTCTAATCGTGAAAGAGTGGTCCAGGGAGCGTGAGGAATCATTTTGACACATCAATTGGCCCCCACAATCCTGAGCTGAACCCCATTCAAAGTCTATGGGATGTGCTGGAGAAGACCTTGCAGAATGGTTTGACTCCTTTCTTCAGTTCAAGAACTCGGCCAAAAATTAATGCAATTCTGGACAGAAATAAATGCTGTGACGTTGTACGAAGTTGTCGAAACAATGCCGCGGCAAATGCGCACCGCAGTCAAAGCTACAGGCAGTCCCACAAAATATTAGTGTGTGTGACTTTTTTTTGGCCAGGCAGTGCATTTACTTGTTTATTTGTGTACAACTGAAACATCTCATCTGAAGATGACTTACTGCAACTCACTGCGTTTTGACTTGTTTATAATGGCGATAAAATACTTTTATGCTGCTTGATATTGTCAACTTTTGCAGTGTTTACTCTTATTGTAGTTGTTTGTTTGGCACAGTTTTGTTTATCCCTTGAATTCTGTATATTTCCAGGCTATTGGATGCTGTTTGAATGTCATCAAAAGGAGCTTATCTATGAAAGTTCTTCTGTTTTGAAGGAAAACTGAATTTCAGCATTAAAAATTAAATGGTATATTGCAAAACATCATTTCTTAGATTTGGGGCAAGTGTTGGAGCAGATGTTCCTCCAGTGATCTGTAAATAAGTGGAACTGTAGATAAAGACACCGAGGAGGCTGTAAGATATTCAGGAAGAAGCCCAGCCCTGCTTCAAATCCACTCCAAGAAAATAAAGCAAGAGCAGTCAAAAACCGTTAAAGCCTATTTGATTCCAGCATCTTGTTTTAGTTCTTCTTCCTCTTCTCCTCCTCATCAGACGCTCTCTCATTCCTACTTGAACAGGGCGTGGGGGGGATAGCAAAGGAGACTTTAAAGAAGGCTGCACGATTAAATTAATCATTGGGAAATATTACTAAAGCATGCATAAGTGTAAAAGAAATGAAAACAAACAGCCTTATATTAAAGCGTGTTTTGAAGCGCCGGTGGAACGCATCTGAACCGAGCTGGATGCTTTGTAGGTTACGTCTCCTCTCGCTGTAATGAATGGCTCACATTTAATAAAATACGGAACAATTGTTCCTCAATCAGAACAAGTGCTTGTTTAAAATGCAAATGTCCTCTTGTCTGTGGCACGCTGTAATTAGGCAGAACAATGACGAACAATATATTATTTCTGCCATCTTTCTCAGCAGCTCATCAGGGGCTTTGAGAACGGGACAATGATTGACCACCTGGTCCTGCTACTGTAGCTAAATCTATTAAACACATTCTCTTTAGAAAATCAATGCGTGATTGTACCAGCCGTACGGGGTCAGGCTTATTTTTAAGTAGAAGACATAATTAGCGCGACCTGTGACTTTTAAATGCTTAAAACTGTTCTGTACTTTTTTCTTAAACTGTGAATTTTGGGACTCTTATATAAAATGTTTAATTAATGCTCTAAGTGCATGAAGAACTTTAGGATCACAGCTTGTTTACAGGCGCCAATATGCAGATGATGCTCTTCTTGTAGGCGGCACCACACATGGTGGTCATCATGACCTTCTTCTTTTCCCTGATTGGTCCTCAGGGAGGCTGGTCTTGCATCTGGTCGTGATGCGTTCGAGGGTCTCCCGATTGGACAGAGGGCACAGATTGGATTCTCCCCCTTTGGTGAGGGTTTGTCTTTGGCAACAGGAGCCCTTCACTCAGAGAACAACGGTTACTACATAACTAACAGTTCTCAGAAGAATGATGTTGGGAGAACTGAACCCCGCCTCGTTTCTGGAGTCGTTTTGTAATTATTATATTGTGTCTTAATTGAACTTCATTGCAGCACTCTCAGAATCACTGCTCCATGACCAGAGCTGCCTGATAGATTC
This sequence comes from Antennarius maculatus, assembly GCA_013358685.1. Classification (NCBI taxonomy): domain Eukaryota; kingdom Metazoa; phylum Chordata; class Actinopteri; order Lophiiformes; family Antennariidae; genus Antennarius; species Antennarius maculatus. The sequence continues at coordinate 12,744,438 of CM023606.1, forward strand.
GGCTCATTCTGCTGCTTGGATAAATTCATTGGATTAAAGATTTGATCATCAGTTCCTTTTGTGCACCCAAGCTTGAATCTTCGCCGTTAACATATTGGTATAAATACAAACATATGTTTGGGACTCCCTAACCCCCCCAGCTAACATATGAAAATCACACAGCGGACTAGATTAGACACAAAGGAAGCTCACAAGTTGTTATACGTCTATCTGGATGAGGATGAAGGTTCAGAACGCAATTTAAATAATAATAAATTACAATGAGAATAAAAAATAATTTGGCCTGAATTAGATGTGGCCACGTGGCTTCTGTGCATCGCAGGTTGGGACTATTTGTAAAAGACGATAGTTTCAGAGTGTGTGTGTGTGCGTGTGTGTGTGTGTGTCACAAGGGTGTCAGGAGCAGATGCAAATGAGTTGATTGCAGCAGCGTTAAAACCAAATCAGAAAAAGAGAAAAAGAAACGAGTGGCAGCGGAAGTGAGAGAGGATGAGGGGAGTGTGTGGAGTTCACAGCCCGGGCTACTTTCACACCTGCAGCCACTGAGCTGGTTTTACACTCAAACACACACGTACGCACATCCACACACACACACCGGATGACAACCACATGACACGGCAACAACACACCAACGCACGCCACTTCTGTATCCACTCAATCACAGTCTTGCTAATCACATGTAAATTAATATCCCGTTGTCCTCGGGTCACATCCATCATGTTAACAACTAACTCCACCACCCTGCTCCACTACTTCAACAATCCCTGGGGGGGAGGGGGGGGGGGGGGTTGATGATGCAAAGACTACTTCTGTCCAGCCTTGAAAGATTTTTCCTTTAGCATCAATTCTGATCATGCTTTTAGTAAATGACCCAAATTGGTGCATAATTTCAATCTGAAATTATTAATCAGAGCCTATATTCCCTACCTCTCTTATAACATTCTCCTTTTTTTAATCAGGATGTTTTGGTTTTATGTCCTGTGGGGTGGAAACTTTGTGCATCTTTTTAATGTAATGAATGCAGAAAAAACAAACAAACTGCCATCTGCTTTTCTATTTAATAAATCTGTCCTCAACTCAAGGATTGGATTGCTTCAGAGCATAATGCAAACATATCCTTTTGATCCTTGATTGAAATGTGATTGAAATCGTCAGTATAAAGTGTACCTTTGAATTAAAGCAATTATTATTCCTTTGTGTCTGACATCAAAAGTACCTCTGAGTGAATTGACAGTGTTCCTGTAAGTTTCAGCAACATGATTGATGCGCCTGAGTTAGTCACAGTGGCTTGCATCCCAGTCTTTGAGATTTAATTTGATTTGAATACATCCATAATCATTATCACCGTTTTGAAAGGAAGCTATTACAACCATTTGCTGGGACTTCAAAATGTTTCACAACAGGCCTGAAAACATCAAATATGAGCATAGCTGAAAAGTCTTTAAATGCACTCATTAAGGCAATTGAATAATGTTGTGGTGTAGCGATCAGAAAGCAGCTTGTGTTCAACGACGGGTTAAATTATCAGGTGCTGCCCTGAATACAGATGCCTTTTTAGTTCCTCGTGTGCTTTGTCAGTAGAATGTGACATATAGTACTTCACACGTACGATTAAAAACGCTCGCAAAAGAAAATGCGGTCGAAGTTTGACAGTTATTGACGGCCCCAAATTCACAGTTGAGACAAAAATCAATGACCTTAAAAATAGTTCCCTAATGTTTGATTTCAAATTACACACCGACTCAATATTCTCCTAATGTCTATCAAGAGAATTTAAAGCTTCAGCTTTGGCGACCGCTTTCACGACCTCCATCATAAGGTCAGACGATGCCCCCTAAACATATAGCGAGCGAACAATTACCGGCCTCTTGGTGGTCCCTCGTTATTATTAATGAATAACCGCATTGATTTAATAATTAATAATTGACTTAATCATTAATTATTGCTATTAACCACACAACTTCCTCTAGCCGCACTGCTTTCATCTGACGGCAAACATACTTCAAAGCTTTATTGATTGTCGTTCAATCGCATAAAGAAGCATTAAAGAAGCATTGTCTTCGATTACAGTCCATGTATGTCAATGTTTTATTCGCAAACAAAACATACAGAACATTTGTCCCTTAATGGGACCTGAGGATTCTACTAGGATGTAAAACAAAACATGTAGAATTTAAAATGAAAACATAAAAGGTGAGAAGCAGGAAACTGTCTCTGTAAGGGGGATCATGTCAATGTTTCACAAAAAAGCAACGATTTCTATACGAATTACTAAATTATTCCATGTAAGAAAATAAAATGCTAATGTAAATCATTACATTTCACATCTTCCATGTCTGATATTGTCAAAAAAATCTAAAACTCTAGGTTGTTGATTTATCCAATAAGACGAAAGAACAAACTTTCCTGCTGTCAGGTACCAAATGTCAGGTTGACCCATCAAACCTGTTTTTTTGCAGGTATAAACCTCGTCATGTAAGAGAGAGACAAAGTTTCTCAAACTTCAGCAGAAAACTGAAGAGGCTGTTCATTAGACCACAACAAATGTGTCGCCATTAACCTTTTTCATGTATATAGTGTAGTAATTTTAGCCTTTCAGCCCAGTGAAAAATCATATAGTTTTGAAGTTGTTCTAGAAGCCATGCACTACATTGATATTCAGGCAGGAATAGAATTCAATATGTCATTCCCAAACATTTCCTCCAGAGAATCACTCCTTTCTCTATAATTTCCATAGAAATTTTGTGTGCAAATGCGGTAATAGACACATTTATAACATCAAAAGGATTCAATTTTCTTTTCAATCACATAACAGTATGAATGGCTTTTTCCATTGAATCTAACAACGAGAAGCCATTACCACATGCTAAAGGATGGGTTGTCGCCACTTGCTTTCATGAAAGTGTGTCAAACAATTTTTCATGTCTCACATTTGTTCTAACCAAACGAGGCCTGTCAAACAGGTTTATTTCTAATTTGTCAGGCCCGGGTCATTTTTATTTCCAATTGGTGTGCGCAATCATCAGCGATGCGTACATTCACTGTACTTCCATGTACATTTTTCCCTTTAATGAAGACGTATTTTTTGTCTCTTAATACATCAACTCCTCTCCTAAGGAGTTCACAAAGCACTGTGATGACAACTGGAGTCAACTAATTGCAGCTGGTCAATTATTTGGAAATGATGGTGGAGCAATGTTCCACTGTGATTGCTCCCACACAGCATTTTTGCCGGCTGGAGGATGTGGCCAGTGTTCAAATAGATGGGTGATAAAAGCAAATATTTTCACCTCAGTCGTGTAATGGCTCTGTTTGGAGCACTTTGTAGAAGAGGTTTGCAGTAAATGGCTGGGAAAAGGGTGAGTTCCTCATCTTTCAAGCATATTGTAGCTGGACCATTCCGCTCACACTTCCTGTGCTGCTGCATTGTAATCAGTTCACATGAAGCCATTTGAGCATACGAATGGGAGGGAATACACGGACATACAATTCAAACAATTTCATCTAATTTAACTCCCACAGGAAAATATTACGGTATGCTCTTTCATTACATTTAAAAATAAAAGCATAAGTTGCTTTAAAATTAAGATTCATTCCCATAAGAACTATGATGGAACTTCCTGTGTGCAATAAATTTATTTGACTGATTCTAGCTATGAAATCACCACATTAAAAAAAAATCTTTTCTATTTTGTTATTATTTGGCCAAAATTAGCTTATTAAATATTGAGACATTCATAAGATTAAAGCTAACATTCATGTTCAACCTGGCTGTTGAGAAAGGCCTCATTGTGTTGAAAAATTAAAGGAAATATTATTTTCAGCATTTATAAACATATAATAGATTAGCACACCAGTGTTTAACATTATATATTTAAAAAAGCATAATTCAAGATAAATGTTTGAATCAAAAGTTCAAAATTGAAATTTTGGGGAATTTTTGGTCCAACTTGTTTGTCGTTTTGATTAAACTAATCAGTTCATACATTGTCCTTGTACTGCGTTCAAATTACAATATATCAAAAATAATTATCCAACTCTTTTATATTTTGAAACGTGTGATTTTGGAATCACAAAATCTTGTGATCGCAAAATCTTGTGATTCCAAAATCACAAGATTTTGGAAACAATCTTGTGATTGCAGGTTAATTATCAATCGAGCAACAACCAGGCCGTGTTGAAACAGAAGCAGTGAGGATGGGACACGTCCTCTGGTCCCTCTGGATACGGACGTTGACCGGAGTGTATCCTTTAAACGTAGGTCGACTACAGTTGCTGCACATTCAGCAGGTTACCAGATGGTTTGGCTGCGATGAATCCAACATCAGAATCATCTAATCTGTTTACATCCAATGATTGAGCATCATTTGTTCGGTTCTGCATCTGGGAACCCGTCCCGAGTCCGGTAACACCAACTGATATAAAAGGTTTAAGTGAAAAATCTGGCTTTGATTTTAAGATGAACACTTACACATAATGATTTTTTTTCCTCATAAATTTTGGTTTCAACTGACATATATATTCAATGTGGTGATTAATTCCTCAGCTCAAAACAAGTCCATATCCATGAGTATGGATTTCATCAATCCTACAGAGAATTTTGTTGGATAAGGGAATATCATTGTATCCCAATTATACAGCCGGAGCCGATTTACTCATTTATTTATGCGTTGGAGTGTGGCTCAGATACGGAGTCTACTTCATCCCCCGTGGATGTCTCTGCTTAGATATTATTCTTGACTATTCTTCTTTTTTTTTCTTTGTCGATCAAACAACTCATTGAATGAGAAAAATGTCTCGGCGCATTGATGTGGTGCAACACAACCAAAAGACAGACTGTGATTGAATTTATGGATGTTTTATGTGAGCAATGAGGTTTTCATAATTGCATGAAACGTCTCAATATCAGAACGTAATGCTGTGGGACTTGAGCCTTCCGACTGAAGCATGATGCCGCGATCTGCTGAGAGCCAATCTGAGGAACAGCTGCACTTGTCAGATATACTTAAAAGTGACTATATCCTTTGTGAAAGATAAAGCGGAAGGTAATAAATTATGAGTGTGAAAGAGGGAAGTGGTGCAACCAACTAGATGCTCCTAGATGTATGATTTAATTAAATCTCACTGCTATGACAGTCAAACCTTAACACGATAATTAAAAAGTGGCCGAACGAGCACTCGAACAAGCGCCGCCGTTTTACCTCTAGTTGATGTTTGTTACGTTTAACACTGAAAAGGACATTCTAATTTTTTAGGGAGATTCTGACGTAGGATTTGTGTTACTCTCAGGTTCCTTCTGCCTCTAGAGACTCGGGGAAACAGGAATGACATCGCACCGGACAGCATGTTGACTTAAATTCTCATCGCGGTGACAAGAGAGTGCTTTGAGTGGATAATTGAATCTCAGTTCTCCTGCATTCTGCTTATTACTGATTCATACAGAACAGCATGATCTCCTTGTACACATGTAAAAATGCTTGAGGAGTCCATTCTCCTTTCCTAAAATAACGGCTGCAGCTATCTGCTTTTGTCACTTTTGAGTCCTGCGCTCCGCCAGCTCAGCTTTTAAGACCTTGGCAGGAAAGGATTGAGTTTATATTCAACAAAACTGACAGGTTGGACATTAATGCAGTTGTCTGGGCTTTTATTTCTTTCTTGGGATTGGGTTTTGAAAACCACAGCGCATTAGACAGAAGTGCTTTTACAACATTCCCCTTGTGAAAGTTGAAACTATGGCAGCCATGGCTACAAGACAGGAAGTGAAAGCCTCTTCTCGTGGCCTAAAGAAAAGGTCGCCAGGTTAGAAGAGAATGAGGACAAGCTTTTAAAATGTTTGGGAAATTGGAGCAAGATGATAAATTTTGACTGTATTTTTTGATAAATGCTATTATTTTTATTGTTGTTTAGTCAAACTTTAAAACACATGGAAAAATTTTCATTATTGTGACTTTTTAAAGCAAATTTATTAACTTTGTCAAACAAATCTTTCAACCATTTCAATGCTAATGGAGAACAAAGCATGTCTTATTCTGATCAAATAATTATCTTGAATTTCATGTGATTTAAGACAACTTTTTTGAGAACGATGTTCACATCACAGACTGTTCGGTCCATCAGTGTTATAATGATATGAGACAATCTTATGCAAAAAAAAAAGGAGAAAGGGACTCAATCTATGATGGCTGTAAAATTTATAAAGCTAAAATAGTTCCCCATTTATTTTACCCAGCAACTCACAAAACTGAGCATTTTAAGTATGTCTGAGGACTTTCCTCCAAGGCAATACAAAAGTAGACTAAATATATTTAAATGTTTACAGTTTTTATCAAATCTGACAAATTTCTCATCAATAATTTTAGTCCAAATGGTGAATTTGGTTGTAAGCAAACATTCAAACAGCTGCTAAACATCAAACTAAAGCTGGTACATGAAGACTTTTTACCGGGGAATGATTAAAGTCATCTAATGTCCAACAATTTAGAGGTTATATCGTTTATTAGTTTATTTAGCATCAATTTAACCAATAACTCTCAAAAATGTTATCTTTTCCGGAAACAAGATGTCAAATTTGTAATTTTCCAAATGGAAATCTCCCAGAATCCAACAAGCATCCATCAATGAGAAGAATACAAGTTCTTGTCAGCGCTGTATATTGTTGTATGCGAGCTAACGGAGGGGAGAGGGGGCTGGTGGTGACTTTAGAGCAACTTTGGGTTCACAGTTTAGCCAGATCGGGGGCCAAAGGGGTCCTGGCTGCCAGGCAGCTGGCCCTCTTATGGGAGCACCTGCAAAAAAAATAAAAAACAGTATCCACTACAGCTGAAAACCATCTGGATGAAAAGTTGAGACTATGGGTCTTCCCTCCTTCACGCTTCATCTTTTATTTGTTCACATAAGTGTGTCGTTCTCAATCTGTTCCTCAGGATAAAGGAATTAACCCGACATGTTCTCCAAGCGAAGGCTTTGCTTATCTAATTATCCGTTTGATTGATCAGTCATGAAAATACATGTGTCACGAGATTGATCACCCCCTCCAGACAGTTCCATCGGCTTTGATTATCGGATTTGACCGGGGGCTACAGTACGTCACGGCCCCTTTGTGTGACACTTGTTAAAGCTCAATCACACACACACACACACACTCACGACAACTCACACTGACCACCTTTAAAAGACGCGAAAGCCAGGATCTCTAGAATAGGATTGTGCATGAAAAGAAAGCAAGAACTCATACAGCAGCAGATTATGATCCAATTTTAGGGAAGGGTGGGGGGGGGGTAGCAGGCATGAATGAGAATAGCCAACAACAATTGCTTCAATAGGGAAATAGGAAATTACTAAGTATCCTCTGCCTGGTCCATTAATGTGGCTGGGACATGAACCAAGACTTCCTGAATCGACAGGAAGCTGTACACATGTTACCACCGACTGAAGGGCTGCGTACAGGAAACGGGCGTGGCTGGTGGCGTCTTGTGGACCTGGCATGGCCAGACAAAAACATACAGTAGTGTGATGAGCGCTACTCAGTGTGTATAGAGCCTGGGATGGCCATTCATCCACACCAGTCAGGCGTCCATGGCAGTGATTAGCATTGTCATCCTCATTTCCAGGCGATCGGTGCAGATGGCCTGCGTGCTGGAGGTGCCAACATAAGAGTGGCTGTTCTCTCGCATAATTACTCTCTGGCCTCTGCTCTCATCTGTCCCTTTCTACTTCCATAAAGAGTATTCTACTGAAATTTGTAAGCCTGTTTTGTGTTCCTACAATATATCCCTGGATTATCAAGAACAGACGTGCCAGTGGCGGCGCACTGGTGGAGCCTTTTTTTCTCTCGCGGTGACGCAATCATGACGATTCTTTTGAGGTACTCGTATCAGGATGTCCAATATTTGAACGCATGAAATCAATCAAAATTAGACTTATGCTGCAATATAAAAACACATGTCTGTAGAAGATGATTATAGATGGAAGGTTCTGATCAGCACAGCCCGGGGCGCTACAGGGATGCCATGGGCTCTTTGCGGCCTTTGCAGCAATTAGGCCCCACCGCACGGCCTGTGGAGAAGTCCTGCAGACAAACAGCATATGGCATGTCAGTCTGAGTCCACATTACTATGCACAAATGTCTGATACACTCATTTGAGGCCTTTCCAAACACTGGTTTTTGGGTTTGCCTATACTTTCTCTCCTCCTCCCTCCTCCCACCTCAAAGCCAAGATGATCGGCCTAATAATTAAAGCAATTCATGTATGGGCTGAAGAGCTGCAGAGCATCTGTGTGTGTCTCCTCCTGACATGATACAGAGGGACAGCACAACTATTAAATATCCATCATGCCACGCCACATCACTTCTAATGAAATCAGAAACACATGAGTACGTCGGCTAAGTCCCCTTCCGTCCACAATGATTAAAGAAGTCTTTAATTTCAAAGACAAATAAAAAATGCAGGATCATTTTATCAAAAATGTAAATGAGCTGTCTTTTTGCATGACACTTAGTGGCAACGGAGCAGAAACTAATAAGAAAGCCTGTTCACGACTGAACAGCAGCGCCGGGACCACGTTTTCCTGGAGCCCATTATTTTAATGCGATAGAAGCTTGTCGTGTCCGGATGCCTTTTCTTCTCCTTCTGCGTTGGCTGACATGTTTTTACATCATCAAGTGTGCAGGATGTGATTTTTATTTATCTAATTCAAGAAAAATGGTGCTGTTTGATCTGTATCTTTAGCATCTTGAAAGTCCCTGTCTGAAAACGAAATTTAGAATTAAAAAAAAAAAATCTTTCTTGATTCTCCTTTTGTTTATCAGTTGATAATTTCACATGAATAACAAATAACTGCAATTCTTTCCTTACTTGTCAAAAGATTTACTTTCAATATTCGACCAGTCTGAGAAAGAAATCCACAAAAGAAAGTTCAGGAAGTCTTTTGTTACACAAAAAATGTAAATATTCTCTTCTTAGATTTGCAAGAAGGAAGAAAGGTTAATAACTGTGTTTAGTTGAAAATGTCAATTGAACCCGACAACAAAGGCGGGAGGATTTACAACAACGCAGAATCCGTGCAGGAGCCTCCGAGGGGGGGTGGGAGGGGGGGGATGCCGGGCTCACGTTAGCAGGGCTCATCGCGTCCGCTGCTCTCATGTTTATGTAGAGAAAGACTGAACCTTTTGATTCGACACTGGAGCTTTTGATTTGGCGCCGAGTGTCTGCTGGCAGCCTTTCAACGCCGAGCTCCTGGTTTGAGGCCTTCACTCATCAAACTCAAGTGGGGCGGGCGGGCGTGGGTACCAGTCTGGGTGACAAATGCACGGATCTGGATAACGGATGATTCGGGACGCCGCGTCAACTTTTTCAGCCGAGACAGTTTTCCACGGTCGGCTCGCTCCTCGCTGTGTTTCTTGATGCAGGTGGGGGCGCCACCGCCACAAGGAGGCATGGTGAGGATTTTTTTGGAGGAGGATGAAAATATCAGCAGCAAAACTTTTAGTTCTTATCAGCTAATTTTATAACCAAGTCGTGCCACCAGCAGTGTTCCACACCTGACTTGAAGAATTAACTTTTGTTGGGTGGGTCGTCGCGTGTTATCGATTGGGAAACCCATGCAATGAATGGAAGACTTCCATTTGGTGTGGGGGGGGGGTGCATGGGGTCAATCACAGGGTTACCGGGGTCACAGACGGCATTATGGTACCTCACCTACAGATCCCCACCCCGCCCCGCCTCGATGATCTACTGAGGCTGTCAACTCCGGAGGTGCGCTGGTGAGGGGTGCAGGGCGGGCAGTCAGTTAACGTGACGGGCGGAGCACAGAGATAAATCACAATTCACTCAGGGAGCAGTCACACTCAATGACACATTCACTGGCTGGCTCTACAGCTCATTTGATGGCGCTGCTGCCATGTCATTCATTTCTCTGAAGGATGAAAGGGAGGCTGCAAATGTCATCAGCCCACTGAGGCAGCAACGCCGGCGACCACGAATAAAGAGGGAGGGAGGTGCCTTATAATTAATTAAGTTTTTTAACCCACGCTCCAGCCCGGAGACACATCCCACTATTTTTCCTGGGGGGTCTTTCAATTAGACATGCGTTGTAATTAAATGCTGTGTCACAGAGCTTGCCAGATTTATGTCCCAGGATAAGTTACTGCCATTCATTATCATGATGGATGGGCCGGCGTGGAGCAGAATATTGTTAGGGTCCCGTTGGGAAAGCTCCAGCAATTGCATAATAATAGAAATATCTCTTATTCTAGTCACCTGTCCCGTTGGACATTTTTTATTCTAAGTAAACTTTCCGTGAACATGGTAGATGAGACGTATGTGCCGTCACGTTAAATGGGTACAAACGACAATATCTCACTGTTTTTGAAATCATTTCCAGTACTTTTATGGCAAATAATTAATAATTAATGGTTGAAATATCGATAAATGTGTTCTTGTTGAATACGACACACACTTCTCATCCATGGGGATTTACTATATGAAGCTAGAGAAGTCAGACGTCTCTCGACGTAATGTCATCTTGAGATCACGTTTGTGTCGGATGTATTTCCACAATAAAAGCTCAGCGTCGGTGAATCTGTCCACAGATGAACAAGAGACTTTTTAAATTCTAGTGAGATATTTCGTAGACCTGAGAGAATTTATTATGCGTCTGGAGAGCTGCAGGTGAAAGGCTGCACACCTCCATCACCTCAGTGAGGTAACCACGTCTCTTTCCCTTCATTAGCATAATCAGACTTCCTCATTAGCATCAGGCTGAAATCCAAAATAAGTGTTTTTGGAATCTTGCCACGGAGACCGTTTTGGATTTGAGACATCTGTTTTTTTAAGTCGTACAAACACAGGTGAACTTGGTTTGTTTTCAGGGTTGATGAAATAAAATTTGTAATTTTAACAAGAACACACTCACAAAAGCTTGAAGCCGAACATCTTATCAAACGAGTCGCCGTCGATCTACAATAACATAAACTCCTGACCCAAACAAGGTCAAGAAAACTTTCCAGTTTCCTCCGTCTACGACCTCGGATACGAAATCAAACTTCCGCATTTTATTTTGCTGTTTGAAATTTCTCATTTCTTCATTTCTTTTCCGTGACACAAAAAAAAAAGACACAAAACACATGCCTGACAAATCAAGTGTGAGATTTGAAAGCAAAAATAATAATTAAAAAACCAGCACGCATGTTTTGGTCCTTGAGAGCACACTGGTGCATCGTGTGAAAACAATTCAGGGACCCGTTCATCAACACATTTTGCTCCACAACAAAGCTAATGGTTCAAAAATCCACAGGGAGCCCTGACGCCTATTTCTCTTTATTCCTCTGCTGCCTGGTTAAAAAGCGCTGTGAGTGTTTTCTGTTGTTGCTTTTGCTTGCTGTCCATCTTCCTGGTTGGATTCTCACAGAAACTGCTGCACACTATAATAAACTCGGCCATTTGGGGCTCCGCACAATGAATGTCGGTGTAATTCCTCCTGTCAGGGACCAATGGATGTCTTCCTTTTCTTCCCTTTTGCTTGTTTCTTACATGTAGACAGCAATATACACGGAGACATTAATGTAACTGTCATGTTCCATCCAAGAGCGCTGAAGCAGAACCGCTAAAAGACAGCGGGGCCATGGCGCCGACGCTCAGGGCGCCAAAGATTGAGCTGCAACACCAACTTAATGTAATTATGTAGAAGAATCACCATCCAACAAAGCGGAGAGGAAACATTTAAATGAAGCTGGGAAATAAATGATCAAAACACGGGAACTCAAAAGGTGTTTGTGAATTTAATGCCTGTTAGACGGCAGCGGCGGCCACAAAGAGAAATTGGAAATATTACGTTGGACAGAGCTGCAGCTTCAGCTCTTTGTATGATTACTTTCCACGGCTCATTGTTGTATCAATAAAACAACGGACGGCCGTTAAGTGAAATAAATTGATCGGTTAAGTGTTCCTTCCAGCCGTACTGCCACTGCGAACTCTGCACTTCATCTGTTGATAATTTAGCTCCTGTCCGGGGGTGGCGGGGGAGGCAAATGCCGGGGAGGAACACGGTCTATGGTCTAGACTAAATGTTCAAAATCAACCTGGTTTTTACACCGGGGACCCTTCAAACACCAACCGACACTAAACGAAAGGTCAGCCTGATCTTTCCGGAATCAGAAGAACAGATGATGCTGTTAGGGTTCTGAGCACAAGTGAGAAAAAAAAAAAGCATTTCAGGTTTTCACTAAGATGCATTTGTGACCAGTGAGATCACAGGAAAATATTCACGTAAGATGTAAAAGAAAATTTACCATTTTCTTTCTGTTCTACAAACTGTTAGTAACAGATCAATCAATAGTCACTCACGATTACTTTCCTGTGCATCCAAAAATCCATCAATCCATCAGCAGCTAGACAATTTGTGGAGGTTGTGATTTTACTATCATTTATAATGTATCTAACGGTGCACTGGCATCACGCCCGGAGTGTACCCTGCCTCTCACCCGAAGTACGCTGGGATAGGCTCCAGCAACCCCGTGACCCTCAACAGCGGAAGAAGAGGGAACTGAACATGAATGAATGAATGAATGAATGAATGAATGAATGAATGAATGAATGAATGAAAGAATGGATGACAATGTATCAGGTTTGATCCTGATGTTCTGTGTGGGTGTCTTTGCGTGGGGTGAAAATCGTTATGACATCAGACAATCCCTGCAGGATGCACGGAACTCCTTCCACATTCCGTTAAGAATTCCCACACATCTAAATTCTGCAGTGCAATCGACCAACATGTAACGCCACCAGCAACAACCGTGTCGCTTTCACTACAATTCCATTCAACCCCTGATCACCAACCTGCCCGAAAAACACGCCTACGAAAAAAATTTGGAATCCTATTGCGTTTTTTTCTAGTTATTGCAAAAGATGATAAAACTTGATGAACTAACGCAATGCTAATTGTTGTATGAGATTAAAACAACTAATTAAAATTAGAAAAGTTAAAAAAAAAAAAAATTGGCTAAATGTGATACACTTTAAATTTTAGATGGTAATTTGGGGTTTTTGCAGGCGACTGGATCGGATGCTGATATGTAGGCTATGACATGCTCACCTTGTAAAACTAAATCCATCATTCATTGATTGATCCATTAGTTTATCTTTACCCCTTCCATCATTAATATTACATTTTAAAACAATTACTTCCTAAGTGTCACCGTTTCCTGCCCCACATAGTTAAACCTCCTCCCCCACCCAAACGGGACATGAATTAATTTAGCAGGAATAAAAAAATGCAGAGGAGGCCCCCCTGCGTTCGTCCCATTCTGAGCCAGCGTCTTTGAACACATCACTTAAATGTAATTTAGTGTTTTATTTGAGATTTATTCAGAATCAGCCATGGTAAACAAAGCATACTTCCTCCAGGAGATCCAATAAAAATGAGCGTGTGTCACCGAGCTCCAGACATCCTTGACTTCAAAAGCACATGGTTGGAGATGAACGCAGGAGGAAGGGGAGGGGGGCGTGATTAGCAGCCCACTTGGCTTCCCTCCCCGTCCCGTGTGCTGTATATACATCCCATCAGTCACCATCCCATCGCCTAATTAACTCCCTCACCTTTACACAACAAAGTAGCAGTGACTTCAAACTGCTCACACTGATTTGACAGAGATGCATTATGAGTATTTTGGAATGGAATGTGATTTAGAAGATGCAACACGCAACACTAATAGTGATCAAACACCTCAACGGCTACTTCTTTTTAAGTTGATTAAAGCTGCCGGTGGGCGGGGACGGGCTCACCTGACCCAAATTTACTTTAAAACTGCCACGTGTAGCGTTGTGAATTGCGCACGCGTGCATGTATGCATGCATGTATGTATGTATGCACGCATACACTTGCTGAGTTTTGTCTTTACACTCGGATTCGGTCTCGGTGAGCAGCAGGTAAAACTTCTGCAAATTATAGCCTGAGGCCAGGCTTTGCTGCTCAGTGTTTGATTCTGTTTGATACGTCCAGCTCCAGTCCGAGGCGCCGACTTACTGTTACTGAAGGGTTTTTGTCATTATTTAATTTGTACCCCCTGCTTTATGCAAAGATTTGCATTTGATAAGGATCACACCTGACAATTTAAACGTTAGAAATGAACTGTTTGTTTCTTTGGTGTCAATACCAATTGCCAAAAAAAGGGGTTTTTCTTTCTACTGTAATTTACATGGATCAATTTTGATACAATGTAGGTAATATCAATGTCCAACACAAGTCCAAGCACATGCTGATGGTATTATATATCATACCTGCTAATAATAAGCAACAAAAATGTAGTTATTATGACAAAAAACTAAAAAAAATATTTGTTTAATCAGGAAAAGAAATTCTCCTGTCACCTGGAAGAGATGCTATGAGATGAGTTACACGTGTTTAAATAAAGTTTAAATGAATAATCTACTTCTTACTGGTAAATATTTCACATTTACATTCTCATTTGTCATTAGACAGCAAAGCCAAGAGGTGAGTTACTGTCAGGCAGCGCTGGCAGCCAGTTAGCATCCATGAACAAACCTGGTTCTAATGCTGATGTCAGTGATATAATCCCAGCACGACAGTATGGACAGCACTTGAGTCAAAAAGGTGAACAAAATATACACAAAATGTACAAACACTGATGCTACTGTGTCCAATCAGGTCGATTTCAAGTCTACAACTCGATTACACAGGTTTATCCATGTAGCCTGGACACTTAAACACAAGGAAACAACCCGTGGTGATAATTCAAAGTTAGTCCCTTTCCTAACGCAACTACTCTTCCTACAGAATCTTCAAGGTCAGTGATGACCCCTGAGATCCACTAAAAACAGCCCACATGTCTCTGTAAAACCAGTCATCAGTAGGGCTAAAGGGGCTCCTATAGCCGCTTTACATTAACCAGACTTATTGATCATCTTAAAAGACCTGTTTGACCTGTTTTATTTCTGTTCCATTAGTCATCAGAATAATCAGAGCAATCGCTGCTGTTTAAATTTAGCTAAAGCGAAGCTGCAGCCGCACACAATAGTTAATGATTGATACAGAGGACAGGCAGGCGCTACCGCTGCTAACTGCTCACTAGCTGCTAAGCTACCATGTTTTGTATGCGGCGCATTTTCATATTGACATTTGTGTGTGTTTACATAGTGCATGCATTACCGGTGTTGTGAACACGCGTGTGTTGTGCGTGCGTTTTGGGCAGAGGATGGGGGGTCTGGGGTTTCTGCCGGTGATCTGGAGCTGATTTCTGTCTCTAAGTGTGCAGGATCTGCTTGGCATGCTCCCCATCTCCTTTCTCCCTGCTATAGGCTCTGTTGGCTATAGCTTGTGGCGCTCCCGGTGGAGTAAGTTCTTTCCACTAACAAAATGCAAAATACAAAATTAATAAAAACACCCTTTGAAACTGACAAATACGCCTCGGGCAAAATATCGGCCCGCCAGCTGCTTAAAATTTAATCAGTATTTTTTCTTTATTTATTTATTTTCCATGGCCATGCTCATCTTTTTAATAACATGTTGCTGAGACTGTCTGTATACAAAGTTTTCCCCTGTCAAGAATTACATAGGGCCTGTCAGTTCATGGTCTCTCTCTCCCGGGAGAATGGGGGGGGGCACGGGGGGGTTTCCAGAAAATTAACTAAGGAGACTTGTTCTATCTTACATTCTTTGTCCTCATCCTCCACTAACCGGTTCATATCTTGGCTTCGTCCCCAAAAGAGACACGTGAGGTGAGCTCGTCCACTTCGTTTAGGAGCTGCTGGAATTCCCTCACATTGTGTTTTAGCGGAAGGTGAAGGTAAAGAAAAGGCGGCTAAAACAACGGGATTGTTGATGTCGGAAAGCAATTCTGAATTTCCTGATTGCTGCCCCACAACGATTTAAAATTCATGCACTCATTTATAATTTAATTATATTAACGCAGGGTTTCAGCGAGTGATGACGGGCCGTCAAAGACTCATCCACCTGTCAATCAAGGTCAGCAGAGGCCGAATCTTAGCTGGAACAGAGCAAAGAAAAAATAGATGGGAAGAAGAGATATTTGAAAAAATAATAGCAAGTAGAACTTTATATGATCAATAAAAATTAAATGCATGTTTGAGGATCGGAAAACAACAATAATCAGAACATAAAGTATAAAATCCAGGAAATCTTTTTGTATTTATTTGAATTCTTTAGTTTCCTTTGTTTTTTTAATTGTTTAACACACTAAAACCGGACAACTGGTCACTGCAAACCTGGAAACAATCACACTGTACTTATAAATTCTATATTCATGCAAATATCAATGCAGGGATCAGACCTGTAGTTCCATTTAAAGGATCGATGCCTACTCGATTCTGTTAGAACATTTATTAAACAAATCATTCTTCTTTACAAAAATATTTGCCCTGTTTGGATCACATCCACTGACTGAGGCCAGCCTCTTGTTCTCACACTTAAGTGAATCTGACTCTGAGATAAATTCCCATTGGCAGGTTTTTCTCCTCTGTGTAAAAAGCTTCAAATTTTGTGCTGCTGCTGCTTCTTCTTTTTCTTACTTTCTCGGTTATTAATTGAAACCGTGGCGTCGACGCTTTCAGCTGAGGACCGACTCAAGACAAGAAATGCTTGAACTTCCTTGCACATAAATATTAACGAGCAATATATTATGCATATTATTCTTTAAATACCATATAAAATGTGTTTTTTGTGACAAAATCTTAATTTTGCATATGCTTTTAAGTCATATACATTAAATAATAATCGCCATTAAATTGATGGCAGAGGCAGCTTTGGTTGCTGTCAGTCAAATTTGTGCAAACCCCCTCTGACACTTTCTGTCCCTCATCACTTCCTGCTGCATAGGGTTCACCATTATTGTTAACAGCAGCGTCTCCGAGTGCGGTGGAATCAGCACATACTGTACTCCCCAGCACTTTCTCATCTGCACACTTACTGCAGGCCACGAAGGTCATTAAATGTACTGTAGATATTTTTTAACCGAGAGAAACATTAATCTGATGGCACTGCAATATTCACCATGTTTTCACCGCGTGGCGCGACGGGAGAGATGTTCCCGGTGACGGTGATCCGTGGTGACGGGCGTCCCTTCGATAAAGATGCAGGCAGTGATTTTGAAGTATTTCAATGTTTGAAATCTTCTAATCTATAGTTAGCATGTAAAGAGGTTCCTGCAGCTGTGGAGGCTCCTGCGATGAAGCTGAAGGTGATATGACCACCAAACAGCATCTGAATGTGGGATTGGTCCTGGAACAGCAGGATCCTACATCCTGCTAAGACGCGTGTCAAACTCAAGGCCCGGGGGCCAAATGTGGCCCGCCACATCATTTTGTGTGCCCCCCTAGAGCATAAAAGCGTGTCTAAAAATAAATCGGTCAAAAGTGTGCTCTGACCAAAAACTACATTTCCCACAATGCAGTAATTCAGCCCATTTTAACGCTGACAAAAACGTTTTGAACAAATGTCCAAATTTGTGTTTGATGTTATTTTTCTTTATTCGTTGATAGTTTGATCCTTGATTGATGGAGTTCTGTGGGTTTAATAACCTGACAAATTAAAAAGATTTATGTTAGAACACAGAAACAAACAAACATGTTTTTTCCTGTGTAACTGTAATGTTTGTCACTTGAATAAGTAATAAATGTAGTTATTTAACATTAAGGAGTAGTTACATTTATTTTACATTATATTTAGTTACATTTAGTTACATTTATTAGTTACATCTGGCCCTTTGATTACATCCATTATGCTGACGTGGCCTTCGGTGAAAATGAGTTTGACACCCTGTGCTAATCAGTGTAAACACAAGCAGAAGAATACCGGAATGCTGCCGGACACACCGATTTGTGTTCCTGGAAAATCCTCCGTTGCCTAGGAGACCATCACATCTCGACGGGAGGGGAACCAGAGGTGTTCCAGCCCGCTCCGTGGAAGTATTTAAAATAAAAGACAACCTTTGATGTGAGCGTTTTATAAGGCTAATTATACAAAGAGGACGTTAACAATGGAGACTAAAAGCTGCTGTGTTTACATCACAGACAGGTCCTTGGGCTAAACAAGAACACACTGTTCACACACACACACACACACACACACACACACACACAAACACACACACACACACACACACACACACACACACACACACACGGTATTTGTTAAAAAAAAAAAACAACAGCTGGGGAGATTCTCAGTTCATCATAATAACAACAAACAATGAAAAATGCCCGACATCAAAGAAGGAAATCATTATGTATTTAAAAATTCTTCAAAGTTTGGAGAAAGAGGCAACGGATTGTCGATGTGTCGACTTCCTCCTGGAGTTAATTGATAGAAGTGCTGGCGCTACATGGCTGCAGGACAGCGCTGGTATTATCATGTGAGCTCCTGGCCCTTGGGTAACAGATCTTGTTGTTTGCATATTTATTGTATATTTGTGTATTCATGCCCAGCTTGTATCTTATCACCTAAATTGGCTGGTGCGTCATTATTTCCTGTCTGGCTGGCTGACTGTGTTGTGGCAGCTCAAGTAACACATTTTCGGAGCAGTCTGGAGACAAGTCTCTTTAAATGGCCCCAGATAACAAGCTTCTCTTCTTTTGACACTTGTTCTCAGTCACAGAATACAAAAACCTCTGATGTTCTTCAAAAAAGTCTGGACAACGGTTGTAAATTTTTCATTCAAGACGTGAATTCTTTTTTTTTTTTACCTGTTCTGCTGTGAAAGAATGGGTACGAACACGCTTACCTAGCTTTCATCATGCAGCCTCGCTATTAGGCATCTTATCGCCCCGTGCATTAGAGATGCATTAAATTTGGAATCACAGCACTCTTCAGGTTCAAATAATGAGCATTTAATTATTGACAGGGGATGAATATTTAACAAAGACACTGGTGGTTCACTTGGTTGGCCTCATATGGAGTAGTATAAAGGAGGACACGAGGTCCCCCTGACCCAGAAACCCACCCCCCATTCTAAGAGAATTTCCATCAGGGCCATTAGAGTCCAGAAGACGATAGGGCGGAAGTACAGCAGTGAACCGCAAGGATGTGCTTGGCGTGCGATGGACGGCATGAAGGTAGCCCTGCTAATGAACTGAGATTTGCACTGAATATCACATTCAGAGTAAATCAGTTGAATAAAGTACCACCTTAAGTCATTTCAATAAACCTCGTTGCTCTTGTTTCATACAAAACCCGACCTGTGATGACTGATGTACGTAAAGAATCAACATGGAAACAGGAGACAAACCAAATACGACCCTGCAGTTGTTTTTACAATACGTCCTTTTCTGTCAATCCCTTTTCTCGGCTGTTGAGAGATCTAATAGACGCATGTTGTCTCCTGTGGGATCAAATCCTCAGATAATCACAAGGAAGGGAGGCCAACGGAGAAACCGACTGGAGGAGTGGTGAGAAAGGGAAATCAGATCTACGTCCACCCTCCAGGGGAAGCAAATGTTCAACCGTGTCAATCCTTCTTTTTCCACATCCCATTGACTCCTTTCACCCCGACAATGAGTGGCCCTTCAAATCCTATCTATTGTAAAACTCACAATCCTACAAAGACATGACGATGATCACGTGAGAAAAATCAGCAAAGGTTTTTTACAATGGATAAATGCATGAAATCCGATAAAAAATTGTCTACAAAAAAATGTGAGTTACCTCTTTTGCTTCTTCATCTGTAAGCATTTGTCACATCGTGGTGAAATAACCACAACAATGCCTCCTATTGGTTTCTGGGGGTACTGCTTTGATTTGGAAGTATTCACAAATCTATTCTCACCATCTTTAACCATCAGTTTAAATGTGTTTCTCTCTGTTCCATCACTAATCTAACAAAAATGTGTGTTAATGAGCCAGTAATAAAAACACCATTGTTTGTCCACTAAGGTGAAGAGTTTAAATTTTCCCTGTCAGATCCAGCGGAGGAGATCCACAGTGTTAATGTGCAGATGACCTACATACTCTGACATCTCAATTAAATCATTAGGATCTCTTTTATTCACCTTTGATCAGGACAGGTAATCTATATTCTGTTGTGTTAAGCTGCTCCGAGGCGTTAAGCACGCTGTACACATTTTTGCTTCTGCGTATCCGACGTTTAACTTGAATCTTAGTGCTTAGATTCTCACATCTGAGCGTTTCTCTACCACTCCTTTATGCTGTCTCTATGATGGCATAATGGTTAATTCATCCCAAACCTCACAGCGAGCCCCCTGCAATGCTTCTGACAGCTGAGAAATGTCATTACAGACCATAATGAAGAATGAAATCAGTTATAGCATCACCACACGTCCAAAATTTAATTAGCACCTCTGAAGGTCAGCTCAAATGGCGTCCTCATGATGTTTTCATGTGAGCGCGATGTTCGCTTGGAAATGAATTCCAAGTTTTGATTTTTAGCAATACGGCAAAACAAAAGGAAAGTTGTCCCTGTGAAGAAAAGACGTGGAAGAGCGAGTGTGTGCGCTCCGTACAAAGTGATAACTGTCAACTAGCAGTGACTTAACAAAGGCGGCTGATATGACATTGAGATTGTAATGAGGTGTGAAGAAAAGCCAATAAATGCCATACCTTCTCACAATGTACAATTAGAGCTCACACTCCCAAACGAGACACAGCCAAGGGTTGCATCAATTTGCGGATCATTTAGTCTTTTCACATGCATTTGGCCTCTGATATAACAGCAGGATTCAAAGCTGGATCAAGATGAAAACAGAAGCAGGAGAGGGGAAGAAAAAAAAAAGTCATGCAAATGACATTTGTTACTGCACTGTGATTTTTATTTGAATTGTAAGTGATCATTCTGGCTTTTAGTTACAGCTGTCAGCCCTCATTAATGTGCATTATAAATTGCATCAAACTGCATAAGCCTGTGTGTGATTAATTTATGCAGCTCGTAGCTTACATAGGAGGAAGCGTGCAGGTGCTCAGGAGCCTAATGACTTAGTCTGGGTGGTGCAGCTACTCAGAGTACTCCACACAATGCCTTGTGTGTCTGCTCCGGCGTGTGTGTCTGTCACACCAGTGCCTCATAGGGCACGGGGTGGAAAATTACACGCCCATAACCAGCCACGACCGCGGCGTCCTTAACAACTCGCAAAATCTCCTCTCCTTCATAATGACAATCATTTATGCCCCAATTACAGTCAATAAGTGATTTTAACCTCATGTCATTTCCAATCAACACGTGTCGCCACAATGTGGATAATGTATTAAGCTAGAAAATTGCTTTTTATCATGTTATACATAAGGATTTGTATCGGCGCTTTCTAATTATTGACACAATGTGTGAATCTTTGAATGACTTCTGGGCAAGGTGAAAATAATAACTGCATTCCAACTATTTCATTTCAATAAGTGATAAATCTGCTAAGTTTTGGGGGTCGCAGGTGTTGAAATAAACCTGAATTTATTTTAAATAAGAGAACTGACAATCGTCAATCTAGAAATTTATCATGATGGAGGGTCGAGCAATTCAAGCATTTTTTTACATTTTGTTTTGACTTCATAAAAAAAAAAAAAAAATTGGTCAAATTTTATTTTCCACAACTAGAAAAGCAAAAATAATGAAAATACATGGCAAATACAGTGGTACCTCTACTTACAAAATTAATTGGTTCTGGAAGAAATTTCGTAAGTAGAAAATTTCATAAGACTTGTTTTCCATGCAAATGTCCTAATCCGTTCCAAGCCCCGCAAAATTCAGACATAAATGTTTTATAAAGCATAAAAATGCATCAAAACATGTAACAAATACATGTTACAATTAGATTATTACACAATAAATGAGAGTTGTGCATAATGTAAAAAACAAAGAATAAAGAATAAAAATGATGGTTATTTACCTCTTAACTTCTGTCCTCATTGTTTTTTGCCCTTTGGTTCCTGCGCTCCTGCCTCACCATGAAAAACAGAGTGAATTCCAGTCCTCCTTTTGAACTTCTCCAACCACCCACACGATGCCTTAAACTCTTTAAACTTCCTTTTGTTTTAATAACGTGATGATTGTAGATGCATTACGGCCATATTCTTTGGCGAGATCAACCAAACGCATCCCTTTTTCATGCTTTTCTATTATCTCTTGCTTAGTTGGTATGGACAAAAAACTCTTTTCTTCGTCTTTTCTTTTCCTCTTTTCTCTGTCACTTTCTTAGGGTCCATAGCGAATACTCAAAAAGTTAATATATTTACGTAAAACTATCAGAACACGTCATGGGTCAAGGGACGAGGACGATGACGCTGCAGAAACACCTATGCAGTGACCTCCTCATTGGCTAAGAGGAGGTCCCTCTTAGCCAAAGGGATGCCAGGATGCTAGGTAACAGCCAATGGCAGAGCAGCTATAAGTTGTTGCATTCAGGAACCTTTGGGAACTGCGAGTAGCAGCCCATACTGTATTTTTACCTTTTTTTAACTGGAAATTTCTTTCATAACTAGAGGCAATATTTTCCTGTTGAGGCGTTTCGTAAGTAGAAAATTTCGTATGTAGAGACATTCTTAAGTAGATGTACCACTGTATAATAATTTCATAACTGTTCAGCCAGCAAACAACTATTTTGGATGGATGCCACGGTGACATAACACTGTTCAGTCCCAGTCCCATCATCTGGGTTTTTCTTCACACCCACTTCTCCCTTTTATGGTCAACGGCCACACCCCTCTCAGTTTGGGAGGGTTGCTATGCTCCACAGCTTCTACACTGACCTTTTGGTGTGTGTGTGTGTGTGTGTGTGTGTGTGTGTGTGTGTGTGTGTGTGTGTGTGTGTGTGTGTGTGTGTGTGTGTGTGTGTGTGTGTGTGTGTGTACGCTACGCTGTGCCGGCAGAGAAGGACAAAATATTCTTTTTTAGTGCCTCCCTCAATGAAAAAAGTCAATAACGATAACAACTCTGATGCTGACCCTCGTCTGTGACAACTTCTCCATTTGTCCATGTCAAAGACTGTTACTGTTGTTAGCATCATCGCTATCTGTCGATAAATCAGAGGCAGTATTTATCGACTCACTGGGGGTTGTCACTCGGCTATACAATACCCCCCCACCGATGGATTGGTCATGAACTGCATTAAAACAGAGCTGCTGTGTTTCATTAACGTTTTTGAACGCATTGTGTTTATCCTGTTTTTGTGTTGTTTTTATTTGTATGAAAATAACACAAAAGTAAAATAGGAGCTAACAGTCTACATACAGTAGACAATGATATTCTAATAGCACTTCCAAAATAAAATACTTAAATAGCTTTACCAAAACAGATTATACCAAATCCATACATTTATTTTTCACCACTATAGGCTGAAGGGTATTTGAATTATAGCAATATTTCATGAAGCGTTGTGTTCATAATGTACAGTATGTGTGTGTAAACATGCCTTTATAATTATACTGTTACTAAATATTATCCTGCCATCGTACTTCCTGTATCTCCTGCCCTCAGTTCATAGTGTTGATTTAATTTAACCAATTACTGATGTCTATTTGTATGTGAACCATTTCTGACTTGGTAAATACGTAGATAAATAAATAAAAGGCATCCAGCAGAGTCGATGCGATGCAGTTATACGGCCTTTTAATCAGTCAGGGCTACGTTCACTTCTTCTAACCGTCATTAGATCAACGGGTTTCTTCTTAATAACTTCTAGAAACAAATAATCTTAAATACTGTATTGATCCATGTGTTTTCAGGAACAGAGGACTGCATCATAGTGTCCTGTTGACACTATGATGCAGACAACATGCTAATAAATAAATGTTTACTACAGTTTTCTCTTCCAGGTTTAACTGTTTTAAAAATAACAAAACTGTGTAGTTTTATTTGATCCCACTGACACACACACACACACACACGAATATATTTTGAGAACCTTGAAGTGTTGCATGTTTTTTGGAGAATATCAAGATGCTAATGACTTATTCAGGGCATTAGGCATAAAACAAAATCAATGAGAAAGATTAATTAAAGGGCTTTAATCACCCTCCGCCTTACTGTCCCCTCTCATTCACCGCTGCCACCCTCACCAGATGAATGCCTTTCATTTAATCCAGAATTTTTTGACATTTAGATGTGAAAGACGGGCAGGAAAGCAGATCCAAATCAAAAGGGATCATTTTAAACAGGTCTTTGTCTTTGTCAAAGGGAAAGAAACGGATTAGCTCTGAGATGCTACTTTGAAGCTCGGGAAATTTGTAATGAAAAATTTAAGCTACAAGCGAGCAGGATGGGAAGGGTCTGAGGGGGGTTAAGCACAACTATTCATTTGACTCTGCATATATTAAGGTCAGTAATTCAAAGGTTGTGCTGTGTGTGTTTCTGTAATTTTGACTTTGGCAAATATTTTTTCGCTTTGATAGAGGGATTGTCCTGAGAATGAGTGCCATCCCGGCTCTAATGAGGAAGTCACGGCTCTCTAATCATCATAGGCGGCTCAGCAGCATCCTTCAAAAGACCCCAGTAAGGCACCGGATCCAGACAATACATCACAGTTCAATTATTTTACCGCAATGCTTTTTAATCTTCTAGACTGTTTTAGTGTGAGTTTTTGGGAAATTTTGATGACGGACAAAATTTAAATAAAAGAATAAACAAATAAAGTGGAAATGGTGAAAGACAGAAGGAATGGTGATATTTAGGTAGTCATGATGATGGCAGTAAGCTGAGGATAAAATAACTTCCATCGGTGGCTCAGAGACGTGAAATCAATGTTTGATTCTTTGAAAACGTTACACAAAATTCAGACCTCATTGCTGGTATTCATGAACAGAGACAGGACTTCCATTTGACATGTTTTGAATCACACTGGAGACTATTTTTCTTTACATTTACAAATAAAAATTTACAACACGTTCCTCAGAAGTACAATAAAAACATAAGACATCTCCATCAATTTTCCACTCTACTTCAGCCGACTGTAACAAACCCTGATGGGAAGTACAGTACAGTCGGGAGATAAAAAGCTTCTTTTCTTCGCCTGCTTCTACCTCACCACCCCCCACCACCACCACCACCTTCACCCCCTCCTTATCAATCGACCACCCACCCTGTGTGCTTGCGACCTCTAATGGATCTTGCAACAACAGTCCTGGCCCAGATGAGAGCTGAGGCCCTCTCACTTGACAACCATTAGCCTGCGAGAGGTGGGGTTGGTGGTGGTGGTGGGGGGGGGGTTCTCTCAGTGTCCTGTAACTGATGTGTCGTACACTGAGCCATCTCCCTCAGGTCAGGCGGGGATGTATCCACTCTGACAAGCGTCTCGCTCCTTTCTCTCCGTCCCGACAAGTCTATTATCATGAGTTCCTGTGAATGATGTGCATTCTGGGAAGTGGCACATAAAAGAATGATCAGGCAAAGCTTTCAGACAGAAGTCATTCGCACAGGCAGGCTCTTTGTTGAACAAAATGGAAATGTGGCGACGAGAGGTGGACCTGTTGAGCGTCCTTGTGGAGACACAAGCACTCACACTTGGCATTATGTGCCTTATTATTTATATGGGGCTGTCAGCTAATAATGCATGGGTGTGACACTGGAGTACTTTCTGCCATCTTTGAAAGTCATAGCAAGAGGCACCCATGGTTTCGGAGGGGCATTGAGGGGGGGGGGGCATCTGGAGTCCCACGCTCATTCTGATATAATGCATCCGCGGTGCCCCGAGTAAAGAAACATCTTCATTTCCACTTCCTGTCACCTCCAAAGCTGATGATTTTGGGATCTAGAATATTGTAAAATTTCTCTCAAGAGAAATAAAGTGGGCTACGAGTATTCTCTCATCAGCTCTGGTGTTTTAGAGGGACGCTGGGCGAAGCCACCCATACAGACTGGAAGCAGCCAATGACCTGGGAGGAATGAAGGTATTGTTAGCTTATCATGCAATAGGGATGGGTTTTTTTTCCTGCGAGAGCAAGCCCTGATTAGAGGGTGAGGTTTAATGACAACTAATTAGCCAACCTCTTTAGCCTTGGCATAATGATCAAACGGGCTGTCATCTGGTACCTGATACAATGATCCTCTCACTCTTGGTATGATATTTTATTCCTCTGCAATTATGCAGCCCCCACTGCACCACATGTGTTTATTGCCTCAAGCACACATGTCAAATTAAAGAGCAGCTTATGCACCTGATATTCAATTATTGCCCGCTGCACCACCATGCACAATGGGAAAATGTCAAAGCAAGCAATCTGCAGTACTTCAAGCAGCAATCGGTGTGCTGCGATCTCGAGCACTCATGCATATACACAGACACATAGATAGGAATTTGAATATTGAATATGAATGGGAACATTTTCCAGCTTGTCTATGCTCAGTTGACTTTTTATACCTCCCTTTGTCACTGTAAAGGGAATTTGGCAGATGGAAGCACGGCTTGCTGACAGGAGGAGCTTAAAGCTGATGTTTGCCTACAATCCAACGAGGAAAATCTCTACAAAAGATCTTAAAATAGACCAGTAAAAAATGATCATAATTATAATTTGACTTAGGATTAATCAAATAGATTAATCAAATGGATTTATCCAGGGATTATTGGAATAGAACTGAGAAAGCAGCGTTACTTAATGAACATATAGAGTTAAGGCTGAACTTTATCGGCAGCAACACTTTGAATTATGAGGAGAACGAAAATGTTGTTCCTTCGTAAAGAATCCAGAAATAAATTTGCAGGGATGAAAGATTTTACAAACCTTTGAGTTTCTTTCTACATCTTCGTCTTCTCTGTTCAATTCAAACATTTTGCAGCTAACTAATCATTTCCTCCTCTGTCCTAATAAAGTTAATCGTAATGGTTTCCCAATAATTCACTAATAAATTGTCATTTTGCAGCATTTCACTTTATGTCCTGCCTTTTATTCTTTTATAATGTGCATACACAAAGCCTCTATTTTGTATTTGCTTCCTCTTCTACTAAATTAACAGATCCTATTCCGGAGCTTTCCAATGTCCGTCTTTGACGACCAGTATATTTATTTGACTTTGCGTGTCATTTATGAATCTGTTTGATTGAAATATTAATTGTTCCGGCTCTGATGAATTAGTGAGGTTATGTCGCTCGAATGATTGACTTAAGCGCCACCTCATGTGTTCGTGTCACATGCAATAAATCAGAAACCAACGCTGAAAATGAAATGGGTCTGTGCTCTGACTTGACTTGCCATATTTGTCTATTTATTTATTGTTGCGGTCACCGCGGTTGTGTTCATAACCGCTGTTGGCGAATGTCGAGGGAGGGTGTGGACGGCGAGACAGCGGACGGCAGCTTTTGATTTGTAACACCTCCAGCATTGAGCAGGGCTGGAATAGATAGCCAGGTTGTGTGACAGTTGTCATTCTACCGTGCAGTGACATGCCCATTGAGGGTCTAAGTGGTTGTTGTATGACACACCAGCACATCCCTGTAGTGGGAAACATCACTTAACACAGGAGAACAGGACGCCCTGACGGCGAGCCCGCCGGCCGCCCTCCACAGTCCCTGGAGGACGCCATGTCGCCTTCCCTCTTGCCCTACTGTCTGGTTTGTGACAAACGTTGATAGATGTTAGACGTCGTTGATAGATGTGTTGCCCTGCTGTGTTGCTTCTTCTATGCAGACGATGCCGCCTTAAATATATCCAAAGAAAACTGTGACCCCTCCCACATGTCAATCTTATCTATGAATGGTACTGACATCAAGGAAGTTGATGGCTCTTACTATCTCTGCCCCTGCGTTGTTGACAGCTGGAAGGATTTTCTTTCCAGACGTATGGAATGCCTGCAACAAACTCGTCCGCCACCAGGATCTCCTGTGTTGAAAGCATTCTGTTAAATGTTGCTGAGATTTGGACCAGGAAGAGAGAACTATGGGACATTCTGGAAGGAATGTATACAAGGTTCCTAATGTGTGTTCGGAACATCTCCTGGAAAATCCATCCAACCATAAAGGAGAGGTATAGCAACCTGCCTGAAATAGCATGTTAGAGTGGGATGGAATCATTTTTCTGATGTCCTACTAGAGGATACAGGTCTCCTACCCATCGTGATGTGATCACCTTGGAGACCAGAGGAACATTCAAACAACTAGAAATGATTGTAAATGATACCATCAGATGGAAGCAGACCACCATCGATGGATGGAAATGTCTACTGACATCTAGACCAGCACAAAAGTGGTTGCTGGGCTAGACCAAAATGTGTCGCGTCATTCGTACGGATAACTATGCATCAACAGAGGCGTTGTAAGTATTTCTCAGCCGGTGTAAAAGAGTGCGTTTAATCGTGTGATTAGAGAAATCTTAATTTACAAAGAGACGACTGTGGCGTTTGTGGAAACCTCTCACACCCCGCCAGTCAGTAATTACTCTTTTACAAACACGCTGCGTGGTTATAAAAGCTTTAACGGGGAGGAACCATGTGGTCAGCCCACATTCCCCCCTATAGGAGAGCAGTGTTGCAGCGAGCACCTGCTTGGTAGATGCAGGGAAAGAATGTCGACCGCGGAGGGTTTTTATTTTTCTCAGGGCACCCCAGATGCCAGTATAACACAGATGTTGTAGTGTTGCTCCAAAACCACAATCACAACATATGGTAATTGCTGCAGAATTATTTTCTGGCCGGCTCTCTAACCAGGGGCTGATAAAATGGAGAAGTCAGCTACCAATACTCTGTGGAATGAACACCTGCCAAATTTAACTACATGAGATGTCAGCGCTGTGAATGAAGGGCCACCAGGTAAATCCATTAGGGCCTGTGATAGCCACGGCAATCTGAGAGGCCACGGGTGAATGAATCCACAGATGTTTCTTTCAACATTCTTCACAAAGTTGATTGTTTGTGATTATCCGCATTGCTTGACCTCAAATCCTCCCGAGCTCGTCGGAGCAATTTTTTTAAAACGCCGATAACGAGATCGCGAACAGATCTGACCAAATGTGGGTAAATATTAAAAAGCTCATTCTAATACGAGATAAGGTGAAGTCTATTAAAAGGTGCCCATCCACCCACAAAAGATCTTAAAGTGAGGTCATATCTGTATCTATATGAGAAGAATCTGAAGTATTGTGTAAATCCTCATTAAGGTGCGTTAAAAATATAAAAGAATGAGATGAATTTGCTAATAAAACAAATTCAGAGACAACTGAGTGGGAGAAAAAAATATATAGACAGATATAGATAGTATATACAGTAGATATATATGTATGTTTTAATCTAAGCGGTGTCTATAAATCTGGAAAAGATCAAACTCACCAGTCATAAAAATAGCTTCATGTAATACGGTGGGGGAATCTAAATTTCCAAACTGTTACCATCCCAGAAATGTGTTCCAGACATGCCAGGGCCTATATTTGCGATGCTTTCTCATCGCAAACAAAATGTTGCCTCCCCATCAAATTGACTCATTTCTCAGTGTTGTTGAGGCACATCTAAAACATAGTTAGGGTTTTGTGAAGCATTCAGCAATATCTAGGAGCGGCATTTTATCTCACTCCAAGGCGTGACTTACCAGTCACCCAGATATTCAATCACTGAGCGTTCTTAATTGTAAATGTCCAAATGTGGTTGTTTTGCTCTGGCTATTAGCTTTGCGGAGTGTGTGGAATGCGTTTCTGTTTCAGCACAGTTGAATTCAGCCATTATTCATCTGCAGCGCCAGAAGCAGCCGATGGGGTCGGTTAGAAAATGAGCCCTGTTCTCTGTTTCTCAAGTGAGGGTTTTGAGTCCAGGGTAAACACACACACACGTACACATATACACACACACACCCACAAACTACAGAGCTGCTGGGAGAAGAAATTAATAATCCCACTTGTTCTCTTCTGAGTTTTTGGCTCCACCACCTGGTCTTCACCGACACAACCTCCTTTAAAATCATGTCCTCGTACAAACCTCAAGCAAATAATATATTCTGTATTAGCTGTGTTATATTTTAGTAGACTTCTGCTGATGAAAGATAATAGAAATTTAAAGGATTAATAAAAGGTTAAATTCAACAAAACAAACATCACTTTGAGACAACCTGAACAGACAAAAAATAAAAAATAGCACAAACATGCTAATTGTTAAGTGAAACAACTATGGAGCTAAATCAGGACTCATTCTGGAAGCTTATTTAGATTGCCGTCTAATGAGCCCAGCATAAATAAGAGCAAGTTGTTTGTTGGTTATTTGCAATGAGGAGAAGAAAAGGAGCAGCGCTGGGGCGTTGCACGGTTGTCTTCAGAAGACTTAACTTTATTGATCGGTGGAAATGAGATTGGTGAAGAAAGGTTTTAAGCTCCGTGGGGGGTAGACTGGAAGAGTAGGGAGGGGGCGTCTCACTTAAAAAGACCTCATGTTATGGCAGCCTTTATTAAGACTCTTCATTTGCTTTTGAAGACAGGCTGGGGGGGATCGGTCCTGGCAGGTTACAAACGTGTGGAGTCTCCATTGCTTATTCTCCTACGGACATCTTCTGAAAAAACAAAACTGTGTGTGATTGACTGACTTACAGGTAGACATCTGTGTGTGTCTTTGTTTTGCAGAAATGCTATCATTCTGGTCAATTTTTTCGCAATTAACGCGGAAACCTTTCATCTTTCACCATCTTTCACTTGAACTAATGCAGTTTAGAGATTAATCAGTTGTAGTTTTTTGTCATTGGTTAATATTTGTTCACAAATTGAAAAATAATCATTTTGCAATTTGAATATTTTAAACGCTTTCCAACAACAAGCCACATTGTGATAACAATCTGCAGACGAGAACAGAACTCTCTTTCCGCTCAAAGAATTCTTTAAATGTTGTGTGCCTTACATAAATGTGTGTTTCGGATGTGTGGTCAGAGCCCCGAGGACTGCCACAGGTGAATCTGCTGTAGTGGCTGCAGGCTGAAACTGCAGGTCGTTCGATTCCAGCAGGCACACACACAGATCTGTCTTTACAGAATCTCATTTTAAAATACAATCCAGCAACAAATTCTCATCAATTCCTCAAGAAGTTGCTTTGACATTCAACTTGAATTCACAAAACTGTATGTGTTCTGACTCTATATGATCATTTGGGCCCTGTTTAATTCTACATGTGTATTTTAACATATACAGTAGTGGTAGTGAACTCGAGATACAAATTTAATCCATTCTGTGACAGCTGTTAAATCAAAAAACATTTCCTAATTTAAAATAACAAACCATTTAAATCCATTCCAGCCATTTAAAAAAAAAGCCCCAAACCCCCTAAATTATGAAAAAAAAAATTTTTAAGCAACCAATAGATATTCGTGTGTTGTCCGTGCATAAATTAATCATATGTAAATTTTGTAAACAATGAAACAGTATGAAAAGAAACGCAAAAGTCATGAGCAAAGTCTTTACTCCTGGAAAGAACGAGATCCGGTCCCATCTGATGATGTATCCATCCGCCAACACGTGGTAAAGAACGAGATCCGGTCTCAGTGATGTTGTATCCATCCGCCAACACGTGGTAAAGAACGAGATCCGGTCTCACTGATGTTGTATCCATCCACCAACACGCGGTAAAAAACGAGATCCGGTCTCACTGCAACGACTCATATCTCAAATAACTAGTATCTCGAGGTTCTACTTTACTGAATTGAAAGTTTGATTCCGGATGTAAATGATAACAAAAAAGCTTTGCTGAACCATCAATCAGAACCCCCGTAATAATTTCACCTCCCTGAACTGAAGGTGGGTCAAGTGGGCGTGTCTGACAAAGTGTGAAAATGCACGGAGTTCCTCCCGTGGGCTCCACTGATCGCCCCGCTAGCGCCCCCAGCCCTCCACTAATGATGCTGCGGTCACCAAGTGTTTGCTCAGCTGAAAGTCCGGCTTGTTAGTTTTGAGGAGAATTCAAGCATTTCCTCCACAACATATTCTTCCTTCTGCCCGCACCGGGCTGCCATTACTGCAGCTGAGAGCGGGCGGAGTGCGCCGCCGTCCATTACAGCGGCATCGGGGAGCTAACCATGCAGAAAGCAGCCGGCTCAAGGAAAACTTGCTTCTCTTTTTAAAAGGATAGTCAGTGAACACTCCCTGGTGATCGCTCGCCGCCGTCAAAAAATTAGCTTTGACGCTCATATCAACTGACCTGGTGTGTATTAAACCTTTTTTTTTTTTTTTCTTCACTGTACAGAATTTATTTTAAAAACTAAAATCGCTGGAGGAGCCACGGGGCAATGTTTTCTCAGGATGCTGATGGAAGCAGAACTTTATCTAAGAACATTTTAAACAGGTTAGAGATTAACTGACGAGGTATTTTCTCTATCACTTTTCCACCACGCTGATAAAAACTTTTATAGCACAATTTATCTGTTGTATTTTAGAAAAACTACAGGTAAAACAAAGCAGGAAGGAAACAGTGACACAAGAAGAAGAGGGAGAAAACGACCTAACAATCATCCAGCGAGGTAGAAAACATCTCAACAGCACAGCAACAGATTTTGGTAGATGGAATATAACAGAATAACGTCAGCAGTATTAGCATTAAGTCAACAGCATTTGATTATTCTATTCTATTCCATTAGAGATATGATGTGAAACACACTGAAATTCATCATTTGAAAAGACCAGGAAGAGTTCTTATCTTTATGTAATGTATTTGCATTATTATAACAGCAGTGGTTCAGACATTAAAGGTAATTGTTCATTTGTTAAGCACTTAATCTTTTATTTCCCCTAATTAAGAAGCTAAAGCTCAGGGCCTGACCCTTTTGTCTAATTATATTCAACAAGAAGCAGAAGGCTGTAATCAGCACTAAGCTCTGTTGTTGATCTCAGGCCACGCCCCCTCTCCCTAAAATACAAATGATTTAACTAAATCATGAGATAATTAAAATATATGTCACACTTTTTAACCACCCTTGTTTACGTTCCAAAAATACAAAAACAAAGTGAATAAATGAAAGCAGAGAGGCGGAGCTGCACCGACCTTAACCCTGACAGAATCATTGTCATGCAAAAAAAAACAAAAAACGGGCCATTCATTTGCATGAAACATTTATTACGTATATCACCCCGAGAGATTCTCCTCCAAATGAGTGAATAAATACAATGCAACGCAACCCCTCGGCCCAGATTTGAGGCAAATTCCCTATGAGGAGCATAGATTTGCAAGGCTTTGTGGGTAATTAGCAAACATGCTCCAGAATGTTAGTGAGGCTTGGCAGGTGTGTTTGATCAGCGGTGAGAGGAGAACCGGTGTTGACGGAGGGAGATGGAGACGGGAGACACATGGGTGGAAAAGAGGGGAAGCTTTTACTAATGCATACTTCTATTTTTTTATCACCGACACGCTACAAAGACAAGGAGGACACCTTATATGACGTTACTTACTGGAGTTTTATTATATAAATGTTAAAGAAGCGTCATTGTGAGCAAAGATCAATGATATAGATAAATATACTGTATAGATAAGACGTGAGGTGGATTTTGTATATATATAGACTTGGTCTGTCTTCAAATGAAAGAGGCTGCAGAACAAAACCAGTATTGATAATTAGAGCATTCTGGAGCCGTGGGGAATGCTATCAAATTATTCTAATTTAAATATTCATCACAGCTGCATGGTTTCACTCTGTTCAGGCTCAAGACTGCAGTTTTACAAAAGGTGTGAACACAATCCAAATAAAATGTACTCTAATGACTACTGTTAAACACATCTTACACTCCTGAATTATTAAAAATATTGTGGGTGGGTTGCTACGGGTTCAATGAGGCCTAATTAAAGGAGATGCACTAAAGCTAATTTGCAGAAAGCCAGAAGCATAGTTTATATATAAGAGCTAATATTTGAAAGTCAAATTTAACTTGAAAAGGCCTGTAATAACTGTTAATTACACTCCAGTTTTGTTTTTTTCCTTTGACAAAATTGAATGGGGTATAATATTCACAGGGCCAGTGCTTCATTTTTCTGACCACAAAGATACATTTCAAAGCTTCTAATTATTCGTTTGATGTGGGAATTCTCTGTAGATTAGATATTATTTTAAGATCCCTTTGTTCAAAAATTCATTTTTATTATCGCCGCATGAAATGCATGGCAATTCCCCACATAACTAACCATTGGTGCAATTAACATCTTCGATCGGGTTCGCATTCCTGATAATTTATACAGACTGAGCACCTCCCCTGTGATCCCTCGCAGGGTCGGACTCTTCCGCCGCTCCCTCACATTTACAAAACCAGCTTTGCTCTGATGAAAATGGAAAGTGAGACTTGGATAAACAGGACTGGACTGTCACGATAATAAAGACTGTGAAACCACACGAAGGCCACTCCAACTAGCGGGCCGACAGCGGCGCCGGCGCACCGACACCGACCCAATTAAGACTGACGATAAATATTAACAGGAGTAGGTATTAACGGAACATGACCGGCAAGCCGAGCTGTAAACAAGCGCTGGATGGCTGATCATTAAAAGTGTGTCACACGGCGCTGCACAGGAATGGAGGGATAGAGATTTTAATACTGGGATTGATCTTTCTTCATAACTGAATGGAGGGCTGAGTATTTTCTTCTGAACAAAGTAGAAAGTTGTCGATATGCGGCCAACGCCTCGCCAGTCATGGCACCAATAAACCGTGTAAGCATTTAGTCGGGAAGTATTTGAATTAACGAGTAAAACAGTGGTTGTCAAATAAAGGAGGTGTGTCCTAATGACATTGTGACATCACAAATACTGTGTAAATATACAGTTAACTTTGGCTAACATAGCTAATGGGTTCCAGGAGACGTCATGCAAGGCAAAAGACAACCTACGTTGAATTAATTCATCTCCAGGCTAAACTGAAGGTAACCATTCCCAGTTCTGTTTTGTACTTTAATTATGAATGCATTATTAATAATATTTGGTTCATACTAATCTATTTTAAGCTAATAAACAAATTCTAGTTTTTAATATAGTACATAAAAATCATTACTGTCTCATTTTCAGCCTTGTCTTCTTCATTGTGGGTCACAGGGGTTGCTGCAGGCTAATAATATAGATTACGTGTTTTATTCTTATTTATTGTACAGTAACATGATATTATGTGCTTTTAACGGTTTACTAGTGATTTTATGATTTCAATATTTGTGGCGGACAAATGTAAAACAGAGGAAAATTACATAAACTTGATTTTTATTCTTGTATTTTATTTAAAAACCGCTGTATAATTGATAACTACGTAACTCAAAACGACGTAAGTTTACCTACAATTTATACTTACAGTAGGTATGTATATGACATACTACTAGCATTAGCTTTTACATAAACACATAAAAATATATACCTACACATATGTATTTTCCAGTATTCTTAATATGAATTCAAACAAGAGTTTAAAAACCTCGATGCACCAGATTTACGCTGCATTGACACAGAATATGCCTGAATCTGGACTAAAGTTAATCCCACTTCCTACAAATATATAAAGGCAGGAAACGGGGAAAGTTGGAGCGCGGGTGAATGTCACAGGCGCTAATAAATAGGATTAACGCACATACCTTTTAATATTCGTGCTGCTTAATGGGCTGATAGTGTTGAATTATCTATAGGTCTCCGTGATTCAAAAAGGACCATCAAACCCAAACTTGAGAGCAGTGTCTTGTAATTGAATAATACATTACATGTGGCAATTATTTCTGTTAGAAGCAGACTGAGAAATCAATAACCAAGGGATCAAATCAAGGACTGTGAAGCTCTTGTTTCTATTCCCCTCGTGGCCAATTACATCACCACAGTTTAAACACCTGCAGTGTCATGGCTCGCTGTGACACTTTCTCGCACACTGTTTCTCTCTGGCACGCAGACACACACACACACACACGTGTGAGGCAGATGCTGAACGGCTTGCTCGAAATTCGCGCCGCTAAACCAATGACTGATTGAAAACATCTTTGCAGGTTTTGGATCCGTTTTGGCTATAGAGCGCAAAATTTTACTGCACGTCAAGACTTGTTGTAAATGCAGAATTGTGGGTGAGTAATGCATCTTTGTTGAGATAATATGCACTCATTGCACAGCCTGACCTAGAGTTATAAATTATGCACCGGTTTTTAGCTCCAGGCTGTATCCTCCCATGACATATGTGGTGCTGATTAAGACAGAGTGAAATGGACCTGTTTTAATGAACATATCCCATTACACACAGGCCTATCTCCTGTATATCACTAACAACACATAGGTGACAATGAACCTCTGACCACCATCGCTTTCTGTCAGTTTGGCTGAATACAATCTGCTTCTGTGAAGTATTCACAGCTCCTAAAAAGGCTGATATCAGGTCTCATTAAATGTTGATGCTCCGGGTGAGTAAAGAGAATACTGGCTACATCAAAGGCCTTGTTATGTCCAGTGAATACTAAATAATCCTCCGCTTCTCTTCAGGAGCGTCTAAAGCCTGTAAAACCAGCAGCGTCTTGCTTCACCGCTGGGACTTGGTCCTCTCAGTTCCTACAGGATCCTTCAGTACATCACCAGGAAAATGAAAGGAAAAGATAGATTAAGGATGATTTTCTATTTTTTTTTAATCATTATTATTGTAATTATCTACCCCAGCATTGTGTTTCCGCTGCCCTTTGTGGTTCTCGGTGCGCCACTTGCTTCCTCTCATCTGAGAATGGATCATCAAAACTCAAGCAGTCGATACTGCACAACACGCGCGGGCTCACCCGAGCAATAATAGCCTGGAGTCAAAGAATACGTGTTCCACGCTTGATTGATTACGAGTCCCATTTGTAGCATTTTGTTTGTTTGTGTGTGCAAAAAAAGAAGACGGAGGAAAATAAAAAGAAAGTCATCTTTTTCAGCCGCAACGCCTCTCGTTACAGAAAAGTTGGCGTCCGGCTGTCCCGTCACGACGGCGGGCGAACCCCGGCAAAGAGAAAACACGGCGTTTCATAAAATAAAAATCATGGGCAGAGCTGCGGATCCACGTTACTCTGATGTAGAAAGGGAGAGCACGGTGGAGCAAGTTTTACAGAAGGTTAAAACATCCACGGGCGAGTTGAATGAAGACATGCACAACCAAAGGACTTAACATCAAAAGAACCTGTTTTCAGCTATTCTATGTGGTGGGCTTGCTTTGCATATTTCATGGCGCAGGGTTTCAAATCCACCTTTCTATTGATAGGAGCAAAGCCTCTTCTGTATTTCAATAAAAACTTTTTTCTTTTGAATGTGTAATGGGTGGGCTGCACGGTGGCGCAGTGGTTAGCGCTGTCGCCTCACAACACGGCGGGTCCGGGTTCGAGTCCCACTCTGTGCGGAGTTCGCATGGGTTCTCTGGGTTTTCCAGCTTCCTCCCACCTCCAAAATCATGCGCTTCAGGTTGATTGGCCGGTCCCAAATTGCCCGTAGGAGTGTGTGTGTGTGTGCGTGCGTGTTTGTATGTCTTTGTATGTGGCTCCGTGGTGCACTGGCGTCGTGCCCCAAGTGTCCCCCGCCTCACGCCCTATGACAGCTGGGATAAGCTCCAGCTCCCCATGACCCGCTACGGCGGATACAGCGACAGTACATGAAAATAGAAATGAAATGAAAATAACGTAATGCTCGTTTTTGATTTGGAGTGCAATTTAATTTGTTGTTCTGGAGTTCCGCCGGAGGCCCCCCCCTCTGTCTCATGTTGTTCTTTCCCAAAAGTGAGGAGCAAGAAGAAGAAGAACGCGTTTGTTTTTCTCCACATAAAAGCCTCCAGATGACCTATGGTTCCAAGCAGACCTTTAAAGAAATGGGAGGACAATCAAAAGGACAAATGTGGCAGGCCTCCTGTGTGAGGTACAAGATGAATGTGAAACAGCGCCTCGCTTCTGTGATGTCTTTGACCTGCTAGTTCAAAGCTGCTCCTGGACTCTGGACCCCTGTTCAGTATGTGAGCACCTCAGACAAAGGCTTTGTTCATAATAAAGTAAATCCAGCACATTGTTCCTTTGAGCTGAACACCAGTATTCCAGACCAGAATGTGAAGACAAAAACATCACACGAACAGGAATTATGGGGGAAAATCTCGACAAGACTGAGATTCTAATTGAGTTTCCATCGTGTGTGTGATGTTTCCGAACAAAGTCTCACATCTGTACCCTCCCCAGATTTCTTTCTCTGACGTTATTTGGCAAAAAAATTCTCATTTGGAAATTCCTGATCAAGCACCCCTTTGTCCACAGGTAGCTAAAGCTGCTCATTACACATGCACGATTCTCAACAAGTGTAACCTTGTAACCGGATGCATAATGCGCCTCTGTATCATAGGGACCCCTCCGCTGCCCCTGCTCTGGTATCAGGAGGCGTGGGGAGGTGCTCCAGCCTGCAGTCATAGTTAACCGCGGTGCAGCAGAGAAGGCTGGCTGCTGTGGTGCCTCGGTTCCTCCTGAGACACAAGGGTGAGCCGCACTTTGAAGTTAAAAGTGTGGCTGGGAGACAATATGAGCAGCGTGTGTGTGAGCGTACTGTACATCTGTGTGATGCCGGGGCAAAGGTGGGGTGAGGGGTGGCGTCCTGGACCCCCAGCGGATGGTGACCGTCAGGTAGCGGACTCCGGAAAGTTGTATGAACATCTCTGCAACGACCGCTTTGTGACACCGAAATAAGGTCACTGCAGTCGAAGATCTTGTTGCCAAAGAGATGGGGTTTTAACTTAAATCAAAAGATTTCATTACGTGTTAAAAACCTTACTTTCTTTGGTTTTTATGTATTTTTTTTAACCTGAATTCACTGGTATTATTTTCCTAACTTCCTCTCTTAGCTAAGAATAATTACTGACATATTCAGTTATATTTTTAACCTCTTTAATCCTTTTTAAACATTTTTTCCCTCATAAACAACTTTTCCAACTTGTGTTTTTAACATCTGTAATGGTTTTCACATTAAGTGTCGTATTCTTTTATTTATTTTCCCTTCTTTTTGTCATTTCCATAAGCGTGTGAACTAGAGTTAGGCCTATAGCCTTCCTTCTAAGAGGGTAGAGAGGCACTTCAGTACGTACTAACTGTAACTATGGTTACCATAATTTAAATTTTATACAAGATTTTACACTAAAAGAAATATGGTGATGAACCTCATCAAAAACAGTAAGAAAAAAGTTTTATGACAGCCATAAAAACAGACCCCATTAATCACATCATGTATATGCGATATGTAGTATTAATACATGTGATTAATATCACATGAACATGTCCATGTGGAGGAGTACTGCAGCATCTATATAATGCATGTACTGTATGATCAGAAGACACACGCTATAAAGCTTTACATCTGTTTCATTATCTGGTCCCGTGATGCCTCCCGACCCCCCCAGCCCCCCACTAATGAGAGGTCCAACAATTACACAGGCATCTTTATCAAACACAGTATTTATAAATCCGTCTGTCATTTACAATTAAACAGGCCGTCAGCAGTGGCGAGCACATCTGAGCAGAAGGCCTGCTTTATAATACGCAGCGCACACGGGCATTCCTACGGCCTACAAAGGGGGCCTTCAGAGATGGGAGAGAGGGGGGAGATGCAGTGTGTGTGTGTGTGTGTGTGTGTGTGTGTGTGCTGAATCTTTGACGAAAGCCTCGTTGCGTTTGTTTAATGTTGTCTTTAGGAATATCTGTTCCACAAGGTAAATAAGCCTCAGTGACAACTGGACATTATTTTAAGGGGGCCGAAGGGCAGCAGGGGCCCAAACAACAAATGAATCAAAAATGTGATGGAAATGTATTGATTCTGTATTACACAGTAAGTTGTTTTTTCTTTTAATATATATATATATATATATATATAACTTGTATTTTAGGTCGCAAAATAAAAAGACGCTGGAAATGAGTTTCTACGTGAATTTAGCAACACAAACCATCTGGAGAATCACAACACAATCATTTTATATGAAACATCCAGCAGTTCTGTGTTCAGTCTGTTCATCATGGAGTCTGACATATCATCAATTACCCTCCCTTCATTTGTCATTTTGTCGTGACCACGTCAGGACATCCCAGGAATGTTCTGCTGCTAGAATAATTTGTTTGATTAGATGTTTTTCGAGCAGAAAGTAAAGGCTTCTGCACTAATTACTCACTGAATAAATATGAGAAACTGATTTTTTTTCTATTTATACTTCACAAACAGAAAATTGATTAAAACTGAAGGAGTTGAGTGGCTCTTTGCTGCCATCTTGAGGATATAAATACAGATTACAGTTTGATGAAGTATTTATGGTAAATTGATGTAATATAAAACATTTCATGAAGTTAATTTACAAGATAAAGTCTTACTTCAGTGTTTGGTGGGTTTTTTTAAATACTCCTTTCACTTTTTTCACTTATTTAACCAGGAAAAGGTTTTTTTCCCCATAAAAGCATCACAAATAAAGAGATAAATAATCATTCACAAGATTTGGAGGAGATACAGTCACAAGTTATGAGCTGAATTAAATGTTCATTCTAAGAGAGGTTGGTTTTAATATATGCTCAATGCTTCTCTCTCTCTCACACACACACACACACACACACAGAGCCTTTTTAATAATTCATTGTTATATTATATTCATGATACGCTGCACTGAGACTGCTGGGTTTAATTCAGTGTGGATTATGGTCCTAATTTGGCTTCCTGTGTGTCAGCGCTGATGAATCTTTGTATTTGATCTAGACTCCTTCCAGTTTCCAAGACTTTCAGACTTTAGGCTAAAGTTTGTGACATGTATTCAAGACAAAAATGAACCTTTAATTTGTGATTTAGAAAAATATTCCCCAATCTTCAACATACTTCGGATCTGTAACAAAACTTAATGAATTATTTCCCTCAAGATTTCATGAAACATGTTAAATAGCTTTTTGTGTAACCCTATTAATAAATCAACCAACAAACAAACATGAGTGAAAACCGAGTGTTTTCCTCTTACAGCATCAAAGACCATAGAAGAGATGGAGCCCATTCCAGCTGACAATGGCAGAGAGGCGGGGTTTATCCTGATTAGGTCGCCAGGTCATCACAAGTTCGACAAACAATCACACTTGTTCCATGAAAGTAAGAGTTCTCAACCCACCTGAGGCTTTTGGACTCAGAGGAAGCCAAAGGAAACCCATGCAGACGCAAGAAGAACACGCAAACTCC
The DNA here is from genome assembly GCA_013358685.1 of Antennarius maculatus. Taxonomy (NCBI): domain Eukaryota; kingdom Metazoa; phylum Chordata; class Actinopteri; order Lophiiformes; family Antennariidae; genus Antennarius; species Antennarius maculatus. The sequence goes on from CM023606.1 coordinate 12,785,476, forward strand.
ATGCAGAAAAGTCACCAGTCCTCCGATGAACATGAAAAAGCGGGGGGAAAAAAAGCTTTATATATGTTAAACATTTAGTTTTGCAATTAAAAATGTAATTAAAATTAAGAGTGTAAGGAATTTTTCATGATAGTTATATTAATATCATTGACTTGAAAATATTTAATATAACCAAGGACGACGATGGGGGATTATTTTATGAAATAATAAAAGGTGAAGAGCACTTCATCACTCAAATCAATATATTTAAAATGGCAAGAAAAATATTACTTCAATTCTATACAACCTGTATGTGGGCATTATGAATGTCATTACAGTTCTGAATGAGAACATAGCTCCGCTGTCATTTCTAATTTGTCTGCTTGCTCACCAGTTATTTCATATACAGTACGTATTTATTTCCCCTCATTCTCAATTCTTGTCTTTCCCCTACAGGAAAACCCTGGTACACCCCAAGAGTGTCTCATGTAGTATTAATATTCAGCCACATGGGGGCACTGCAGCCCAAAGAAGAGCAGCTTGAGGGTGAGAAATTCAGACATAGCTTATCTCAGGTTTAAAATCTGAACGGTTAACATCAATGACGCCAAAAGCTTTCTAAAACCATACAGCAGAAGCATCACAAGGAATCTGGTTTCATCTTCGGGCAGGCCAAACCCTTCTTTAGGAAGAAAGTGAACTTGTAGAGTCACTTGGTTGTCACGACAAAAATGGTGCTCTTGAAGATGGCGCTTTATCCCCAGCTTCTTGTGTGACTTCCACGAATCATTGATTACGAAACAGAAACTTTTCGCAGGACGAAACAAGTCAACTCCGAGGTCTGCACCGAACGACCAGCTTGCAGACACAAAAGGGTCGTGATCTCTTGCGAAACAAGGGGAGTAACTATTGCCAGTCTAACCCAATAATTGCTTGCCATCCGGATAGAGATGAAGTCAAACTGACAGATGCTCTTCCCCAGACGCTGGATGATGTGGCATCTGGCAGCTCCTCAGAGGCACTCTCATCTTCATTAGCCGTGTTTGGGAGTTTGCACATGGCTGCTCACGTCCAACAGCAGCCTCCTCCGTCTAATCAGCTGGGGTATGTGTTGTTGGTCAGCACCCGAGAGAGATGCAAAAGCACGCCCTTGTTTTGAGCATATTTCAACCACCACAACCATGTTCAACTTCTATTAGACTTTAAACACATGTTTCTATTTAAAAAGCGAAGATGCAATGGAGACCTTTCTCTACTCCACTAATGTTTAGTTACATTGAAAAAAAAATAAATTTACATATCAAGCTGATTTGGTACGGAGCCATATGGAGAGGAGCTTTTTTTTTCTCTCTCTCCATGCCTTTTTTTTTCTCCATGTCACCTTAGGGGCTCCGTAGATTTGTCACAAGCAACCCAATTAAAAAAGTAGCTTAGCTGTTAGCAGCTAATTGCAACTAGATGGTTTTTGAATCTCCCACTTGTGGTTTCTTTTACCTAACGGTCCAGGCTCATGGAGTTCCTGGAGCCTATCCCAGCTGACCTTGGGCAGACAGTGGGGTTCACCCTGGACATGTCCTTGGAACCTACACAGACAAAACAAGAAATCACATTAACACATACGAACAATTTAGTCATCAATCCATCTCTACTGGTTATCTCTGGTGACGAGAGCGAGCCGGAGAACTGAGAAGGAACCCTTGCACACATGGGGAAAACCTAAAAACTCCACACAGAAAAGATCCAGGTCCTCAGGAGGATCATTTTAGCTGTGAGGCAACTTGGACACTGGGTTGAACATAATCTCAAAGCCTCACACTGTCCATCCTGTCCTATAGGATATCGGATCATTACCTTTGCTATCATGAATGCAGGCTTAAGGCAGAACAATGATCCCACCTTTGTGAGTCCTGCTCGGGCCAGACATGTAAAAGGATTGTTCAAACAAACCCAGGTGGATAAAGCCTGACTTGGGGTAGCAATGTGGAACCCAAGTCTTGCATGACTTCACTGTTTACTATCTGGGAATAGAGACTAAAGCAATTTCTTAAATGGAAGAAACAAAGCAGACTCAACAAGGATGTCAATTACAGAAGATTAGCAGGCGTGACGCTGTGGGTTTGTCACGCTGGAGCTCTGGGGAAACCGTGACAACGCTCCCGGGAACTGTGAGGCCTGTGACAAACAGTTGCTGTTGAGATTGATTGTTGCGCAAAAGAAAAGGTCACATCAACTGCAGTATTAATAGAATAGCTTCAGAAGTTAAGAACCAGATGTTAGGAGGAAGTAGCCAGACAACGTGAATCCTCTGCTGGAACCTAAAGCAGTCAGTCAACATGGACTTCCCTTGTGCACATGTTGCCAATATGTACACTGAGATATCCGATCATACCAACAACTGTGTAGCAATCCTCCACGTCCTGTCCTCCCAGTGACCCGGTCCCACAAACCATCAGAGAACACCATTCTACAGCCAGCATTTAACTCTTCCACTCACACCTACATCAACAGGCAAAAATTACCAGAATTAAGTTTATTTCCATATTAAAGTCATGGAGCTTTTTATGTCATCAGATTTAAAACTAATTAGCACACAAATTTCTTTCCAGTTAGATTATCATTTAACAATACCAATCAATTATAAACCTCCAACAACACTGGATCAATGCTTATATCAGAGCATAATACAGGTATAACTCCGCTTACGTCGTTCCAAGTTACATTGTTCTCGATCACACGGTTTTCATCATACACAGAAAAATAAAAATTCATTTTACTCAAGTTCATTTTACTCAACTTATAAAAAATTATAATTCTTGTATTCATTTTAAGATAAACCTTTAATAGTCCCACTGTGGGGAAATTTGCACGACTGCCGCAGCATACATATATTAAAATATGTAAAATGAAATATACATATTAAATGTATATATCAACATAAGGTGTACATATGATTATATAATATACATAACTATACATAACTATAACCTTAAAAAAAATTGATTTCATCATTCATAAATAAAACTTCCACGATATATGATAATCATTGCTAAACTCTATTCACAAATTTGGATTTTTTTTCTGTCATTTCAAAAAATAAAATTGATTTGTTTGTACGCTCAAAATCGATTTGCATTACCCATATGCTACTGATAATGCTTTCATAAACAAAAGTACAGTACAGAACAGGGAACGGTTATTTTAAGTTTAGCCTGGAGACAAGTTAATTGGACATACAGTAGGTCGTTTTATTCTACTTACATCGCGTCTCCTGAAACCAATTAACGACGTAAGGTGAAGTCTACCTGTATGTAAGATGTCACTTCAGGTATGTACTGCGCCCCAAACTGAGTATCACAGTAAATTAAAACTTTATTTTCTTACGTGAAATAGGAACGACGTCTTATCAGTTCTCCACCTGTCTGTCATTGTTTGTGTAAAACTGCGTCACTCTTTTATCAAGGTGGGACAAACGCAGCCGCGGCGGACGTCTTTCTTTCCTTACCGGAAGTTACGTTACACGGAACCAAAGTGAAAGACTCCGCCCACTGGTCCCGAGTAAATGCTGTTAGCCAAGTAGCTAGCTTCCTGATCTCTGGACAGCCACCAAACGTTCTATATAAATGTGTTCCAAAAAAATTAGCTGACGTTTGTTGCTAGCTGCCTCTGCGAATGTCACTCGAGTCAGCGCGAGCTCTGACGTCGTTGGACACGCCTGTTTGAGGACTAGCCAATTGCTAGTTAGCATGCTAATTGTGAAATTTTCAATTAAAGTTAAATAGCAGTACTTGAGACATTTTTATAAGATTAATGCTCAGAATGAAAATGTTGATATCTCTAACACAGCAGCCTCTTATTTTTAATCATCTATTGTGAATAATTAAGTGCAATTAAAGATGTACACTCAACAAAAATATAAATGCAACACTTGTTTTTGCTCCCATTTTTCATGAGATGGACTTAAAGATCTATAATTTCATTCCAGATACACAATATTACCATTTCTCTCAAACATTGTTCACAAATCGGTCTAAATGTGTGATAGTGAGCACTTCTGCTTTGCCGACATAATCCATCCCACCTCACAGGTGTGTCACATCAAGATGCTGATCTGACATCATTAGTGCACAGGTGTACCTCATACTGCCCACAATAAAAAGCCACTCTGAAATGTACAGTTTTGTCTCACAGCAAAATGCCACAGATGACAAGCATTGAGGGAGCGTGCAATCGGCATGCTGACAGCAGGAATGTCAACCAGATATGTTGCTCGTGCATTGAATGTTCATTTCTCCACCATATGCCATCTCCAAAGGCGTTTCAGAGAATATGGCAGTATATCCAACCAGCCTCACAACCGCAGACCACGTGTAACCATACCAGCCCAGGACCTCCACATCCAGCAGGTTCACCTCCAAGATTGTCTGAGACCAGCCACTCGAGACAGCTGCTGAAACAATTGGTTTGCATAACCAAACAATTTCTCCACAAACTGTCAGAAACCATCTCAGGGAAACTCAACTGCATACTCGTCGTCCTCATCGGGGTCTTAAACTGACTCCAGATCATCACCATAGCAGACTTGAGTGGGCAAATGCTCACATTCGATGGCGTCTGGCACGTCGGAGAGGTGTTCTCTTCACGGATGAATCTTGGTTTACAATGTTCAGGGCAGATGGCAGACAGCATGTGTGGCGTCGTGTGGGTGAGCACTTTGCTGATGTCAATGTTGTGGATCAAGTGGCCCATGGTGGAGGTGGGGTTATGGTATGGGCAGGCATCTGTTATGGACGAAGAACACAGGTGCATTTTATTGGTGGCATTTTAAAAGCAGAGATACCGTGATGAGATCCTGAGGCCCATTGTTGTGCCATACATCCATGAACATCACCTCATGTTTCAGCAAGATTATGCACGGCCCCATGTTGCAAGAATCTGTACACAATTCTTGGAAGCTGAAAATGTCCCAGTTCTTGCATGGCCAGCATACTCACCGGACATGTCACCCACTGAGCATATTTGGGATGTGCTTGACTGGTGTATACGACAGCGTGTACCAGTTCCCTAATATCCAGCAACTTCGCACAGCCATTGAAGAGGAGTGGACCAACATTCCACAGGCCACAATTGACAATATGATAAACTCTATGCAGAGAAGATGTGTTGCACTGCATGAGGCAAATGGTGGTCACACCAGATACTGACTGGTTCTGTGTCCCCAGATCCCCAATAAAGCAAAACAAAACTGCACATTTCAGGGTGGCCTTTTATTGTGGGCAGTATAAGGTACACCTGTGCACTAATCATGATGTCAGATCAGCATCTTGATGTGACACACCTGTGAGGTGGGATGGATTATCTCAGCAAAGCAGAAGTGCTCACTATCACACATTTAGACAGATTCGTGAACAATGTTTGAGAGAAATTGTAATATTGTGTATCTGGAATGAATTAAGATCTTTAAGTCCATCTCGTGAAAAATGGGAGCAAAAACAAAAGTGTTGCGTTTATATTTTTGTTGAGTGTAACTAAGTTTGGCTATTTCCTTCATTGAAGGCTCATCTAGTGTGGGATCCTTAATATTTCATTTTGGTTTAGCATTAAATTACATCCATATAGGTAGTCTAAATGTTTAAGGAAAAGTACTGAAACTACATTTTAAAAAATAAACTAAATAAAAATCTTAGCATAATGTCTATATAAGAAACATCAGATTACTGTATCTCAATTTATAAAACGCAGTAACTAGCTTTGACCAGCAGAGGACGTACTGAGCCAGTTATAAAACCAAATACAGTCAACCCTCGGTTTTCGAACTGTTCTCGACCAATTCGGTTTTCGACCAGAAAATCAGAGAATTTTACGTTTCTGTACCCGACCAAAATTCGACTCTCGACCAAGCCGAAAGAAGCCGAGCGTACCTGAACGCGACTCATTCTGGAGCTGAGCGAACTTGAATGCCCAGGATGCTTCCTCCGTTGCGCATTCGTGTTCAAAGTTCGATAGGATATCTTTTATTAAAATAAAACAGAGTGTCTATTTCTACCCTTTTTTATTCATGGTAAACAGTCTACAGTGCAGTTTATGGTGTAAACCGAAAGAAGCCGAGCGTACCTGAACGCGACTCACTTGGGAGTCGAGCGAACTGCCAAGGATGCTTCCTCCGTAGTGCATTCGTGTTCAAAGTTCGATAGGATATCTTTTTATTAAATTAAAATAAAACACAGTGTCTATTTCTACCCTTTTTTATTCTTGGTAAGCAGTATACAGTGCAGTTTATGGTGTAAAATAGTAAAAAAAAACTTAGAAAAAGTTGTTTTTTAGACTTGGAACGGATTAAAATTCTTTAGATTAATGATAATGGGAAAAATAGTTTCGGTTTTTGAACAACTCACTTTTCGAACAGCCTTTTGGAACGGATTATGTTCGAAAACCGAGGGTTGACTGTAGTTTGAAAAACAACTGATAAGTGTTAAATATTATTTTAAAGTAGTATGGAGATGGTCCACCTATGTCCTCTCTATTTCCATGGATGTGAAAAGGAGTTACATGAAAGTATTTTATATAAAAATTGCTTTTCATTTTTCATTTCATTTGCTTTTCACAAATTTCCCTACTGTGGGACAATAAAGGGTTATCTTATCTGTAAAAATCATTTTGACAATAGTAAATGGTGCTGCAGAAAAATTTAGTGTGGTTTGCAACTTAATAGATCCATACAAAAACACACCCAAAAGACTTTAAAGCCGGACATAGCTAAAATACAATTTATTCCTGCGTTTTTTTTTCACAGCTGTCACAGAATTTAGAATCTTACAAACAGTTTTCACTTTACGCACTGCAATGAAAGCAGATGGGTGTTTCCCATTTAGGTGAAAATCAGCCACAGCTGTTGAGGTTAAATGGATGTGAGGCACAGGTCATCTTCACATGATGATGGAGACAACAATGAACTTTCTGTTATGAAGCACAGACTATAATAAATAATGTCTGCTCTCTGCTGGTGTTCTGACAGCAAGAACTCAGTCGGTGATGAAACGTATATCCTAAAGAGCCAAAGAAAAAGAGAGAGGACAAAAGAAATATCAACCAGGGTTGACCCTGAAACAGTGAGAGGTTACATTTCATGGATATATAAGACATAAAAGAGTAATTCAAGCAAGACTCCATGGATGGCATAGACGTGCCGGCTCACTTTGCCTTTTGGATTACAGGAGACCGTGTCGTTTTCGCCTGCCAAACGCTTGGGCGCCCACGTTGGTGGGAATGAAGTTGCTGTATCCCAGCCCCCCCGACCGGCTCAGGAAGTCAGCCAGGCGGTGGGTGACACAGGTGGCCGTGTTGCAAGCCCGCTTCTGTGCTGTTGCATTGCTGGTCGGGATGGAAATGACAGTTTAACCACGATTCCAAAAAAAAAAATCTCATCTGACATCAGCAAAAATATGAGTATAAGCAAAAAACATGAAAATACATGGATGGAAATATATGATGATTCACCTTGAATGAATTAAAAAAAAAACTTATTCCACATGAAAGATGAATTTATTATAGTAGAAAGAGAACAATGATGATGCAAGTCATTCAGCAATAGGAATATTTTATGGTTTAGTGGATTGCTAAAACAAAATAAGGACGTTTCTTTATTAATAATCCGATGCACATCCATCAGGAAGGTCATGAATGGACAAAGCAAACTCCGAGACAGACACAAGAACACAAAGACTTTCAGCTCTAAGAGTTGTCTTAGACTTCATATTGCTCCGATAGGCTTCGTTTCTTGCCGGGCGTTCCTGCTCCCACGTCAGTGCGGGGGTAGGTGCGCAGCTTGTTAATGTCCTGAGAGAGTTTTCCCAGCACACAGGTGCTTAAGCCTGTGCAGCGCTTAGACACGGGTCTATCCAGGCTGTTGGAGACGGAGACAAACATGCAAAAACAGGCTTACAGCGACATGCAGATAATTATCAACTATCACATACATGATGCACAGAAAAAGATGCTCAATTCATTCACATATATGCTGAATGAACAAACAGATGTTTGGATCACATTTAAGTTGTCATGCATGTCTTGAATGAATGAATGATATGATAAGATTATGGCTTGATAATTAATAATCTGCAAAGTTGGAGATGTGGGGCTCATTGAAATTGGTGTTAAGCTGTCCTATAGGTAGATATAGACACATTATGCTGTCATCATTTGTATTGATCACCTTACCTGTTTCCATCAGCCGTCTGGTGGTCCTGCTCGTCTGAAGTCAGCTGCATGAACTCCTTGATGGCTCTGAGTAACCTCTGGGCGTCATCATCCGACAGGGCAACTCCATTTGACTCCTTGGTGATTCTGAAAACGACACATTCAATTTGATGGATTTCTCAGGGGAAAACTGATGGATATAGAGATGAATGATGTATCGCGGTTCTTTTAGGAGCAGAGTAACGCCTCCCACCTGGACGGAGCCGTCTGAGACACGTACATCTGAGAGATGATGAGCGCATAGGTGAGAAGGAGAGTCCAGAGCCTCAGCATTGTGATCATTCCCTGTGGAAAACACATGCAATACCGATCCAGCCTATAAACATGAGCAGAAACCTTTAAATCCAGTTTAAAGGATGTGAAACAAGTTTCTAGACAGCTGACATGACGCCTCTCTCTCTCCATCCCTCTAGACTGGGTGAAGTTGCCTCATCGTATCTGATTTGAATATTATTTTATCTGTACTCACGTTGAGATATCAGATCTTCTGGTCGTCAATAATTAATGATGGACTCTGGATCTGCTGAATCTGCCCACATTACACGCTTTTATGCATTCTGTACCTCGTGGCTTTCAGATTTACGTGTCCAAGCCATTGGCCAGTCAGACAATTTACCTCAATGTGCCAGCCAATCAGAAGTCCCACCTCGCTTACAGCAACACAATGTAACAGCTGATGCACAAGTGATGCACACACAACCACACACACACACGCACGCACGCACGCACGCACACACACACACACACACACACTTTTATTTCTCTAGAAGATATCAGATATTTAAATCACTTTGCATCATCGGTCAGATTTCAAATTTCACCAGGTTATGTTTCACCTAAAGATAGAAACGTGACAACATGAGTCTCTTTTGATTGTTTTTAAAATAATTGAAAATACTTCTGCTCCCCTCACACATTTTCATTCACCCCCTACCTGACGTCTCTGACGTTAACGTGGCTCTGGACAGATAAATTAGATTCCAGTGGAAATGTGTATGGTCAAGAATGAAATTAACTTACACTGCTTCCATCCCATAATATACAAATGAGCCGGCCCTGGAAAATTAATGGCAACACGGAACAGCGTTCATGAGAGAGAGGGCCGAGTCAGGGTGAAGGAAGGAGTCAGTTTGTTCAGCACCTCCCTTTTATAAAAAACATCCATAATGGAGCTCACATCTCCTGGCAGGCGATGTGCAGGGGAATTTCATATTATGACTAAAATCAAATGGATTCTTCTTTGGGACGTACACAACTGTACAAAAAACGTAAATTTAGATGTAATGCTGGTGACGACGCCAGCTAATTGTGAAAAATTTGTCAAAATTTCTACAACGATTAAACTAGAGAAAGAACAAGTTAGTTAGTTCTTGATGAACTAACTCCAGTATAGCTCCAACCTAACCAATACCAAAACTGTGTATTAATACTTAGAAACAAATTCCTTGACCTGATGTTGCTGCTGCTGCGTTGGGTCGTCAGGACAACGAGGTCCTGCACAGTGTTGCTATTACCACTGGGGGTTGGTAACTGGATTTTCTCCGTGCCTTTAATGATTACATTCATCCAGATGGTGAATTATTTTGTGCAGTAGTCAAGGGACCCCCAGGACATTCCATACAGCTTCACAAACCAGGAGGAATGCTTTTAAAACGGTTGCAGGACGTGAATAAACGTTTAGAAGTTGGTTTTGGACTCAAATTGTTCCAGGAGGTTTTTTTTGCAGGTCCTAAAGGCCGAAATAAAGTTTTTTATTATAGTTATTTTTCCTTGAATCTACTTTACTTAAACTCTGTCTTTAACCAGAACGGTTGAGACTCTTTCCTTCTGCGACGTCACATCAACGTCTTGTTTAGCTCAACCTGAGAGTGCTAGCTCGCTAACATGTTTATCAGATTAAATCTGATGGATGTGGAATAGCTTCAGAGTCTGGGAAGCTGGCAGGAAGCAAAGATGTGATTTGCAAGAATCTCCTTATTAGATCGACCCGACGAATCCTCATCACCGGGTGGGTCTGCAGAGGCCCCCGTCTGAGTGTTCTGAGGGGAAACAACTCCACCAGCTGCCTCAGCAGGAAGTACCGGCTGGGTCAACAGCTCACCGTCTAATCACGGCTTCACAAAGGCCTTTGTGTTACCGTCGAGGCCAGGACCTCCATTCTGGTGTCTGTGGCTAATCAAGGCTACATGCTAGAACACACTGCGTATAAAACAATGCTGATCTCTTTTAATCTAATCTCTTCTGGTGACTAGAAACCAAACGCCGTCGCTGCCTTTAACCTTCCTTCAGAACTCAGAACGAGGTCTGGAGGGCTTTTCCTTGAAATTAAAATAAACATGTCAACACTTTTTTCTTTGTACCTTTAAAACTCACAGAAACAATTTCTTCCTTCTAACTCTTAATTGTTATTTGTCGTAAACTTGATAAGCAGAACAAAAAAAAGTATTTTGAATTGCGTTTTTTTTGCACATCTCGTCTTAAAAATAGAAACCGGTTCCCATTTTTAGAACATCTGCAGACAATCCTGCATTTAGCTTTTTTTTTTAGCAGACACGCCTGAAAATCCTCTCACAACATTGCAGGTATGGAATGTGGTCCAGACTTAACCTTTGACCTTTAACCTCTTCCTTAAGCGAGGGCATGACCTAATCTATAACATGTGGGGGTGAAAGAACCTCTTGTGTTTTACTGGGGCAAAGTTTATTTGCTTAAAGGCAGATAGGGTAACACAAAATCTACTTTGTTGTAGAAATCCACATTTCTACCACAGTTTAGTCTAAAGGAAACTGTTTAAGATCTATTTAGGTTTTTTTTACGTAGTTTTTTATTTATTTTTCTCCACTATTTTAACCCTAACTTCTAAATTGAACACAGACAACAACACAGATCTGCTTCCAAATCCTAAACTCAGACACAACCTTCAGATAAAATGAGCCTGAAATTCTGAAGGTGCAGACTGGGCTGGAACACCAGTGTGTGAATGAATGTGTGTGAATCTACAATAAGATTCATTCTGGATTGTTTCTAGATCACACTATTGATATCTAACCTAAAATCCACCCAATCTGTTTATTTAAACTTCAGTGACGGGATGTTCATCCTTCATTGGAATCGTGTTTTTATTCCAGGAGAACCTCAGTTTCCACGTTTTCAGACTGAAACGTGGATGATTTTTGGGGCGTGAGTTTGTGGCGCACAGCAGCCAAAAACTATCGATCTGGAGCAGAACGAAGTTCAGCAACAGTTAACCTTGACTTTCTGTCCAATCTTAGCCCTAGAGGCGGGGGGATAGAAAATGTGCAAGATGATAGTCTGCACATGTGCACCGGGGGGAGTCAGAGGAGGTAGTCGGACATAACTCTTTAGTCGGGATGGTCTCGATCCGGTTTCGGTTCCTGGTGCCTCTGATGTCACGCGAACAGCTTCTGATGGGGGTGGGATGCCTGACCGTCTCCCTCCTGGTCATCTTGCTCGTCCGTCAGCTCGTCAAGCAGCGACGACCCCCGGGTTTCCCTCCCGGTCCATCTCCCATTCCGGTGATAGGGAACATCCTGTCTCTGGCCACCGAGCCGCACGTCTTCCTCAAGAAGCAGAGTGAAGTTCACGGACAGGTAATGAGCAGCCTTCACGCACATTAACCGGACCGCGCCGCGCTTTTACGCGCGGAGTCCGCGCGTAAAAGCGCGGAGAATTCCGCTCCAGACGCGCACAGCGGCGGACGCACGGAGGGAGAGAAAGTCGAGGGAGAGAGAGAAAAGTCTAGAAGCGAGCAAAAGAGACTCGCCCAGACTTCCAGGCGAGAGGAAAATCAGACACGCACAAAAAAATAACGCTTCCAGACTTCCTTTAGGTGACACCTTCTAGTTTTGGAAGTTAAACATAATTCATGTGCATCATTGTGGTCAAATATGTTTAATCATATGCAGCATCACACCACAAATCCCACATTCCTCCACTAAAGCACGTATTTGCATGAAAATGTGTGTCACTTATTGTTCCAGATTTTCAGCATTGACCTGGGGGGCATTCTGACTGTGGTGTTAAACGGATACGACTGCGTCAGGGAATGCTTGTACCATCAGGGCGAGGTGTTTGCTGACCGACCGTCGCTGCCTCTGTTCAAGAAAATGACCAAGATGGGTGGTAAGATATTGTTTCCAGACTTATCTCTCATGAAATCAGCTTTGATAGAAATTAAAAGCGATCCATCGCTTCTGTTTTCCACCCAAAGGGCTTCTAAATTGCAAATACGGCAAAGGCTGGGTCGAACACCGCAAACTGGCCTGCAACTCTTTCCGCTACTTCGGCAGCAGCCAGAGGACGTTTGAGAGGAAGATCTCAGAGGAGTGCATGTTCTTCGTCGACGCCATCGACGAGCACAAGGGGAAACCCTTCAACCCCAAACACCTGGTGACCAATGCCGTTTCCAACATCACCAACCTGGTCATTTTCGGGCAGCGTTTCACTTACGACGACCAGAACTTCCAGCACATGATTGAGATCTTCAGCGAGAACGTGGAGCTGGCGGTGAGCTGCTGGGCGCTCCTCTACAACGCCTTCCCTTGGATCGAGTACGTGCCGTTCGGGAAACACCAGAAGCTGTTCCGCAATGCTGCTGAAGTTTACGACTTCTTGCTGGAGGTTATAAAGGCCTTTTCAGAGGGCAGGGTCCCACAGTCGCCCCGCCACTACGTCGACGCGTATTTGGATGATTTGGAACAAAACAAAGGAGCTCCCTGTTCTTCTTTCTCCCCTGAGAACCTCATCTATTCAGTGGGGGAGCTCATTATCGCTGGGACAGAGACCACGACCAACACCCTGCGCTGGGCTATGCTCTACATGGCCCTCTACCCTAACATACAAGGTGAGTTACCTTACATGTGCTCAGGAGACTTGACCAATCTACTTCTAGATACTCTAAATTTAATGGTTGTAATGGTTTTTAAATGTGCTTTTTCCTCCAAAGAGAGGGTGCACAGGGAGATCGACACCGTCCTGGACAACGGAAGACCACCCACCCTGGAGGACAAACACAGGATGCCCTACGTGGAGGCCGTTCTGCACGAGGTCCTTCGCTTCTGCAACATTGTCCCCCTGGGAATCTTCCGAGCCACTTCCCAGGACGCACACGTCAACGGGTATTCGATTCCAAAAGGCACTATGGTGATCACGAACCTTTACTCGGTGCACTTTGATGAAAAGTATTGGAACGATCCCGGAGTTTTCTCACCACAGAGGTTTCTGGACAGCAACGGTAACTTCGTAAGGCGCGAGGCCTTCCTGCCGTTCTCCTTGGGTGAGTTTTTCAGTACCAAAGATCCTGGTCAAGACTACCATCACCAATCAGACTGACTAAAAGACCTTTTCCTTTTCAGGGAGGCGTCAGTGCATTGGCGAACAGCTGGCAAGGATGGAGATGTTCCTCTTTTTCACCACGTTGATGCAGAGGTTTCATCTTCAGTTCCCCCCAGGAAGCGTTCCCACCGTCACTCCCAAATTAGGCATGACCTTGCAGCCCAAACCTTACTCCATCTGTGCCATCCGCCGTCAGATGTATCCCTGCTCTGGAGACACTCCTTACCACAAGTAGGCAAGCAAGCATTTTTCGCTTGCCCAAAAATATGTTCAAGGCAGGAACTGACTATTTTGCTCATCAATGCAAACACCTGACACGGGTGCATCGTGCTTGTCTGGATTGTAAAGTTCAGTTTTATTTTATTCACCTACTCTTGAATGGTTTTACTGGATAATATGCATGTTTGCACAATCCTTTTACGCGGCAGTGGAGGTGAACGATTGCTTAGAAGACATCCTGGGAACACACATGTACCATCGATTAGTTCCCAGAGTCACTCCGCACCCCAGACAATGAAGTGTCTATGAACTTTGTGAGGTTGCGGGGGGTTAGGTCTATGTCAATGATTGATATTAAGTACACCTATGATGGTTCAGAGCCCTGCCTTCTGAAGATAGCTTCACATCAGACCAATGACATGGATGCATTGTACAAATGCAGTGACATCGGACTTTCCAAGAAAGTTCTGGACTCTGTGTTGGAGCTGGTCGCAGGCCAAGACTCACGTCATCGGGATTGGCTCCGACCGCTCGACCAGAGAGAGATTTCTCTTCGAATGCAAGTGCAACTCTGGTGGATTTCTAGAAACTGACTGTGCAACACTGATTTCTGGTGAAAGGTGCTTATCAGTGCTAGAACAGTACTGCATTTATGTTTGAGGTTCACGTTTGTTTGTCCGTTTTTGCAAGACTTGTGGTCAACTTGAGGTTTTTTTGTGTATTCATAAAATCTTTCCAAAGAAAGCAGAAACCTGTCCTGTCTTCTTTTAGCTCGATGCTAACGGCCAAAACCACAACTTGGAAATGCAGATATAAGCCAGATACATAAGAAAAATCATGACGTTTAACTTGTTGGTTCCTGTTGGGTCGACATGAAGGAATTGTTGAACTGATGCCCTTTTAAATATTTTCTCTGGTGACACAGATGCATCGACAGTGGAGCGGATATTAGCATTAGCATGTTAGCATTAATATAGTATTGTGTTTCAGATAAACTGATGCAGTTTTGTTCGATGATTAACCCTTTCTTAAAGGGACAGTAAAGTTAATTTTAAGTGACATGTTATTCATCATTATAAGAAATTTTTTTTTTTACATGTGTAGCATCATCCGTTTGGTCAAAAAAGCTTAAAATCTGCGCCGCAGCAGCTTCCGCATTCAATGGTCACGTGGGCGTCATACGTCACTGTCGCCAAACAGAGCTTAGCAGCCATAAGAAACAATGCAACCCTAGACGCGATACCAAAAATATCATGGTTACCTGCGCGGTGAACGGTTGTGTCAACAGAACAGCAAAAAGACGCGACTTCCAAATAAATTCACTGTGGAATTAATAACAACTAGAGTCCAATAGTAATAAATGGCTAAATGCTCACATAATATAGACAATCCCATTGACGGGCTAGCGTTAGCATTTTTAGCGCGATACCTTCCCAGAAGGTATTCTAAAGAACGACAGGTCCTTGTCTTTTTGCTGTTCTGTTGACACAACCGTTCACTGCATAGGTAACCATAATATTTTTGGTGTAAATCGCGTCTAGAATTGCATTGTTTCTTATGGCTGCTAAGCTGTTTGGCGACAGTGACGTATGACGCCCACGTGACCATTGAATGCGGAAGCTGCTGCGGCGCAGATTTTAAGCTTTTTTGACCAAACGGATGATGCTACACATATAAAATTTATTTTTTCTTCTATTTTTCATAATGATGAATAACATATATGTCACTTAAAATGAACTTTACTGTCCCTTTATCCACCTGAGAAGCCTGAAGGCCGTGTAGTTGTATAGACACTGGCGTTTTTAACGACTTTAGCTCATTTAAATAAAGTCGTTTTAACGTTTCCGACCATCTACACCTGGATTTTTTCCCCCTTTTTTGGTCTCATTATTCCACCTTTCTTTTTTTTATGATTTCCATTCCTTGAGCGAGAAACCATTAGCACTCCAGTTTCTTTTAGCAAGCTCCTTAGTGGCGAAATACTCCACCACATCCACCGGACGATGTGACGTAATGAAACAATGTCATCCAAAACAAAGCTGAAAGATGCTAAAACGCTGTCAGCAGCAACGTCGACATTTTAGGATTTTTCAGGTGGTTTGCCATCGGTCGTCCACTCAGGTTGAAGCTGGGCGGAGCTCAAACACACAAACACACACGGTAATAAAAATCAGCGAGAGGTCGTGATACTTGAGGGATGGTGTTTTATGACCGCTATAAATAACAAAAATCAGCTGTCCCCACAGCGCTGATAAGGGTGAATGGATACATCAGACAGACATACGCATATAGATGCTACATAAGGGTAACGACTACTCATAAATGTGTTTTATGGCACAATCATCAGAGGACACTGTGGTTTGACAGATTGCACAGTGACAAGCCGTCGACCTTCACAACCGAGACAAAGAGGTTTTACCATCACGACCCGACTCCCGGCGGGACACCTGACCCCCAGGTGCGCTTCTCTTGCGTGAACAGTACTGGAGCCAAGAGAAAGTTAGCCAATCAGCGACATCACAGCCCAAAGGAAATACCGCTGCATGGGTCAAGTTTGGTACGAACCGGGCCGACTGAGTGAGAATGAAGAATACAAGAGTGGTTAAACTACGGAGCAGATCGAGGCTGAAACCGGGTAAAAAATCCAAACACCAAACCCCACAGCTCCACAGCTGTACGTAGAAGTCGATTAAAAACTCTGGAAACTCAAAGATTCAAATTACAAACTCAAATTACAGGATCTCCATGTAAAAACATGTCAGCTGCTTGTAGAAACAGATGCATTCAATTGATTATTTAAAAAATATATATTTATATGCACATACTCTTTTATACAGCTTCTAAACACTTGTTTGGTATTAAAATGTGCACACCTGTGTCTACTTTGTTGTCTTTAAATATCACTATCTCGATTCGCAACCGCTTACAGACGATTTCTCTAGAGATTTTGATTGGATAAGATGAAGTGCTTCATCTTTCCTTTCATAGAAGGTCTTAATCTAGTGGAATGCCATGAGTTCAGAGACAAAAGTAGAGAACTAGTAGTGTTTTAACCTGCCTAATGGCACAATATATAACGTACTTACATATATAAACAAAACCAAAACGAAATGAAACCCTGGATCCCTTCTTTACACACTGGCCGACTTTTGGGTTTGGCAAGAAGAAATAAAAGAGGAAATAAGTTTTAAATGAGTCTGAACATCAGGGTTTGTCTGCTGGCTGAGGTACGACGGAGTCGACTATTTGATTAAGGGAATGGATTTAAAAATATTCCCTAATATACTTATAGAATTACAAAATTGTACATGTCTCGTGATGCAGACGTTCTATTATCTCCACCTTCTTTTTTTGCTGACAGCGGAGATACTCTTTCCCCCAGAGAGGTCATTACAAAGGTCATGCAAACAGTGAACGGCTGACAGACGGCGAGTAACGCTTCTCCTCCGCACAAAAAGGGTTTTGTTTCCCGTTGAGATGTTCAGTAACCGATTTCAGTCACACATTTTAATCTTCTTCTTCTTAAATTGTATTAATTACATAAATTCCTGCAAAGCATGAAAATATATTCTTCAGCTTTTGCATGAATCCTGAGTAACCTTTAAAAAAAAAAAATCAATAAAGTAAAAAATAAAAAGAGCACTCCTAATGTGATCTGAACGCGGCGTTTTAAAACACTGGAGGACGTCTCGCTGATCGGACAACGCTCTTCGCGGAAAAGGAACCCGCCAACGTACACGCAAAAAAAACAAAAACAAAAATGTACTGGAACAATGAATCATGTGCTCTTTCTCTCTGCTCATTCGTCACATTCCTGCCAGAAAAATATTCACACACACACCAAGGAAAACCAAGCATGAAGAGTAAAACAATAAAAAAACAGAAAGATGGGTGGTACACATGAGTAAAAGCATCCAAAATGATGCAGATATAATGCGATTAAATCAGTCAACATTTCAGTAACGTCTCCGACTGAGTCTTATACAGTGTTTGTGTCACCAGCAAAGAGAGAACTTGTCTCTGGGCCAATAATAAAGGTTCAGACAGGCACATTTGAGATATATATATACCGATATATATATATATATATATATATATCTCTATATATGTATGTATGTATACACAATTCAAAAATATAGTCGACATTGAGGCTGAGTTTGGTCTCGTGTCGCTCCGAGTTGTAACTGTTCGCTTTGGTAAAGGGTATCGATCACTTCATGACGGCACTCACTTCATTATTTTCTTTGTTTTAAATAAACAGGAAACTGTTTTTGTACCTAAAGGAGTTTTTTTTTTTAAGTGCTTTTCCTTCAGGGCAGAATCACAGCCCGGTGAACGCTGGACCTGATCCACACTCGTCTTCTTCTTCTGGAGCACCTTCCTCCTCAGTTCTGGTGCTTTTTTATTTTTTTAATCTTTTCCTTTTTTTTTTTACCCCTGGGTGCACTTGGTTCTGCAATGGGGGGAGATGGGGGGGGTAAAAAAGTGCATCCTGGGCTCCCACCGTTGCAGCAAGGATCCGCTCACAGTAGTAAGGCCTTTTTGTTTCTCAAAAAAAAAAAAACTGAGTGTCTGCACAGTGAATCTTTCTGTGTGTGTGTGTGTGTGTGTGTGTGTGTGTGTGTGTGTGTGTGTTGTGTGTGTGTGTGTGTGTGTGTGTGTGTGTGTGTGTGTGTTATGTGCATTGGTTGACTGTCTGTGTGTGTTTCACGTGTCTGTGTGTGATGAAGGACGAGGCGGTCCGGCCTCTCCTCTGTCCTATCCTCCGTCCTCCTGCTACTGGCGCTCCTCCCCCTCCTCTTCTTCCTGGATCACCTGGATCTCATCCGATGTGGGGGGGGGGCAGGCCGGCCGACACGCCATCGGACTGCTGCTGCTGCTTTCCCAGCTCTTTGTTCTTCTCCTCCTCCTCGATGGTTTTCTTCCACACCTTGTGGTTCTCCGTTAGATGCTGCATAATGCTGCAGAAGAGCCGGCGGTGACTCTTCCTCCTTCCTACCGCAGAAACACCACACATGTATCAGAAAACACGCTTTGAATTATTTTACATACACTAAACACATGTTGATATGTCTTACTTGGCCCCAGCTCATCCTCCAGCTCATCCTCCTCTTCCTCCTCCGTGTCGGTCTCCACCTGACCCTCCTCCTCCTCCTCGTCGTCTTCGTCCGACCCCTCCCCATTCACCCAGTGCCCAGGAAGTAGACCGGCTGCATCGTAGGAGTTACAGAGAGGTCCTACGATGTGAGTGATGAAGGATTCCTGCAGCTTTGCCAGCTGGGGGGCGGAGCGGTCCATGAAGGGGCTGATGGGTAATCCCAGCCGAGCCTCCTCGTCTCCCTGCATCAGAGATGTGGAAAACATTTAGACGCTAAACTGATGAACCACAAATGACCGTTTTTTCCCTTTTCTTGTGCCGTATGGAGACTTTTTAATCAGATTCCAGCTTTGCTGATGTTTTATTTCAGGCTAATCAAATTACTTAAGTCAGACTTCATCTAACTGATCTTTTTTTTATAAGAGGTGATATTTTCTTATCACCTGCTCATAGAACTCATTGACGATGCCCTCCGTCCATTTAAGGTGCAGGTCGCGAACTTTGGCGGGTCCGTTGATGTCGGCTATCTTGATGCACACCTGGCACACCAGCAGTCGGTCGTTCTCATTGGTCCAATCAATTCCCGGACTGTTCACGTCGTTCACCTAAAAAAAAACCAAAGATGGGCGGGGCTTAAAAGCGGGTCACCGTCCGTCCCGAGCACTGCTCGATGCTAACGCACCATCCTGTTAATGTTTAAGTCCATGTTTCACCAGGAATCACCAGATCAATACAGACATAATCATCTATTCTGAGGTTTCTTCACGTCTGACCTTCGCGTTGAATTCAGCCAGGAAGTCAAAGTGCTTCTTGAGGTCTGTGGCCAGAATCGCCTCGATGACGAGAAAGCGGAAACGCTTGAATTCCACGTGATCCAGGTTGACCAGGAAGTTGAACTCGGGCCGGGACAGGAAGAGGCTCCAGGCGGAGGCGGCATGGTGGTTCTCCAGGACCGACCTGTCGTTGTACAGCACCGCCTGCAAGGAAAGGTCACCCGCTGAAATCCCTCTAAGATGTGCTTACATAATGCATCTGGATGTGTTACACAAGTTTTGTTACGAGAGGAGCCGATAGGAAGCAGGAAAAGCTCCCGTGAAAAAAAAAAGGTCTGTTTAACGGATCAGTAATCAATAGTTCAGGGTTCCCTCTCCTCTCTGCTATCAACGCTGCTGGGACCAGATAGAGCGAGCGCTTATCGCTAGACATGATAAAAATAGAATATTTAACCTAAAGTTAACTTTTTCACTTCATTTCAAACTAGTTTTAATTCCTTTCTTGTTGTAAATCTGTGCCAGTCGCATCTTAAACCTGATCATTTGCTCTGTGAAACCATGACATATAAAAGGGGGAAAAAAAGAATATTAGCTGCACAAACTCTAGACACAAACTACTCAGAAAAAAACAGCACAGCAAAAAAGAAAGAAAAAGAAAGAAAAACCACAGGATAAAAAAAAAAATAAAATAATATATATATATATATATATATATATACACACACACACACACACACACACACACACACACACACACACACACACACACATATATGAGGTATAGATGTAAGTAGAACCCTTGAGATACGAGCAAAACTACGCTAGTTGGCGGAAGGATACAACATCAGTGAGACCGGCTCTCGTTCTCGTTGGTGGAGTTCTCGTGACTTTTGTGTTTCTTTTCATTCTTTATCATAGTTTACGTAACTTTATATAATTAATTATACACAGGTAAAGTCTGAGTGTCTATTGGTTGATATAAAATGTGTTTTTTCATCATTTAGGGGGTTTGGGAATTTATTTCCAAGGCTGGAAAGAATTAGAATTATTTTAATGATTTAAATGGAGACATACTGATTGACTCATGAGTTCAGAACATAAACTCGTATCTCGTGGTTCTCCTGTCTATAGCTGTGTTTGTGTGGGCTGGTTATTGATTATTATTAGTGAAGAGCGGGATTAGAACATAAAAACAGACCGGCGTCATGTGACCTCAGCTCGTCTGGAGAGAAAGACAACTAGTCCCAACTGGTAACGATACCTAATCTAATCTGGTCCAAACAGTTTAACAGCAGAAGGTCTTCCACTCCTGAACTGTCATTTTATTCTAAAAGGGTTCTGAAAGCTGATTGGACAGGCTTACCCAAAACTGCGCCGTTCCTCCAGGCGGTTATGCAATGTTTATTTTTTACCAGTCGTGGTGAAATGTCATTTTGCACAGACCCATATTTTGATCATCTGACCGTCTGTTTCTGTCTACACGCTTTGTTTGTGTGTCCGGAGGAGCTCAAGTGGATCCGTAACACTTTTAACAATCAACAAATGTTGCAGGTTACCTGAGGCGCGTTAGTGGCCACTAGAAAGGCGTTGGTGCGACCGGGGTGGTCGTAGTCGTGCATCGCGGCCGCGACGTAAAGGGCCATGAGCTCTAGCGCGGGGATGTTCCACGCCAGGCAGCCGTAGCTGTCGTCTGAGATGGACGTGCTTTTTGAGGAGGCGTAGGAGATCCTCCCCGGAGAGATCCCGCTGTCGGAGTCTGTCAGAGACACAAAATCCACTTTATTACCTCTGGGATTAGAAGTGTAGATCACATCAGCATCACGGCTATCCTCAAAGGGCCAGATGTAACTAATAAATGGAACTAAATCTAACTCAATGTAACTAAATGTAACTACTCCTTAATGTTAAATAACTCTGAATTTATTACTATTCAAGTTCCAAACATTACAGTTACACAAAATAGCATGTTTGTTTGTTTCTCTGTTCTAACATAAATCCTTTTAATTTGTGGGGTTATTAAACCCACAGAACTCCATCAATCAAGGATCAAACTATCAATGAATGAAGACAAACAACATCAAACATAAATTAGGACATTAACTTTGTTCACAATGTTTTGTCAGAGTTAAAATGGGCTGAATTACTGCATTGTGGGAAATGTAGTTTTACTCAAAGCACACTTTTGACCTATTTATTTTTAGACACTCTGACCTTTATTCTCTTGCGGGCCACATAAAATGATGTGGTGGGCCACATTTGGTCCCTGGACCTTGAGTTTGACACATGTGTCGTAGATCATTAAGGGTTCAACGACCCCAAACGTGTGCCCACCTGTGTCACTTCCTGTTACATGCTCACTGTGGATCTGCTGGAACCCCGGGATTGGTCGAGTGGTCAGGTACCAGACAGCGTGGAGGACATCAGTAGCGTGAACCCGGTTGTGATCTGTGTGTTTAAAACGAGGGTAAAATAATTGACGAAAGAAAAAAAATTGTTGAATGTGTTTGGATACCACGGAAACACTCACAAGGAATGTCCCTGTAGCCGTTCTCCAGCGCGTGGAAGTATGTCATGAACTCTCTCACGGGGATCTTAAAGATTTCAAACAGGCAGGTGTCCTGGAAGAGGGTGTAGGTCACCTGGAAACGCAAAGCAGTTTCAGTGAGACTGCCGTCAGGACAACGTGTTCCGTTAATGGGGGCTCGGACTCACGTAGCTGAGAATCCTCCCGGTCTTCCCTCCCGTCACGTCCACCAGGTCGAAGATCTGGAAGTTCCAGGTATTCATCCTCTCCATGACGCCCTCGTGGTCCTCCAGCATGGGGTCGAGCTTGAACTCCTGCTCACCCTGGAGACCATCAGAGTGGTTGCCATGGTTACCACAGAAAAAGAATGCAAATAAAAACCAAAAGATGGAAATGGCATAACCTCTGATTCCTGAGTCTGCTGGTCGGAGCTCTGCTCCTCCTCTGAGGCCCCCTGGGAGTCCAGCAGCGTCCAGCCTCCCGTCCACAGTAGTGTCCACCTCCAGGCTCTCCTCCCTGATCAGAGATTCTCCTGGGAAACTCCAGCCCCTCCCCTGCTGCAGGACCAGAGCGGAGAGAACGGATGTTTGTCACCGCGTGGTAAACAAACAAAACAAGCAAAACAAACAAATGATGATTCTCAATCCATACTTGTTTGGTTTTATTTTATTTTATTTGCCTGCGCTCGTTGAAAAAAGGAGCTGAACTTCAAACAAAATGTAACTATAAATACAAAAGTAAACAAATTGAGGGGTGTGGTTAGACCACGCCTCCAAGCAAACTTAGGGCGGGGCTTTGGCTTAAGAATCTGACTGGAAGCCTGTTTTTTTATCCAGCTTTAGAACTCAAACGTCATTTTAAACACAAACAATGCCTTCCGTTAGTCTTTCAGGAGCAGTGAGTCTACCTGAACGCCTGCGTTGACCCTCGGCGGCGAACGGTTGGTGAGATTCCCTGGTGTCGCCTCCAGATCCGCCCTTCATCATCTGACGACCACAGCTGGAACGGACGGACATGACAGTCACTCACACAACTCGTGTTCTAGATAGTTTACTGTAATGGAGCCCAGATGGAGACCGAACAGGTCTTAGCTTGACGCTTCAGCGCCGCGGGCGTCACCTGGTGCAGGTGGAGAAGCAGAGCTACGGAACACCTGCTGGAAATCAGGTGAACTGAGGGTGTAGTTCAGCGGTTTGTGCGTGTTGAGATTAACGCTCGGCTTTGTCAGGAAGTCGGCTGTGTCCGGGAACTCCACCGGCGATCGGGTGACCAGAGATGAGGGGGAACCCGCGGCAAGGGGGCTGTGGGTGGGCGAGGCCACCGGGCTGAGGCTCGGAGACGTTCCTGAAGGAGGGTGAGCAGGGAAGGTATGAGGACACGGTCGAGAGAACACGACCGTAGGATCTCTGGGATGTAGTCTCACCTGCTCTCCTGGGCCCTGTGTGGTAGGTGAGGGTGACAGAGGACGACCTCTGCTTGGGAATTGTGAGCAGGTTGGCGTTGGGCCCGTTTGGCAGACTTGGGCTGGACCACAGAACACAGATATTCACAGCCGGGTCTAAAAAACGACTCATCAGCTTCTACTTCTTCTGCTCAGTCAGTTATCTCACAGTAACAACAGGAAATAGAACCCTGAATGCAGCCAAACTGAAGAAAACTGGACCTCTGCTGCCACCCAGTGGAGACATGAGGGTACTACGCCACGGTGACGTACAGTATTTCTTTGACCACTGAGAACGAATGGATTTATTTAAAAGCGGATTTTGTCTGAATGCATTTTAAAAAGCAGGAATATAATGAATTCCTTGAAGGAATGACGTTCAGGTCAGGATAAAATATAACAAAGTTCAGACCAGCATCGGTTTTATGCGTCTGTCTCTACATTCTCTTAATCTCTGAGCTGACGATGGCTGGACTCGAGGGACGGAAGGTTGGAACCTGTCCCGGTTTGCTGGTACCTGGTCAGGTGGAGGTCAGGGTGGGGTCTCTTGCCATTGTTCCGTTCCCAGCGCGAAGAGGCGGAATCTAGGGGAGGAAGCGCCGAGGCCAGCGACGAGGTGGAGCTCCGCCTGGGCTGAGGTGTGGGGAGGCTGTTCCTGCTGCTCAGACCCTGATGGAGAAAGGAAGCCGCCGGTCACACGTGTGTTGTCGATACAAACGTGGAGATGCGGGTGGTGCAACACAAACACGAGTCAGGACTCAGGAGATCCAGGATAACAATGTTGCTAAAAGCTAAAAAAGAATCTGAGACGCACGATATGTGACACCGCAGGTCAGCAGGAAGTGAGACGCGTTCATCCAGACCGCAATGCCTCGGAAGGTTTGGATTACCTCTGAGGACGTGATCCTGTCTCAGCAAACAGAAAAAAAATAAAACACAGAGGAGCACGAGGAGGGCGTGATCAGACCTCCTCCTCGGGGCATATTTGTGTCATCAGTGTCGCCTCCTTCCTAGAATTCCTAACGGGAGCTGACGTGAATTCAAATGATGCCGCTGCTGCGTCATTAGATGAGCAAAATGGCCAATTAGGAACTAATGAGGTGACATCACACCTTCAAGTTCAGCTGCTGTACCAGTCTTTCCAGAGGAAGTTTGGACATTCTCTCTTCGTGTTCCATCTTTACGTTTTTAATGGCTGAAATTAATTTTATTCACAAAACTGGAGATAAAAATAAAAGTCTGAATTGCTGCTTCTTTACCAACCCCCAACACCCACCTTGATGGGCTTCCTGTCACTGCTCTCGACGGAGTCCTCCACCTCGTCGCAGGGGTAGAAACCTGGGAAGGGGGTGAAAGGGTTGACCCTGGGGCGACAGGAGCCTGAGAACGTCCCCCATGAGGCTGGAGATACTGCGGAGCGACGAGACGGTTTGCGGGGACAGAGACGAGTCCATCAGCAGGTCCGACACCAGGTTCCGGGCCTCGTTGATGACCGAAAGATCCGTCCCGCTGCCACTCACCGCACCCTGACGCAATAACAAAAGGCCGGGTCAACAACGACAACAACAGCGTGACATGCTGCTAAAATAAAAGGCCACAGCTAATGGCTAATGCTAGTTTTACCTGGAACAACAGGGCTAGATGGGGAATTGTTGCACCTTAAATTCGACTGTAATGTTGATGACGTTTGCCTATTTGTGTGACGCGTAGCGACCTGAACCTGAGTCACGTCAACGAGAGCAGGAGCTGAATTCTAACAAACTTTTAACAGTTTAAACAAGTCAAAGAATGTGTCCGCCAGATAAAAAGCAACAATCGCATGCCAACATTTACACAATATGTTTTTGGCCTTCCAGAAATATGAGAGCGGACGACCTAAATATGACCTACAGTCAGGTTCTGCCGGTGATGTACGGAGGCGGACCTACCTGAAAGGACGGGTATCATCTGTGTGAACAGTAGTGAACCATGAAATCAACACATTACTGACCTGATACTGGGGTTTGTACCAGTGTTTCAGATCCCAGTCCCACAAGATCACTGGAAAAACACAAAGAACAAAGAGTCAGTCCAACAGAGTCTAACAATGGCCTCAGGGTCATCACGTCAGCCCCATCTGCCTCTTATCTAAACTCACACTTTAGTAACTAGGGTTTCCTGGTGTCTTTTCTACTACAGGTATGCAAACCGCCTGACACTCTCTCACCGACCTTATCTGGCCCAAACTACGTCAATCGTTGGTTTTTTCATACAAGCTGTTGGTAATCAGACGGTAAACTCACGTGTCAGAGGTAAAGTTGTGTTTGAGTTACATAATGCCAAGTCAAGGACCTGGAATAACCCAAGAGGGAACACAACACCAACTCCACTGATTCTCCTCAAATGTGCTTTTCATTCAAGCGAAATCCCTGAAATTTATTACGACTGGTGCCAATAAAATCAACGAGTCAGGAAACAAAGCCCAATATTTACAATAAATCTGCATGACTGCAACAAAAGGACAACTTTTTTTTTAATAACTTCCAGGGATTTCTTTTACACAAAGTTCTGAAGCATCAAAGTTGTACTTTAAAGCAGCTGAGCTAATCTCCGTTACTCCCACTCAAAGGGAAATCCCACAAAGTTTGACAAAATGCTTCAATCATGTCAGATTTTAAAGAAAAAAGAGGCTTGAGGTGACCTCTGGCGTAAGGGGAGAGGAGAAGAGGAGGAGGAGGAGTGAAGGCCAATATTTCTAATGAAATCTGCGCGACCTTGGCTTGAACTCCAACAATATTGCAGTATCAACTAGTTTACAGCACGACTCAGGGAAGGTGGGTTCCTGAGTTTAGCCCAGTTAGAGTCCAATGGATTATTCTGATATGGTGATTACGTTGATGCAATATTTATATGATGCATTCACTGCTCTCTATTACATGTGGGACAAAAAAGGCTCCTAAAAATATGGTTAACATTTAGAAAAGAGAGACCTGATAAACGACCCCTACAAATAGATGGATGTAATTATAGATGGATGCAGTACCACTCCACACCACTAGGGGGAGAGATGCAGTACAGAGGATCGACATGTAAACACACTTCATGTCCTTTTTCTTTGACATCTGAGTGAATCATTAAATTACTCTAATTGCATTAAATACGTGAAAACCTGCATCATTTAAATAAAAGAAGACATTACAGTGTTATCTATTTATTTATATATTTATGCTTTATCGTCATTCCTTCAAGTTACAAAAATTCCATATGAACGTTTTCCATCCTCCTGGAATTTAATGCTTTATTGTGTTTGTGGCTTTAATTCACGTGGACGTTCTAATAAAGGTCACTAAATCGATCAGTGGCTCCGGCCCACATCCTCCAATCAGAGACGCTTTCATTGATCAAAGTGGGATGTTGGCTGTTTGTCATCAGCATCTGTACAGTGCTGCCAAACATTTAATATGGCAAATCAGGCCTGCCATGGCAACTCGACATCCAGGCCTGAAAACAACGCCGTGCACTCCATGACAACCAGATGGCGGGAGACGGCCTGAGGACGGGGTTACCGGCGTCGGAGTCGTGCTCGCTCACAGAGACGGGCCGAGGAGGAAGATGGATGAGGAAGACGACACAACCACACACACACACACACACACATGCTTCATTTAACTCCACCCAAGGGTCATGTTTTATTGACGACTCGATTTCCTTCTCAGCGTCTCGATCACGGCCGGCGATGCGCTCAGGCCTCTCCGAGCAGGCGGCGGCGGCACGGGATCCGTGTAAAGTCACGGATCTTTCACATATTGCAGAAACAGGATGAGCCGACACCGCCGCTGTGGTTTGTTTACAGTGAGGACCTTCAGCAAAGCGTCCAGATTAAAATCTTTCAATGAACGGCGGTGTTGTGAAAACACGCCGCGCATGAGGGCAGATTCACATGACTAAACACTGGCTTGTCCGTCATCGGTCATGTGTTCCTGCACAGGTGGAGGTTTTGGGCCAGTTTGAGCACAAGAAGTTGTGTGGAATCATAAGGCTTCCCTTTGAAATCACATAATTTAACCCAGCAGATTGCGTGTGTTGTAATAAATGATCTAGATAAACAGGAACAGAGCTTTTCAGACATTCGTGTACATTTATTTTGGATATTAACATGAAGATTATTTATGTTGCATGTTATTTCTGACTGCAGGAAGACGCGGATGCATAACACAAAACAGACGATAACACGGGAACGTGACGCCGGCAGCACCATTCCCGTTCACAAGACGCGTTTCCAAACTGGAGTCAATAAAGCGACGCGGACGATCAGATGGCCGCTTTTTGACGCCTGCGTGTCATATTAGCTCAGCTCCGAGGTGCTAGAACTCATAAAAACACGCTAATAAGAGTGTGGGTGGGTGTGTGTGTGTGTGGGGGAGGTATCAATGGCAGGCAGGCAGGCAGGGTGTCTGTATGGGGGGGGGGGGGTGCTGACGTCAGTCTGCAGCGACACACGCTGCGTCAGCAGCCTCTGCACACGCTGATAATGAGGACAGGGCTCCGGCTATCAAGACGCGTACAGGAAGATGATACGCAGGGAGGGAAAGGAAACAGGCTGGCTTGATTCCTTTAGCGTGTGTGTGTGCGTGTGTGTGTGTCCGATCTGCTGCAAATACGCTTCTCCACGGGCCTGGAACCAGGCCCGTGGAGAAGCGCTGGAGCTCAGATGGCTTTAATCGATGGGTGAGGTGACTAAAAGAACGAGTCACTGCAGGTGACCTTTTGACCCCTGATGACTCACCACATATGATACCTGCAGCACCAGTGCTGCAAAGCGTTCTCATATCCATAAAATGCATGCATGCTGGGTAGTCATTTTACATTTCAGGGCATTCAAGGGGTAAATATTCCGGGATTCAGGTCGTACATTCCACAAACTGACAGAATAATCACTTCGCAGTCGTTCGCCATAAGAAAACGTCGTTTGGCAACAGCGACCGAGAGCGATTCTGACGACATTCACCTCGTTCCTCATGGAGGAACACAAACTGGTTGTGAAGAAAGACTGTCAGCGACGCGAGGAAGTTACCAAATGACTCGTCGAACGACTTCACTCTCATGGAAGGGTTAAAGCGCTACGATGAAGAGGCTGGCAGCGAACCAAGTGAAAACTTGCAACAGGAAGTTGAAGAGGTAGTGAATGGAGAGGGAAGGTTTGGGCCTCGAACACAAACGGTAAAACAAGAACCAACGCAGTCACAGACTGCAACATCCCACAACACCCCTGAGTTCAAAATGTTACCCTGACCTACTTGCATAGGTCAAAGATCAAAGCAAGTGCTCTGACCTACTTTCATTGATCAAAGCACTAGATTTGATCTATGCTCTTACTCACACTGGCCTTCCTCCTCTCTGTTCTATCTTATCCGGTTCCTGAGTGTACAATGGGGATGAAAATGAGATGATGACCTTGAGAAAACTAGGCCAAGGTCATCATCTCATTTTCACCCCCATTGCCGATGAGAGTAATGTGCTTTTTGTTTCATCTTTCTATCTGCAACGGTTGAGAAGATATTTCATGGACTAATGGACGAAAGGTGTACCAAGGTGTACACCTAAGGAAAGGTGTACAAAACTGTGGTGAGACCAGCGATGTTGTTTGGTCTAAAGACAGTGCCACTGAGGAAGAGACAGGAGGCAGAGCTGGAGGTAGCAGAGATGAAGATGCTAAGGTTCTCTTTGGGAGTGACCAGGAAGGATAGGATCAGGAATGAGTACATCAGAGGGACAGCACATGTTAGAGGTTTTGGAGATAAAGTCAGAGAGGCCAGACTGAGATGGTTTGGACATGTCCAGAGGAGAGATAGTGAATATATTGGTAGAAGGATGCTGAGTTTTGAACTGCCAGGCAGGAGGCCTAGAGGAAGACCAAAGAGGAGGTTTATGGATGTAGTGAAAGAGGATATGAAGGTAGTTGGTGTGAGAGAAGAGGATGCAAAGGACAGGGCTAGATGGAGGCAATTGATTCGCTGTGGCGAACCCTGAAGGGAAAAGCCGAAAAGGAAAAGAACAGACAGACGAACACACAAACACTGACAATTGCAGTAATAATGTGATGATGATGGTGATCCAATGCCAATTGTTGACACTTTTAGCATAAAACGTCTTTATAACAGATATTTGTCCAAATTTCGTAGTGAGAAACAGATTATTTGTTGCGACTTGAGATTTAATAAAACACCTGTAATGCTCAAACACAGCTAGCTTGATAGCAACACTGCACAGTCTGAAACCAACTGATGAACTAATTTCTGCATGATAAAAACAATCATCAATCATCTCATTGTGATTTATTTCTAGTTTAAGCGCAAAGCGATCAGTCGCTGTTTGCTAACCAGTTCAAAAAACGAACGGAATTCAAAGGATAACGATTAATTTGATGGAGTTTGAACTGATACCTTCAAAGTTGGGAACAGGAAAAAGACAGGACTGAAGACATTTATCTGCATCTACAATTCTCAGCTCACCAACAACCCAATGAGAAAACCCGTCGTGCTCCAGACGGCTAGCCAACCAGCGGCAGTCAGTGGCGCTGTCAGGGCTAACTGGCATGACCATGGAAAATTCTTTGACTAAGTAAAGTAGCTCCTGCAAAATGTCATCCCTCTCTTTCACACTCATCTACCACTTCACTGGCCTGGTGTTGTTCAGAGGCTGCCCCTGAGACTCCTGCGTCTCTTACTGTCACTCAGTGTTTTGAAGTAGATCTATTTTTTGTTCAGTGTTTGAGATCAAGGTCGAGAAAAAAAAAAACACACTGACAAAAAGGTAAATATTCCAACCATTCAGGATCAGAACAAATTCACACTTTTGGAAAATTTAAATCCCAATCTGATTGCAGTGCAAAGTTAATGCGATACAGGAACCACACGCGATAGAACGACAAACTATTTATCTTATTATTTACAGTAATTTAAACGTTTATGAACCCTCCCCACGCTGATATTAAACCACCTTCTATCTGTATTACCTTAAAAACACTCTGATAGATTGTTTAAAGCACTTTTGTGTCTCACGTAAGTCCGAGACTCATGGAACGTAGCGAACTTCTGGATGCTGTCAGCCAATAGAATGCATGTACAGTATCACATGACTGCCTACCAAAAATCCACGACAAGGTGAATGGCAGGCAGGCAGGCAGGGTGTCTGTATGGGGAGGGTGCACTGTATTCTGGCAAATTGAGTAAATAATATTGCGTACTCAGGAAAACTAAGACTGCTCTTATGGTTGTACATGCATTAGATGCCAAGTGATACCTCAGGATCACCTGATACACATCGAAGCGCAGTTCAGATTACTCGCCAGGCGTCGAGCACTACTTGACACCGCGGGCCCAGGTGCAACACGAGATCAACAAGGTCGCATCATTAACCTGATGGCGGACAACCTCGATATCTTGCAAAAGACTACTGTATCTTCGAGTCTCTGTCGTGTCTTGATCCACAAAATCGACCCATCTCAGCTTGAAGTGATAAGCCTGGACTTTTGTCTAGCTTTGTTTCTCTCTCAGGAGAGCCTTAGCCATTATCTTCTAGGAATTAGTCACAAACACCTTTTCTTGCATGACTTTTTTGTAAAATCTTTTAGGTCAGTTGTTGGGTTCCTGTCGTCAACCACAGTTCTCTAATCATCAGGACATTGTGCTGAAGTACGTGCTAAAAGGTGCTAAGAGCTAGCTGGTAACAGGCGTTGTTTACAGCTACAGCTGTAGATAATATCCATGTGGTTGTCAATATGTTGACCGTGACCACAAATCACTGGGCGTGGGATTCGCAAAAAAAAAAAAAGGGTGAAATGGGGAAGGAGGACCAAAATTAGGGGTGAGAGATGAGTTACGATGAAAACAACAGGAGGTTGGGAATGGAAAGCAGGTGTCCCAGCTTGGACAGAAGCATCAGTAGATACTTTCAGATGCCAGAAATCCTTCCACAATTCTAGATTTACTGACTGTCTCCAGATCTGAGATCACTTTAGGATCCTCTCACGACCCATCATACACAACTTTACATTTACTTTGTTCGGGGTTGCATACAAATATTTTCAGGAGCTGAACTTGTGGAACAAGCAACAAGAAGAAGCAATTAATTTGGCAATACCTTGTTCCGACTGCGTGAATGCGCTGCATTGTTAAAGGAATGCATTGTTCGAGAGAAAACCTGCCGTCACAAAGGTTTGTGACGTCATTCGCTGCTCGATGATTATCAAGGGTGACGATGACTAAAGCGATTCTTCGGCCCATCCCGGATCGACCTGGACGTCAGCCAGCAGGGCTTTCTTGTGAGTGTACAGGTGATACTGACAGGAAGGTATCATCATCGGATCTAAAAACACGTCCTGTATCTAAACCCGTGATGTGCTGTTGACCTGCTCAGCCTGTATTAGTTCCCAACCTAAAACTCAGTGTCACCTTTCTTTTTACTAACCCTGCTGTTAGTAAACCTGATAGAGATGCTGTGATGCAACACATCATTGAGTCACTTCATTCCAGGCCTCGTCTCTACTTGTGTAACTCCATGTGGTGTCATTTAGCACTACTAACATTTTCAGACTGCCATAAGACCTGCAAGGATTGATTGATTGGAGGATAATTAATTATTTCAGTTATTTTTAAATAGCTAATTCCTTGTTAAAAGATGAACCCTTTGATAAAGTTTCATTGAATCTGTTTCATAGTTGGGGAGTAACAGACAGAAATGGTGACGTAAGCTTTCCTGATGTTGAAGAACTGAATTCATGGGTCCTCTCCTTTTTCCAGATCCATCCTAATATTGATCGACTCTTCCTTTTCACATGTACAACCTGCCGATCAAGTTCCATGAAAATTCATCAAGTAGTTTTAACGTAACCGCCTAGTTAGACAAACAAACCTCACAGGAAGTCCGAACCTTGAAATAGATCTAATGTCAGAGTTCACATATGGCGCCTGAAGTCATCGACCAAAAGAACGAGAACAAAAAAGAACATTTCAAAGCCTTTCCATCAAACCACACAAATTTAATTCTGATCTGAGAATGACACGGATGCTGAAAAGTTCCCATGAAGTAAAAATGAAACCAGAAATGGAGTCGGCCACAGCTCCCAGAAAAGAATACACAAGGGAACGACGAGCCTCGTACAGCACATCTACAGGATTGAGGCCATGATGGCGCTGAAGAAATGGGCCAACGGCTGCCTGGACTCTGAACAGATGATGTCCACTTGACTGTGTGAACAAACCATTAAAATCATCTTTCATTAAGACATCGTTCTCTGTCCTCCCCTGTTTAAAAACCAAGAAACTTTGATTTGAATGACTTCTATGCAGATGAACCTTAATAAAAGTCTCCATTCTTCAGATTCGTGATCATTCGCTGTTGTTTCCACCTGTTTTTTTTCCCTTGTTTGAAATTATAGCCATTAATAAAATGGGGAGCGGTGAAAAGATTAGCAATCTCAGCTTGTATAATCAACTGGTTCTATCTACCAGGAAGTTCTAATGATAATCAACTGCTCTTACGCTGACCTGGATTTTCTTTTTCATTTCACTCTATTGTTATCAAGATAAATTAATTTATTGTGATGCTAATTGTAGATCATTAACTCCTCTTGAAGACTAAAGGAACAAGACAGGAGCACCAGAATACCAGGTCTGTAATTATACCTTTGTGATAAATGTAAAGGTAATGGGGGTGAATGATAAGGTGTATTGTGCTGACAACATCCTCACAACTTAACAACAGCCAACAAATCTAAGTGCAGCAACTGTCAGCACTGACTCAAACGCAGATGACGTGCAAGTAAGGTCAAGCCAGTGCGTCAGCGATGAACTTGGTCCAGCAATGATGTGTTTCATGCTCAAATCAGGCCCGCAAGTTTTTCAGCTGTGGTCGACAGCCAACGACACAACAGACAAAACCGTTAAGGTCAAGCCAAGACTATCACGAGACAGTCTTTTAAACTGCTAAAAAAGTAGGTAACAGTTACAACATATGAAAATATTTTAGGTATAGTTAAATGATGCAGCCTGAACTACTAAAACAAAATTCTCTGGCCGACTTTAAATCAATAAATTAAACTGAGTCAATGTCGACGGAAGAGTTCATCGAGAAGAAGACAGTCTCTTTTACGCAAAACAACATTGCCCCATCGGAAGGGCTTTGCTTGACTCCAAGCCCACATTCATTGGAAACGATTCGGTAAATCACGTCCCTATAAATAGTCGCAGCCAGGTTGCGTAGCAGGCCTTGCATTCGACGTTCTATCTAAGCTTAAGTTTTCTACCGCTCTGGAACGCTGCAATTCGTCGCTATCGCAGGAGATTGGCAACAGGCATGTGTGACCTTTGGAGAGTGGTGGCAGCCAGCCCAAGTGTAAATACTCTGAATAGTACTTCTCAAAGTCCTTTCTGGTGACATTGATCTGCAGGTTCGTATAAACATCCCAGGTCTACCCTGTGTTCACACGACTAACTATTGAAGCAACAACGATAGTGTGTACAGTCGGAGCCTGAGGGCCTCATGTGTCATCAGAAACATTCTTTTCTTTTCTTGCAGCTTTTCCTCTACCTATATCGGTCCGAAGGTCAGTTTCCAATGAGCTGTTTAAAGGTTAAGACTCTACAACTGTATGGGACGAAATGCCCACGTCTTGTGTTTGGAAGGTACCCGGGCAGCATCGTGCCACGTTTATAAGCAATCTGCCTTCACGGCTATTCAATATAGAGGTGTGAACAGAAAAAGCTAATTGAGCTTAGAGCTAATGAGCAATGGCAGCCACATGGGATCTCACGGGTCAAGATTGACTACGGTGCCAAGCCAAAAATTATCAAGGGTTGTGTTCCCAACGATGATGGGCTTACGACATCCGCTGAAAACGTTGCAGACTAAATTTTGATCTCAAACACAAGCGCTCGCTCACATTCCAGATAGATTAGTTTACAATGCCAACGGCATAGTTCTGCTGCGTATGCCACTGTAGCGCGTTGTACGGCATGTTGTACCGCTTTGAAATGTGATTGGCCTTTGGCGTGTTAACGTAAAGTCAATCTGATAGCACTTTGATACGACATCCCACTTTACATTCCAGGTCTTGATGTTCAACACAAAAGATCCCAGACTTCCATGAAAAAAAACGTAAATTAATGGAAACATAATGGGTGACCTTTTAGGTCTCCCCTAAAATAAAAATGCCAAAAATGTAGGAATAATCCAAACATGATTTGATAATGAGCTCAAGTTTAATTATGATGAATATTCTAACCCTCTAAAACCAACCGGTTCGTATTCTCTGCATATTCTAACACTGCTTCTCTATCAAAGTGCAAACATGTGATGCATGTCCTTCACACACAACCTTTTTCTGACCACTACCGAGCCCAACACCAAGCTACACTTTGAAAGCTGGGAGGCCCGAGTGCAACAGGAAGGTTATACCTGATATGGACATGAGAGTCGATGAGGGAGCCTGGAAGCCTTGTAAGGGAACATCTGGTTTATCGTGGCATCAGCGCAGGCTCCTCTCATAAACACAACCTAACGCCTGAGCCCTGGAGCTCCGGCCAATAACAAGCATGTGAACACAAACGCCATCCATCAGAGCCGAGCAGCGGGAGGAGGAGTTAATGGGGAAGTAGAGACTGACAAAAAAAAAAGAAAGCTGTGAGACACCACAATAGAAATAGAGTGTCGAGTAAATCATTTACAAGAAAGTGATTCAGGGCGGTTTCTACTTTATGCATCATGTTCAACACATTTGCTGTCGATGCCGAGGTGACGGGAGGTTTACGCTAGCGAGGAGCTCCACAGGGTTATGGCCGAAGACTTAATTTAAGGGTGAGGTGAGGATCCAGATGGAACCTTTCAGTCGATCTAAGAATACACTTAAATAAGTTATTTAAGCTAATTCAATAGAGTCTTCTGGACAGATTAACGGCAAGAGTCTGTTTATGTCCTCCATGGAGACGAAGGGCGGCTTGTAGTCCTTCCTCTCCTGCTCCCGATGGCGGCGCAAAGACCTGAGCAGAATCACGAAGGTAAAGGTCGGCACTTAGCATCGTATGAAGTACCGACTACAGCTCCACTTTATAGAACAACACATCAGCTCTAACATATCTCCTTTATTTTTGATTTATTGGTCGTATTCATCGGAAAAGACCGACCGGCTGACCTCAAGAATCAACCCTTGAACAGAAAACGTTACGCGATTGATTCAGTCTTTACAAGTCAAGTATTTTGCGGAGAATTCCTGTATTTTATCATATTATATTTATAAAATGTATAAACACAACCCAACTCAACAAACAGGAACAGGAATTGCCAGTTTGGTTCAGGATCGTTTGGCCCCTAGAGGCCACAAATATAATGAACAGAAGTAGAGAAGTCTGGAAGGAGTTCAAAACTTGAATCGTTGCGTTTTTTCCAACTAGGGGTCAAAAATTGAATGATGAAACCACCAGACATAATCGATTTGTACCTGTGAAGGTAAACCTGGGGGTCAATTCACAATCAGAAGCTTCAGAGACACACAAGCAAGACTGAGGTTTACTAAACAGAGGACAGCAGAGGTCTGCAGGTTTGGCCTGCATGCATGGATCCAGCTCGTATTTCTACTCCTGTCGATTCTGATCGGTAAATTAAAGGTGCGTAAATGATCAGAATTCAGCTACAGGATGTTGGGGTTATTCCAGCATATGTTTCACAGCTTCTGTCAGTGGAAACGGCTCGAGGAAAGGCGAAGGGAAACAAGGGTTGCCGCCAAAAGATTAACTGTTAAATAAACACGCCGGCATCCTCTTTTCATGACGTACTTGTGACGGAATGATCTGATATGTAATCAGATCAGTTTGTCCTTTCTAACAACTTTGGCGACACAAATAGTTTGTCGCTGCAAAGAAAATCCCAGACTATTCCACCTAATTTTGCTCGACCAATCCTTCTACAGTCTTCATCTCACTTTATAGGAGTCAGCGGAAGGTTGCGTTTGTTTCCGATGTATTTGAGCATGTTTTGAACAAATAGGTAGGGGCAAATCTTGTTCTTCTTTTCCTTTCAGCTTTTCCCTTCAGGGGTCGCCACAGCGAATCAGTTGCCTCCATCTAACCCTGTCTTCTGCATCCTCTTCTCTCACACCAACTACCTTCATGTCCTCTTTCACTACATCCATAAACCTCCTCTTTGGTCTTCCTCTAGGCCTCCTGCCTAGCAGTTCAAAACTCAGCATCCTTCTACCAATATATTCACTCTCTCTCCTCTGGACATGTCCAAACCATCTCAGTCTGGCCTCTCTGACTTTATCTCCAAAACCTCTAACATGTGCTGTCCCTCTGATGTACTCATTCCTGATCCTATCCTTCCTGGTCACTCCCAAAGAGAACCTCAGCATCTTCATCTCTGCTACCTCTCGCTCTGTCTTCTGTCTTTTCCACAGTGACACTGTCTCTACACCAAACAAGATCGCTGGTCTCACCACAGTTTTGTACACCTTTCTTTTCATTTTAGCTGAAACTGTTCTATCACATATCTATCTATTCTATCACAAAAATAGGTAGGGGCAAATAAAAGTTATATAACATGACAAACTGCCTTCAATCATTTATTTTTCTTGTTTCCTCTCAATCAGCATTCAAACTTGTGTTTTCGCCTCTTGCACAATCAGCCCATGTGAAATGTGAGTTATCAGATGGCAGCAACTGCAACCTAAAACTTCTCATATGATCGCTATGCCCAGCAGATTCCACCTTATGACGCAAATACTGCATTTTTAATCCGTGGCTGCCCCCTGCCAATGCCTGCAGCCTGCAGCTGAGCATCCAGCGCCTAATTCTGTGGTGCCACGCCAGGGTGTCTGTCTGCTGCTGATATGTGGCGTCAAGTCCGCTGTTGATCCAGTTGATCCGTTGATTCAGGGTCAAAACAAATAAGGACAACGGGGGGGGTCTAACTGCGGCCGGCGATCCCATGCTCTTCTAAATGCATCAGCGGGATTGGGAGACAAATTTCGGGATGAATCGTTCTGTTTCCGAGGCACCAGACGTGGTATGAAGCCAAGGGGGGGACGGTTCAGCGACTGGCAGGTGACTTCTGGGGTTAACCAGGAAAGTCTCTTTGGGCACCAGGCGAAAGCCTGTCATGCCTCGATGTTGGGATATCAGTCTATATAAACTATGCCCCCCGGCCGCGCCAAGGCCTCCCCCGGTGGCGATGACAGTTTGGGGTCGGGCCACGGCTCTGGTTGTATCTGAGCTGTGCCACCAACCTCAGCCAACGATGAGTTATCTCCAGCAGCAGTCTGCATCGCCATCCTATTTTATGTTCAATATTCAGAGCATTTTCTTATAAATCATGGGCTGATAAAATACTTTAAACTGTTGAACTTTTCTTCACATAAAAACAAGGACTCCATCGCTTCTCTGCGATACACAATGAAAGCCACACGACCACAAAAAGGTCTAAAATTCTTGCACGACCAGGGCTTGAACAACAACAATGAAAGTGTTCAGAAGTTGCGGGCAGAGGTAAAATATTGCCGGAACCTGAAAGCAGATAAGCTTTTTTGTTTGGTCTAGTCTTGTGGGTCAGATTTCATGAAACAATGGGGAGCGTATCGGGAGCAAACTCGGCCGGACGGGGGAGATATCACACAGGGACTTTCGTCAGACACAAAATCTTTCTGAAAATCTCACATTATTGGGGGGGAGGTCTGGCATTTGAGAGTGCATGTGCATGCGTGTGTGTGCATGCGTGTGTGTGTGTGTGTGTGTGTGTGTGTGTGTGTGTGTGTGTGTGTGTGAGTTGGGGGATGGGCAGATGGGGGTTAAAGTGAGGAAGAAAAGGAGAGACAGCGACAGACTGGAGAAAAAGTGAAGAAAAAGGGGGTGGGGATTTGTCGACTACCCACCCCCCCGCTTCCGAAATTTAAAAAAAAAATTTAAACCGAAACTCTTGATTCAACTTTGAAACCCCTTCAGAATAAACGGTGCCCAGATATTGAAAGGGCGATCCCGCTGGTCAAAGTTAGGGTTTGGTTGCAGTGACTAATAGAGCCTCTCAGTTTAGCCCTTTTCAGTGGGATCTGCCCTCAGCTGCTAAACACACACAAGCCCTCCTCTGTAGCTGCGGCTGACGTCAACCATCACTTAGCAACAGCCTTTTGGTGTAAAAGCAGCAGCGCTGACACTGTTTTCAAAAGAGGCGCACAGAGGAAGACAGGAACGAGAGAAAGAACGACAGAAACCAAGGAGGGGGGGGGAGAAGTGAAGACGTCGCTGAGATCTGCTGTGTATTTTGACTGTCTCTTCAAAATAAAATGTCAAGCTTTTAAGAGCACTGAAGGAAAAGATGATGCTGCATCCATAAAGTGTCCTGGAAGACTAGTAAAACCTATAAAAACCTAAAAGCAGGCCTTCGTCCAAGTCCAACCTCTATTTTCTCAACGCATAAATTCCCACAGTAACAATTTAAACATACATTATCTATGTCACAGTTTAACCAGACCGCACCTTGACCTAATCTAGCCGTGCTTTCTCCCCCTCGCCTCCCTGCCTCCCAACTCTCAACGGGCCGAACGGCGGACGCATGCCAGGTTCATCGACCTCACCCTGAACTGTTGGGAACTTGGCGTTTGAATAATTTGGGATGAGACTGTGCAGAAAAATCTCATGAAAACTCATGTAAAAAATAAAAATAAAAAAACTGAGTGACTTAATTGTGTCGCTGCCCGCCTAGGGAACATTTTGTGACTTATCTTATCGGAACATTTTGTGGTGGAAGCAGAAGTATGAGGAGTTGACACAACGGTTAAAGGGAAAAAGGTTCCAACTTAAGTAAATGGACCCCCCCCCAACACACACACACACACACACACACACACACACACACACACACACACACACACACACACACACACACACACACACACACACACTCATGGTTCAACATCCTGTGCCTCAAAAACACAAACTCCACAACAGATAATTTCCTTCAAGATTAAATTTTCTTTATAATTTAAAAAAAAAGATGCTACACAGATTTTTATGAAAATATCCATAACTCCAACGCTTTCCTTTAACGCCAGTATTTATGGAGCATTTTATAAACCTCACATTGAAAGGAAAAAAGCAAAGTAAAACCATCTGCGGATTTTTTTTGCGAGCCCCACTTTGCCGGCGTCTCTTCAGACACCAGAGTCATTAAGCTAAGCTCTGGTAGACCTATCATGAAAACTAAAGAGCTGCAAGCTAATTGCTGGTGATCATGACGCAAACCGTTTCCAGGGTAACCCCAGTTTTGGAGTACCCGCTCCAGCATTTCCTCATCTGTTTGCACTCACACCAGCAGGCTGACAATGCAGGGGCTGCATCCTGTTTCGCTCTGCAGTCGGCCAAACACTCCAGGCCTCCGTGGGTCTTAACCCTTTCTGCTGCGCCGCCGCAAGATAAAAATGTGCAAACTAGATTTGGAAAGTTCATCCAGTTCCAGGATACTTTTTTTTTTTTTTTTAATTAATTTTATGTAAAGCGTCACAATCCAGTGTGAATTAAACACACCGCAAAGAGAACGCTCCACCCAGAAAAGTATGATTCAGCTCTTGATTTGGGATTCATGGAAATGCTAAGGTAACTGTGGTGCTAATAACGGATGAATCATGGCGTCACAGCTTCAACGCTTCAGGCGGAAAAAGTCAAATTTCTGATTTCAGTGAAGATCGGGAAGTTTTTTTGTTTTTTTTTAGGTCAAAATAAATTGATTCCTGTGTTTGGAATGATTCTATAGAAACCAGAGATTCCCTTTCATTCATTCACTCACTCACACACACACACACACACACACACACACACACACACACACACACACACACACACACACACACACACACACACACACACACACACACACACACACACACACACACACACACACACACACACACACACACACACACACACAAATAAAAAGGAAATCTTGGTTAGAAGTTATTTCTGGCGTCTGTTTTTACTCTTAAAGTACTTTTTTTGATAGTTTGATTCCATTTCCCTTCACTTTTTTTAATCATATAAACTTCTTTGCGTTTTAATTATTTATAAAATGTGAAATAAATCTGATCTCATCCTTAATCCTTTCAAAAGATGAAGAAATCGAAGAGGCTGGACGTAGAGAATTTAAAAAAGGTCCGATTTAATTTCATTTAAATTAAATCACTTGAATAAAAAATGAAAACAGGACGTTTCTCCTGAAGCCCACTTTAATCCTGCATCAAACTGATTTTACTGGATTATACGCCAGGCACAAACGACCACGCCATCGACTCACAGTAACGAGATCAATACACACTTAGTACTGATAGATTGATAGATCCGGCCTCACTGCGTGCGACGCACAACCTCCACAGGAAATACAACCACAGATTTATTTTATTCTGGCTTCTGATTCTCTTGGGTCGAGGCTCCGTCCCGTTTCCAGATTCGTCCATTTCTCCTCGCTGAGAGGCAGACACCAGATTCTACAGGCCGATTAATAAGACTAGGCATTTTTTTTCTGTGTAATCACCCTGTGGAACGTCACTGGGTTGTGACGTCAATGTTATATCATTCCACATGGCTTTACAGCAAGTGAACGTGACAGCTGAGCGCTGCTCTGGTTCTGGCTGCTCTCCCTTCCATCCTTTCTTTCTGCAGCCTGCCTCTGGCCTGAATGGAGGGTTAGTTAAGTGTATTATTTACCCCTGCCTGCCCCCATAGAGTGGGAACCACACACACACACACACACACACACACACACACACACACACACACACAAACATAAACATACACAAAAAGAGGGCATTCTCCTTGAATCCCATATTGTCCTGCCGTCTACACCGCTCAGATCTCACCGGTTTGAGACTGGAACAAATGTAAAAAATATTATCTGCAGCAGATTCTCTTCTCTGTTCCAAAATCTGCCAGAGAGCTTTTTGTTTTTCGTACAATTTATCACCTGCTAGTCGGCAGCAGAGCAGACGGCAGCGCGCTAACACAATCCTGGGTCTCAATCTGGGAGCGTTTTGTCCAGTTTGTTTCTCAAATCTCTGAAATCTTTTCTTTTTTTTAATTTCACAGTTACAGAATTTACCGACTTGGTTCTGAGGTATCAGACCAGAGAAAAATTTAACACAATGGAGCAACACAGTAGATGTAATTTTAGGATTTAAGGAGCCTGACCCCGGGTGCAATCCATAAAGCTTTGGTTGTGCAAGAGTTTTAGAGTGATAGAGGAAAAACACAATCCTGATAAACGGAAAGAATTAGAGGAAAGATTTGCATCGGCTGGAAAAGACCAAATGAGACAACTCTGCAGCTTTTAGCTTTGTCACAAACATTAGAATCAAGCTAATAAAAACCGGACAAACAAATATGAGCTTGTGACGACAAACATAACGCAATTTTTATTCATCTTGTGACTATAACATGGTCTAAAATTTAGCTAGTCTGTAAATCTTGGAGTATTTATTTGTTTGAAATGATTATTTTATATCCAACTGCAATGGGAAAAATTCACAATGGTCACATTTTGACTCACATCGTGATTTTGATTCACCGATTTAATTTATTTCTTGGAAAAAAAAAATCCTTTAGATGAAATGAATTTAAAAAAGATTTGGGTGTTGGTTCTTTGTGTCTGTTGTCACCAACACATACAGAATATTACAGGTTTAAACACCTAATTAATTAATTTGATTTTGCACTATTAAACTTCTTTGTGTTACTATAAAACCTCCAGGTACACACTGTTATAAAAATAATGTTATTAAAGCGATATTAAAAATTCAGGAGATGCATGGTGTGATATTTGTGTACTTTCACCATTTTAAACTAATTTTGGAGGTAGAACGGTATATTTCTTCCTCTCCCCCCCTACTTCAGTCACAGTTGGTTCAGTCCTCTACTGCAAGGCGTTTGCTTTAAATATGCTAATAAACTGTATATGAGATTTGCACATTACTAAAATCTTTGCTTTATTCATATTGTAAAATATAAAAGGATTTAAAAGTCAACAGTCTTTTGTTTTTGGGGGGGTGGTGAACCTTGCAAGTTTCCGCTTTGTGCAAAAAGAAGGAAGTAAACCCAAACGCGAGGCCTTGAGGTTCGTTGGTCATATTTGAAGCCGCCTGATCGACGCTGTGATTATCACACAATAGGAGATTGTTGGGCTGAAGCCGTAACAATTAACTGTCTGTCAATAATAACAGTGTTTAAAACAATAATGGAGGACATTAAAAATAATTAATAATAATGATTTAGTTGGTCACACGTTATGTAACACTTCTATCAGCCTGCCATTAAAAACGACCACAGGTTGGACTCAGATACCTGGAAATGCAGGTTTTCTAGGTGGATCCAAACGTGTTCCGGTTCTATTGGACTCTCAAAAGATTAGTTTAAAAAAAACACATCCTTTTTGACATCAACAAGTTGCATTCGACCCCTTAAGACAACTGGGACACGTTACATCGCTAATAACACACTCGAGCTAACGGCTAACTTTTCCTCCTCTAAACCCAGACATCAAAATACAGTATTTTCTGCACTATAGGCGCACCTTTCAATTAATGGCCTATTTTAAAACCTTTTCATATATAAGATGCACCGGATTATAAAGTGCACTGTCGGTTTTTGAGAAAATTAAAGGCGTTTAGGTGCGCCTTATAGTGAAAATACTGTAATGTGAATAGAGTTTGAGAGGTGGAGACGTCCAAAACAAGTTCTGTTTGAACTTCCTTTAATATATCTCCATCTATTCTTTAATATAAAATGTTCTTATCAGCCATGAGGATCAGTTCCGAGCTGGAAATCAACACTTTGTGCGTCTGTGTTAATAAACGACAACTTTACAAGCGGTATTGATCTTGTATTGACTTTAGAAGGAGCGGCTCTGATCAGCACCATCTTGACATGATGAGTCCTCTCCGGTGGACGTTGGTCGGAGGAGTGTGTGTGTCGACACGGTGACAACAACAACACCAGGAGGCCCCATGCTGTGACACCGAGCGCCGGCGTGACTCCAGCCGCCACCTACACGCCACAAACGCTGCTTCAGTCGGTTTGAATGAATGTCAACCGAGTTAAGCTCGTTGGGAAACACAGACAGTCACCCCTAGTGGAGACCCCCGACAGGGAACCTGTGCCATTTTATTCCAACACCTGGTCCTACTGGAGGCCAATCCAAAAATTTTTATTTTAAGATTTTAAGACTTTAAATGTCGGTGATTGTGTTTAAACACCAAATGATAGTTTTAGAGTAGAGAAGGTAGAGAAGTTAGAGAAGTTGGCCAAACTATTAAAGAACAGTCTTCTCGCGATGATAAAGAATACACTAATCCCTCGTTACTCATGGTTAATGTGTTCCAGGAACCACTGGCAAATAGCGAAATTCCGCAATACAGCAACAAACTATTTATCTTATTATTTACAGTAATTTAAACGTTTCTGAACCCTCCCCATACTGATAGTAAACCACCTTCAATCTGTATTACCTTTTCCCCACACTCTTATAGACTGTTTAAAGCACTTTTAAATGTTTCTTTAATACACAGAAGTGCGGTGCGTTTCGTGAGTCTCGAAACGCAGCACACTTTTGGATGCCGTCAGCGAATAGAATGTGCATACGGGATCACGTGACTATCTACTAAATATCCGCAATGAGGTGAAGCCGAATACGTGAGGGATTACTGTACCTCTCATTCCACTTATCTTCCATCGTAATACGGAGACGGAGATGGATGTCAGATCTTTAAGTAAACAGATAGACGTCTGGCCTTGCACTAGGAGGTAGTGTGACTAAGCCACTGTGGCTCAGTGTAAAAGAATTGAGTAAGCCACAAAAAGCCACATTCTGTGTCCAAGACAGCGGCTTGCTATAATAGCAAGTAAAACTTACAAGTAAACATTGAATAATACCAAGAATCAAATTTATTAAAATCAAAGTGTCTAAATCAAAGTTAAAATGTCTTCTAGTCCAAGTAAAA
This sequence comes from Antennarius maculatus, assembly GCA_013358685.1. Lineage (NCBI taxonomy): Eukaryota > Metazoa > Chordata > Actinopteri > Lophiiformes > Antennariidae > Antennarius > Antennarius maculatus. The sequence continues at coordinate 12,830,122 of CM023606.1, forward strand.
GTTACAAGCAAACATTGAGTAATATTTTGAATGACTGTATCTTCACATGGTGAATGCAAGTTTTGAATTGTAGGGGTGTGTGGGGGGGATACTCCCCCACAGGGGAGGTCCAGGGGAGCCCCCCACGGGAAATTTTTTAGAAAATTGGGTTGTTTTCCTGCATTCTGGTGCATTCTGAGGGCAAAATCTTCTGTTCAGTTTAGCTACAAAAATACACTAAGGTTCAAGCTGAACTATCTTTATTTCTATCCTACTTTATGCAGGTATAAATGTGAGATTCAACAATTGAAAACTTGCATTCACTATGTGAAGATACAGTCATACAAAATATTACTCAATGTTTACTTGTAAGTTTTACTTGGACTAGAATACATTTTAACTTTGACTTAGACAACACCATTGGTATGCCATAGTTTAGTTTTGGGTTGTTTTTAAATTCGATAATATGATTTTTTATTTCAATTTAAAAAGGCATATAAAATAGCAAGCGAGGTGAACACATTTACATGCATCGCTGGTTATTCCTGCCGGTCATAGAGATCAAAAGTCTAAGACTACAAAAAACTATTGATAATATTTTTCATTTAGCTTCTGATCGGTCTGTCACCACTCCTACCCCCTCTCAGCATTCACCATCTGTTGTTCAATTAGAATTTTAACGCAAAATCTACTATAAAACACTCTACTCTCATTTTCTTTTAATCGATCGTCCTCGCCTTGTCGTAGACCAATTCGCGGGTTTAGCTTGTAAAAAAAGAATCCTGTTTTTTTAGTGCTGTCAGGCGATTAAAAAAAAAATCTAATTACAGGATTTGTAATTAATTAATCTAATTAATCGCATTTTAATCTCATACCCCCAAATAAAGAATTTGAATTCTAGGACATTACAAAATTGTAGTGCATCACTAATCAATAGAATGCACCAAGAAGAGAAGATTTGAAATCCACATTTTTATTGGTTAAGTGTGCTTTATAAATGAAATTCAAAAGAAAAAAGGTCCAGCACATCAGCAAACCAATTAGGCCAGGTGCATTTCTCAAAAATACAATACGAATACAGTTAAATAAAATAAATAAAATTCAGAAATAAAATAAGGCTGAATCTAAAATAGGCACATAAGCAGACTCTCAATCAAAATGAATACTAAAGCTGACTCAATACAGCAATTCAAAATGAATAGTATAACATGCCTCTAAATAAGGCAACTAAATAGCAAGATGCCAACAGGCTTTTCCTTTAAAAGGGTAAGCTAATGTTCAACTCTGTCCTTGACATGTTTTGCATTTAAATGATTCGTTAGGATGGAGCTGCTTCGGTGATATGAAAATTCACTTAAAGACGCTTTACATCGGATCCATTATTCATTCATACTTGGTGATGGTAACTACGTGTGTAGCCACAGCTGCCCTGGGACAGACTGACGGAGGCATCTACAGCGCAGATTGACAGCGCAGAATCACTGCTTTTTTGTTGATAGTCCCATCTTCATTCTTTTTATAAATAAACTTTTCACCCAAAGGTCCGAGTGGGCTTGCCTCACTCTCCTATGTTGCGTCCATCTCTGTTGTCAGTCACTCTGCTTTTGACTAGCGGCGCAGGTAGGAAGTGATGTGCCGCTGCAGCCTACGGGTCACTCAATGGGACAAATTTAAAATGCTGCGCATTGACTTGCCACTCACTATTAATTGCGTTAATTTTTATAGTGCGTTAATTTGCAGCATAATTAATTAATCTAATTAACGCATTAAACAGCCCTAGTTTTTTTTTATTGGGCGAGAGGTGGTCATGACCCGAGGGCATATTTAATGATCAGGAGCGTTCGGGTCACTTCGGCTATTTCCGTCGGCATGCGGAAATGGCAGCATGCTATTGTTTTCTTATGTTAATGTTAGGGGATTTTTGGGAGTCCAAAAAAGTTGTCAGTTTTAGACTTTTTTCCCTAAAAATAAGAACGACACTGTGGCTACACAAGCTAAAAACCTTGTAGCCATATGGAATTTACTTTGCCTATGGCAAAGTGGCGAATGGCTAGCGCAAGCCCAGGACGTCTAATCCTTCACCACTCTTTCATCCGACGCTAAAACAACAAACGTAATGTTTGCTGTGGGGCAGGAAATTATAAGACAACCTGACACATAACCGCATCACATTTGATGAAGTTATTGCTGTTCAAACTACTGTATACTTTCATTCATTTGTTAACCACTTTTAATGCGTAGCATGGAGCCTATCCAGGCTAACTTTGAACAGAAGGCGGCGTTCCCCCTGGACACGTCCTCGGGCCAAAACTAAAGCCATTCGACCAGTCGACCAGTCGCAGCCACATCCACGCCGTATGTCAACCTAAAGCCACCCATCCACTAACGTGATAAAGACGGAGGAAGCAACACAAACACGGAACATACATGTCGATCAAACAGCGTCCTGTTTTACCACTTTACAGTTGGGGAGGACGGAGAGTGGTGCAGATCAAACTCGGGGATGGGTTTTCTTGAGGCGCTGGTGGATTTAGGTAATGAATGTCAACAGTGACACACTCCTTGGGTTTCCAGCCAGGTGATTACAACAGTTGCTTATTAAGTCAAATAGAAATAATGTTAGTTTTTCATATAATATTGGAGCATACTTCACATTAAAGCTAAGGCCTCTCATCTTTCTCCTCCAAGTGAAAAGGTTGGCCTCCATTGAAAAAAAATGTACAAAAAAAGATGTTGGACAGCCTCCAAATATAAATGTTTACCTCTTGCTAATAATTCACTAACACATAAAGTGCACCGAGTCCAAATGATTCCATATCTGAGGATTAAGTAAGAGTGAAATAGTGTAGTATTCCACTAAATGACCCGATTCATTCCTCTATTTTACTTTTCACGCCCAGCGTTTGGATTTACAGCCTATCCCGCTGTCAGAATAAAACACAATGAAGTGAAAAACAACTGCTGGAAATTATACAACTGAGACAAACTGGATGTACATTTTTAGTTCTCTTATCAATCCCAACAAAGCCTGAAGGACACAAAAACAATGCGTGTGAGCTGACGGCTGGCGTCCACAGAACAAGAATTTAAAAATAAAAACACTCATAATAATGGCAGCAGTGTTTTGTCGCCACACAAACTAGCATCAGCTTTTCTTTGTGTCCACAATTTAGTGTTTGTAGGTGAACTCAGTGTTTGTAGGTGCAGCGGTTTATGAAACTGAGGCGGGGTGTGGAGGAGCATCACCTGGGGGGACAGCACATAAAATGTTGTGGACAGATTGCTGTCGTCGTGGCAACAGGATGCTGACTAACACTCTTATTGCATACATTATCTGGATATAGGAAGTCAAATTATTACCCCCCCTACATTAATGCATGCACACACGAGTGACGTCACTGGGAGGAAGTGTCCCCCCTGACTGCTAATAATCAGCTATGAGGGTGATAAATTTCTATTATTTCAACTTCGATACATTTTTTAAAGTCTGCCTGACAACACAGATCAATAATAATATTAATTTCCACTCCAGGTGGACTGATCTAAAGTGATCAGTTCGAATCCCTGCACTTATTTATCACCTTTGGGTCAATAAAGTGACTTATTTGCGTCACTTTGCGCACTTTTATTCACTTCTGGTGTGTTTTCCTGCACAGTTGCTGCACATGTGCGTCCCGGAGGGGGGGGGGGCTACTTGTGAGTCCTACCGGATGGGGGGAGGGGGAGGGGGGGGCACCCACCTGTTCTCTGGAGATGCAGGGCAAAGAAGGTCTGCGGGGCATCTTCCAGCCGCCGTCCAGCTGCGTCTCCCCCAGCGACACGCAGCTGGACCTCCTCCTGGGTCGGATCACGGGAATCTTCTCCTCCGTGGCGGAGGTGAGCCCCCCCGGTGACCCCCTGGAGGGGCAGTAGCGGTCAAAGCAGAGCCCCAGCACGGAGCCGGACACCCCGGCCAGGCAGGCGCACAGCGTGCGCAGCGGCGCCGGAAGGGCGCGCAGCCCGGTGAGGGCGAGCAGCCACACCGCGCTGGCCACCAGCAGGACCAGCACGCTGTGTCGGAGCCTCAGCGTGGGGATGAGCGTCAGCAGACCCACGCACCCCAACACGAACAGCAGCCGGCCCACCATCTGCACCTGATGCTGATCCTCCCCCCATTGCAAGACGCGCAAAACCAAAAAATCCCCCAGAAAACACGAAGCAGGCAGAGCCACCAGCCAGCACCCCCCGCCCCGCTGCTTCCTCCTCCTAAGGTAGAAGGTCAGGAAGAAGAAGGCGCATCCGATGCTGAACAGGGGGCTGACGGACTGGGAGAAGCCCGACAACAAAGTCCGCACATCCCACGGGGAGTCACTCTGGAGGCTCCTGGAGATGAGGAAAGCCACGGCCGACAGGAGGAAAGCCCCCACGTACAGGATCGGGACTTTTGAATTGAGGATTTCTTGATGGCAGAACCTGCAGACGCTCCACAGACCCCCTCTGTGCCGGTCCTGCTGGAGCGGGGTGACGCAGCTCCTCACGTAGCCGTTCCTGAAGCCCTCCGAGCTGCTTGCACTTCCAACCCCGTCGCGGCTCCTGCTTTTACCGTGTGGGACCTCTCCTTTCTCCCGCACGGCCATGGCTCGACGCTGGCTCCTCGTGTTCACGCACAAGTCCCCGCTTCACGCTTTTTCACGCCGCGTTAGCACTGAACTACATGACAGCAAACACACTCCATGGCCACACTAACGTGTTCCAGCAGTTTGACTAAAGAAAGAAGGTGAGATGTTGTTTTTACACCAGTGGGGCTCTCTGTCGCCGCCTACAGGATACAACTCGCAACTGGATTCGTGGAACCGACCCTCGGCTAGTGCAGGACAATAATATGCTAAATTTGCATGTGTGGGAAGGAACTTTTAAAAAGCTTGAAGTTAATAAAGAAAAAAAATTAAAGTGTCTGGAGTCGTTTCTCTCTCCAATTCGGGAAGTTTTGTGTATAACAGTATATGTTTATGCTCATTCTATAATATCTTATTTTGTTTTTAGCTGTCTGCTGTTTGAAATTGAGATGAATTAGTTTTTTTAATCGTTCTATAAATCTTTTCATGCTTGAATAAAAGTATTTTTTTCTTTATTTGTGGTAAATTAATTGGTATTTTGCTCAAATCTTGCTTTCGTGTTCCAACATGTCGCTCTGGGATCCTTTAGCTAGCCTGCCATGAACATGTGAAAGCGGGCGATTGTCGATTGAACTGATTGGAGTACCAGGGTAATTGAATCACAAATGTTGAAATTCTAACAGATAAAACTGTTAAATTGAACATCTATATCCCGATGAATAGCGATAAGAAAATATTTCTCTTGATTAAAAGTTTTAAAATAGTTAAAGTTTATGCAGTCCACTAAAGTTTAGATGATCGATTGAAGTTTACATAATTCAATAAGTCTGCTGAAAAAAGAACGACGTATAGAAGCACAAACACTTATTATTACACCATATTCAGTAAACTATGATATGCAGGCATTGACAGTCCCAGAAACAGTGAAACGATTTGAAAGTTCGTTGATTTTCCCGCGTCTGTTTTAAATTTAAGCACGTTGAGAATACCGCGTATGAGGTTATTGGTGCGTTGTTTGTCCCTTCCGACGCACCGTAGCTGTGATGTGGCCTGAACGGCATCTTCCACGTCACTAGGAAGTGGAGCAGCTCCGAAGGGACAGCTCGCCGAGAGAAAGAAAGAAAACATCTTGTGGATGTTAACACCTGAAGCTGGACATAGAGAGTCACCTGGTGCAGCTGGGTTTGTTATAAAAATTAATTTAAACATTAAGAGTGACGTTTATTCTCCGCAGCCCTGGGATATTTAAGCTAGCTGACGCTGCTGTCCTCCATTTCATTGCTGGCGTAAATAGAAGCTAACCTGTCATTAGCTAGCGTTAGCTGATTTAGGTTGACCGTAAAAAGATAATGTCATTTTTACAAGAATAAACGACTTAGTTTGTGTTTGCGTTTGATAGAGGTTAGTGCTAACGCGGCTAACGCTATAGCAGCGCGTTAGCTGTGCTGTTTGGCTGCGGGTCAGTGCTGTAACGGAACACAGCATGTAAAGCTGCTTAGCTTGACAGAACTCCAGATCCCAGATCAGTTTAGAGATAAAGAATTGAAGAAAATGAACTGTTCACCTCTACAGGTTGTTTGAAGCAACTTTCCACATCTAGAAATAACACCTTGAGACGTGTACTACACATATATACACCTGTTTAGCCAAGATGAACAATGTACCTGACATCTTCTCAAAATTTATTAAATAAGGTGAAAATATTTGTATAATTCAATTTTAATACAACAAGTTCTGCATTATTACATGACTCTCGTTGTGTCTTTACAACCTGGTGAGCATAAACCTCAGTTTTTAGTCTGAAGGCTGAAATTTAACAATATCAAATCTATTTACAGACCGGAACAGTTTCTAATTTATTATTTTTAGGAGATAAATTATACATTTAGGTCTAAATTTCCTTTTTGACAGTTTCCCTGTAAAAGTGACCTGTTATTTATACAATTGCTGTTTTTTAAAATGCTTATAAGAGTTGTTACCTCATGGCATCATTTCCTAACACATTGCCTTGTTTAGGTTTTATAGAGGAAGAGAAATACCTGTTATGTGCGTGTGATACTTCACAGTAAATTTGCCTGTGTAGCTGTCATATTTGTCCCTCTATGCCTCTCTTCTCCACTAATTCTTTTTCTGTTCGTCCAGAAGCGTACCATAAGCGGCATTAATTGGGATTCTTTTAAAAGGACCTGAACCCAGCAGCAAAATGACAGCTGCGGAGAACGTTTGTTACACGCTGATCAATGTGACGTCTGACTCAGAGCCGCCCTCTGAAGTCAGTCTAAAAGCTGATCTTGGTAAGTTCTTTTAATGTCAGAAGCAGCAGTGGCATTTAAAACTAAACTAAAACGACATCTTGCTGATTAGGATTATTAAAATAATTATAAAGTTTTGTTTTTTCTTATTATACAGAAAAGGGGGAGATCAAGGCAAAGACTGAAGCCCTGAAAAAGGTCATCATCATGATTCTGAATGGTGAGAAGTTACCAGGACTCCTGATGACCATCATCCGCTTTGTGCTGCCACTTCAAGACCACACCATTAAGAAGCTCCTGCTGGTTTTTTGGGAGATTGTTCCTAAAACAACCCCAGATGGCAAGCTGCTCCAGGAGATGATCCTGGTCTGTGACGCCTACAGAAAAGTAAGCCAAAAAGCACAACACTGGTTTGTGATCGGTTATGATATAGCCATAATAGAGCAACGGAAAACCAGAATGTGTGTGTTTGGTTTTGAGATATTTTCTTTAAAGATGATTCATCGGTGCTCACGTGAAATATTCCTTTTGATTCCAGGACCTGCAGCATCCCAACGAGTTCATCCGCGGCTCCACTCTGCGTTTCCTGTGCAAGCTGAAGGAGTCTGAGCTGCTGGAGCCTCTCATGCCGGCCATCCGGGCCTGTCTGGATCACCGCCACAGTTATGTGCGCCGCAACGCCGTCCTGGCCATTTACACAATCTACAAGTACGAACTTCTGCTTTTCCACATATGCTGTACATATTCTTATCTCCAATCGTTTGTGATTAATTAACACGCGACTGACTGGGGTTGTTGGTTCCAGGAACTTTGAGCATCTCATCCCGGATGCTCCCGAGTTGATCCACGACTTTCTGGTCAACGAGAAAGACGCCAGCTGCAAGAGAAACGCTTTCATGATGCTGATTCATGCAGATCAGGTCTGTAGCATAATGTTCTTTCCTCGCCGCCCCCATCGGTGAAGCCTAGCTCGCGTCGTCTCATCCACGTGTCATCACCTTGCAGGAACGAGCTCTGGATTACCTCAGCACTTGCATCGACCAAGTTCACACTTTTGGTGACATCCTCCAGCTGGTCATCGTGGAGCTGATTTATAAAGTGAGACCAGCCTTCCTTTTGTTTCGGCTTTGCAGCCTTCAGCTTTGCGACCTCTGACCTCCGTGCCGTTTGTCCTGCGTCTGGTAGGTTTGCCACATCAACCCGTCTGAGCGCGCCCGCTTCATCCGTTGCATCTACAACCTGCTGCAGTCCTCCAGTCCCGCCGTGAAGTACGAGGCTGCCGGTACGCTCGTGACGCTCTCCAGCGCCCCCACAGCCATAAAGGTACGCCGCCAACACGCCATGAGCTCGTGTATGTTACCTAACGGTCGTCTGGTGCTTCTGTTGTGGACCAACGGCGGTGATGTTAGCCTCTAACGCGTTGTGTGTTTGTTGGACCCCAGGCTGCTGCTCAGTGCTACATCGACTTGATCATCAAGGAGAGCGACAACAACGTGAAACTGATCGTTCTGGATCGTCTCATTGAGCTGAAGGAGCATCCCACCCACGAGCGTGTGCTCCAGGTATGTTAAATTATGGGTGCATGTTCATTTTTATTTTGTTTCTGATCATTACACGACGTGAAAACTCGTCAGTGTGTCGTGTGAGGCTAATGCAGCTCAGGCTTCATTAGTTACCTTTGTGCCCAGGACCTCGTGATGGACATCCTGCGTGTTCTCAGCACCCCGGACCTGGAGGTCAGGAAGAAGACCCTGCAGCTGGCGTTGGACCTGGTTTCATCCCGTAACGTGGAGGAGGTCGGCATCGAGCAGAAGGCGTCTGTTCCACGTCCCAGACGGATAGAAAGGAAGTGACTACAAACATAACGACGCCCGTTTGTTTTCCAGTTGGTCATCGTTCTGAAGAAGGAGGTGATCAAGACCAACAACGTCACGGAACACGAAGACACCGATAAATACAGGCAGCTGCTGGTCCGCACCCTCCACTCCTGCAGCGTCCGCTTCCCGGACATGGCAGCCAACGTCATCCCTGTGGTGAGTCCCCTGACAGTCACCCGCGTGGGATTTTATACGTGATGTGAGCACACGAGGATGTTTGTTTGTGCTGATGGGGTTCACAGCTGATGGAGTTCCTCAGCGACACCAACGAGGCGGCTGCTGCCGACGTCCTGGAGTTTGTGCGGGAGGCTATTCAGAGATTCGACAACTTGAGACCTCTGGTCATAGAGAAGATGCTGGAAGTGTTTCACGCCATCAAAACCGTAAAGTAAGGCTTCACACACAGGTTTGGGGTTCGTCACACCCCTGATGGTTGTAAAAAACAGATCAAATTTAGGTCGTAGAATAAATATGGTCTAAATCTGTCTTGGTTTTAGAAGTTTGAATTAGTCGTGCTGTTGGGTCTTGATGGACGTCACATGTTTTATGTATGGTAGGATCTACAGGGGTGCATTGTGGATCCTGGGAGAATACTGCAGCACAAAGGACGACATCCAGAGTGTGATGACAGAAGTCCGCCGGTCTTTGGGAGAGGTACGCCTGTCCTTAAATACAACCCAACCTCACATGTGACACTTTGGAACATAAAGTCAAATGGTGATGTCTCTTCCTCTGGCAGATCCCGATCGTAGAAAACGAAATAAAGAAGGAGACGGGAGAGCTGAAACCAGAGGACGAAGTGAGCGTGGCCCCCGCCCAGAAGCTGGTGACAGAGATGGGCACCTACGTGACGCAGAGCGCCCTCAGCTCCTCCAGGCCTTCCAAGAAAGAAGAGGACCGGTAAGAGAGCGACGTTTTATCAGTGTGAACGTTCTACTAGGGGTACGGAGTCAACAAGCACCAGTTCTGCCCTTCCAGACCCCCCCTTAGAGGCTTCCTGATGGACGGGGACTTCTACGTGGCAGCGTCTCTGGCCACCACGCTGACCAAAGTGGCTTTACGTTACGTCGCTATTGTCCCGGACAAAAAGAGACAGAACGTAAGTTGTGTAGCCTCCGCTTCACCGAACCTCCACCCGTTTTCCTGAGCGACCTTTGACCCCGCCCTTCTCTGCCCGCCCCTCTCAGTCCTTCGTGGCCGAGGCCATGCTGATCATGGTCACCGTGCTGCACCTGGGGAAGTCCTCTCTGCCCAAGAAGCCGATCACGGACGACGACGTGGACCGCATCTCGCTCTGCCTCAAGGTGCTGTCGGAGTGCTCGCCGCTCATGAACGAAATCTTCAACAAGGAGTGCCGCAAATCCCTGTCACACATGCTGACCGTCAGGCTGGAGGAGGAGAAGTTGTCTCAGAAGGTGAAGCTGGTGATCGAGGCGGGGCCATTTTGTTTTTTATCATCCACCTGAAGATAGCCGTGTGTGTTTTTTTCTTTCTTTCTGGTTGCAGAAGGAGTCAGAGAAGCGTAACGTCACCGTTCAGGCAGACGACCCGATCTCCTTCATGCAGCTGACGGCCAAAAACGAAACAACCTCCAAGGAGGATCAGTTCCAGCTCAGCCTGCTGGCGGCGATGGGCAACACCCAGAGGAAGGAGGCAGCGGATCCGCTGGCATCAAAACTCAACAAGGCAAGTGCTGCAGGAGGCAGAACGCAGGTGAAAGCCGGGAGTCACCATCGATAAACCCGATTGGTTCTCTTCCCCGTCAGGTGACACAGCTGACGGGCTTCTCGGACCCGGTGTACGCCGAGGCCTATGTCCACGTCAACCAGTACGACATTGTGTTGGACGTGCTTGTGGTCAATCAAACCAGCGACACGCTGCAGAACTGCACCCTGGAGCTGGCCACGCTAGGTGAGCCCCAGCCGGTCAGAAGGGTTGTGGTTTGTCCCGCTGCCCCTGAAGGTCTCATGACCGTTCTGTCCGACCCGCAGGTGACTTGAAGCTGGTGGAGAAACCGTCGCCTCTGACTCTGGCTCCGCACGACTTCGCCAACATCAAGGCCAACGTGAAGGTGGCTTCAACGGAGAACGGCATCATATTCGGCAACATCGGTGAGTTTTATTTTTAACTTTGTGATGTAACTCCTGCTGTTTGCAGCGTCTTTTTAACATTCCTGAGGATGTTACTGGATTATTTCCTCTTCCCAGTCTATGACGTGTCGGGAGCGGCCAGCGACAGAAACTGCGTGGTCCTCAGCGACATCCACATCGACATCATGGACTACATCCAGCCAGCTTCCTGCACCGACGCAGAGTTCAGACAGATGTGGGCGGAGTTTGAGTGGGAAAATAAGGTTAAAACAAACGCTTCCACTTTAAGGCTTTTTTTTGTTTGTTTCCCAAAACTGACAGATTTAACCTTTAAAGATGCTCCTTTTGGTTTTCAGGTGACGGTGAACACGAACATCACCGACCTGAACGATTACCTCCAGCACATCCTCAAGTCCACCAACATGAAGTGTCTGACTCCTGAGAAGGTCAGTGTCACGGCAGAATCAATAATCCTATAAATAATAAAATTCTTTTAACCGATTATTTCTGCGTCCCCAAACCGACCCAATTTTTTTTTTTCTTTTCCCAGGCTCTGTCCGGATTCTGCGGCTTCATGGCCGCCAACCTTTACGCCCGATCCATCTTTGGAGAAGACGCCTTGGCTAACGTCAGCATCGAGAAGCCCATCCACCTCGGGCCCGACGCGCCCGTCAACGGACACATACGCATCCGCGCCAAGAGTCAGGTGGGTCACAGCTGCTACACCTAGAAGCTGTTGTCAGGAGATTTGTGGTTGCAGCGTCAGAAAGCGCTGCTCGACTGTTCTGTGTGATATTTATTAGAAAACCCAACCACTGAGCGTGTGACGTCGCAGGAAGTATCTCTCCGTTTACCCTCCCTCCCTCCTGTCACAGGGGATGGCCCTGAGCCTCGGAGACAAGATCAACCTCTCCCAGAAGAAGACCAACATCTGAGACCAGTCTGATCCGGCTGATCCTGCCGACTTTGGAAGAGTCCACTGTCACCCGTCGACCAATGGCAGCGCAGGGTTCCACACAGTCGCCTTCTGTCCTGCTTTGATTTTTTTTTCGAAGCTTCACTTTGTCTGAAGAATATATCAGTAATGTCCTTCTGTCCTGTTCAGTTTTCAATAAATGATGTATTAAAATGACTGAAAATCCAGCTCCAGGTTGTTTTGTTGGAGTCGTATTTTAATAGAATTTCAGACATTTTTCTCGTTTATTTTCTCGGACATGGTTTCCTAGGTCACGTGCAGAATGACATCTTGGCAAAATAACCTGGACATCCAATCTGTCTGATAATAGAGATTTTGAAACATCAGAGGAAATCTGACACCTTCAATAATGAAGATCATCGAACAAATCATTTCATCCTGACCCAGGACGATGTGCAGCAGTGAAGTTTTTGTCGTCCTGGTGGTAACGTGAGGAGATGGATTAATGCTGGCACAGATATTCCACTTCCATAATTAAAGGGACGCTCGTACATTTAATCCATTCCTTCTGTCTCCGTTGGGAAAGATAAAGACTGGACGTGGAATAAAAAGGTTGATTTTCTATTTTACACATATTAGTAGAAACTATTATCCTAAGTAGGGTTATTTATTTCTTACACTTTCATGGGGATTTCTTTCCTTTCATTCTCATTATTTTGCTAGAATTGATGGAGAATGCTGAAAATGCTTTTCTTTTTGACTGTTTTTCCTTCATTAAAATAAAATGCCCCATTTTTTTTGTTTCCACCCATATTTGCACTGAAATTGAGCTGTCATTGGATGTATGTTGTGTTTTTTTTTTTTAGTTTTTGTGTGAATCTTATCTGTAGTTGTGGTTTGCTTTGGTGGCTGCAGCACTTCTTTTCCAACATCTTTCCACTTCTCTCCAAAGTCCAAAGTTCACCAACAGCACAGACAACTCGGCCAGGCAGTGTAAACGTGGAACAATGGCTTTATAATGCCTTTATTACACTTTGCATCCTGGTCAGTGTTAAAGCCACTTCTGCTTTCCATCCTGTGTGAGATCATATTTTATGTTTTTATAGACACCGATTGCATTTAATCACTTCTTTTCCATATTTATCTACACCACTAAAATAAAAAAATACTTTAAAACCTCACGGATGAGAAATGACTTGAACAAGTTTAACACAACTGATTAAAAATTAACTTGTAATATACAGTAATTTACTTGAACAACTGGTGCTTGTTTCAGGTTCACTTCCTCTTTCTTACACTGGGTGGCGCCACAGGTGAAAAAGCGAACCCTGTGACGGCATCCCTGAACGTCACATACATGTGTGGACTTATTAAGAGTCATGTTTGTACATTCCAAAGTTAACATTTCAGATAAAGTGACTAAGTCTGCACTTTTGTAAATTTGAATTTTATACCAACGCAATTCTAAAAAATAATCAGAATTTATTTTATTTCTCTGCTTTATTTTCCTGACATTTCTCCCTTTATTTACACAATACTATTTATATTTACTATACATTATGACTTCATACTGTTGGTATTTTCCTACATCTTTTGATATTTAGATTCCTGACTGGAAAAAAACTGTTCCAAAGAGATTCTGTCTCTTTTTCCCACTGAGCGCTGACGTCATAAATCAGGGATGGGATGACTTTTAGATAATTGTAAGAAGTGACGTCATTCACCAGATAGTTCACCAACCTCTAAAATCGATCCTATATCTTCATGTGTTAATTAATCTGGTGTAATAATCGTCATTACTTGAGCTTTACGCGGTGCGTAAAAAGCGTGCGCGTCATTACGCGCGTCCGGCCCGCGTTCCGGGGGCAGAATGTGACCACACGGGTGGGACACTAATCTCAGGACGGCGCTGCAGGGTGGGTTGGGACTTGGTGTGTGTGTGTGTGTGTGTGTGTGTGTGTGTGTGTGTGTGTGTGTGTGTGTGTGTGTGTGTGTGTGTGTGTGTGTGTGTGTGTGTGTGTGTGTGTGTGGCTGATGAGGCGGTCACACACAGCCTGTAGAGGGGCCCCTAGCGCCAGACGGCAGTACAGGCCTGACTGCTCAGAAACCTCCGGATCCGCGGATCGAGCAGCGCAGTGTTGTCGAGGCTCTAACGCGGTCGGGCGTGCGGACAGACGCGCCTATCTCCGGGACCCCCCCTCCCCATCCACCCCCTCGTAGCTGTACGTGCGCAGACGGACTACATCCACGAGTCTTTTTTTTTTTTTTGCCGGACTCCTTTTCTGCGCCTCTCTCACTGCTGCAGGGCCCCTTCACTTTACAGGAAAAAAAAAAGTGGGTGTTTGCTGCTCACTGGTGTTCCGGCGGCGGTGAGCGCAGCGAAGTGTCCCCGATGGCAGGCTGGAAGGACGGATCGGTGCAGGAGAAGTACCGGCTGGTCGTGGTGGGAGGCGGCGGCGTCGGGAAATCCGCGCTGACGATCCAGTTTATTCAGGTCAGTGCGCGTTCACACCCCCGATCCGAAAACACGGCGGAACGGATTGTGGGGAGGGGGGGGGTGAGGTGGGGAACCCCATAAGCGGGTACCGGGGTTTGTTTTCTGTCCCACTACCCCTGCGGAGGCCTCGGTCCGCCAGTGAAGACGTTCCGGGCGGGGGCAGCGGGAGCCTCGATCGGTGCGCGAAGTTGTGGAGGAGGAACGACACGATTCCGGGAAATCCACTTCCACTTTACGACTCAGAGCCTCGGATCTGACGCGTTTAGTTCTCCTCTTAGATAATTTCTAACGGTGGCCTACCGGGGGGGACAACTGGGGAGATCGACGGTGTTCGAGGCGAAAGTTGCGCGTAAGAACTGCTCCCAAAGTCATCGGAAATGTGTGATCTAGAGACCCCCCCCCAACCACATCCCCTCCTGCTCGTCAGGGTTGAGTGGAGGTAAAATAAGCAACCACTAGAAAGATGGTTAACTTTTTCTGCCTGGGGGGGGCAAACTTCCCCCTGTGGAGTCTAACTCATCCGCGTCACACTTTACAGTCTTGTCAGTTTACCCCCGTCCATCCCCGCATTCCAGGCTTTCATGTAGTCATTTAGGGTTGCCCCCCCCTTTGCCTAAATACCCCCACCCCCACCCCTTAAGGGCGTACTGTAAGTGAGACTTGACAAACTTTGCCTCTTGCCCCCCACTCGTGACTGCGTTACAGGCAGCTGCATGTCTCCAGACAATAGTAGACTGGTACACGCTTCAGAGTGGGGGGGTTAGACTCTGGTGTGTGTGTGTATGTGGGGGGGGGGGGTGTCTAATGAGGGTTGAAAAAGCTCATTAACTGCATACCAAGTAAAAAGGGATCAGATAGCCGTGGCACAGATTTCTGCTATAGCCTACTGACCCAGGAGGGTGGGGGAGAAGGGGGGCAATTGAAGCCCACTATGAGGGCATTTCATTGGATTTAATACAACAACACAACATTGTAGTCCAGAGTTCCTGTTTGTCGCCTCAAATGGTGCAACAACCTGCAGCCTCTGGAGGTCTGGATGTGGACGAAGGGCCCTGATTGGACGGTTCTGGATGACATAATCGATCCATCTGCATCAGAACACCAATCGGTTCCTCATGTTGGTTGTTGTTTTTTGAATCTGGCGTGACGGAGCTCCACCAGCTCCTCAGAGAAGTTTCTAAAAGTCGCCATCGGGGGGGAAAGACCCGACAGCTGGCTGTGATGTCGAGGCTTTCCCCAAGAACTATGTGGAGTGCCGGGGGGGTCTGAGTCAGCCTGGGTGGGTTAACGGTCAAGGACCATGTGGAATTTGGCCCCTGCAGAGGAAGTCTGTCTGCTGCTCCACCGGCCTCCTGGTTCTGTATGGAAAAACATGACCCGCTTCCTGAATCACTGGTGTGTGTGTGTGTGTGTGTGTGTGTGTGTGTGTGTGTGTGTGTGTGTGTGTGTCTCAGACACAGAACTTGCAACAGAAAAGTCTTGGTTTGAGATGTGAACCCAGAATCCTTTCTAGGACGTTAGTGTGGCATGGGGTTGCGGCTAACCATGAAGCTAACACGACAGCAGCGCGACCTAGCCGTGCTAACATCTTAAACCACTTCTACGTCAAATTCAGCAAGTTCTTGCAAATAAGTTGCAATGATAGGAAGTGGAAAACATTCCGGTCGCTATAATCAGTTTATCACACATTCCTTTATTCACAAACACTCATTTACTTATTTCAACCCCCCCCCCCCAAAAGAAAACACAAGTAAACACTGGTGGTTTAAATGTTTAACTCGATTAACTTAAGTGATAACTAGAACCAATGCAGTCACAGACTGCAACATCCTGCGACACCCCTGAATTCAAAATTTTACCCTGACCTACTTGCATAGGTCAAAGATCAAAGCTAGTGTAGCTTTGACCATAGATCAAAGCTAGTGCGTAGGTAGATCAAAGCATAGGTCAGAGATCAAAGCTAGTGTAGCTTTGACCATAGATCAAAGCTAGTGCATGGGTAGATCAAAGCACTGGCTTTGATCTATGGTCTCACACTGGCCTTCTCCCTCGTCTTGTTATCTTATCCGGTTCCTGAGTTTACAAAAGTTAAAATTTGACCTTGACCTAGTTTTCTCAAGGTCAAGGTCATCATCTCAGTTTCATCTCCTTTGCTGCCTGAGTAATGTGCTTTTTGTTTCATCTTTCTATCCGCAACGGTTGTGAAGATATTTGGTGGACTAACGGACGAACACACAAACACTGACAATTACATCACCGCTTTGACACGGGATGTAAAAACTCCTCCTGTCTTTACATAAAACTCGTTAAATCCGTGTCGGCGACGGGCCGGCCGACCGAGGGGCCTCGCAGTGTGGACCGGAGCTGAAATAGCATCAGGATTACACAAGCCTGAGTCATCTGACAGAAGTTGTGGAAGCCAGCGTGTTGTTTTAATGTGACGTCTGTAATGGAGGAAGCATCCCAAGTAGAGGAACACATGACTCACAAGACTGCATGTAGGGGGGGTGTATGTGTGTGTGTGTGTGTGTGTGTGTGTGTGGGGAGAGAGCAGAGAAGCTAAACAAGCTAACAACTTGCTTTTGAGACCGATCCAGTCCACACAGATTAGTCAGATGTTTTTTTTTTAACCTCAGCTGGATTTCCCGCTAACGTGCGGCGCTGACCTCTCTCTTATTCCCTTATAGCCCCCCCCACCCCCACCCCTCCACATAGTTCACATATTTTTCCGGCGTGGCTTTTATTACTCGGATATGAGGTCATCTGTGCGGAATGTTGCCTCAGAAGCGATGGGATTGGATCGGCCCTCCTCCTCCTCCTCGGGCGTGTGGGGGCAAGGTGTGGTAATGATAGTCGCGCTGGAGATGGATGTGGTCGGCGCCATTTCGCATTCGCTTCTCAGAAGCAGCCGCAGGTGGTTAGATAGAGTGTGTGCAGCAACACATGTGTGTGTGTGTTTGGAATTTAGCGTCGTTGCGATGTAACGTCGCTAAACTCGCCCCCAGTTTTTGGAAATGAGCACCAACTGAAAACCAGTTTACGTACTTCTTCATAAAGTTGTTTTTACGTCCCTGGCGTACCACGCGGGGGTAAACCCCTTCGCTTATACTTGAACGATGTACTAAACCTCTGTTGCCATGGCAACATTTGCAATATTTTTAAACGATAACAAACGAGTCCGGAACTTTCTATTTGTTCATATAAATTGTTCAAATTGTGTTTGCACAGCAGGAACATAAAAAAAGTGCATCATCCACTAATCTGTCTTTGTTGTGCCTGGTTTCCACAGCAACCAGTTTTGGTATTGAACTTGTGGCGAGAGCTACAAAACTAAAAGATGTGTTTATTCAAATACACTCCATTGGGTTATTTCCTGTGTGTGTGTGTATGTGTGTGACGGGGGTGGGAGGGGGGCATTTCCTGCTGACTCGTTTCGTGCGGGGGTTCGCAGCTGTTGCAGGTGTGCGTGTGTGTGTGATTACAGATGATGACATCACTGTTAGTTTAGCTGTAGGTGGGTCACCTGTTGATTTCTCACCGAGTGAAGCCCTCGGTTGTTTACGCCCTCCTTCCTCCTCCTCCTCTTCCTCCCTCAGGTCAGATTGAAACCATCGCACAAAAACGACGGATTGAGCAGCGGATTGAGGTCATGTGACTTGGGATCAGCTGACGCCGTGATGTCGAGGCGTTTCAACCGGAAACAAAAACTTGTTTGCAGTCTTTGAACCAAATTTCCACCTCAGACTTTGTGTTGACACAGAAAACATGGGAGGGATCTGTCCAATCACGTCACGGCTTGTTGCCATTGGGCGGGTGGGAACGCCAACAGGTCGCCGCCGGCAACAAGGACAGTCAGACGATCTGTTTGTGTGTGTCTTTACAAGTGCTTGTTGGGTTTGGTCACGCTTCTTCGATCACACGCGTGTATTGTAACTTATTTCCCTTCGACGGGTGGAAAAAACCACATGGATCTCACACACACACACACACACAGACACACCCTCCCCTTCACAGCCAGCCAGACGGGGGCATTGGGTTCCTTTGTGTTGTTTTTGGGGCTATTGTTGCGTGTTCACGTATCAGAATAACCGAACACGCTACCGGCGATGGGAAACCGACGAGCTGTTGGTTTTGCCAATCCGTCCCCGTTGCCGCCACCGTCGCCATAGACGAACTGTTACCACGTAACTTTTCTCGTGACAACCTCGCGTTTAATGTCGGGTAGCTAACAGTCGTTTGCGCGTTTCCCTTCTGGAACACAGCCGAGCGGACGCTGTGATTGGCTGTTTCTGTGCGTCTGCGCTCGTTGCTAATGCCGGGCCCTGGGCCGCCCGCCTGGCAGCTGGTGGACGCTGGAGGTGAACGCCGGAGTCACAGCGAGTCACAGCTGTTGGTGACTGTTGTTCCACATGTGACTGCGGCTTCAGCATCAGTTGGCGTCGGCAAAACCCGATGCAGAACTTGAAACCGACGCACGCCAACAGCTGTCTGAAAGAAACGGGGAACAGGAACTAAACACCATTAGGAAGCAACGCGTTGTCACCAGTCTGCAGCTGGTTTAGCAGTTTTTCGATGCGCCGTTTCGCCAGGAACGCTTGTCTTCTGGCGTCGGCTTTGATTCACATCGTGTTCATCATCACACGGTGCGTTCACTGCACCCGATTGGACGTGAGTCAGGACGTCTGACGACCAGACTAGACCGACAGCGAGGAGGAGATGTCCATCAGGGTTTATTTACGAGGAGCTGCTGCTAAACTAACATTGTTTTCTCCCGCCTGTGTTTTCAGGCCCGGCGGCCTAAAAGCCTGGTGGGGTAATGATGTGTGTGTGTGTGTGTGTGTGGGTGTGGGTGTGTGTGAAGTGGCCCCATTTCCCATGACATATCACCTCGTTTTTAGAATTACAGTCTGCAGCAGCACACCAGTGCAGAAATACCCACTCAGCAGTGCCCCCATGGGGGGCTTGGGGGGTTTCTGGGGGGGGGTGAGGAAGAGGAGCACAGTGAGCTCTTTAAAGGGAGGGGAATTCTCATTATAATATAGAAATCATCTGTAACTGACTGATTTCTGTTTTCTCTGGATGAGCCGACGTCTTGTCGCCACGGCGACGCTTCATCCAGGTCGAGGCGATGCTGAGTTAGAAGTTGGATCAGGATAAGATGATAGAGCATTCTCCTTCGTGTGTCTCCCCCCCCCCCAGACCTGAAGGAGGAGGTGTGGAACAGGAAGTAGTGCGTCGATGACATCACACGATCCGCGCCACTCGTAATACTACAAAACGCCTCCTGAAGTACAGATAAAGGGACGGTCTGCGGCGCAAAAGGCTCAGTGATCTTCCGGGGTGGGGTTGATGGGTGGGGTGGGGGGTGGAGGGGTCTTTCAATGGCAGCTCTTTGATTGGTCGGCTTTGAACAGGTTCAAACGAATCCGGCGCTCGTTGATATTTATCCGGGCGATTGAAGCCTGAAGGTCAGAGGGGTCAGACAAGGGTGGGGGGGGGCATTTATTGTCTACTTTATTCTCTGCATGTGTTCTAACCCCCCTCACCCCCACCCCCGCACCCCACCCCAAACTCTACAAGCTCAAGAGAGGGGCAGTTTAACCATTAATAAAAACATGCAGCAGTTAATTTTATTTCAAAGTAAAACAGGATGAAGAAATCGGTGACCCCCCACCCCCACCCCCCCAGGTTGTTAACAGACAACCAGTTTAACTGCTTTTAAGTGAATGACGATTTATTTATCTAATTGTGATGACAATCGTTGTGTGAACAGAGCCACAACCGCAGGAAAGCAAAACAGGAAGTAGCTTTGGAAAAGCTAATTCATGGTACGTGCTAAATCTGAAGTTGATTACCAGATTAAATCGTTCCTGTGGGATTATTTTTAATATTCATTCATTCTTATTCTTGATGGAAGATTTTTCTACTTGGCGGGTCGCGGGTTACTCTGGATCAATCCCAGCTGGCTACGGGCAAGAGGCAGGGTACACCCCGGACACGTCGCCAGCAGGAAGCGTTACCATGGTTACCAACGTGACTGGTTCGTCCAAACTTTCCCTTGTTAGCCGTCTGGAAGCCAATGCTCCTCAGCGGGCGACGCATTGTGCGTTCGCCTCCTCTGTGTGTGTGTGTGTGTGTGTGTGTGTGTGTGTGTGTGTGTGTCTGTGTGTGTGTGTGTGTGTGTGTGTATCATGTATTGAATGTGTGACCTTTTCTAGTTTTGCATGAGCTCATGGGAAAAGTGGGTGTTTCTACAGGAAGTCAATGCAGCCCCCCCCCCCCTTAGACTCCCCCCCATCGATCCTTTGGTTCAGTCCTATTATTTTTCCACTATACCTCACTACAAGCACTCCAAGTACTCACGAAAAAAAATACCCCCCCCGCCCCCCACCCAAACCTTCCTGCGCCCCCTTGTGTGAACGCTGCAGAAGCAGAACGTGACGACGTTCTTCACGACGTTCTCCTCCGTTTGACATCAGAACCTTCTGGAGGTGATCTGATTGCAGGCAGCTGCTCCGAGTTTCACTCTGGAGGTCTGGTGAAGGTCGACCCCCCCCGCCCGTCTGGGGACAGGAAGTGGAAATGATCCTTTTCTCAATGCCTACGTATATAAAGTATATTTCTCTTTCCAGTCCCAACAGCATAAACTAATCCTTTAGAAAAGTGATTCCTTTATGCAGGATCTCTGGTCATATTGAGAATATTCTGTCTTTGAAAAGATAGAAATAAACAAAATGTACATTTTATTTTATGTTCTTTTTAATGTTATTGATAAATGTCATACATTTTAAGCATGTGGAAGTCGGACCGGTACTGATGTGTCACTGGATCGTCCTATCAGCTCCGGTCTGACGTGACGTTTGTGTCTTTCATTGAAATAGTGGTGCTTGAGCAGACCCCCCCACTCCACTCCACTGCCCCCCCCCCCACAGCTTCTCTCCATCCTGTCGGAGCTGACGTCTCACTCCGGAGGAGGTGAAGCGGAGCGTCTCTTGGCTCCTCCAGTAAATCCTCCTCTAAATGAGCTCCAGACTCCTCAGCAGATCCCAGTAAAACCTGAACAACCTCCAGTCAGTGATAAGCTGCACCAGCTGACGGGATTCTGACACCATTTAATGGCATTCAATCTACATTTTTCTTTAATTAAACAATGACTGGCTGCTGATTGGTGGATGGGCGCTGGGAGGTAATTAACTATGCTGATGACTGTTTGCTTTAGCTCAGCATTCCCTCTCATTATGACAATGGAGCAGGAAGACGCTCCGTGCTGTTCATCCGTGATGCTGCAGCGTGTGTTCATTAATCACCTGAGGTTTTTTTTTAATGGACATTTCTACTTATTTTTCGCTCTGCGCTGCGTGATTCAGTCGTACCTCCAGATACCAGTTTAATCGGTTCCGTTATTGAGCTCCTAAGTCAAACTACATTTGAAGTACAGTAATTAAAATCATTTTAATCTGTTCCATTCTTGTAAAAAAGCCTCTAATTATGAAAAAAAACTTTTTGTTAATTATACACAGACTTTACCTATGTATAATTAATTATATATAAGTTACGTAAACAATGATAAAGAATAAAAAGAAACACAAAAGTCACGAGAACACACAAGCTACGTCTTTACTCCACCAACGAGAACCGTCTCACTGATGTTGTATCCATCCACCAACACGTGGTAAAGAACGAGAGTGGTCCAGGTGATGGCTTTTGTACTTTTAGCACTATTTTTATTCTACATACTTAAATGTTTCGTCATTTCAGTTTCATCCGGGGATCCTTTGCTGTCCTCTTTTTTTTTTTTTTTTTTGGTGTGTCGTCCAGATTCGGAGCCGTCTGCTGCAGCATTCATGGTGGAAACCGGCCTCTAATGTTTTCCTGATGTGTGTGTGTGTGTGTGGGTGTATGGGTGGGTGGAGGACTGGGATGTATGGCTGGAATGCTGGATGGGAACTGAGTGACAGGTTTGGACTTAGGTTAGCGGGGTGGGGAAACACGCCGTCTGTGACATCACCCCCAGAGGGTGGGGCCCAGCTGGCCGCCTGCTGCTGGGGTGGAGTTTCCTTCCTGCTGGGCCGACTGGGAGCAAATGTCACCAACATGTGAGCGGTCCTGCAGCTCTGTTCTGTTTTTAATCGGTTTGGCGTGATGGCATGTCGATGGCGTGATGCCTCGACTCGACTCGAGCCTGACAGGCAGAGAACAGGGACTAACTCTGGTTGTGCAGCCAGAACACACACCCACGCTGTCGTGTCAGCACTAGCCCCAACGGAGCAGCAGTGTGTGTGCACCATGCTACGCTAGCTGCAGCTAACCGTCCCTTTGCTGCAGCTTTTAAAAGTTTGCGGGCCTTTGGTGTGTGTGTGTGTGTGTGTGTGTGTGTGTGTGTGTGTGTGTGTGTGTGTGTGTGTATTTTTGGGTACACCCTCGAAGAATTGAGTCGTCCGGCCCACGGAGTCAGCTGTTGCCTCCTGACAGCTGCCTGTTGTCGTCATGGAGACCGGTGGAGGCATCCTTCTGCACCCTGATGCATAGCTACAGTTTGATGCTTGTCGAGATGCTTGCCTCGGTCACATGACTAACCTCTTAAAGGGGTAGTCCTGAATACATTACCACAAAACTTAAACTCCCAAGATTCCAGAACCAACAATGAACAGATGTTGGGGTGACATTACGAGGACACTGCTAATAAAGTTGATCCAAACTGGATTCACTTCTATTATTATATTTAGAGATAAAAACAGTTCGATGCTGGTCGAATTGTTGTATTTTGTTATATTTATCAGCCATATCTTAAAGGAGAGTCCATGAAAATGTTATCTGATGTTGGTGACGGCTGTGTTAGGCGACCAGGGTCGGGGGTCAGGGATGGAGCCGCTCCACCTGACTCGTGTGATTGATGAAGCTGCTGCCTCTGATGAAGTCACTGGGTTAGATTTAGGGATTAGAGCTCATGTTCCTGGACTTGACTCAGGGGGTGGGGCCAAACTGTAACGTCACGCCCTCAAGGCCGCTCCTCCTGACTCACGCTCCACCGCTTCACCTAGCGGCTAGCGCGTCACGCTGCAAAACAACACCATCTATCACAGGAAACGGCCCCCCCAGGCTCACATCAGCAGAACATGTGAAGGGAGGGGCCGCGCCTCCAAAGCAGGGGCCCGCCCCCCTGAAGCAGGGGCCCGCCCCCCTGGAGCAGGGGCCGCCTGAGGTGAACAGAACAGCAGTATCGGTGGGAGGGAGGAAATCCAAGCAGCTTTTCTTTTCCTTCTCTCTCTCTCTGGTTCTGTCTGGTCATGTGACGGCACAGTCATTGATCAGTTATTGAAAAGTGGTGATTGCATGTGACGAGATCGAATGAAGGTGAGAAGGAAGAATAAATAGAAACAGAAACTGTTACTGGAACTAGTTTTCCTTCAGGCCAAGATATATATTTCTTAGTTGTTCCTCTGGAAGATTTATAGATTATTCCTGCACCAAATGTAACGATTAGTTGATCAGTTAATTGATTTCAGTATCTGGGAGAATATTGAATTTGGAGGTCTCTGCCCAATCAGAAGCCAGGCGTATTTTAAGCTAATTTCCCATTGGGTAATATTTTCTTCACTTTGATCGATTGATCAGAGAAATGATGCAAACTGAATTCATCAGCTTGAGATGTGGGAAACTTCCACCATATTTTTTTTCTTTTTTTCCTGGGGGGGGTTTTCTGGATCTTTATATCCATCCCTCTCTGCATCGTCTCCACATGCAGGTTCTCTCTTGCATCCCTGCAGGCGTTGAACCAACACCCTTCGTCTCATTGAGCTCGTTTTTACAGTGACAGCGACTCGTCTGGATTCTGTTTTCTTGTGATATTTGCTTTCTGGGGGGGTTTGGTTTGATGCCCCCCCGTCAGCTGTCACCACTTAACCAATGCCCCAGGAGGGTAAAAATGACAAAACATGGGAAAAATTTAAAAAATGCACCACTCCTCCTCCTCCTCTCCGTGCCCCCCCCCCCCCCCAGAGGCCCCACCCTTCCAGTTAAGGTTACTAGGAGACCAGAGATTGGCCCCGGAATGGCCCGCAGACGGTGTGTTTACCTCCTGTCTGCAGTAAATGGGGTGGGGGGGGGGCAGGGAGGGGATGGGACAAAATTGTCTGGATGTGCAACTGTGTTGATGAGAACATCACCAACAAAAAAATCAATCAATAAAAGTTTGTATAAACTTTATTGTTCCTTTTCAAACAACGACACATGCTTGTATCTCGTCTTTGTCAACTGATAGTCTCTCTCTCTGTCTCTCTCTCTCCTGCAGTCGTACTTCGTCACCGACTATGATCCGACAATTGAAGACTCTTACACCAAGCAGTGTGTCATCGACGAAAGAGCAGCCAGGCTGGACAGTAAGTGTGTAAAGACAGACCAACACACAGACACACACACACACCTTTGTGCACCAGTGTGATTTGTGTCAATGTGTGTGTGTGTGTGTGTGTGTGTGTGTGTGTGTGTGTGTGTGTGTGTGTGTGTGTCAAGTCCTCGACACGGCTGGACAGGAAGAGTTTGGAGCCATGAGAGAACAATACATGAGGACAGGGGAGGGCTTCCTGCTGGTCTTCTCCGTCACCGACAGAGGAAGGTGAGTGACGGCTCTGGTTCTTCTATTTAAAGCTCGTATTTGGAGTCTTTCCTCTTTAGGGCCGAGTCGGTCGGTGACACCTGCTGCCGCCACCGCTGGTTCATCCGGCCAACCTTTGTCAGAAAGACACCAGAGAAACTCTTCGAAGTTCGACTCTGAAGCAACCGGTCTCAGCCTTTGAAGGGCCTTGATTGGTTCTGATCGTCGGGGATTGCAGATTTTATAATTCACGTTGGCTGGAGATGGTGATTGTAGACTCCGCCCCCTCCCCTCTCAAGGCATCTGCCAATGAACAGATTGACCAAGTCTTAGTCAATCTCTTGATTGACTAAGTTAGGTTGTTGAAACCAAGCGGTGGATGGAAAACTTTGTCACTCCCTATTGTCCCGGTGTCCCTGCCCTGCAGTGCGGTCAGCTGCATTCCCCTACACCCCCCCCCCCACCTGCAGCCCCTGCCCCTGTCCCCCCGCTTCAGTGTTTATGTTGTAAACAGTCTTTCCTTCCTCCATTTATATTAGTCAAGTCTTTCCAGATTTACTATGTGCTCAACAAGCCGTCTGTGGCTCTTAGGAATGCCGTCCCGGGTTGGCGGTTGCCTTCCGCCTCTTTTGTTTCCCCACATTGACATTTTTAGTTATTATTTGGTTGAAAAAGTAGACATGGCATTTATATTATGGCGGGACAACGGTCAGGTCGGCGCACATAGCTGAGCCTCAGATAAACACATTTTTATGTTCTTGTAATGACACGTTTGGTCTTCGCTGACCTGGCTGATGTGACCTGGACATTCTGGGTCATTTGTTTGAAGCGTCGCAGCCATTTTTAGATCAACGTGTGAATCTACATGACAGAACAATGTCTTACTCCGAGTGATTTGTTCCACAGCTTTGAAGAAATCTACAAATTTCAAAGACAGATCCTCAGAGTAAAAGACAGAGATGAGTTCCCCATGATCCTTGTAGGAAACAAAGCCGATCTGGAACTCCAGAGACAAGTAAGTCTTCCTGAACTCACCCTCTAACTGCCCTGGCCGGACACCGGAAGGGGTATTAATTATCAACCAATCTGTGGGAGTTGCATTTACGTGGCTTAAAGTGGAATGGAGCTGTGGCTAGCATCTTGCGGCTAGCAGGATGTGCGTGAGAAAATAAAAGATGGTGGTGTCAGGAGGGGGGGATGGATGGCGGGGAAGGGAGTGTGATGAAATGATGAATTCTCTGGTTGTTGGTATGCGGTGGTGGTGGGTCGTTTCCTGCAGTCAGGCCACAGCGCCCCCTCCTGGTGACGATGAGCACAGCAGGTTCATGTGGCTGATGTCTGCTGTCAGTGGGTCTATGAAATGACATCGTCACGTGACATCAGCTCCACCCTGCTTATGGATTCATGTGAGACGTGTTTGAGGCTTCATGTCTGTTGTCAAGACGTGGACATCACTCAGTAACCGCACTTAAATTATGATTTAAGATTTAACAAAAATTCACTGTCAACAATGAATAAACTGATCCTGACAAGGTTGCACAAACCTGAGCAAGAGAAAAGAATTACTGCAGTAATACGAATACTAGTGCAGTAATCCCTTGTTCTTCGCGGTTAATGCGTTCCAGGACCACTCGCGAAAAACAAAATTTTGCGATATAGTGCCCAAATATTTTATTATTTATGGTACTTTAAACGTTTATCAACCCTCCCCATACTGATTAAACCACCTCCTATCTGTATTACCTTTCCCCACACTCTGATAGACTGTTTAAAACACTTTTGTATTAAAGAAAAGTTGCAGGAGGAACCATGAGTCTCGGAACGCAGCACACACACGGATGCTGTCAGCCAATAGCATGCGCGTACGGTATCACATGACTACCTACTAAAAATCTGCAATGTAGTGAAGCCGTGAATCTTGAAGTGTGAATAAGTGAGGGATTACTGTATTACTACTTCTAGTAATACGAATAATAATACAATTACCATTGATATTACAACATTTACTACTAATACTAGTACTATTAGTAGTAGTCATATTACTACTATTATGTACTACAATTACTACTTGAAGTAGTAGTAGCTTTATTAATCCCTTAATAATAATAACAACTAATAATACTACTAGTATTACTGATAATACTGTTGCTGCTAATATTACTACCAGTACTATTTTTTGTTTGATCTTGACCAGATTGTAATGAAGGTTCCAAATAAATAAAGCTTATGACTTTATGTAGGTACATAGGCTGTACAGACCTACTCCTACCCTTGTGACAGTCTTTAGTTGCGTACGCAGGTACATAGGATGTCCTGCAGACCTACTCCTACCCTTGTGACAGTCTTTAGTTATGTAAGTAGGTATGTAGGCTGTCCTACAGACCTACTCCTACCCGTATGGATAGTCTTTAGTTGTATACGTAGGTACGTAGGCTGTCCTACAGACCTACTCCTACTCTTATGGATAGTCTTTAGTTGTGTTCTTAGGTACGTAGGCTGTTCTACAGATCTGTCTCCTACATCAGGGTGTCATCAGCGACCACCTGACGTAACAGTGTTTTGTACATAGGGTTTGTTTTGAGGGTTTGTGGGAAATGCTGTCATGTGCTTGATGTCCACCCATCACATGTTGTCCTCTTGTTGCCCAGGTAACCCAGGAAGAGGGCCAGCAGCTGGCCCGACAGCTGAAGGTCACTTACATGGAGGCTTCAGCCAAAATCCGTATGAACGTAGACCAGGCTTTCCACGAGCTGGTTAGAGTAATCAGGTCGGTGACTTCCTTTGACATGTCCAAACCTCTCTACAACAATGGCTGATTGTGTGGGCGTGGCTCGGTTAGCTCTGATGACAGTCGCCTGGCAACGCCAGCAAACAACCAAATAACTATAATCATCACATGTTGAGTTCTGATTGGAAAAGAGCATGACATCACCGTTTTGTGATGAGCTACACAATGAATGACATAATTTCCAGTCATCCTGCCTCACGATCCTCCCCCCGCCCCTCTTTTTCCTCGACTCCCAGGAAATTCCAGGAACAGGAATGTCCACCGTCACCGGAACCGACGCGGAAAGAGAAAGACAAGAGCGGCTGCCATTGTGTGATCGTCTGAGTCGGCCTTATCACTGTAACTCATGCAGCTAATCTCTACCGCCCCCCCCACTCTGCCTGACATCACATCCTCTGTGGATGACTGACCGCTGCCTTTTCCACCTGCATGACTTCAGATGGCCTTCCGACTTGGGAAGACGCTCCGATCAGGAGCCGCTGTCCTCCTGGACGTCGCTATGGACAACTGACAACGCCAAATTTTAACACCACTCTACCTTCAGCCATAATAGTTCACATGAGAGAATCCCAACACTAAACATTGCCTTCTAAATCAGCCTGACAAATTAATCTTTTGTACTCTGAAGGACTTCTCTTGCCTTGTAGTGATATTTGTACTTGCTACCGAGATTGAATGAAAACTATATATATATTATATATATATATATATATATATATATATATATATATATATATATATATACACACACACATCCAGAATGTTGATGAATTTCTTTAGTTTTCCGTGTCTGACCGGAGCCGAGGCGCTATCTTTCGACGCTCCGGGTATGTTGTGCCATATCCAACTTTCCCCCCCGTGCTAATCTGCTGTACATATGACATTTGTTGTGATTTTCAAAGTGTATTTCTAATGACCTATTAAATCGCCACAGTACACTGTGTGGGATTGACTTTGGTTTTACATATATGAGAGTGAATCTATATAGAATCATGTATATGACTAAGATGCCTAGACTGCCCTTAAAGCCACGATAGATAGAACCCTCCTGCAGTGATGTGCTTTCATCTCAATAACCAAAAATGCAGCGTCTACTGAAAAGTCTTACAGTTTGTCCTCCCCCAACCCTAACTCCCCCTCAGTGTGCTAAAAGAAGCAGATTCACCCAAAAGACGGCAATTCAGCCATATTTGGAAATCACTTCAAGAAATAGCTCGTCCGTTTGTTCTTCGATTCATGCAGTAATTTCAATCCCTCAAAGCTTCCAGATCATTCCATGTAATCATATCCTGTCGATCAATCACTAATCAATCATTCCAGGAAAACACTGTGGTTGTATTCCTTGTTTTCTCTCTGCATGATCTCAGTCTCTCTGCCGGGGAAAGCCAGGACGTCCCGTAACAGACGATGGGGATGACAACTCCGACGTGGAGCCATCGCCATGGAAACAACACCATCACCACTCCCTCTACCGCCTCCACTTGTCATCATCTTGTAATATAACGAGCAAGAAAGCCGGATGATGGAAGTGATGGACTTGATTAAATGTTTCTACTTTTATACATTATTTTCTTATCAGACTAGTCGACGAGTATTTTTCTATGTTTTTAAGTGAATATACATTCGCAGCTTTGCTGTGTATATACGTAAAGTTAGTTATGTTCAATTTCAGATGGTCCAAATTTAAAAAAAAACAATTGATTGTTCACCCGGATGTGATTGAGAATGTATTTTATGATTGTGTGACGTTGGGGTCGGTGGGAGGGGGGTCGTAGAAAAGAGTCTGGTCCGTACAAGAGTATCAACCCGCATCGATGAGTGATTCTTTTCCGCTTCCCATCCGATTGCACATCCCAGTGTGTGTCCGAATCATGCTGTTGTTTCCCTCCTGATCCGTGTGTTTTGCCCTGTGTGCAGCTTTTGGTGCTAAAATAAAAGTGTCATTGAGCCTGAAGCGGGACAGAATCGTTATTTATGGGTTCCAAAAGTTGGACTTCATTAAACTGAACCTTCATTAAACTGTGAGATTTAAGGCCAGGTGAGGAGTGATGGAGAATTATTATTCACAGCGTGACTCCTGCTGTTGCCATGACAACCTGAACACTCAGATTTCAGGCAACAACAAGGATCTCGGATGGATGGATGGATGCCCTTTGCCCTCATTGGCAGATGAACCTGTTGATTGATTTTAAAGCATCTCCATCTTTCCACTATTGATAGCTAACCAATCAGAGAAGAAGCCTTCTGCGCCTGCGCGACGTAAAAACGCATTCTGATTTGCATTAAATTAATTCCTGCACCTTTTAGCACTTCAAAAATATAATTTAAAAAAAAAACTGTCTTGGCAACATCCCTGTGATGCTATTGGTTATCAGTCAAGTGATGACTTGTCAATCACTAGAATAAATGATCCATCGATCCATCAGGCATTTATCGGTTATCGGAATCTTCCTCGTGAATGAAATAAATCATCATCCGCGCGCGCACCGACACTTCAGCGCGCGCGCGCCACATCGGTAGCGTTACGGTCTGGCGCGCGCGCATCCTCCGTTCATTCACGGTTCCGTTAGTTCGCGTCTCCACCGACCGCAGACCGGACAACCCCACGGACCTTCGGGATTTTTCCCCCCCACATTCTGCGTGTCTCCGCCCCGCCGGTGCGTCCGGTCCGGCCGCCATGGAGGGGGTGACCGGCAGGAGCGTCTCCTACAGCCGCTGGAGCTACGACGGGTAAGCCGCTCTGCCGACCCGGGCTCTGCTGGTGAGTGTCGGGGGTGTTGTGTGGCCACAGGCTGGCGTAGCACCGATTACCCCCACCCTCCATGCGTAACGGAAACAAAACGAGGGGTGAGTTCGTTATGTTCATGCGCCACAAAAAGCTGGATGTCCACCTGACTCCGTCCAGTGTGTGTGTGAGTGTGTTCACCCCCCCCACCCCATCATGACATTTCCATAGAAACGGCTTCAGACTCAATGCCAGTTACACCATCTCATTCTCTTCACCTCCTCCCACGTTTGTTTGTCTGTTTGTTTGCTGGTTTGTTTGTTTGCATCTCAAAAAGTTGTCAACATGTATTGATGACATTTTGTCTCAGGGTTGATCTTCGGTCAAAGAGCTATTGATTAAAATATTGGGCGGTGATGGATCTGTACTCCAGCCTGAGATCATGTAGAATCAGGCCATAAAAGAAGTATTTGATATTAGTTTAGTATTTGTATTTGCAGTAGTTTGTGATATTTCATTTGCGTATGTTTATTTATTCATTTATTTGTGAATCTGGTTCATCTAATAAAGGATTTCAGTCATGGAAGAATGTTTAAAAATCAGCCGACAGAGGACAAAAGATTTGACTTGAATTCTTTAACGATGAAGAGAAAAACAAACTATTTAACTTATGTAAGTTCTGTCAGCGTGTTTGTGTGTAAATGTGTGTGTGAATAGTTTCACATGCACGCAGAAGACAAATCCAGTTTGTGTTCTGCGTGCGGTCCGGGTGGAGGTCTGTGGCGGTCTGGATTTGGCCCGTGGGCCGTCAGTTGGTGCCTCTTGTGATCGGAGCCGGTGTCTTGGATCAGGACCGGGGGTTTCTGTGGTTTTTCTTTCATTTTGGAATCAAACAACTTGGTCATTGTGACTTCACCGCGGCGCGTCACATGATCTCAGAACCGTCACAGCGCTGGTTTGTGATTATCAGGTCAATCCATGAGACCTCACACGTCAGACATGAGGCTAACAAACACAAACCTGAACCTGAACCTGAACCCAAACCCAAACCTGAACCCAAACCTGAACGTGAACCTGAACCCAAATCTGAACACAAACCTGAACCCAAACCTAAACCTGAACACAAACCTGAACACAAACCTGAACCTGAACCCAAACCCCAAACTTGAACCTGAACTCAAACCCAAACCTGAACGTAAACCTGAACCCAAACCTGAACACAAACCTGAACACAAACCTGAACCTGAACCCAAACCTGAACACAAACTTGAACCTGAACCCAAACCTGAACACAAACTTGAACCTGAACTTGAACTCAAACCCAAACCTGAACCCAAACCTTAACCCAAACCTGAACCTGAACCTAAACCCAAACCTGAACCCAAACCTGAACCTGAACACAAACCCGGACCTGAACCCAAACCCAAATCTGAACCCAAACCTGAAAATAAACCTGAACCCAAATCTGAACCTGAACACAAACCTGAACCTGAACCCAAACCCAAACTTGACTGAACTCAAACCCAAACCTGAACCCAAACCTGAACCTGAACCCAAACCTTAACCCAAACCCAAACTTGAACAAAAAAAACCCAAACCCTACCGCTCTTCATCTTCAGTTTTTATCGCTGCTTTTTCTTTGGAAATGTTTTTAAAATAAAAGCAATCAGAGGTGTGACTTATGACACCTTTGTTCACGAATCAGTCAATCAGTGTGTGTGTGTGTGTGTGTGTGTGTGTGTGTGTGTGTGTGTGTGTGTGTGTGTGTGTGTGTGTGTGTGTGTGTGTGTGTGCAATCAACACTTTTTCAGGTGTGATGTAGGTGTGAATGAATCATTTTCACCATGACTGGTGAAAATGACCAGCATGGAGGAAACTCTGCTTGTTGCAGATGAAGGTTTTACATCAAACACTCGTCTTCATCAGATGAGCAGCTCCTCATCGGTCATGTGATCTAAAGGTGAACCCAGTGACCCGACTCCAGTCGAATGTTTGGGGTTTACTATTTTTGACAAAAACTTTTATTCATCAGCTGCAGGAAACAAAATCAAACGAAAACAGCTTCAAAATCTCAAAGTGTTTTATTTTTTTTGTGGTTCTTTTCGGGGTGATCATGTTTTTGGGATGCACCCCAAGCTTGTGCTTCATCCAGGTTGGCGAGATATTTCCTATGATGCTGGGGACGCTGGGCAGAGAGACGCTTCAGAACCCGATGCACAGAATTCCTTGATGCTTGAATTTCCTCACTGGCATGGCGACGCCTTTGTGGAAGCGTGCAGGATAAACAGGAACGTGGAAACAGCTGAACTGATGCTTCATGAGTTTCTAATCTGCTTAGTCATGGTGTCTGATGGTGGGGTGTGGCCTGATGAAGCTGAGTCATGAAACATCCTTCATGAGAGCGTGTCACGTGTTGCTTCTTCATGCATCCATTCAACACATGTGTGTTCATTTTACAGCAGTGAAATGTAAGGATTAAAGGAGTGGTGGGGTAGAAAGACAGAACCGAATGTGTGTGTGTGTGTGTGTGTGTGTGTGTGTTTGATGTATATGTATTCTGCAGCAGCAAATTGAGATGTAACCAAACCCTTAAACCATCCATCAGCTGCAGATCAATCTCTATCGATGTGTTGCTGTCGTGTCTTTGTGTTTCAGATCAGCATCCTGATGCAGTGACATCAGTGAGATTAATAATCCCAGCCGTTCACCTCCATTCTTCTCCTTTCCCTCCTCTGAAGGGTCTTTTAGGGAAATTGTTTGGTCCAATGGGATAAACGGCGTTTGTAGAGGATTGTGTGTTTATTCTGTTGTATTTTATTTCTCTCTCTGATTTGGACTCGATGATTTAGCAGCACAGGAGTCAATGAGCAAATAAAACGTAAAACTGTTCAGCGTTAATCTGCAGAATCCAGAGGGATTAAAGCTGCGATCCCTGTTTGTCAGTCCGTCTCTAATTGGACCTCTCTATTCAGTTTAAATCTAATGCAGTGCATGGTTACAAATGTTTTTTGTTTCTCATAGCGGCTAATGCTAATGCTAGCATTAGCCACATCCAAGCTAACAAACCCACAAACAACAAATTTGGTTAATTTGGTTAATATAAATCTAAAGATTACATACAACAATTATTGTATAGAATAGTACAGAAAAAACATCTCTGTCTCATCTTTAGCTGCTTCTTCCTCATCGTGGGCTAATAATCGGGCTAATAATATGATATGTTTTTAGTCTTATTTATAGTACAGTAACATGATATTATGTTCTTTTAAAGGTTTACTAGTGATTTTAAGATTCCAATATTCGTGATGCACAGTGGAGTAAAGTGGAGTAAAATGATGTCAGCCTGTTTGAAAACCGACATATAATGGAGAACGACGTGAGCCGAGGTTCACCAGTATTCCAAATACTCCCAGTTGTTTCCATGCGGTTATTTTATCAGAACGCGGGGGTCAGGTGAGGCGAGCCGTCCATTCAGAGGGAGTTGGTGAATGTGCGGCGACAACCGGCGTCGCCTCTGAGCTTGAAGCGTCGCCTTTCATCTTCGCACTGATTGGTTGGACCTGACACGAGGCCTAAAGGTGAGAACGCCTCCTGACATCAGTCTGGACTGACTTCCTGTTGCATGACGGACCTGATCAATGTCCCAGTCCAAGAGGAATCCAGTCAAAAAGGCGTTTTCAAGTTTCCTGCATTCCAACCATGCAATGCATTGTATATTAATCAATGCATGATCAATATTGCATTAATTTTGATGAATAGTGTTAGCATTGAGGATGTGTGTTCTGACTCTCAGCTTCATCAATCTTTTGTCTGGTAGAGAGGAAGGCTAAAAACTAAATCTATGAATATTAAAAATGATAGAATCCCCTGATTAATAATTAAAACTATTCATCTGAGATCGACTCCAAACACCACTCTTAACTTCATCCTGTGAGGGTCTGGGTTGTTTAAAGACAGTTCAGGTGAAAAACGACAGACATGCAGACCACATTGATCATTTATGGATATCTCAAAACCCTGCAGGTAAAAAAAAATCCTCATAAAGCTTCACTGACATGTGAAAACATGTTAGCATGTAGCTTTCAAGAGATTTTCTACATTAAATCTGTTATTTTTGGGTCCTGCAATAGAATGTTGGTGCAGATATCGGAGCGTTGTGGTTTTTATCAGACGTCTTTATGGATCCTGCAGGATCTGGTCTGAATCCTCGGTTCTGATGGGGGGGGTTCATTAATTCCCTTCAGTCGTTCTTGCAGACGTCAGATTAAAGCAGGACAATCAGCACCGGTGGAGGATGAGGCCTCTCCACTCTCCTCCAGACACACTCGATGTTTGTGACTGAACAGATGATCTCTGATGAGTGGAGGGAGGCTGGGGTGGGGGTGGTGGGGGGTCAGTGGGGGTGTTTGTGTGGGACAACCTTCAGAAGGTTTAGAGTGGGGGGGCTGATCGTCTCAGTGTCTGAGCTGCGCCTCGGTTTCCTACCTCGAATACTAAAAAAAGAATAAACATTTCCACACGCAGATCTTTATTTTAAATTTGAAAAATTCAATTAAATTTAGTTTGAGCTGATGAATGTTTACATTCTCAGAATGACTCTTCCATCAACAGCGACGTTCAAATTCAGTTTTGATAATAAAACTTGAGCAGGAAAAGGAAACGCAGGCATTAACTATTTCATACTTTTTATATTCAACTGTTTTTTTGTCTCTACTGTTAATTTTTATTCTTTATCTTCTCATGTTTGGTTTTCAGCTGTGACTTCTTTATGTTTCTATCATGAATCTTTTTGAATCCACAAAGAATTTCAATTTTGTAAAACTTCTTTTAATGGCATAAGGAAAATCTTTCTTGCATATGGATCCACAAGTTCACCCGAAACTCTCAAAGCAAAGTTTAAAACTTCTATTCTTGAAGAGATCAAACCTCCTTACAGTTGTAGATTTGATCTATTTTAATTATATTTCAGGATTAATATTTAATGCACAGATTTAGCAACATGATCCATATTTGAGTAAATATAAAAGGAAATCATATTAGACCTAGTATTTTTATACTGCATTATTCTACATGCTAATAAATTCAGTATGGCCCGCTAATTTACCAATAGATAAATTGATCATTGAACAGCTTGAATCCAGGAATTGGAGGCTTGTGCTGTTGTGCAGCGCCTCCATGTGTCCATAATGTGTCACTGCATGTTATTGTGGCCGCTCACGACGCTCCCTGCTGGGGGAAAAGAGAAGGAATCACTGATGCTAACTGCAGCATCAGTCATCTCACTGTACAGCCTGGTGATAACTGGTCACCTATGGCAACCGATGAGGAGGTAATCTGCGTGTGTGTGTGTGTATGTGTGTCTGTGTGTGTGTGAGTCCTTACAGCGGATCTTAGGATTAAATAGAGCACAAGTGAGCTTTTAAATGGTAATTAGTCTCCTCTGTTGCCATGGTCACGGCAGTGAAGCAGAGGAGGCGGCGCACCCACCGCCCCCTCGCCGGGATGCTGAGTGAGGATGGAAGAGTTGCACCGCAGCGCTCCGTCCACCCCACCCCCACCCCGGAATCCAAAGCATGTTTAGGTTTAGGCCGCATCCCATTTTCTGAACCCCCTCTATTGATCTCATTCCATTCAGTTTGTCGTGTGTAAGCCGCTCCTCTTCCTCACATCTTCATCTCCATCTAAAGATAGAACGGCACGTCGAACATCACACGGCACGACCGCATCCGTTCAACACCGCCGCCTGTCAGGGAGGTGTGAGGAGCATCATGTGTGTCAGAAAGGGGGGGTTGATCTGCTGGATAAACCTAGAGAAGGTCTCTCAGCTCCTAGAAGGACGCCTGTGGCTTTTCTCTGTGAGACCTTTGTGACGACATTCAGAGAATGAAGAACCGAGTGTCAGAAGAGGGTTTTATTATTCTGTTAAAGAAATAGAAGAAATAAAAGTCTAGACATCAAAGCTGCAACTTCAACAATTTAGATTTGGATGTTTTATAGATCGATCAATAGATGATCGATAGATGATAGATGAACTTGGGAGCGGTCCATCCAGCCGTCTTTCTGGGACACCAGCGACCATCCAGTGACAATTTATAATCCCAGTCATATTTTATTCATAGAGCGGCTCATGAGAGACGAGACTCAGGGATAAACTGTTGTAGTTTACCCCCTAAATGTTCGTACAACAGTTTACCCCCTAAATGTTCGTACAACAGTTTACCCCCAGAGATTGAATCGATTCCTTCAACCACAGAAACCAAAGGTGATTGGGATTGGTTGGTCTGGCTCGTTTTCTTTCCATCAGGACGTCTCTGTGGTTCGGCTTTCATTCACATTCAGGAACTCCCTTCACTTCTCCGGCCGTCTCATTTTGAGATTTACAACCCCCCCTCAAAATAAAGATGTTGCTGTTCCGGCCTCGCCACCGCCTCCAAAGGCTTGTTTCTAGTGCGAAAGCTGCCCCCCCAAACAGATTAAATTTTTCTGTGTACATTTATTTAGCATTGGATTAATTTATAAATGTGTTTAATTATGTTCCACAAGGTGAATTTAATGTATTTGCCTCTCAGCGTGTTAGCTTAGCCTAGCTCCCGTTAGAAACGAACACTTCAGTGTCATCAGTATAAAAACGAAGCTTCTGAGTGGAAGAAACCAGTTTTGAAAATGCTTGAAAGAAACTCCGACCTCTAAAGTGGGTTCACCTTGCGTTTCCTTTCTTTTATCCTCCATTAGAAAAACCTTTCAGAGCCGTTATTGATGAATAAAAATGTCTGGTTTATTTTAGTCTGAGCTTTGTGCAGTTCTCTTTTCTCCATTATCCAGTCTCTGCGCCTCATTCTGGCTGTTCCTCGTTCGTTTCTCTGATGAAGATCTACCAACATGATCTCCTAGAAAACCTCCAGGTTTCATGAAACTCAGAACTCATGTCTGATCAATCCGGTGTATTTTTAAGCCTTCCTGCTCTGCGCCTGTGCCTCAACCAGAGACACAAACCAGACACCCTTTTCCACATCAGTGCCGTCTCTGCCAGGACAATTATTCTCATCATTTTACTTCCTGTTATTATTAATAAAACCCCTCTAGGGAAGAGACTGCACAAATCGTGGGAAAATCCAATTTGTTTCATTGATTTTATCGTAGTTTTTTTTTTCTTTTAATGCTGTAACATAATTAGACCAGAGGGGAAGAACGACGAAGAGGAGAAAGAGGAGTACTCCTCTTTTTATTCGGAGGAATCCCACCTCCATCTCTCTCCTGACCGCAGCTGAACTTCAAAGTTCTCCTTCAGCATCAAATATTCATCTGACACCTGTTCCTCAGCAGAAGGTGTGATCCACGGGTTCATCACACCTGCTGAGGTGGAACAAGCGCTGCGTGAAGCTCACAGGATCAATACCGTTACGTTCCCTCTGCCAGTCGTCTGCGTTACCCGGTACATTCTGTTTGAGATGGAATACAGGTGTTCTATTCCATGTGGTATTCAGAGGGAGTAGGAAAAGACAATGCTATTTTAATACCACTAATATCTCTGATGATGTGTGGTGAGAAAGGCAGGCATGCTAGGCATGAACTTGTTCAGGATTTTTAAAAATAAAATTCTGGAAATACGTTGTTCTTATCAAAATCTGACAATTTTCAAAAAAAATTTCAAATGTAATTTTATGATGCTTTCAGTAAAGCATTTGGAGTTCTGGTTGGATTTCATGAATTGACTTGAAAAGGAGGCTCAACTGTTCACTAAATATGAATTCAGTGTAAAAAACGTCATATATTAAATTCCTTTAGATTAAAATGAAAATAATCTCCACAGCGATCCTTCTTATCTTAATACACACAAAATCAGAAATAGGATATTGAGTGATTCATTTTTAATTTCCTTTAAATAACATGTCGTCAGAAGCCCACTGAGAAAAGATGCTTGAATCAGCTTTGACTCATCTGTACTAAAATAGAAATACGAGTTTTGACCTTGTAAAAAATCTCCGCTGACATTTAGCTTTTGTGTTCTGAGACATTTTAACATCATGGAAGAATAAGAGCAAAAAAAATTTTGTGGTATGAAAATATAAATTTTAATGCTTGTATATCTATTATTTATGTATGGATAGAGAGTGAGAGATAGATAGAACATTATTGATCCCTTTGAGGGGGAGTTCCCTTGGGATTCCTTAATTCTTAAACTCATCAGGCTCCAAAAATCAAAGAGAAATAAAAAAAGTCATTCCAAAGACGAGCTCAGGTTTAATAATGAAGATTCACATTATCACAACTTGGACTTTACATCTGGGAGTGTTGATTATTGGGGGTCCAGATCTCTCCCTCCTCCCCAGATATGAACGTGTCTGTGGCTTCAGGACATGAATCAGGTTCTGTTAGAGGCTCTGATGGTCTATAGATGGACTGAAAAACCCCGGAGCACAGTGTGTGTGTGTGTGTGTGTGTGTGTGTGTGTGTGTGTGTGTGTGTGTGTGTGTGTGTGTGTGTGTGTGTGTGTGTGTGTGACAGGGAGGACTGGTGATGAAGAGGAGGAGGAGGGAGGGGGGGGGGGCGGCGGAAGCAGATGTGTGTGAGAGCTTCAGAGCTCTGGGGCGATCACAGGCTGCCTTTGTCCATTCAGGGCTGGTAACACTGGTCAGCACTCATTCTGGTTCTAGATAATAAATAAATGAGGGTCCAGAAAAATATCCTGAGCTGAGGATGAGGAGGATGCAGAGGAGGAAACAGGACGGCGTGATTCTGCAGGAATAGAGCAAGAAAAGAACATCACGGAGTGGGGGTGGGGGGTGTGGGGTGGGGACAAAGGAGAACCTCTCCAACCGTTTTCGGTTGCGGCCGTTACCATCGGTGATGCTGCGCGAAAGACAACGAGAGGGAGAGAGGGAGGAATAGAGCGAGATTTGGACCGACAGCAGCAGAGGGAGGGGTTGGGAAGGGAGGGACGGGGGGGGGGGTTTAAAGGGCAAGAAAGGGAGGGAGATTTAGATCGACACACGGAGTGCGAGAAGAGGGAAGAAAGCCAGCGGAGGAGGAAGAGGAGAGGCATTGACGGGAGCTCCACATGGGATAGAAGAGAGCCGTTATTTCCGCTGCTCGACCGCCTGTCCACGTGGGGGGGTGGGGGGTGGGGGCCCGCCAGAGGACGGATGAAGACGCAGAGGCGCGTCGAGCTCCCGCGCCGAGGATGAGCTGGAGATGCGTGCGTGATCGACACCCCCGGACCCCCGCATCCGTTCTGCCGCAGGCCGTTAAGGCGGCAGGATGAGCTCCAAGCACTCCGACTGGATCCCCTACAGGTACCGAACCCCATGCCCTCACCCCAACCACCCCCCAGGAGGAAAGGGCGCAGCGTTCATGTTCTGAGGCGGTGTGTGTGTATGCGCGCGCGCGCGTGTGTGTGCGTGCGTGCGTGTTGCGCATCTGAGCTGCTGTTCAGTCATGTGAGAGTCAGATCAGACTATGGATGTGTGGAGAAAAAAAAATGTATATATGTATATATATATACATATATATATATATATAATGTATATATATGGAATGTGTAAAAAACTATACTATTTATATTTTATACAAAATAGTTTTTTGGTTTTTTTCTACAATAAAAATCAGCACCAGAATTTCCAGGGTTTAATTTTTCAACTAATATTCAGTTTGTTTCTACTCTTCTGTTCTTCATTTATGGACTATAAATAGTTACATTTATAATTTTGCCAAATTACTATATTAAATCCAAGATGCAAACACTTTAAAATCCACAGAGGAAGTTCATGTCTGTGTGTGAATGCTGTGTGTGTGTGTGTGTGTGTGTGTGTGGTCCTCTAGACCATCTGTCATTTGTTGTGTTTATTTGTAAACATCTGTGTTGTTTACTTGCAAACAACAGCATGAGCGTTTAGGGCGTCTGACCAGCAGACCTGTGATATCTGCTTCAGGAGCGCCGTTGCCTCTTCTCCTCTGATTGAAGAACCATCACCATGGTTCCCCACTTACTGTGATGCCATTGGTTCCTGGTTGCTATAAGTTACGGTGGCAGTGCACAAGTTTCACAATGAGACGCAATCTGAGAAGGCAGGAGTGAGTGATTGGAAATTTATTGGAAATTTCGGGACAAGATGTTTCAGAAATCAGAAGAGGTTTTATTGCCAAGTACAGTAAAAATAACTGTCAAGGAACTTGACGCGGTGTCGGTGCATTGAAAGGTGGAAGAGAATAATAGTGAATGAGGAATAGGAATAGGAACAGAAAGACTATTTACAATTCACATTACGGTGAGTTGAGAGCATATCTGAATTTACTTAAATAAAGTGAAATTAAAATGAATCCATTTAAACATTTTCCAGAACAAAATTCTCTGGATGATTCCAGATTTAGCTCCTTTTTTGTGCTTAGTGGACAATGAAATAATAAAAATGAGACACCAATTCCCTTAAAGCTCGTTTTGGACGTGTCGGCAAGAGGGTTTCATCTCAATGAACGTTTGTTTGGCTGTCATGAAAAATGCATGGGCCTTGGCGCGGCGTTGGAGGTAACAGGTGCTCGGCGAGGCTCTCATTTCTCATCGGTGCGTACATGGATAGAACCTGAGAAAATGAGGGAGAACGTCTCATAGAAGCAGCTCAATCATTAGACACGCTCGTCCATCATGGGAGATGACATGAGGAAGTTTTGCTGCTTCAAAAAGTGATGGAAAGCCTGCAAGCAGCAAAATAAATCTCCCCTTCCAGGTAGCGGTGGCGGCCGATGACTCTGCTGGGACAGCAGAAGCTGATGTGATAAAGTTGGTCGCTCTGCAAAGACTGAGCAAGGCGTGTATTTCAGCAAACAAAGGCAACGGAGAGAATTCTGTCTGAAATGACAGCAGCATGGCGCTAGGCTAACAATTAGCTGTTAGCGGCTGATGATGGATATGAGAGCAGATGATCTCAGCTGCAGAGAATGACGGCTGGGAAATGGAACCAGATGTGTGATGTACAGTATAGCGTGAAAAATAAAAGATGCAAAGAAATAATTCTGATTGAACTTTATTTGCAAATGTTTTATTTGCAAACTCAGGAAATCTTTAATTGCATGATTAGTTTAATTCTTACAATTAGATATTTGTAAATATTAGCTTTATTATCTAATGCACAAGGTCAATATGCAGTACTCATTAGTTTTCCAAGCATCAAATTCCACACATTACATCATGAAAATGAGAATTCAACACGCTGTCGCGTGCAGATCGGATCGTCGATGTTTGTCATGCATGTGAAACCGGATGATGGCCTAAAAACTGTTTTTAGAATGTTTTTAATAAATTCAAGTGAAAACAAATTGATTTTCTTTCATTTTTTAATTATTTCTGTTGATTTACTCCCTTTTTATGCATTTTTAAATGCTTTTGGCGTAAATGGAATGCCGTCGATGAAACGTTATCATACATATTCATACAGCTGAAAATGGAGATTTTAAAACAAGACATTATAATGCAAATATCGACAAATAAAATGTCGGCGCTGCTCGGGGGTGGGGGCTCTGAAGCTTCAAATACGAATGAATTTCCATTCAAACGTAACAGAAACTGTTCGTTCAATGGTTCTTTTTCTCGATGGAACAGAAGGTCTCTCGGACTTCTGTTCCAGCATACAAGCAGGTTTTTCTCTCCCACACCCCCCGGGGCCATGGCCTCACTCATGGGGGGGAACTGTTGAGTCTTTGTTGGAGTAATATTCTTCTTTCTGTTCTTTCTGGAAACTGTCTTCAGGTAACTTTCCAATATGACTTGACTTTTGTTTGCTGGATCTTCATGTGAATGGATGACGACCTTTCCTGGGATCTCCTGTGGCCGTTGAATCTGACGTTAACATTTTAAATCATGCTTTTGACCCATTTATTTTTTGACACTCTGACCTTTTATGCTCTCGCGGGCCACATAAAATGATGTGGAGGGCCACATTTGGCCCCCGGGCCTTGAGTTTGTGCTTTAACCGGACGAGAGGCTGGAGACTCTCCACAGTAATGAGCTCTTTGACCTCCACTGGAACCGTTCTCTTTGAGCTGTTATTTTCTCATCTGATTCCTGTTCACACACTTGATTACTCTGATTGTAGACATGGAGTGTTTTGTTTGTGTGGGAGGTAAATCCATTTGCCTTACCACTGTTTGTGTGTGTGTGTGTTCATCACTCCGCTGGAGGACCGGCGCCGTCATAAGGAGAATAAAAACATTAATCAACCTCGCTAACTATCACAGTGGAAGACGTGGAGAGAGACGGTGACGACCGGAATGAAGATAAATGGAGCCATACTGCTCACGATGTCGGAAATGAATTTTAAATTTATGCAAAGAATACTCTGGCGTTTGCTTCTGATTTTATTTTTGTATGAAACAAATGAAATTTGCTCAACATTAGCAGTTTGGCTCTGTGGCGTCCCCGCCCCCCCAGCCATCTTTTATCCTCCTCTCTTTTGCTGGAGCTCATTATCACCAGCTAGTCTGGAGAAAGCATCTCTTCGCCCTGTAATTAGAACCCAGTGGTTTCCTTTGGGTTCTCAGACGAACACACACAAAGCTCCCAGGATGACGACGTGAGAATGTTTTTAATGGATTAAAAAGAAAAGCAAACAGTTTAACTCATTCTATTCCTTCCTAAAACTTATTATTCTGGAAGAAAAAACTGAAAACCAGTATGAGCCAATCAGAGGCAGAGTTTCATGGGTGGGGCCTTCCTCCTCCGGTGGGATGAAGACCTTCCTTCCCTCCAGACTTCCTTCACCCTGCTGGGTAAAGGGCTTCAATTCAATTCAATCTGGAACCAAGGTCAAGGTCATCATCTCATTTTTATCCCCTTTGCTGCCTGAGTAATGTGCTTTTGTTTCATCTTTCTATTACAATTACAATTACAACACATCACCGGTTTGAAGCAGGATGTAAAACTTTATTTGTCCCCAAGGGGCAATTGAAGGCACACAAAGCAGGATTGGTGCACAAAAAGACACCTGAGGTGAAGACACCTTCCTCTTTCCACCTGAGGAGGTAGGACCGTCTTTCCTTTCAGACTCATTTGGAGGTGCTCCTAGCAAACATTTTCTCATGGGGGGGGTGACGATCCAAAGAGAAAGATCACAGCTACAACCAGCAGGAAGGAGATTCCTCCCCCAGGGAGTCTGGACCCCCACCCCCAGGGGAAGTCTGAGGAGCTGGAGTCCGCCCTGGTGGTTCGGGGCGTTTCGGTGACGAAGCCCCCGGGGAGGGATTCCCATCATGACCCGCTGAGAGAAGACTGTGGGACCTCTGGGATTATGTTTCATCTGGGTCTGGACCACCTCAGTTGAAAGCCTCACGCTGGAGGGGGGAGGATTCCTGTCATCGAAAGGCAGTGGGAGGGCATTCAAGACTGTATTTCACTTTTACTAGACGGAATTTTAAAAAATCCACGTCCCAATCTGGGCAGTATATGCCCCCCCCCCCCATCAGCAAACCTCCTGCCTTTGCTTCGCCTCCAACAGACAGACAGACGCTGCTCTCCTGGTATCGCTTCTGACAAACACTTATTCTTGACATAGTTGAAGAAATCTGCATTGGTACCTCCAGCGGCGAATGATTTATAGAAGATCTCACCAAATGTTCAGAATGAAAGTAGGAACCCGGTCGAGAAAGAGGAAATGGATTCAAATATGGAGAAGAAGAAGAAGCAGGAGAGGAGGAGGAAGTGCACCATCGGCTGCCATCAAACCAAACCTCTTCTCCCGCTAATGATCCGAGACAGTATGACATCATTAAGAGCAAACTAGAATATGCTAACCGACAGCTATTAAACAGGCCATCTGGGTTTTATTACTGAACACGAGGGTTGGGTCCACGCAAACACACACACACAAGGAGATGCTGACGCGTATGTTTGGATGAAATAAAGGAAAATAACTAATAATAATCGCCTTCTGTCAGAATGAATGTCGACTAATAGAGATATCTGAGTCCACATGTGGTCACGTTGGATTCAGAACCTGTATCAAGTGAGTCAGGGTGAACACGGATGTGTAATATAAGTGTATGTTTTTG
Organism: Antennarius maculatus; assembly: GCA_013358685.1. Classification (NCBI taxonomy): domain Eukaryota; kingdom Metazoa; phylum Chordata; class Actinopteri; order Lophiiformes; family Antennariidae; genus Antennarius; species Antennarius maculatus. Next base: position 12,874,472 of record CM023606.1, read on the forward strand.
TTTTTCTTTCCTTTTTTATTCATAAATTGCATCTAAAAATGAAGAGAATCCTCAAACTAGGTGATAAAACTTTCATATCCTTTAGATTTTCTTGGAAAACGAGTAAAAAGTTTTCCATGAATGATGAGACCTGGTTTCGGTTCATTAAGTAGGAAAAACAACCTTGAGTCCCATTTAGGATCTGAAAGAGGAAACAAAAATACCATTTCCTGAAATTTCCTGAATGTTGTTGCCATGGCAACCGTGACATATGTACAAGCTGAGTTACTGCGTTACAAGTCTGTTGTGTTCACAATAGAAAAGTTGTGTCTGAAGCAGTTAAAGTGTCTATTAGGTTTTATTCATAATGAAGACGTTTAAGGCTTTTGTAACTCCGCCCCTTCCTGTCTCTGATCTCCAGCTCTTTAGACGACGAGGGCACCAACCTCCGGCAGCAGAAACTGGACAGACAGGTGAGTCTGAACTGTTTGCATTGCTTAAGAAAGGTTCTCTTCTGTCTGAGGGAGCTGTGAGTTCTGCAGGCTGGAGATTCGTCTGAGAGTTTCACACTTTGCTGATGACACCGTGATTTATCAGCAACACCTTCTCACGACGCGACAGAACAACCGAAGTGAAAGCTCAGACTGATGTCATGTTCTTCTCCATAAGCAGACAGACAGACACACACACACACACACATAACATGTTATTGATGACCTGTTTCTTTGTTTGTAAGTAGCCTTTGATTCTAAAGAGACGTTTGCTTCATGTCAAACGTTTCACACGGAGGACGGTTCAGGTTCCTTCTTCCCATCTGAGCTCCACGTTCTTCAACCTTCACTCTGAGTTCTCCACTAATAAAAAACCCTCAATATTTGATGATTTCTGTCGTATAGCGACCAGCTAATGGTCGCCACAGGCAACACGGCTAACCCATCCCAGCTTTCTTCTTCTGCTTCATCCATCCAACCCTCCATGAAACATCTTCAACGTTGAAACCTCTACTTTCATCTTCTCTCTCCCTCGCCTCTGTGGTACGTGAACCCCCCCACATCAGCGAGCGCTGCTGGAGCAGAAGCAGAAGAAGAAGAGGCAGGAGCCTCTGATGGTCCAGTCCAACGTGGAGGGCCGGTCCCGCGCCCGCCGCACCAAGCAGAGCGAGGAGCAGGCGCCGCTGGTGGAGTCCTACCTCAGCAGCAACAGCAGCACCATCTACCACGGTGAGCAGAACCGGGGGGGGGTATGTTAATGGGATGGACGAGGTCCTCTCTGCACACACAGATCAGGACCATCACTCCCAGTTCAGTCGGTTATGTTCCGGCCTCCAGGCCGCAAACTGTCACTTTTCATTTTGTGTCGACCGAATGTTGTTCTGCACTCGGCCGATGTTTCCGATGGATCCGATAACAACACCCCCCTCGGATCCGTTTTAATTCAGTTATTATATCCGAATCAGAAACAGAAACCGATGTGACCTCCTCTGTCCGCTTTTCTCCTCCCAGTGCAAGAATCCGATCAAGAGGAGGTGAAGATGATCGCCGACGCCCAGCTGCCCCGCTCCGCCAAGAAGGGCAAGGCGTCAGCGAGCCCCACCCCTCAGACGGGCAGCGACAAGAAGGAGCGGAAAGGGAAACACAAAGGTCAGAACCACCGATCCGGTGTCCGGATCAAACCCAGGTTCTGGTTTTTACAAACTCACAATATGCAATCACAAAATGATGCTTAAATATTTAACTATACAAGAGTCGCTGCAGAGTGAGGGATGCTGAGGATGGAGTTGTCTCCTCCTCCCCCTCCTCCTCCTCTTCCTCCTGCGACAAGTGAAAACAAAAGGAAAAGGTCATTTTGCACTCGGGTGAAAATTAATTGGGTCAACTTGTCGCTCCCTCTCCGTCTCACTCGAATTATTTCAAGCACTCGGTTTGAAGCGAGCTGCTAAAAATGCAGCATGAATAAAATATCTTCATGTGAACTGAAGTATCCTGCTCAAAAAATACATCCAGTGGGATTTGGAACGGGACGCTGGATTCGGTTTGGGAACACCGCTTGGTTTCCATAAGAGGCATCGAAATCTGTTCTCCCCACAGGAATGAGTGAAAAAACAGGACAAAGAAAAGATTATGTGTGATTTTTTTAACTTATAGTGAACTGTTCTCTTCTGCCTGGGGTGCAGACATAATGTTCTTTCCTCGCATCCGTTAGAAGCTGAGCGAATAAAAAACTAGCAATTATTGATAATGTAATAACGGAGCACAAAACAAGTTCAGCGATGATGTGGAAATGCTGTGTAAATCCAGAAGCACTCTAAACGCTGGTTCTGTGGTTCTTCAGCGATCGATGGCCTGGCCTCACCCCATAGTGACGGTCAGATCCAGATCCTGACCGTCGGTCACAACGCCTCCTCGGAGGAGGGCGAGGCCGAGCCGGTGATGAGCTGCACCCAGTCCCAGAGCAAACAGGACCTACGCGTCACCATGCTCAAGAAAGGTGGGTCACACTTCAGCCACGACACCGGGATCGTCACATCATGATTAGATAGAACACGTGAGAGCATAAAAGGTTAGCGTGCCTAAAAATAAATAGGTCAAAAGTGTGTTCTGACTTAAAACTACATTTCCCACATCAATTGGAGTAATCCAATTGAACATTTTGAACAAAGTTAATGTGCTAACTTGTGTCTGATGTTATTTTTCTTTATTCATTGATAGTTTGATCCTTGATTGATAGAGTTCTGTGCGTTTAATAACCTTAAGGATTTATGTTATAACATAAATATAACATAATTATGTTCTAACAGGGTTATTTAAAATCAAGACATAGTTACATTTATTTTACATTACATTGACTTACATTTAGTTACATTTATAGATGAATATTATTAATTCAAGTGAGAAAAACCCCCACAAACGCTCTCGCTTCCTTAAATGGACAGTTTGAAATTTAATTTAAAGCAATTATTATGATTATAAAGATTTGAATCATGTTCATTTCTCTTCTATATCCGTTTCTTGTGTGAAGGTATATCCAGCAGCATGAACTTTGACGAGGAAGAGGATGACGAGGATGAAATCAGCTCCAGCTCCTCGCAGCTCAACAGCAACACTAGACCGGGTTCTGCCACCAGCAGGAAGTCCAGCAAGGTGAGAACCACTGGAACCTCTTCTTTGGACGTATAAAAACAGATTGTTCCAGCACCCAGAGCCAGAGTTTCCAGAGCCGTTTGCTGATGCTGAAGTTTACAGATTAATATCCCTCCATTTTCGGATTGTAACCTTCGCATCATCATCTGTTTTCCACTTTTCCAGCCATTAGCAGCTCCTTTTAGCGGCCGTGTGCTCGTTCTCCATCCCGGTGGGACGTTTTATTCCAGACTCATTACTCCGCTCTAATGAAAGTCCTCTAGCATCTCACACGGATTTCCTTTCCTTTTCCTGTTCAGGCTGTTTTTCAACCGCAGGAGGTCGCCTCGGCGCCGACTCCCACGGTCAGCGAGCCCGCCATCGACGTGGACGACCTGGAGGAGTTTTCTCTGCGACCCGCCCCCCAGGGGGTCCGAGTGAAATGCAGGATCACCAGAGACAAGAAAGGCATGGACAGGGGCATGTATCCCACCTACTATCTCCACCTCGAGAGGGAGGACGGCAAAAAGGTCGGCAGGGACAGGAAACAACAGGGGAACTGATCGACATCTACTTACGAAGTTTTTTATGTCTTGTTTTTTCCCCGATTTGGTCTCAGGTGTTCCTGTTGGCTGGCAGGAAGAGGAAAAAGAGCAAAACATCAAATTACCTAATCTCCATCGATCCCACTGATTTGTCTAGAGGTGGGGAGAGCTTCATCGGTAAACTGAGGTCAGCATCGCCGTTGGATAATTTGTCACACGTTTAATCTACCTAGAACACGTTCCTGCTTCTAAATCAATGAATCGTTCGGATCGAACCCCTTAAATCTGTGCTTCTTCCTGCTCCATCCCTTCATCATTTGTGTCTATTAGCTGCAAACTCCAGCGAGGTCACAACAAGATTTGTAGGAAGTGAGCGGTGACATAATCTCTGTAGACAGCTTCCATGGAAACTCTCCGGGTAGTTTAATCAAACATGGCCGAGTCTTTAATCTGCAGAGCTGGCTCGACTCCGGTCGATGCGCCGCTCAAAACCACTGCAATCACAGTCTGCCCTGATTGATGGAGATCTAAATTTAAATGAACAGTAACCTTTCTTTCACTGCTTCTCACTGCAGCAGATTAGGGTGATTAAGGATAGGGATGGAAGTCTATTGACAGGTGCCAGTACTGTGATGGGAAGATGGAAAGAGTACTTTTAAGAGTTGATGAACGTGGAAAATGAGAGAGAACAAAGACTAGAAGAGGTGACTGCTGTGGACCAGGAAGTAGCAAAGATTAGTTAGGGTGAAGTGAGGAGGGCATTGAACAGGATGAAGAGTGGAAAGGCAGTCAGTCCTGATGATATACTGTACCTGTAGAGGTTTGGAAGTGTCTAGGAGAGGTGGGAGTAGAGTTTCTGACTGGGTTGTTCAACAGGACGGTAGATAGTGAGGAGATGCCTGAGCAATGGAGGAGAAGTGTGCTGGTGCCCATTTTTAAGAACAAGGGAGACGTGCAGAGTTGTGGCAACTACAGAGGAATAAAGCTGATGAGCCATACAACGAAGTTATGGGAAAGAGTAGTGGAAGCTAGACTAAGGACAGAAGTGAGCATTTGTAAGCAGCAGTATGGTTTCATGCCAAAAAAGAGTACTACAGATGCAGTATTTGCTTTGAGGATGTTGATAGAGAAGTACAAAGAAGGCCAAATGGAGCTGCACTGTGTTTTTGTAGATCTGGAGAAAGCTTATGATAGGGTGCCCAGAGAGGAACTGTGGTATTGTATGAGGAAGTCTGGAGTGGCAGAGAAGTATGTTAGAGCGGTGCAGGACATGTATGAGGACTGTAAGACAGTGGTGATGTGTGCCGTAGGTGTGACAGAGGAGTTCAAGGTGGAGGTGGGACTGCATCAGGAATCAGCTTTGAGCCCCTTCTTGTTTGCTGTGGTGATGGACAGGTGGTTGACAGACCAGGTTAGACAGGAATCTCCATGGACTGTGATGTTTGCAGATGACTTTGTGATCTGCAGTGAGAGCAGGGAACTGGTGGAGGAGAAGCTAGAGAGGTGGAGGTTTGTTCTCGAAAGGAGAGGAATGAAGGTTAGCCGCAGTAAGACAGAGTACATGTGTGTGAATGAGAGGGACCCAAGTGGAAGAGTGAGGTTACAGGGAGAAGAAATCAAGAAGGTGGAGGATTTTAAGTACTTAGGGTCAACAGTCCAGAACAATGGAGAGTGTGGAAAAGAGGTGAAGAAGTGTGTACAGGCAGGATGGAACGGGTGGAGAAAAGTGTCAGGTGTGATGTGTCATAGAAGAGTTTCAGCTAAAATGAAAGGAAAGGTGTACAAAACTGTGGTGAGATCAGCGATGTTGTTTGGTCTAGAGACAGTGTCACTGAGGAAAAGACAGGAGGCAGAGCTGAAGGTAGCAGAGATGAAGATGCTGAGGTTCTCTTTGGGAGTGACAGGAAGGATAGGATCAGGAATGAGTACATCAGAGGGAGAGCACATGTTAGAGGTTTTGGAGATAAAGTCAGAGAGGCCAGACTGAGATGGTTTGGACATGTCCAGAGGAGAGATAGTGAATATATTGGTAGAAGGATGCTGAGTTTTGAACTAGCAGGCAGGAGGCCTAGGGGAAGACCAAAGAGGAGGTTCATGGATGTAGTGAAAGAGGACATGAAGGTAGTTGGTGTGAGAGAAGAGGATGCAGAAGACAGGGTTAGATGGAGGCAATTGATTCGCTGTGGAGACCCCTGAAGGGAAAAGCCGAAAGGAAGAGAAGACACACAATTTATGACCTTTTTTTGCAGGTCCAACCTGATGGGAACCAAGTTCACCGTCTACGACAGCGGGCTAAACCCCATGAAGAGCACCACCAGCCTGGAAGCTATCAACCTGCGTCAAGAGTTAGCAGCTATCTGCTACGTGAGTAAAACGCTCCAGAACTCCACCATATGTGGTTTTTTTGTATGTTGGAAGTTTGAAAATACAAGCTTGAATATTCTTTGGACTGCAGGAAACCAATGTCTTAGGATTCAAAGGACCTCGAAAGATGAGCGTCATCATCCCCGGAATGAACATGGACCACGAGAGAGTCTCCATCCGACCGCGAAATGTACGACTCACCTCCTTCCTCAACACCCGTACTGACCTCCAGTACTCCACACCGTCAATATTTATTGATCTGATGTACGTGATGTTCTCAGGACCATTGAGTCGCTGCTGGCCAGGTGGCAGAACAAGAACACAGAGAGCGTGATTGAACTTCACAACAAGACGCCCGTGTGGAACGACGACACGCAGTCGTACGTGCTGAACTTCCACGGCAGGGTCACTCAGGCCTCCGTCAAGAATTTCCAAATCATTCACAACAATGACCGTGAGTTGAAAGTCACGCTACAAGATTGGCGAGTATTTGCATTCTGAGCAAAACATAGACTCCTTTTATTTCGAGATGGAGGGCAGAGCCGTCATACCTCAAAATCATGAGTCCTAGTTTTTTGTCAAGGGTTGACTTCTTCGGGTGACTGTTCTGTTTCTGGTTCTACAGCCGACTACATCGTGATGCAGTTCGGTCGAGTGGCGGAAGACGTCTTCACCATGGACTATAACTACCCAATGTGTGCGCTGCAAGCCTTCGCCATTGCACTTTCGAGCTTTGACAGCAAGTTGGCCTGTGAATAGATTCCAGCCTGGCGTTCAGCGGAGAACTGGTCCATCTGTCCCCTAAACAAGGGCTGTTAACGTCTCCCTAGGGCTAGTCTGGGTTCTCCAACTCAATCAGCGCCTTGGAAGTCCTGCATATCCCAAAATGCTTTATGGGCCTCAAGTTTTATGTGTGTGTGTGTGTGTGTATGTTTGTGTGTGAGATGGGGTCGGGGGAGGGGGGATCACTCAGGTTGGTCTTGGTCAACGGGAGAAAAGAAGCACAAAGAGTGATTCTATTATGTGACGGACTCGAGACCTCAAGACCTCTTTCCTGTTGGGTTCCTGGGATCTTTAGCTTCGGTTACGTCGGATTAATTTCCTTATATTCATGTAACACATGACTCTTGCTGTTTAGGAGAGCATTAATCCATTGTTGGAACTGATTTGACCTTGGGTTACACCCAATAGATGCTCCCCAAGAGTGTCTGTCTGGACAGTAGAGTTGATAAATATAGTCTTTTTGTAGTGTACTGGCATTATAGAGAACCAATACTATTCCTTTATGTAGTAGTTAGAGTAATTTAATATTCCTTTCTCTTTAAATTATAACTAACAATTCCATATCTGTGAGTTGGAAAAGTAACGTGCCACATGGAAACACGACATCTGAAAAACCGCTGGCGTGGTTTTAAAAAAAAATTGAAAATCAACACACGCATCACGATATATCTATTTTGTTATTTATATATTTATTGCATGTTAGATTTCATTCCTGTTATCATTTGAGCATCGTCAGTTTCCATGGAGCTACAAAGCACACAAGTTAGCGTTAGCAGAAGGCATCTCCGGATCTACGTAGAGCAATTAGCGATGTCGGCGAGGCGGCGGGTCGAAGGTGTGTCACGCTGTGCTGTGCACCAATCACACCGTTGTGTTGCAGTGTCATACAAGTGAATGTATGTGATGCACTTTACTTTAAGGTTTCTAGTGGATGGGATGTAGCTGTACATACTGGATCGTGCCTTTGGAGATGATGCTAGCTTGCGCTGGCCTCGGTTCTTCGCGCTGTCCTACCTACTATGAATTGTTAAACATGGAGCGCACTTAAGCTAAATAAACTAAAAATTCAGAATTGTGCAGATGTATTTGGTGTAAATTCAGGCTCTGAAATACGTTGAAATTACATATTTAGTGAATATAGCGTCCATGATCAGATTTATTTATTTATTCAACGTTTGCTCCTTTTCTCGCTTTCATTCATTTTTTTGAACCCATTTTCTCGGTTCGTTCTTCATCAGACTGCCTGTACGTTTCTATATGCTGTGGTTTATCGCTCGTCACATTTTTACTCAAACTATTATCCCTCTGGCTCTCTAGGGGGCAGCGTCCTTTCTGGAACAACGACAGCATTTCATATCATAATGACCTTCAAAATATCCCGAGGGAAGACAAAGAACAATCCGGTATTCTGTTATTTCAGTGGGTTATGAGGGAATCCTTATCAAATGTGATATTCTTGTACTCCGTTGTGTTCTAACTATTATGAATTTCTATTTTAAAATTGACAAATTGCTGTAAAGTGTGCTTTTCATACACGCATCCGGGAAACAAATGTTACTCCACTTTCTGTTCTCAGTGCTGGTTATGTACAGTCGGTGGTGTATAATTTACTATTGTGGTACAGACAGAAAAATAAAACCTCATTATGTCACAAAACGTCTTGGTTTATCTATTTTTTTTTTAAAAACAAGATTTTGATTTTTCTCAAAGTCAAACATTTAATCATTATTTATAACAAAGAGAATTTTTACAAGAAGCACAAAAAATTTTTAAATGAAAACTGATTTTATTTAAATTTTAGAAGTGATGCTGTCAGGATTCTATTAAAGTCAAGACGAACCAGGAGTTTTTCTTGGACGGATCTTTATTTTAATTTGTTTATAACAAGCGTTTTAATTCTTTTTATTCTTTTTATCTACAACATTCACTTCACTCCTACAAACTCGTTGGAAACCTTCACGTCTCCCTCCTGTTCCTCATCCTCAGCCCGCTGGACTGTACCTCCTTGGGCGTGTCCGACAGGAAGTCGCCTTCATCCTCCGGCGCCGACATTAACAAATACTCTTCATCACACTCTGCCTCTTCCTCCGGGTTAGTGACGCTCTCACAGCCGAACTGAAGACTCTCCGCCTCCATCACTGGATCATCCTCATCAACCTCCTCCTCCTCCTCTCCCTCTTCTTCATTCTCCTCTTCCTCCTCCTCCTCTTCCAGCTCTGTACTTTCCTCCTCTTCCTCTACTTCCTCTTCCTCCTCTTCGAACGTGTCCTCCTTCGGGTAGCGGAACACGTCCCGCCGGTCGCTGAAGGTGATCTGTTTCCTCCCCCCGCTGCAGCGGACATTTCTGCTCTCCTCCATCCTCTCCTCCTTCCTGTCAGGCTGGAGTGACTGGAGCAAATGTCTTTTCTCTGCTTCAGCTTCCTCCTCCTCTTCCTCCTCATTCACCTCCTCCTCCTCAGTTTCCCCCTCCACTTCTCCCCCATTACAGGCATCTTCATCCTCCTCTTCTTCATCCTCCTCGTGCACTATGGACAGCTTCCTCGCCATGACCTCCTCCTCCTGCTCCATCCTCTCTGCCAGGGCCTCGGCGGTGGGCTGGGGGGCCAGCTCCTTCAGTGTGGGGGTTTGACACTTGGACCTGCTGTAGGTTTCTTCATACACTGGGTAGGTTTCTTCTGGGTAGCCTGAACACGGTGGAAAAAGTTAGTCCTTTTAAATTCTTCCTAACGTTGAGGATGGAGGTGTTTCAGACCTACCCTCCCATTCTGCCCCGTAGGGCACCTCCTCGGCCTCCATCTCGGGGGAGGAGGCCTCAAGCCGCCCCTCCTGCATCAGCTGTGTGATCTGTCTGAGCTGCCTGAGTAACTTCTCCTCCTTCTTCGACATGTGTCGACTCTTCCTCCTCTTGCCACTAGAGGGCGACACATGCATGGAGACAGATCAGATCATTTCCTCTTAAGCAAAGAAAAATTAAATCACTCCATTCACAGCGTGGAGTCATTTCCTACTAAAAACACGACTTGCCTCCCAGAACTTTGACTCTTCCCAGAGACAACCCTCTCCATCATCATCTCCGTTCTCAGCAGCCTCTCCTGAAGCCTCACCAGCTCCGAATCCATGGCTGAAAAGAAAATATTCCATTATCAAACTGATTTCTGTGAACATCTTGAGGTCAATACTGTATTCCCATAATTAGAACATACTAGTTTTGGTCTCTGTGCTCGTCTTTACGGGTCTGTAGTCTTCAGACGTGGAAGTCTTCCCCTTACACGTCAGCTGTGAACTCAACATCAGAACCATCAGATTCTCACACATTCATGATCAAAAGTTATCAAAATAATAAACTAATGAACATTAAAATACCATTGTGGGACGTGACATTCATTATTAGCACAGCTATTGCCCCGTTATCCTGGCTACCTGCATCCGTTACCTTATAGATGATGTAGAAGATGTAAAGGAAGATCCCGAAGCCGTATATGGGGATGACTTGAGCCATCAGGTTGTGTTTCCTGCCGACGCCTTTGACCTTAACCACGGCCTCGGTGCCGTGCATGACGACGTAGGAGGGGTCCACCGCCCACTGCGCCGGGTCCTCTGGCAGAGACTGGTGGTGCATTGCAGGAGGGTAGAAACCGGGTCCGACTGGAGGACCCCAAAATCAATCAGTTCATCAATAGCTAACCTTAAAGAATCATCCTAATTCATTTCAAATATTGATCATGGTCGAACAGTCAGGGAGATATTATTAATGGTAAATTGACTAATTTATATTTAAGTAACAATTAATATAGAGGAAGTCCTCAAGATATGAACATTTGACTTACAAACATTCGTAGATACGAGCCTCCCAATACTGTAGTTTTGAATGTTTTGCTGGTTGATGTTAACTATTGGTGGATCAACTGAGAAACGTAATGAAATTTAAAGATCATCAAACAGAAAAGGGGCGTGTCTGATTTGCTGACCAGGAAGTGACATCAGCGTGTCAGTGTGGTGGAACACCTCAGTGGATTAAAGCTGGGTTTAGCCTCTACACCCCCCAGGAAAAAATTAATCCAGCAGAGTTAGAGATTTAAAAATGTAATAAATAACGACTTATGAACAACTCAGCTAACAAACAACATCTCAGAACCACCTGAGTTCGTATGTTGAGGACTTCCTGTACACTGAAATGTTAACACTCATATTGAGAACTCCGTTGTTTTTCCTGACAGAATAAAAATCAACACCACTTTCTGATTTCCTGTATTTTCTGTCCTCATCAACTCATTAACCAATCACACGCTGCTTCTTAGGACTGTCTGTCCGTTTAACCAATTACAGTGAAATAAATGTAAATGGGAGGGGTCTAATGTTGAGGATGCATGGAAATCCACTTTGTGTGAACAAATTAAAAAAACAAAATCAAATCATATATGTGAAAAAGAACAGAATCCTACATCCACACCCCCAATGAAGAACTTTAACCTTTGACCTTTGTCGCTTATGCTGGTTCTGGAGGGTTTTGTTACTCCTCCTGAAAAAGCGCTTTGAAACGTCTGTTGATGTGATTTAGGGTTTTACAAATAAAAGCTGATTAATTTAATGATTGATCTTTGTTACGTGTCCGGAGTTCCTGATGAAAAGCGGTCCTGAATGCTTTTCCAGATATTTTAGCTGGACCTCAAAATCTTTAAGAGGATCTTCACGAGATTCAAATCAAATCGAGGCCTGAGGGTGACAACGGTGGATGGATGGGTGATCTGATGAGGCCTCTTACCTTCAGGCCGCCCAGTCTCCCTCTTCTCTCGGGGCAGAAACATTCTGGGCAGGAAGAGTGAGATGCAGAGGACGGAGCAGGATATCAGAGTGACCTTCTGGCAGGTGGTGATCGCCATTTCACCGCCGGAGTGGATTTCAGCTGAGCGGTGGAGCCAGTATCCACTGATGTCATCCCTCATCTGGTGACAGTCCTGCCCAGATTAGACCAGATTAAACCAGCTGCCTTCAAGCGCCATGAGAAATTATGACATAAATCCCCAAACAGCCCTAGTCCAGTGCGTCATCATCATCATCATCATCATGACCATCCTGTTTTGTTTTTCTGTAATAAAGTAATTAAAGTTTTGGATTCTTTGGGTCGTGCCATCATTTTGTGTATAAGAAAATAACCACAACCTTTTAGTTTGTTTTGCCAAAAAGCACATTTCCCCTTTATGGACTCCAAATGGAAAAGTTCATCCCTCAAACCTGATTCCTGCTTGAAACTGTTTTTGTTGTTTTCTTTTTTGCAGTGACTTTGCCTGATTGCTGGAAAATGAGTCAGAGCCTCAAATTTAATTTACCCGGCGAGTGATGAGGGACAGCTTACGGTACCGGTGTGTTACTGCTGGGTTTGTCCTTCTGATCAGGGTTTTGTTGACTGATCTCCATCATAATAATGGATTGATAAAAATGATGGATTTAAACGGACAGGATGGAAGTAATTAAAAGTTATTCCTGTATTATTTGACAAGGTTGACACTTTAAATATTTGATTTCACAATTTTACTTTAGAAAAAACAGATTTCGAGGCCACCTAGCAATTTCCTACGAGTACCTGAACGCATCACATGACCTCTCAACCCACCATCCATTGTGCTTCACACTGATCACCAGCAGGGGGAGGTGTAGGCTCAAGCACGCAGCTCTGATCGCTCCAACTTCACATCCTGGGACTCAAACCTTTAGGTTATTCTAAGAAATGTCCAAGGATTAAAAAAAAAAATCAAAAAACAAAGTTTGTTACTGAAAGGTTGTCAATAAATATTTATTTAAGCATTGATGAGCTGATTGAATTATAATCCATCATCAATATATAATATCGAACTCAATGCACCTGGAATTGGAACTAACGCCCAACCAGCAGTGACGTCAGACTGAATCTGTAACCATTACATCCCATTTCAAATCATGCTTGGAGGGAATTATTTTTATTTGACTCTATACGCTTGTTGGAAAAATTCTCATCTCTATTCATCTGTCAGATTGACTATTATCTACAGCATGGACACCATTATTCCTCTTTATTATGCGTATAATAAGCAGCTCCACCTATTCTGCAATCCTCTATTCCCACAGGGACTTGACTGCCATCAGCCGTCTCCTCGACATTCACAAGTGGATGTCTCAATATTTCCTGTAGCTACATATACAGGAAACTGAATGATTTTTCATTTAAATAAGAAATGCTAATCCATTAATTAGTAAGTCGTACACAAAATGACCGAATGCTGCAGAAAACAAGGCTTAAAGTTTTCTAACCGTCTTCCCTGCCTTGACGAACACCTTTTAAAATGTGATCCACTTTTATTCAGGATTGAAGCAATCATATCTTTGCAAAAAACTCACATCCTCTTATCTGTGTGTTTATTACTTCTATCTAGCATGCTGTAGTGTTCTTATTCTGAAATGGACTAAAAAAACCCATCTTTGCTCCTACTTGTCCAGATGCATCCATTAAAGCTTCATCTGGTACAAAGCCGCTACTCAGTTTCATGCATTCCATCAGGAACTACCTTTAGAATTGATTTGAAGCTTTAATACATTATGGAAACCATACAGCAGCACGTCTTAAGGAGGTGATTTACAAAGATTACGTTTTACCATCTTAGACAAATTTTTGCTTGTGATTGCAGCCAACTGTGAAGGCTATGAACACTGAAGAATCATCTACTTATCAAGAAGTTATTAAGAGGGGTGTTGGTGACAGAGCGCCAGGAGAACCTGTACCCTAAATCCTAAATAAAGACTTTTTAAGTCGAGCGCTATCCTGAAGTAACGTTCCAGTTCCATAAATGCAAACTCAGATCTCTAACAAGATCTTGTTGCTGGTGGTTTTAGCATTAAATTCTTCATCTAGCCAATCCTCATAACATTCCTGGGCTAGATGAGACATCTAATCTCTGGTGAATTCTGGTTCTATACTTGAGGTCATGTCTGACGTCCTCATCTTGTCCCAAAGGTGGAACCAAGCCGCCAACCAAAGGGAGATTATTGGGGGTCGTCTTTCATTTGACTGCAGGTGAACAGCAAGACCCAACGCTCGAGGCGGCAACTCCTCCCCAACACAGAAGAAGTAATCCAGCCCTCTCCAGCACAGACCCATGACTGTCTTTGCTCTCTGCATTACAACTATTGTGCTCGTCTTGCTGTACTAACATTAAATCAGAAAGTACTAGGCTACTGTAAAGGTAACAACACTCAATTGTCCCGTAAGACGACCTTCTGTGGTTCAATAAACTTAATTTTGATGTCAAAGTAACGACTGAAGATGATTTTAATAGTTGCACAACTTTTGGCCCATTGGATCGCGAACCAATGACCCTTACTGTGAAGCATTGTTGACTGAGGACAAGACAACTCTGACAATCGGGAATCAAAATCCTTGCCATCTTCGTGAAGTTGCCCACCAGAGATTTCACCCCGGTGGAAGATTTAACCATAACATTCCCATCCGGATGATACCGGACTATTCCAGTCTGTATTTTGTGATGGGGTAGTTGGGACGATGCCATGTGAATGAAACACCGTCCTACTGTATCCACGATGCAGCTGAAGTTTCGATCATAGCTGGCGTGGGTGAACGTTATTGGCCACGCTGAACACCCTCTGTAAGCTGTTAATCCTAGGAAACAAATATGCATTTGTGTACCCTCACTGAATGAATGGATTATAGATTATCACTGCCAACCAGCAAACGATGCCAACGCAGATTATGACTGTTGTATGTTGAATAAAGTAGATACCGCTGTTTGGTAAATGTTGGCATCAGAAAATACTTCGAAGTACTATGTCTGTACTGCAGTATTAGACACTTATATGGTATTAGAGGCCGGCTAAGTTTTGCATTACCGTTGGCTCCCTGTTTTGGATTTCTATTCCTATTATTCCGGTCAATTCAACTGTGAACTGGCTCAAAATGTATTCCCATATTTCCCTATGATTGCAGCATTGTTGAAATAAGACTTTTATCGTTCTCACGGAAACCCATGAGTTCACATCAAGCTGTGCAATTACTCAAAAAGTAAAGCCCGCTAATGTCAGGCTGTTGGAAATATCACGGTGCACTCTCATTCCGAAAATCCAGCTGGGTAGCGAAGCGTTTGGCGTGACACGCAGCTTTTAAACACACGTGGCCTCGTTGGCCCGTTTTGGGTGGAGCGTTTTGATGCTTTTGTCTTCTTTCAGCCATGCTAACCCTAAAGGTATGTCCAATTCGCCCTGCGGCGCAGCGTCGTTTCAAAACCACCACTTGTCTTTTATCTGTTTACCGCGCCTCGCTCTTATCAAGCCTTTAATTACTTAATTATTCTTCATTGGACTCAATTAAAGCACAATGGTCTCGGCTGCTGCAGAAGTCAACTATTTGTGCTCCTGCACAGCAGCGTACAAAGCAGCGGGGAGATAGGCTGCTGCAGCTGGCCTTCTATTATGTACTTGGAATAAATGAGATTCTGTTATTCTTTGGATGAAAGTCAGGCCTTTCTGATTATTATGCTAACAGCAAAATATAACATTGACTTTTATAAAATGTTCATACTCCCAGAGTCGAGAGAGAGATAGATTCACATGCATGGTAATCAACGCACCTTTCCCCAAACAAAATTACTTTTTAGAAATAGAAATCGTTTTCTTTCTCTATTCATGCAAGTGATTTGTTGCGCAATGTCAAATTACTGAATAGTAGCGGGCCGGGTTTACCTCAGGTTTTTTTCTTTCCCCACCTCCTTCCTGTGCCTCTATCTAAATCAGTCAATTTATTTCCAAATTGCATGTCGAGTGTAGGAGCAAGGGCTTATAGCAGTATATTAAATCAATTCACTCCTACAGTATGTATTTTGAGAAGGTTTAATTTTTTTCCTCTTTTTACCGATATTGATGGGGATGCACCTGGCTCCGAGTGTCACGAAGGACACGCCGCCACAAATTTGAATCCCGCATATTGGTAGAAGAAAGACAGATGTGAAAAGAGAATGAGGTGGATTAATGGAGTTGAAACATGCTTTACAATATAGGCCAGACCTTGAATGTCTTTTAGTGATATGGTTGCCAGTCTGCACATTTTAATTTATTAGTATCAGAAGGACAGACGCAATCTCCGAGGGGATGTGATGTGGATTTGCTTCCCTGGACGATGATGAACAAAAACATGCTGTGAAGAACACACATCCAGCTCCGTTACACGTTCCAGAAATCATTTGGAAGACGCCATCCTGGCAAACTTTAACATTCCCAACTTTCCCATATTTGATCACTTGACCCACAGGAGAGGTCATCTGGAGGTGGACTCGTGTGAAGACCCTGAACCAATTCTCTCTTATTGTAAAGTTCCTTTTTTTATTATTTGAACCTCCTATTTGTTGGGTAGATGGGAGCGTTTTCGTTCCTAAATACATAAAGGAATCTGCATTGTTATCTTCAATGAACGACTCACGTCTCACCAACATCCTTTCCGCATTACCTTCAAGTAGTTGTAACACACACACACACACGTTTGCCTTTAAGTTACATAATCTCTGCAGCTTCTCCCTTTCCTGTTTTGTTGTTGTGGGCGTTTGCATGTATTTATTTACTTATTTATTCACAGAGTGTTTTTATGCATTTTAGCATCTCTCTGCTGTCAGCTGGATTTTTCTGCTGAAACGTACAAAGTGCATGTGTAAAGTATTAAATAGCATCATGTCTCCCCCGTGTGTTGGAGGCACCTTGAACGCCCTTAACCAGCACTAATAGAAGATAATGATTGGGGCTCGACTAAAAGAGAGATTCATTTTGAATTATTAACAAGTTAACTTTGTAGTGGAGGCACTTTATCCCCGAGGACAAACAGCCCAAATGTTTGCGAAATATAATTAAGCCGAGGCATCTTTAAATGTCATTGCTGCCTGTGCCATGTTTCAAATTGTTCTGCATCAACAGAATTTAACGAGATGGCTAAGGAATCCATTTCCTGCAAGCATGTGATAAGCCACACATACAGTGGAGCACTTTCATTGATTGCAAAATAAAGCATTTTGTATGCAAATGGGGGGAGTGGAGTGGCTAAGCTGATTCAGCCTCATGGACACCAAATAATGGTCTTTACAATTAATACTTTTACATGCTATCCATTGAAAATTCCATCTTCCATTTAATGGCTCTAAAACATCCACACATTCCCAGAAAAGAAGGGTGTGTGTGTGTGTGTGTCTGTTTGTGTGCGTGTGTGTGTGTGTGTGTGTGTGTGTGGGGGGGGGGGGGGGGCGCTGTGTTCCAATGGATTAATATGAAAGCCAATAAACAAATAAACCCATGCATCCATCCCTCCCTCCCCAGGAGCGTTGTTGGCCCCTTTCCTGCCATCTCATGCTCCTGCACATTTTGGATTAATAGATAATCTTTGAACATGAAGGAAGGTCTGCTAACCCCGGGGGTGGGTGGGTGGGTGTACGGGTGGGCGGGGTGGTGGTTGTGTAGCGAATGAAAGGGGTGGGGGCATGGGATTGGAGGCAGGGCGGCATTGTTTGAACATCATGTGGTTGTCTTGTTCTTGTTAACATGTGGCTGTTTTTGTCTTGGTGATAACCCCCCCGACCCCACACCCCAACTCATACAGGTCGGGTTATAGGAGACCCAACGGACTCCGGTAGAAGAATTGTTGGGAATCGGAAAGGTTGTTTATAGTTGGCTGGTATGGTAATGAACGGGATGCACGGGCAAACAAGGGTTAAACCGACTACCAATGGGTGAACGGATGATCTGCCAATAGGTGGAGGTCTTATGGAAGAGTCTCATTGGCCGTCCCTCCACTACTTTAATTATATCCCTTTGGAACGACGACCGTAACGAATCCAAGTGAATATCGTGAACTTTAACATCCTTTAGATTCTACTGTAAGAATCCAGTCTTCACTCACTAATGTTTGATATAAAGCTGGTAGAGGTAACAATTTAATGATGGTCGACCATATAACGTGTGTTAAATGCAACTAATCAGCTTATGTTAGGCTGCGTTCAGATTGGTCGCCTATGTCTGATTTTTAGCACATCCAGATTGATATCGGATGTCTCATTTGTAGTCTGAACAGTCCTGTAACGCATGAAATCCGATTTCTGCGGGACGGATTGAAACTACATTTGGGAGTTAGTTTCACATTGGATTTGTTCAGACGCGTCTCGGTGTGAACAACTCCAAACACAACGATCTGATTTGACTGTCCATTTACGTTGACAAAGCGCGTTAAGGAGGGTGGACGCCTCCGCACCACTTTGTTGCTACGGCATTCCTGTCCCATCGGCCAATAATGCACCCAGTCTGAACAGACCGAGATCGCATTTGGACACTTGCTAAAAATAGTGTGGACAGTCAGCCCTAAAAATCAGATATGGAAGGAAATCTGATTGGTATCCTAGGAGTCATAGGCTACACTTTTGGCTAACTGGCTAGTGCAGCGATGATCCGTAAAGATAACTTGAGTCAGCTGGTTATTTTTAGGATTAGTCTTCCTACTCCAACTTTGGCATTTCCTTCATTTATGTTCCTGAGGTGTTTTATTCGATGCCTTTACGGTTTGGCGCAGTCCATCAAAGTTCAAGACCTCGCCTGCCATCCTTCATCCCCTCCTGCGCTTCTGCCCTTCACCCCTGCGGTGTATTTTTCTCTAAAATAGGAATTGGGTTTCATTTTTGAGTCAAGGACAGCAGAGAAAACTGTTGACAGCAGTGTTTGAAGTTAATGAGAAAGCTGAGCCCCTCTCCAGCTCCTGAAAGGCGATGAGAGTGCAAGATGGGCAAGAAGGATGATGGTGATGGGACTGACCCTCTGATCAGGTGAGCACGAGGGGGCCTGAGGACAGAATCCCTTCTCTGCTGCCCAGGCTGAAATTTTGTGCTTGAGAAGTGTTTAACTTTCTCAAATCCCAATTGCACTCAGTGGGGAGCGTCATCTTTTCCTTTGCCCATGGGTTTAGAGACTGCCCTTACCTCTGGGCCCGAGGAGTGGGGTCGGCGTTTGGAGGTTAGGGGGAGGATCAATGGGATGGGAGCTCGCCGTTTGAAACAGTATCAGAGGTGATGTTAAGCCAGGGGAGAGAGAATGGGTGAGATAGCAAGAGCTCCAGATACCCGAGTAGGAATTATCTGCGACACCTGGGCTCTCAAGCCCAACCTTTAAGACACGATTTAGGGGCGCCTCTATTTGTGGGATAGTCTCGGTGGAATCAGCACATTGACTCCATTACGTTCCGTTAGCGGTAGCATTGTTTGCTATTTGTTTAGCGCTGCTTTCGTGGTTAAATCCTCCTCCATACAACGCTTCAGCCAAGCAAATTCAATTTTATTTTGTACCTTTAGTTTCACTCGCTTGACAAGCAGATGTGAGAAAATCTCCTTTAAGTCATTCAGTGCGTTCCAGTATTTTTCTGCACCAGTGAATTGATACAAAAATGTTATTTTTTTTCCGGGCGATAATCTATCTTTCCCAAAAATCTCCCTTTGCTGCCAGGATGTTGTCCGTAACTGACATGTGTAACCTTTATCTCTGCAGACGACCACATCCTCTTCCTCAAACGGAGGGGAGAAAACAAACTCCTGTTTTTGCTTTATTTCAAACTTGGGGCAACTTCGGACGAGCCGTAAACCGTTAGCTTAAAAAGACGGTGACGGGGCGCATTAATGATGATGTCATGGATCGTCGTTTAATACCAATGCTGATAAAGAATAAACCAGTGACATCACTCATCAGTTTTCTGAGCAGATGGAATTATTTGCTCAGGAAATCAGGGGACTGTAATATTCTAGCTAACGTATTACTTCTTGATTTCGTTGAGCGATCCCAACAAAGACGATGTAAATGTCATTGGTTTAAAAAGCCCCGTAGTGACAACTTATCTTTCATCATACCTACATTAACAAAACTCAGCTTTACTCCAGACTTTGACAGTCATTTCCTGGCTGATTGTGTATGCGTGAGCGCTCCAGACTCGCCTGCCGTCTGGCGATAGGCCGATGCTGTACTTTAGTGAAAATAGCTGTAAGTCATTGGAGTCTTGGAGATTTTACAGATTGTCTGTGCGATCGGACGATGCATCCAGATGAAGGAATACAGAAAAAGTTTGGCAAGCCCTGATAATTTCCATTATTTCCATTAATTAGTAATTGGGTGTTTGGATCAGCAACTTCTTTTTGAAATATCAAAGAACTGATTGATATTTCAGTAGTGAGACTGCCTAACACAGGCAGACTCTGTGTAAGACTTTGGGCAATGTTTATTAGAGCCTTGTTTTGCAGAAATAAAACAGTCTCTAAACTCTTCCAGTAGCTTCTAATGAGGGTCTGGATTGTGGTTGAAGGTATTTTTGATCGTTCTTTACTTCAGTTGGTTTGACGGTTTCTAGCATGGACAGAACCACAGGTTTCAGTAATACTCAGGTGTGGGGACTGGGATTGTCGTTGGTTTCTCTTGGTGAAGTAATTTCAACTTTGTGACTGATTGGTGAACATTGTTCTGCTGATTCTGACTGGAACCCATGAGACCCTCAACATGAACTGGATTCCCAGTAGCTGCCATGGACACACAGCTCCACTGCCTTACGTGAACACCACCAGATTTTAGTGTTTGTCTGAAATAGTTCCTCACCAAGTTCCTCACAGTAGGACCTGACAGCTGGAATCTGAGCTTTTTCTATCTTTCCCCCTAAACCCTGAACAATCTTTTCCATCAGGTCATTTGAGAGTTGTTTTGAGGCTCCCATGTTGACTCTCCTCACATGAGAGTCAAAGAGGAGTGCCATCCCATCAGCCACCTTAAATACCACTGGTCCTGAATGAACGCACCTGTCTGTCAGGTTCCAACTTGATGAGCTCAATAAGCCAAAGCTGCGTCCAATTAACCACAGCTAAGAACTGACAGGTATCCAAATCAACAAAATGACAAATCTTTACATTTAATTGTGTTTTTATGCATTTAGCATGTTTTCTGTTAATCCAATAACCCCAGTTTTAATTGTTAAATACAGGTACTACTGTGTCCATCAGTTTTTTGATAGATCAAAAATAATTTTATCCATACACCAAATGATTAATAAGTGGAAATAATTTAAATTATCAGAGGTTCTAAAATGTTTTCATACCAGTGAGACGTGTGGATCCAATGAATAATGAAGGAAATGCTGAATAACAACAAGAAGAGTGAATGTAATATATTTATTAGTGATATTAGTTTAAAAATTGGTCGCTATAGTCTGGATTTCTTCTTCAGGAAGGTAATATGACGAACGATTGAGTTGAGATAAATTGTTGAGGAATCGGGATAGAAATATTTTGGCATTTGACAATAAAAAAGCTTAAAGGACATTCATGAAAAAGAAGTAGAACCTTCAGCGCTTCCTGGCCATCTCTCCATCTCATGTACTTGTTGAATAAAACATCTGTCTCATGCACAAGGTAACGGCAATGAAAAGGCTCGTGTTTGCAGAGATGAAGCCCCCCCCATTCGTCCGCCGCCCCCACCTCCTCCAGCGGACCCCAGAGAGCTCAGTCTTGATGCATTTTACTCCAGCCCCAAAAAACTGCGTCGACAAGTTATCTGTGACCTGTGGTGAGAGCGGGAATGGCGGCGGTGAAAATCAATCTTCGCCTGTCCTCTCGCCTTGAATACCAGCAGAGCAAACAAACAGGCCTAAACAATACGATATATACCACATATCAATTACACTAAATGCCTCAGTATCTATACTTCACTGTCCCAGGCACACACCGGTTACAAGACACACACTCTGCTGTAAGACGATAATGGTGCTGCATTGTTCCTCGCCATCTGGAGCGCTGATAAGGCCCGCCTGCGCGCCGTTGATAATGAGAACAGGCAGAGGAAAAGTGAGTGTTAAACATTTCCTTGGCCCATGAAAAGGGTTCCATTAAGTCCACTGACCCCAATTGAATATTAATGAGCTAATTAACGGATTTATTGTTATGTGCAATTTCTGAAGGGGCATTTTTTTTTCAAGTGCTATTATTTTTTCTAATTATTTTCCACACTTTTTTTTTTATTTTTTATAATTGAATCTTAGTGGCTGCCAGCAAGCTGTTTGTGGCTTGGCAACCAGGAAAAAGCAGCTGGCGTCTATTTTTCCTTCTATTAGCTGAGTGTAACTACAAGCAATGAAAAATCTTTTTCCACACTGAGGTTTTTTCTTCCTCCACCGGCGCGTTACTCCTTATCTGTTGTTATAAATATACATACCAAGTGATGTTCAGGTGTTAGATTACAAAAGTTCAATTGCTCGGTTTACTGCAGGCAGCTTTGCATGAAGGACTTGACAAAGGTTTAAATGGCCAGTGACAGCTGGGCCTGATAGATAGCATAATCAGCTGATGAAGAAGGGGCGCTGGAGCAGTCCTCATTGGACAGCTGGAGAGCACCGCCAGGCGCCGACAGGACAGAGACGGTAACCTTGGGAAAAAAAATGATGATTGAAACTTTAAAAGATTGGTAAGATATAGAAAACTGCTCCAGGAATCAATTGGACTGTTTTTATTTTTTCCTGTAAATATGAAGACCTGAAAAGGATAAAATACTGGACGAAATATGAGATAGGCAGGTGTTTTCATTCATTCATTCATCTTCATTAACCGCTTCTATCGCTGTCGCGGGTGGAGCCTATACCAGCAAACTTGGAGCGTGAGACAGGGCACACTCCGGGCGCAACGCCTGTGCATCACGGAGCCACATGAAGAAAAATACACATTCACAGCTATGGGCAATTTCAGACTTATTCTGAAGCACAAGTGTTTGGCAGGTGTTTTTTTAAATACAATTTGGATTACAGTAATCCTTCGCTTATTCCTGCTTCAAGATGCACGGCTTCACCTCATCACAGATTTTTAATAGGTAGTCACGTGATACCGTGCACACATGCTATTGGCCGACAGCATCCGTGTGTGCGCTGCATTCTGAGACTCACGGGACACAGTGCACTTCCGTGTATTAAAGAAACACTTCTCTTTAATACAGATAGAAGGTGGTTTAATATCAGTATGGGGAGGGTTCATAAACGTTTAAATTACCGTAAATAATAAGATAAATAGTTTAATGTAGCCGCAAGAGGGCACAAGCCAGTGTCTTATTGTGCCGGTCCCAAGCCCGGATAAATACAGAGGGTTGCGTCAGGAAGGCCATCCGGCGTAAAACCTTTGCCAAATCAAAGATGCGAATCAAACCTATGACTTCCATACCGGATCGGTTGAGGCCCGGGTTAACAACGACCGCCATTGGCGCTGTTGACCTACAGGGCGCCGGTGGAAATTGGATTACTGTTGGTCGAAGAAGGAGAGGAGGAAAGTGCGTTCGCACGAAGAAAGAGAAGAGGAGCGCCAAGAGTATAGGACTAAGAGTAGGGACATTGAATGTTGGAACTATGACAGGAAAAGGTAGAGAGTTGGTCGACATGATGCAGAGGAGGAAGGTAGACATACTGTGTGTCCAGGAGACCAGGTGGAAAGGTAGCAAGGCTAGAAGTTTAGGAGCAGGGTTCAAGTTGTTCTATCATGGTGTAGATGGGAAGAGAAATGGAGTAGGAGTTATCTTGAAGGAGGAGTTTGTTAGGAATGTCCTGGAGGTAAAAAGAGTGTCGGATAGAGTGATGAGTCTGAAGCTAGAAATAGAAGGTGTGATGTTCAATGTTGTTAGTGGGTATGCTCCACAGGTAGGATGTGAGCTGGAGGAGAAGGAGAAATTCTGGTTGGACTTTGATGAAGTGATGCAGAGCATACCTAGAAGTGAGAGAGTTGTCATTGGTGCAGACTTCAATGGACATGTTGGTGCAGGTAACAGAGGTGATGAGGAAGTGATGGGCAGGTTTGGTATCCAGGAGAGGAACGCAGAAGGACAGATGATAGTTGACTTTGCAAAAAGGATGGAAATGGCTGTAGTGAATACTTTCTTCCAGAAGAGGCAGGAACATAGGGTGACCTATAAGAGTGGTGGTAGGAGCACACAGGGAGACTACATCTTGTGTAGACGATGTAACCTGAAGGAGATCAGTGACTGCAAAGTAGTGGTAGGCGAGAGTGTAGCCAAACAGCATAGGATGGTGGTGTGTAGGATGACTCTGGTGGTGAGGAAGATGAAGAGGGCAAAGGCAGAGCAGAGGACGAAATGGTGGAAGACAAAAAAGGAAGGGTATTGATGACCTTTAGGAAGGAGTTAAGACAGGCTCTGGGTGGTCAGGAGGTGCTTCCAGATGACTGGATAACTACAACTAATGTGATAAGGGAGACAGGTAGCAGAATATTTGGTGTGTCATCTGGAAGGAAAGTAGATAAGGAGACTTGGTGGTGGAATGAGGAGGTACAGGAGTGTATACAAAGAAAGAGGTTAGCTAAGAAGAAGTGGGACACTGAGAGGACTGAGGAGAGTAGACAGGAGTACAGGGAGATACAGCGTAAGGTGAAGGTAGAGGTAGCAAAGGCCAAACAAGAAGCTTATGATGACTTGTATGCTAGGTTGGACAGTAAGGAGGGAGAGACTGATCTATACAGGCTGGCAAGACAGAGAGATAGAGATGGGAAGGACGTGCAGCAGGTTAGGGTGATTAAGGATAGGGATGGAAGTCTATTGACAGGTGCCAGCAGTGTGATGGGAAGATGGAAAGAGTACTTTTAAGAGTTGATGAACATGGAAAATGAGAGAGAACAAAGACTAGAAGAGGTAACTGTTGTGGACCAGGATGTAGCAAAGATTAGTCAGGATGAAGTGAGGAGAGCACTGAAGAGGATGAAAAGTGGAAAGGCAGTCGGTTCTGATGATATACCTATAGAGGTTTGGAAGTGTCTAGGAGAGGTGGCAGTAGAGTTTCTGACTGGGTTGTTCAACAGGATCTTAGACAGTGAGAAGATGCCTGAGGAGTGGAGGAGAAGTGTGCTGGTGCCCATTTTTAAGAACAAGGGAGATGTGCAGAGTTGTGGCAACTACAGAGGAATAAAGCTGATGAGCCATACAATGAAGTTATGGGAAAGAGTAGTGGAAGCTAGACTAAGGGCAGAAGTGAGCATTTGTGAGCAGCAGTATGGTTTCATGCCAAAAAAGAGTACTACAGATGCAGTGTTTGCTTTGAGGATGCTGATAGAGAAGTACAGAGAAGGCCAGACGGAGCTGCATTGTGTTCTTGTAGATCTGGAGAAAGCTTATGACAGGGTGCCCAGAGAGGAACTGTGGTATTGTATGAGGAAGTCTGGAGTGTCAGAGAAGTATGTTAGAGCGGTGCAGGACATGTATGAGGACTGTAAGACAGTGGTGAGGTGTGCTGTAGGTGTGACAGAGGAGTTCAAGGTGGAGGTGGGACTGCATCAGGGATCAGTTCTGAGCCCCTCCTTGTTCGCTATGGTGATGGACAGGCTGACAGACCTGGTTAGACAGGAATCTCCATGGACTATGATGTTTGCAGATGACATTGTGATCTGCAGTGAGAGTAGGGAAGAGGTGGAGGAGAAGCTAGAGAGGTGGAGGTTTGCCCTGGAAAGGAGAGGGATGAAGGTTAGCCGCAGTAAGACAGAGTACATGTGTGTGAATGAGAGGGACCAAAGTGGAAGAGTGAGGTTACAGGGAGAAGAGATCAAGAAGGTGGAGGATTTTAAGTACTTAGGGTCAACAGTCCAGAGCAATGGAGAGTGTGGAAAAGAGGTGAAGAAACGTGTGCAGGCAGGATGGAATGGGTGGAGAAAAGTGTCAGGTGTGATGTGTGATAGAAGAGTTTCAGCTAAAATGAAAGGAAAGGTGTACAAAACTGTGGTGAGACCAGCGATGTTGTTTGGTCTAGAGACAGTGTCACTGAGGAAAAGACAGGAGACAGAGCTGGAGGTAGCAGAGATGAAGATGCTGAGGTTCTCTCTGGGAGTGACCAGGAAGGATAGGATCAGGAATGAGTACATCAGAGGGACAGTACATGTTAGAGGTTTTGGAGATAAAGTCAGAGAGGCCAGACTGAGATGGTTTGGACATGTCCAGAGGAGAGATAGTGAATATATTGGTAGAAGGATGCTGAGTTTTGAACTGCCAGGCAGGAGGCCTAGAGGAAGACCAAAGAGGAGGTTTATGGATGTAGTGAAAGAGGACATGAAGGAAGTTGGTGTGAGAGAAGAGGATGCAGAAGACAGGGTTAGATGGAGGCAATTGATTCGCTGTGGCGACCCCTGAAGGGAAAAGCCGAAAGGAAAAGAAGAATAAGATAAATAGTTTGTCTCTTCATCATGGAATTCTGTTTTACACTGGTGTTCCTGGAATGCATTAACCGCGAGTAACGAGTGATTACACTAATCTATAAAATGTCTTAATTTTAACATTTTCAAACCGACAGTAGCATTGATTTAACTTCCCCAGGTTTGCATCAGTTAATTTGAAAAGCATCTAAAAGGAAACAATCCCTTATCCTGAGGACAAATGGTCCAGCGGGGGCTCCTCCATCCTTCTCCACGTTAGTTTTGACCCTCATCAGGTCGACATTTGGGTCACGACTGTCTGGTAAAGCCTGGAATCTGTTTCCTCTTTGCATTCTACGTTTGCGCTGAGGTTACAGTCGATTGGGATGAAAAAGTCTTCTAACCGATGCTATGCTGAAGCTCAAGACAGAATCTCCGTCTGACAGGCGTGAATAAGGAGTGGCGGGGGCCGTCCTGATAACCTTTTTGGTGACGCAAACATAATTATTATTACATTCAGCTGTCTGTATGTTTGTCTAATTCAGTTTATGGCTGAAATTCAATTGGGCCTTAACAAAACCATCCATTTCTTTTCGGTTACTCCACCAATAGAACTTAGAGTAATGAACTCATTTTGCTGTTGTATGGAAATTTTGTCTCATTACAATAATTTTGCCTGATCCGCCTGGCGTCTGATATTAAGAGTAAGGCCCTGCAGTCACATCCTGGGTTATTATGCTATACATCACAAAGTGCATTAGGCTCATAAAGCCTGTCAACAATAATGCTGGAAAGTTTGTGCCCATGGACCAGAGGGTTAATTTATTTCCCCCACAGACCGACCAGACGTTTTCTAGCTATATCGCTGCAACAAGAAACTAATTTTCTGCTAGTTGGGGATTCGCAATATGTAGATTTACTAGACACAGGTATGTTTCACATCAAACCAGCTCTTCATTCCTGCACAGGATTTACATTTGATGTATTTTCTTGGCCGAAATCTACGATTAAATTGAAATTAGGTGAACTTTTATGACAGAATCCAGCCCCTCTGGAGCTGCAACTGGAGCGTACAGAGAGTTAGAGAAATTAAATCAAATCCAGACGCAGTAATGTTTGGTCTTTATAAGGCTAACCCCCCCACCCCACCCCCCACCCCCTTAAAACGACTCTGTGCCATATTGTTGATTGAGTTGGCTTTTCTTAAACCTTTTCCAACACCAAACCTCATGCATGTTTTGGAACACTTCAAACACATTTAAGATTTAATATTTCAAACAAAACCACATTGTTGAGACTCATTGTGCGGCCGCAGCTTTCCAATCATACATTATCATTTACTGCATGATTCCAGTGGTGAAAGGGATTGCTTGGACATGTGTGTGGAATATGCATTCCCTTTTTGGCTATAAGTGACATCCTCCGAGCCACGATGGAAAATCAGTGGTTCTTATAAGAACCAAAGATCAAACAGCAGCTCATGGTAATTGTTCTGCAAACCGCATGTCAAAGTGAAAGCATGGCGCTGAAACACCCATCTCTGCACGCCACGCCACGCCAAGGCGTCAAACGGCATTCTAAAATGGCGCGAGGCCTCTGGTAGCGGGTTATCTCTCCTAACAATCAATTACAATACATTTCCCCCCCTGTCAGGGCACTAATAGCTCCTGTCGGTGCACGTCTGGTAAATATACACTGTTTTCCTTTTAAATGTCTTATAATATGCATGTGGAACACAGAAACACACTATGATAGAGGGGCTGAGCATCAAAGCTGGAGAAGCAATTCGACCGAGTTTCTCCGTCAGAGAAATGAAAATGGAGCCATTTGTGGCTTTCTTCCCATTAGCCAGATTGAATTACTGTGTTTTATGTTTAAGGGCCATCTGTTCTGGTTATATTTCTGAATCTGTCATGTTGTGTGTGTTTGTCTGTGTGGAGAATGCTTGTGGGAATACTTTCTCACTGAAAATAAAATGATGTGTAAAGACTGTTATGACATCTGTGACTTTGGAGATGCTGCTGCGGTTCTTTTCACGCGGGTCCACGTCGCACCGCCTGATTGGTTGCGTTGGGAATAAATGAGTGTGTCGTCCACACATAATGCTTGTGGAAGAAGTGTCACGCTTCATATTCAACGCCAAGGTGGGGGATTGGGATTCTGACCGTCATCCACCATCCTCGTCAGGTCTTTGTCGTGGACCGATAACCACAACCATTTGTCCAGTGGATGGTGATATCTCCCAGTTATGGAGAATTTTTTGTGTCTGGATTGTATATTTTTATCTAAAGTTGGTTGACAGCGCCCGTTGATGACCTATTACTGCAGCCATCGTGACATCAAACTGGATTTTTACACATTTTGGTCATCTTTGGTCATCTTTGTAGACAATTTAATCACCAGGAAGTCTATTTTAGAACCCGATAATTCTAGGCTAGATTATGTTAGGTC
The DNA here is from genome assembly GCA_013358685.1 of Antennarius maculatus. Classification (NCBI taxonomy): domain Eukaryota; kingdom Metazoa; phylum Chordata; class Actinopteri; order Lophiiformes; family Antennariidae; genus Antennarius; species Antennarius maculatus. The sequence goes on from CM023606.1 coordinate 12,902,909, forward strand.
ACTTGAGCCAGAGCCATCACTCAGACTTAAATGCTGTGTTTACTACTGGTGTTATTATAGGTATCATTATAGCTATCATCAATTCTGCATACGGTCAGGTCAAACAGCTGCTAAAGTCAGGTTCTGCTCTGAGGTTTCAGCCTGTTATAGGCAGTTTATCTTCACCACAGATCTGTTGCTCCTAAACCTTCAAAATCCATTCTGTCATGTAAGTCTATAAATAAGCTATTCTTGTTTTTTAGTACAATCATTAACTATCGATTGTCTGCCCTACAACTGATAGAAACAGTTTTTATACCACCTGTCCATTGGTTTTAACCAATAGTGGCTTATATTTTACCAACAGTGTGTTTTGCTCCTAAACCGTATGAAATGAGCTAGATTTTGTATTTTTCCCCATCAAATATCCAAACCCAGAACTAATTCACTCTGTGTGACCAAACCAGGCTGTCAGGTTTGTTCATCTCTGCAAAAATAAACGGTTGTTGGTGAGAAACGAGGATTTCTGCCTGAAATTATGGATCAATTCTTTCAGAAATGACGACAAATGTAGTTTCCAGCATCGCTGTCATTATCAAAGGTATGATCATCATAAAAACAGCTTTTGTGTCATGCAGGGAAGGTGTGTCTGTTAGCGGTACGGCTGACATAATGCTGCTTAAAATCGCTCTAAGATTCCAGATACATCCTCTAATTCAGTAATGTTTTAATTTCTCACACCCAGAGAGGGATTTTAATTTAATTATTGCTCCCAGGCATTCATTTCTTTTTTGTCATTCTCTCCTGTATCAAACCTGAACTGCTGACGCTGTCCTGTGTGTGAATGTCAGGGATCCACTGCGCCGTGGCAAAGATGGAGGCGCCACGCTTTTCCAGTGACAACTATTTCCCTGCTAGCAAAGAAGAGACTGCAGATTGAGCTTCTGGACGCCTCATGCTGTCATCAAGTCCCACCATTGAATTGAATGGTCCACAGATTACTGAATTATTTCTATATAGCAGTCTTCCATGGCAGACTAAAGGCCTATTAGTGGAGGGACCGGGACCATAGGAACTTATTACACGTGTGACCTTTTAAAGCCTTTCACCATGATGGATCTCAGGTGAAAATTTACTGGAATCAATTTTTATCTGAAATCCTGATGCTTGCTCACTGGGCCCGCCCCGACGCCAAATGTTCATTTCATGAAAAAACAAAGACAGAACGCAGGACGGGACACGGGCAGCGTCTTTAAAGCTCACCAAACGCCTTCCAGTCGTCTTCCTCCCAAATTAAAGCGGCTTTGAAATGGAGGGCTGGAGGAAGAACCCGGTATTATTGCGCTTAATCAAGGTAGAAATAAAAGACGGAGCCAGATCCCCGAAGGTTCACTTCAAAAGGTGCATCCCACTTTGTGCTATTTAATCAGTTAAAACACAGATGGCAGGCTGCTGCAATTAATTAATCATATATGAGGCGTCGTGTGTCTGCGAGCAGAAAGTGTGTCAGCGCTGCACAAATCTGTTTTGTATCTGACTCTAGCTGCATGCTGCTAAATGTAAAAACAGCTAGTTTGTAATGTTCTGGACATACAGTAGGCTAATGCTAAAAGCGTCTATTTTCTGACGTATAACAGCTCCACGTCGAAGACGCCTCGATAAACATGCTGTTCGTCTGTTTCTTTCTTTATGAGTCATAAAGTTTATATATTTATTTATTTATTCATTCACGTTATTCGCCAAAGACGGCAGTTCTGGGTCAGACCGGGATGCGCTGCCCCCTGGTAGGGAACTCTGTGATGGGTGCACTTTGTTTATAATACCAATACGTTTGTTTCCATATATTTGATATGAAGTCTGATATTATTGTTTTATCGTGGAATTTCCACAGGTTCCTGCTAGTATATTATAGCATAATATGTTAATATACTGTATATTGCATATATATATATGTATATATATATATATACAGTATATATGCACTAATATGCATGCGTGTGATTGACTAACAAAAAAACTAGAGTGTGCATTCTTAATTTCCCTTCAGGGATTATAACAGTGTATAAAATTAAATAAATTAAAAATTAAAATATATTAACATAATATAAATGTTGAGAAATAATGGACCAATCAGAGCGTTGTGGGTTGACTAGCATAGCGACAAAGTGTGTGTGTAAGACTTTAGCTGCTAGTTGATATAGCAACTTTAAATATATAAATTTGCCAATGTTAGAATCGATTAGCTTCAGTGCTACTGATTGGTTAGGCTAAAACCAAACCAAACGGTACCCCCCGCAAACGTAAACACAACGTTAGCCCAGCTGACTTGAGTCAAACCCTCCCGTCACTGGATTGGCTGAAATGGTCGAGGCTAATCTGACGGCAGGTTTGTGAATCCAGCAAACAGAAGAAATAAAACTGGTCTGTTTTTGCTGTTCTCTTATCTCTATTCCACTTTTCATTCATGGAGCTGATTGATGGGGTCGTTCAGAACGCGTACCGGTTTGTCAGCTCCATACTTATTTCCTTCAACAAGAGATAAAGTTTGAAACGGAGGCTGATTTCTGTCATTTTGTGTCTCCTGTTTTCTAATTCTATTTAAACTGAGATGGAAATCAGGAACAAAAGGCGACACAGAGTAGAGGCCATAAGTGGAACAAATTTAATCAAGAATAAATACAGAAAATAAACAAGGTTTTTGCTCACCTTGATATTGTTGTCTTTTATTTGTTACTGCTTTCATTCATATGGAATATTCATAATTTAAATTAATTCCTGTTAATAATGACAATAAATTTGTTAAATGCTAACAGCTGTTAGCTTAGCTTAAATACCTTATACCTAAGTTTTTTAGGTATAAAGTAAATACCTAAGTTTTTTACATATAGATAGATATACCTAACTTAGGTAAGTAAATACCTAAGTTTTTTATATATAGATAGATAGATGTGATAGATAAATATACTTTATTTATATGTCTGTAATTGTTTTTGTTTCATACCCGATTGTAAAGTTAATTTCATTTCCTATACATTTTGTACTTCCTGTATTAATTTAGTGCAGGACCTTTTACTCGCTGTGAGCGTTTCAGAGATTACTTCATGAAGGTCAGGATGTTGAATATTTACTGCTGGTCAAAAAATACAGACCTGCAAATTCTTCCCAGTAAAACCCCTGAAGGTGCTCCACATTAAACATGGGTTCGTGTCCGACGCACCTCAGTGGACACGGGACACCTGAAGGGCCACGCCGAGACGCCGCTAACGTTAGCTCAGCTCGTTCCTCCCATCAATTAAGATCCAGATGCCCAGTTATTAAAAGCTTCATTCGGACGCGTTAAACTTAATGTGAGTTAAGAAAACAAGATCTAAAACCTGGCAGTGACGCGACTCAAAGCGTTCGATTGGAGTCAACTTTAAAGGCTTTAATTTGGGGGCCAGCTGGCCAACAGCTAGTGGTGGAGGAAACCTCTGGAACAACATGGCGATTGTGAGAACGATGTGTGAGCTCGTGCAAAAAACAATTAGGAACAAGATTAAATTATGTTTGCAAAGCTTAAATAAGATGACATGGAAACCGAACCAACATTACTGAGGCAAAACGCATGCACTCACTATTCCACATAAAAGAACAAACTACTCCACAGTCATCTTTTCCTCTTTTCCATCACTCATGCAGAGATAATCAAAAATAATATCCTGTAATTTAGCGTCCTATGCATCCTGTGTGGATCATCCGTTCTGCACTAGATGATGTGATGCGTCGCCCCCTATTCTTCACAAATGGAGAAAATTGCACATGTAATAAAATCCAATTTTGTGTTTCATTCTGAGCCCTACAATAAACACAAAACAAGCAGTAAATAAGCTTTTCAAAAAGCTGATTACCAAAGCAATTTATTGCCAAGTCCAGGACTGTGTTAAAGCAGAGCGGCACTGCAGAACGGAGGGGGGGGGGGGGTGCTCACAGACCAAATGGTCTCCCCCTCCAGCTCTTTACTTCCCATGTTATTAGCTGGGCTGCTGGTGAGGAGCCAATCTGATCAACTTATTTTACTGTATAATCTGCTGCTGAAAGCAGTGAAGAAAGGATTGTGATGGAGGTCATCCTTGGATCCATCCATTGCGTATTACTTTAACTTTTTTTTCCCAGTGTTTGGGTTTTAATGTACGACAGCCTAGGGGGGTCATGACTGTCGGGGTCCCCTCATCGGTCCTCAGATGTCACCAAAAGGGCAGCACAACGGGAACGACGTCTTCACCTGCAGAAGATAACACCACCGATATAAAACATTTGCAGATGATTTATTTTAAAATAATCAGTTTCTTAACATTTAAACACAAAATTGCATTTTAGACGCTTTAATTAGCTCAAACCCCTCCGTAGGTTAGAGGATGGGAGGATGAGCCAAAAGTAAAATATCTGTGAATATAAATTGCAGCAGTGATGGCACAGGAGGAAATGCTATGTGAGGATTATTCACAGTTATATAATGTCAGGAAGAAAAGCAGGCGCTTCTCATTTTGGTCACTTATCCCTCGTTGTAAAGGTCTGTAGATTCCAGCTGCAGCGGCTTAGGGGATACGTTTCAAAGCAGCAAATAAAAATTGGCTAAACTTCCAAAATTAGCACTTCAAAGTCAAACATGATTTGCGGCGGGGGAAGGGTTGGAAGCAGTGTGACTGAAAGTCGTGTGTGTGTGTGTGTGTGTGTGTGTGTGTGTGTGTGTGTGTGTGTGTGTGTGTGTGTGTGTGTGTGTGTGTGTGTGTGTGTGTGTGTGTGAGTTCAGCATTCGGCCTTAGAACCAATTTCTAGGCAAATTGGTTTCATTTAAGAATGAGATCAGAGTAACAAACCTCTTCCAGGGCGACTTCATGCATCTGCAGCTGTTTATTGAAGTTCTACACGCGTGTTTTGGCTGTTTGCAGGTAGAAAATGCATCATGTTAGCCGTGGGCGTCATGCTAACGCTAACGCCTTCACCTTTACCTGTTGTTGCCGTGAGGTAACAACAAGTAACGGTTCATCTATTTCCTCTCTGCAGCAGTAATCTAGTTTTTCTGTTTCCGTATTCCTTCCAGCGCCGTGGTGGAATGGGGGCTGATAAAAGCCACATGCAGCTAATTACCCCTCGCTATTCTCTGCAAACAGGCCTGTTAGGTATCGCTGGAGCACATGTTCATGTTTGTGACTGGGTGTGAAATTCAGATTATTCCCAGAGATGTTAGGGATTAGACCACCGTTAGCATCTCTGATGGGTTTTTCTTTTATTCGAAAACAAACCGACGCTGATTCTTCTTCCGACGGCCTGAATTCATCCAGGTTTTTATAAACCCACCATCAAAGTGGTTTGTTCTCCAGATTACAACCCCGGAATTATGATGATGTATGGATTATAATCCCGTACGGATTGTCTACCAGATCCACATTGAAATATTCCAATAACTATTTGATGGATTGCTTTGAAATTTTACGACCACACCGTCGTCCTCGCAGAATGATCTGGGCTGAACTCATGGGGGGGCAGGGGGGGAGGCTGGGTTTCTGTCATCCCATAATGTCTCAACATTCACTTGATGGATTGGGACAAACTTCCAAAGCAGACTTTAAGCGTTTCCAGATGATCGGACTGACTCTTGTCTTTACCGTCCAGCGTTTACCCCTCACCTCCATCACGCCGTCTGACGAGTCTTACAGAACCAGAGTCTGATGTTCATCATGTTTCTCTGAACGTTAAACGAAGGGAATCTGCAGCTCTTTTTATTTTTATTTTTCTCTTCGCTTCACGAGTCAGCGTTAACACACCGGCGGTGGATTCTACCACCTGCTCAGTGGTGATTATTCACTCGCCCTCACAAACCCCTGCCTGGGGTATCTTTGCCTAAGGACACTTTGGCACGCTGCCTACAGAGGGGCGGGGGGGGGGTCAAACCAATGACCTACTAATTAGCCAAAGAGCACCGGCCAGAGCGTGTAAAGGTCCTGACGGTGGAGGAACCGTAACGTTCTGTCACCATCATGCTTTGTTTTATCTTTTTGACAAATTATGAACCTTTAACTCGCCAACAAGGGACGGTTTTATTTTACAAACGTTTCCTCATGCAGATGCTGATTTAAATTCTCCTCATTGCAGTAATGAGGTTGATTCCTCGCCAGGAGCTGGACGACGCATCGATTTAGAGAATCACCTGGCAGCAGGTGAGTCTTGAGATTACCTGCAGAAATAAAAATGTTCCACCTCCAAAAAACTAAAAAACAACCCAAACCCCCCCAGCCATAAAAATTAAATTCAGTATAATTACAAGCGTTGCAGCGTTTATGGATCCAGGATCGTGTCTGGATGAACGTGACCCTTAGCTGCCGCCCCTGTCAATAAGAAGAGATTATACTGTACAGTGCATAATGAGGGGGAGGGAAGGGCACTTTTTAACACCCCCTCGTGTGTGTCATGTGACTCAAGCCAAGCTAATTAAGCAGACGGCTTCACGGCGTCATCAGGAGGTTTAGAATTCACAACATTTGGTGCTGAAGAACTTCATCACCACCACAAGCAGATGGAAATGCCAAGCTGCAGTGTGTGTGTGTGTGTGTGTGTGTGTGTCATGTTTTATGACTGCGTTACCTTATCGTGCACACGCTTTTCTTACATCCGTCTGTGCGCGTGCACCCCATCCCCAACTCTGTTTTTCTGTGGATTTACAGCTGGATTTTCAGGTGCTCTCCTCATTATTTTCCTGGAAAATGAGCAATCAGCCGTTTTGGATGGAGCATGATTGTTTCCCCCTCTGTAAATCAATCCAGGAATTGCAATTAAAATATTCTCTTTTGTGGTATAATTGATGTCTACCTAATCCTTTATTTGCACACCTGTCGGCAGCTCTGAATTTTTAATGAATTTCTAATTAATGCTCTTTGTCCACTTGATTTATGTTCTGGCAAATTATATTGCTGTTGTCTCCTGCTTGGAGAAATGTCACACATGAAGCTGAAGCTGTAGTTTGTTGCTTCCACTGAAACATGAAGGATGTGTTGAATAAGAAATAAAACCAAACAGATTATGTCACAACTTTTTATAGATGGAGGCTTTATTTTATTTCCTTATTCCTGGGCGTCGACTTCCTCATCCATCCTGATGGGTTAGGAATCCAATCCGAGTCGTCACATAAGGTCACATTACCTGTGATGTCATAGTGCTGGAGGGTAAGATCATATTTCTAATTGTTGACATTCTTCACAAAAAAATAGGAGAATAAAGTTTAACAGCGGAATTAATTTAAGCCTCAGGAGGTTTGAAAATGAAAAGAATTGAACTGAATTGCTTGAAAATGAATCAGCGACTTCTCTAACGTTCATTTAAATGTTTTAGTAATTTTGTCCTTCACTTTTTTTCCTGTGATGAATTTCTATTTAATCTGCTGCATCAACTACAACTACAAAGATGTTCAGGCTTCGAACACCTTTTTTCCCCCCAAATCTTTCATTAGATAACTGAGAATTGACCACGTATTGATAATTGTTATGTAATAACTAATAAGTGTAGATGTACAGTATAATAAAGATTATGACCCCAAACCAGGATAATTAGCAGAAAGCTGTTTTTTTTTTAAATTGCAGCATACATGGAATTAAATTTAATTCTCTTAAAAAGTTAGAAGTAATATTTTGACGTTTCTAGAAGCTGCCTCCTTTATTTAAACAGCAGTTTGTCATCGGCGTAGTTACGTGCAGGAAATAATCCCCTTTTTGTCATTTGGAGTAACGAGTGTCAAAATAAAATGAGTACTTGATGCAATAAGCAAAATCAGCTGCGAGAAGTATTTGATGGCTCCAGCAGATTTATATTCTTGGCTCTTGGTGTAAATCAACTCAACAGCGTCACACAGCTCCATTAATAGTCTACTGGGGGGACTGGTTTTAATCCAGCGCCGCACCTCTGTCACTGAATGAGTTCAAACTGGATGAGCATTTATTTTCCAATTTATTTGCTGTTGCATTTCATTTCGGAGCCAATTCATCCCCGTAATCAGATGGTAATTAGTGAAGCAGCTCGGCTTCACTCATGTTCACAGCAACACAGTTCTGGAGAAGCACTCTTTTTATTCCAAATAAAATTAAGCTCATTTTAAACAATCCATCAGAACTCTGCAAAATCTAATAAAACTTTTTTTTAACGGCATATTGTTTCGAGGAACTTCAAATATATTTTCTCTTCTCTTCTCTTTATTAACAGCTTTGCAGGTTTTCTGAATGATTACATTTTAACACGTGGGCCAACTTGGGTTTTTGGTACGAGAGAAACAAACTCACTTATGAACATTTAAGAATCTTTAATTCACACTAGTAATAAAATTGCATTACATTTCATAAAATAAATGTTCCAGTTTATATATACAGAGAAAACTGACTGTACATTCCCTCCAATGGACCATTTCTAAAAGAAAAAACAAAAAGCAAACTGGAAACAAACTTCACAAAACTTACAAGCAATACAGTGCTCAGCTAAGCAGGCACAACTGTACATCAAAATGTGTAACTGCTCAGTGTTGGGGTGTGTGGGAGGGGCAAAAAGTTGTACATTTACAATAGAGTCCTTAGGGACTGATAAAGGGGTCTTAAAAAGTATTGCAGGCAAGCAGACGGACGCTTGTCTCTTTCCAAGTGCAGCAGAACATCCATCCATTCCGCGTGGAGCCGATTGGTGAAGCTCCAACTATTGAACCTGCGCCTCAAAGCTGCCGTTCAGCTGGCCCTCCTCATAGTCCATTTGACACAAAATCATGTTGTTCTTTAGGAAAAACTTGTCTCCCACGCAAAACCTGTGGAACACAAAGACAAGCAAACCTCGTGTTAAAAAGAAGAAAAAACATGAAATAGTGGCAGTCTTTGAACTGACCGTCGGATCCTGAAGTGTTAAATTCAGTGTGCTTTATATATGAAAAAGATTTAAAATAGGTCATTCATTGAAGGTGAGCCTTATAATCCAGTGCGCCTTATAGCAGGAAAAATACTGTACATGAGGGCTGGACTTTCCAAGCAAACTGCTGTGTGTGTTAGTTGTTAGCCGTTAGCATGCCAGTGCACGTCTCCCCCCCCCCCCCAACATCTCCAAGTCAATTGGAGGAGGAAACACAACACGGCGCCTCGCCCTCCTGACGTTCCCCTCCATGGCGTTTGTTTGTGTGACAAAGTGCCGAGCGAAGATAAGAATAAAACCGAGCGTCGCTCGGTTGCGGTGACGAGCCGGATGGATCAACAGCCGTGGCAATGGCGACGGCGTGCCAGATGAGACCTGACTTCCTGTATGCCAGCTAAGAGGAGACTGCAGTCATGATTCGCTTCCAGCAGGTGTTCACTATTGTAACCTGCAGTGGGTTAATGGGCTCTGCTGTGTGGAGGAACGGGGTCAACATCTCCGACAGGCAACGCTAAGGACGCCCCGCCCCCATGGCGGTGCCTTCACTGACTGGATATTAATGGGAAAAAGCAATATTTGAGTTCGTCACCTTCAATGTGGACCATGTGATTGATTTTAGGATGGAGGCACACACACACACACACACACACACACACACACACACACACACACACACACACACACACACCTCTCTCGCGTTAGCTTCACCTAGCTTAGCCTCACATGTGGACAAACAGCCGACATCACAGGAAACAAACCTTTATTCCTACAGCGTGGAAGCGTCGTTCTTTTTGTAATAAAACCTGAACATCTTCTAATACTCCAAGTGTGTGTGTGTGTGTGTGTGTGTGTGTGTTTTTAGAGGTGATATGGTGTGGTTGATCCATACGCTTACCTCTGGTTACAAAGCTGACAGGCAAAACAGTCCAAATGGTAAACATTATCTCTGGCTCTCATCACCATTTCAAAGGCTGGGATCAGTTTACTGCAGGCTGCACAGTTCCCCGTCGTCCCGAAGAGCCTGAAAACACAAGAGCGCAGAGATTAGCCCCTCCTGCCTTCACCTCGGTGCAATAAAAGAGCAGACAAAACGAACCGGGGCAGAAAAATGCTGCAGTGAGAAGACAAAAAAAAGAAGGCAAAAATGAACGATTGTATTGTAATGCATTCAATCTTTTTCGGCGCTAATGAGAGTCACAAACATGGATCTTAATTCTCAGCTAATGAGCTAATTAAAATGATCACATGGTTTTAATCTCCTTCCTCAAAGAATCCCCCCACCCTTTTTTTTCCTGCAAGTTACAAAAGCAATGAACACAAATCTGAAGCGTTTGAACTGATGAAAGTTTTCATCTCTCGCACGTTCTTACACAAGTAATGAGAATAATTCCACTTCCGTCTTCGTGCTTTCACCCATGGACGATCCGGAGACAAACGATGGAGGCGGAGCCTCCAACAGGTAACTAAACGTTTGGCAGTGAGCAGAAGGGGGGCTCAAATCTCACCGCTGCTTGTTTTGGCTTATTAGATAGAAACCAAGTGATAAAGTTCACAAACAGAGCGAAGAGGCGCTGGTGTAGATCTCCTGTCTGCTCAAAGCCAAAGAAAAAAAAATAAACGGGAGCCTCAAACGCGTCTCCCAGTCCCATTTACATTTTCATTTTCCGAGCGCCTGCTCCCATGTTTAATTTGAAGATTCCGGAGTGCAGATATTTCTCAGGATAAGGGCTGTTTCACAGCTTTGCAAGAAGGGATAAGGCAACAGCAGATTGCCAATTCAACAGTATGTTGAACAACCCCCCCACCACCACCTCCCTTTCAACCCCCCCAACCCCAAACTTGTGGGACTCAGACAGAAGTCACAGTGTTGATATTCTGCCTCATTTATGCCGCTCCCATTCAGTGGCTTTCACCTTGTTAAAGAAAGCCCCCATCCAGCAGGCCTGCTGCTAATGAGGGGCCCGGGGCCCCCCACCCCAGAAACACATGGAGAAAGGCTGTTATGTTCCATGAGAGGGATTCACACTTACAACCGGCTACTGTCTGTTAATACATGTTCTCATGCAGCAGACATCTGCCCCCCCACCGGGCACTCAACACAATAACCCCCCCCCACACACACACACACACACACTATCTTTTTAAAAACAGACTCTACAGTTTAAAAGCATCTTATTTCCATGTGAAGGAGTTTTGTGCCCCCCCAGCTCAGCCATGATTCACCCCGAGGATCCATCGATCTGAGGCTCATTCCTATGCATCCGTGTCCGCCTGGTGCTTTGCATTGACCATTTATAATTGGAAGTGGGTGTGTGAGTGTGTGTGGGGAGGGGGGGAACGCTGAGCTGCAGGTGGGGGCGTGATTTATAGAGGGGGTGTCGTCCTGCAGGTATGATTAGTTCCTTCTGGTCTAGCATCATAGTGAGTGCTGTTTATGTCCAAATGACACCTCCGAGCTCTCAGTGATGTCATTTCCTGTTTCTCTGGGGGCCACGATTATAACAGTGGTCACTTACAGTCACACACACACACATACACACACACACACACACATACACACATCTCATTACACCCTGCTGTGCTCTGGATGCGGCGCTCGCTTCACACAGATTAGCTCGTTGCTAACGCTAGCTGCCTTCACTGACTGGAAAACATGCCAGGGATTTTGATCATTAATAATAAATATTTTTATCAACAAATAATATAATGATAATAAAGATAATATTTTTATTATTTTTATTATTATTTTTTATCAGATAATGAAGATGATAAGGTTAAAGCTAGATAACAGAATATTCCCACACAGGAAATGCCTAAACCCATTATAGTGGTCGGGGTGAGGGAGGGGTCATTCATTCTGCCTCCTGATTGGAGGAAATAAGACGGCAGAGACATGTAAATGAGTCAGCTGAGTTTGCTGCAGGATTTACAGATGTTGCACTATTTGTGAGTCACTTTTGCAAAGCCCCCCCCCCCCGTAAATGAGGCGTAAACATGTCGCAGCTTTACGAGCGCCTTGGGGCCAACGACGGTGAAATTAACACTCATATGACTGAAACCTGATCATTAGACGCACTAATTAGTTTATTTTTTATCAATGCTTTACAGATTAAATCCTCACGTTAGAGATTCTTAAAGTTGAAGTGAAATGATGAAGACCTCCTCTTCCTCTGATTCAGATATTTAGTACCTAAAGACAAAAATGTTGGAGAAAGAAAACCCTCGATGTTTCTGTCTGTTGGTAAAGTTGAGCTAACAGCCGATGCATCTGCGTTCTGATTGGACAACAACACCCGGTTTAATTGGCTCCTTGTGCTGAGAGCAGATTCCATCGTGAGAGAACTCTTCATGCCATCCTCTTCCTCATGTGAAGACTCAAAGCAAAGCTGAACCTCAGTCTCAGTCTCACGAGGAACGACCAAAGCGGAGCCGCGAATATTAAGCAATGAATATCTCACAAAACACGACCGAGAGGAAAATGTAAAGAAAGGTGAGGAGATAACGCCTCGTTTTCACAAACACATACAGGAAGACGTGAAACCGCTGCAGCTTCTGAACGCACAGCAGAAGAGTGTTTCAGCAAAGTTTGTGTTTGTCTCAGCGCTCACTTTTCCTACTCTTGAAGCAGACATTGAAGTAGACAAACAGGTGGAATTAAAACACAGGTGCTGCTTATGAACGGTTAGCGCTCCAGCTAGTAACAGCTAGCAGTGTGCACATGAGAGAGCTAAATAGATGCTCCTCCCATCACGACAGGTGAAGCTTAAAATGGAGCCAATAATAAGTTTATAAATGATCAATGAAGAAAACTATCTTGTAACCATGGTGATTTCCTCATAAAACAAGTGGGAGAAAAAAGGAAAAGCAAAGGTAAAATTCAGGGTTGTATGTAGCGCAAACCCTATATATAATTTGTATAATCTATATATTCTATATATAGAGACATATGAGGGAATTGGTTTGTTCCCCATAATTTGAGACATTCTGACGTCTAATAGTAATAAAAATAACAGCGTATAAACTGGAATAAGGTCGGCTAATTATCTGACTGAAGTGTTCATTTATAGAAATGACGTCTGTGGTGAGAAATGAACCTTTAGTGTAATAATAAAATATCATGTCTGTTTATGTTGTATAAACTTTTTATATCATTTTAGACACACCCAAACTTTAAACTGACCCTTTTTTAAACACTTTATTATTACTGGATTTACGTTTCTTCTATGTTAGTTACAATTATTTTTGGGACCAGTAAAGGATAGGATAGCTTAGCTTAGCGTAAAATAAAACTACAAATTCAAAAATAAAATTGTGATTATAAACAATTGATTATCAGTGATATGCTATTGATTGTGTAGTTTGAATCATGTCTCAGTGTGTTCTCTCATGAGATACTTTGTTGTGTGAAGCTAAGCTGGAGCTAAAATTGCCGTCAGCGTGTGAATAAATCCAGACTTGTGTCCGACGTCTTTTTGAGAAAACAAATCAACAAACTTATCCTTTTAAATGCGTCACTTTGATCGCATGAGGGTATTTACTCAAGTAGCAGACAAGTTTTAAAGTTCTGACCCACTAATCATACCCCATCGTTTCCGGCTGGCTGCTCATTCCCGACTTTAAAACTCATCCTCGTGGTCGCGTCACGAGAACGTCTGCAGTTTTTACTTCTTGGGTAACATTTTGTGCTTCGATGGCGGTCGTTGAGAGCAGAGTTGGACGGTGTGAATGTTAAGAAACCCAGTCGTCTTCCTGTTATGGAGTTATTACAACGAGCCTTCAGAGAACAGGACACCCTCCTCGCTTCATTCTACCCGCTTCTCTACCAACTTCAAACCCTTAAAGCTCCTACAGAGCATCATCCCCCCCTGGATCGCTTCCTCAGATTGGGCCGTGGCTCTTGAAGTTTCTACCTGTAATCGGAGCTCTTTGAGACTCCCAATCGACACAAGGGTTTGTCAGATTTCATTAAAAGGGAAGCTGTTAATGCAGGCTACGCGTGTCTGACCCTCTGAGAGTAGGGTCTCTTTTTGAGTTTAAACTGTTTCTTCTCAGATTTAACTCCATGAGCAATTGTTTTACCTACTGTGGTGGAGGAAGAGGACGGATTAAAAACGCAGTCACATCCAGATGGAGCCATTATCTCCCCACTGCTATTTCACCGTTTTTGTGGATAATTCATAATATTCATTATCTTGAAACGTTTCCTGTTACTGTTAATTAATACCCCATTTTGATAAGTAGATGTCTATTAAATCCTCTGATATATGAAACACAAGATTAAATTATTTCAAGCGTCGGAGTCCTGATGATCCACGCCATCAACCCTCCGGCGGAGTCGGACAGACGGGACAAACGCCGAATTTATCTACTGTCCATCGCTGGTGAGGGGTAGCAGACGGGTAAATAACCAAAAGCACATCGTCCCGATGATGCTGTGCAGATTTCAGGGATGTCAGGAACCCCAACTTTGTTTGGCGATGCTGCGGTTTGGAGTTCGGTGCTCCACGGGCATGTGTGTTCCGGCCCTCGCACGTCGGAGTGTAAGACTTCGTGAAAAGCGTGAGTGCATTCAATAAGTCACTAAAGCCACTGAAGGACAGCCACAGATGGAGCTCCTATAATAATTAATGTGAACATGGCCGCGTTCCAAACCTAGGAAACAACCAGAGTCCGTTTGATCCACCCGCCGGTTGTTAATGAAGAGCGTTGAGGATAATCCCACACACACACACACATTTAAATCCATCACTGCAGGTGAGGACAGCTTTCAGTTCACAACACACATGGAAAGTGAAAGCAGAGCAAAAGCATGTCTGGATGAAGAATTGCCCCACTCTGATCTTCAAACTGCCCCCTCCATACGCCAGGAGGGGTTTTTAATTTGTTCCATAATAGAGTTCACCTCCAACCATTAATGTGCTGCGTTTGTCACAGGATGAAAAGCAGGCGATGGGATGGATTTCATGAGGCAATCCAGGACAACAGAAGCACAGAAAGTCCTCCACCCTCCCATAACTCCCCCCATCCTCATCCTCTTCCTCCCCCCTTTCTTTTCTTATTTTTAGTCATCCTAACTCCGTTCCTGACCTCTACATCTTAACTAGTCTAATGCGTGAGAAACCCATTTCGCTCCCCGGTGCCAGAGAGGCCTTTATTGCTCATGGGGGGGTAGGGTGGTGGGGAGTGGGGTGGTGGGGGGGGTAGCCATCCCTTCACCAGATGTATTTCACCAAGTGCAACTCTGAGCTTCATCATTTTTGCCTTTTCTTGGTCATTTGCCCATTTATTATTACCTCATCTGCACCATCTGCCCCCCCTGGGGACAGCAGGAGGTCTTGGCGGCCCTCTCACTGCATCTTAAAAGCATTAATGCTGGCGGGGGGGCCTGATGGATGGTAATGGCCTATCTCCACGTAACGTCTCTCCAGCTCTTCCAGGTCAGAGGAACATCTGATGAAGCGACGTGAAACCAGCTCCATCAGGTCCAGTCGCGTTACGACTGTCACAGACGGGATCTCCTGATATTTTTTCTTGGACACGAACCTGGGGGGTGTCCCTTCACCGTCCGTCCCCCCCGCCCAGAGGATTCCCTCAAGGAAAAGATGGTGATTTCTCTCTGGGATCAGGAAACGGTCATGTTTAATTTAACAAGCAGATGGCGGGGGCATCTGAGAGGGTGGGGGCGGAGGGGGTCGTCTGAGACTGAAGAAGCAACAATCCCACCTGGAGGTTTCTGGTAGCGTTCAATGCAAAATTGGTGCCAGGACAGAAGTCCTGGTGATCACGTGATCACCAACGAGAAGGACGGAGGCGGAGACAAACAGACTGTTGGAAATAAAGTCAGAGAAAAGACAAGGAGGCGGAGCTAAACACAGGAAGTGGTCGACAGGTAGTTGACAGTCTTACGATGCTGGGTTAGACTGGTCCGTGTCTTGGCGTGTCGACGTGGGTTCTGAAGCAACCTATGTGACCCTAGTGGTGACCTGGTGACTTGTCCAGGGTGTACCCCGCCTCCCACCCCAAAAAGTCATCAGGGATAGACTCCACCCCCCCTCACAAACCTACACAGGTAAGAGGTGAAAAAATGAATCCAATGCCAGTTTCTGTTTGAAACAGGAAGTCCGACGGTCTTCTGATTCTTCCTTCGTTTGACGATGATGTGACGTTTCGATGTTCTGACAATAATTAATCATGATGTAGAATATTTAAAATGTTAACACAGGAGACAAATTCCTTTGGAATCTTGAAGATGATTTTGATTTGATTTTGGCCGTGTGTGTGTGTGAGACAGGAAACATATGTTACCAGAAAACCCCTCCTAAAACACTTTTGTGATCCTTTTCTGTCCCGCAGCTCTTGGAACGGGGTGGACTGTGTGTGTTCGTGTGTGTGTGTGTGTGTGTGTGTGTGTGTGTGTCTTGCCTCAGGTAGTCCCTGCGACACAGGATGAGGTTGGCTTTGGTGTAGAGGGTGGAGCCGACCTCCCCCAGGCGGCAGTCACAGCAGGCACACTTGAGACAGTCCTCGTGCCAGTACTTGTCCAGGGCCTTGAGCAGGTAACGGTCTTTAATCTTGCGGTTGCAGCCGGCACACCCCTTCTGTTTCCCTTTGGGCTGGACGGAGAGCATCGGCACACCTGTGGCGATAAGGACACACAACACGCGTGATTTACGGCCCGGGAACATGGGTGACTTTTCGTGTTGGTGTTTGATAAGCCAGCTGCTCCTCCGGGCGCTGGGGGCCGGCGGCCGCGGCGCCTCTCGCCTGCTTCATATGCATTAAAGGAAAGCGTCTTCCATGTAGATAGGCACACGGGTCACATGACACCGCTAAACCCCCACTTCCTGTTTCCACCAACAACGCGCTGTAATACAAAAGTTAACACGATAGCTGGCAGCGGGTTACGCGCGTCGCCGGCGTTGTTTATGGCGCGGCGGCGCATTAGTTACCCCCCATTTCATCAGAGCCCATTGGCTGGACCTGTAAAAGCCCCCCCTGGGGTTTGTTGGGTATAGATTAACTTTAAATTTTTAAAAAGCCTCCGACCACACAAACGCTACCAGACCCCAGCGAGACACGTTATGGTCTAAGTGCCTTTTAGCATACACTCCCTGTGTTCACACACACACACACACACACACACACACACACACACACACACACACACACACACACACACACACACACACACACACACACACACACACACACACACACACACACACACACACACACACACACAGGGTGTTACAGCCTTCCTTTTACACTCATCTGTACTTGTGTGTGTGTGTGTGTGTGTGACGAGCGAATCCAAGTTACCAAACTAGCAAATTGCCCGGTTTAAACACGCCTCTCAGCCCCCCCTAAAGGACAAATAAAGTCCCTTTAATAACTGCACTAAACACTAATAGTCTATGTGTGCTTGACATTTGTGTCCAGACTAAAAGCCCCCCTCAGGCCGGCAGCGGTACCAAGGCAGGGGTGTTCAGCCGCCCTCCCCAGCACTAACAGGTCTGCCACAGCTGAAAGCACAAGACAACAGCTCTGAGACACTCACACACACACTGAGCTATTGATCCGGCTAAAAGAACACACAGTGGACGCCACCGGCCCCCCTACTCTCACTACACATTCTCTCTCGTCTCAGAAAAAAAACAAAAACGGACAGGACACTCTTCACTGTGGGGGGGCGGCTTTTTTTATACAAACCTGTTTCAAAAGACGCGTTACGCCGGGTTTTTAGACAAAATGTCAATCCGGGTTTTTTTATATATACATTCACACATTAACGCTCACGACTTCACCTCGTCATTGATTTTTGGTCACCAGTCATGCGATACCATACTCGCATTCTATTGGCTGACAGCATCAGGAAGTGCTCTACGTTCCGTGAGTCACAAAAGTGTTTTAAAGGTAATACAGATAGAAGGTTGTTTAATATCAGTATGGGGGATTCATAGAGTGTGCTCCTAATTTACCTTAATTTCGGGGATTACTAAAGTATACTAAATTAAAAAAAATAAAGAAAAAAAATAAACATTTAAATTACTGTAATAATAGTTCGTCGTTCTATTGTGGAAATCATTAATCGCGTGTTTGCTCCTGGAACACATTAACCGCGAGTAACGAGGGATTACTGTATATTTAACGTTAATGTTGAAGCGATGAGATACCACATGGGAGCGCTTTCCCCCCCGTTCTCTCTCTGCCAGACAAATGACCTGATTGGTTCCAGATTTGCCCGTCAATTTCTCGCGCCGGTATATTAATAACGCCATGAATGTCACGCAATTAGCACCTCCCCCCCCCCTTTTAAAAAGAGGTGAAGGAAACAGGAGAGCTTGTTAGTCAAATTTATGGCTTCAGCTTGGATGTCAGTAAGTGCTCCGCTGGTGTCGAAGCGTCTTATTTCTTTATCAGAAGTGGAAAGGAGAGACTTACTGGTTCGGCGCCAGCGTTGGGAGCCATCAATTAGTGTTCCGCCTGCCCTCCACCCCCCCAGCACCAAACGGGCCCCTTGAAGCCGGCGCATTAGGATCACAAAACCTGCTATAAATACCAATGTTGGGTGTAAATGAAGTTAAAAAGCTTCGGATTGAAGCGGCGGCGGCGAAGGGCAGACTCCTCTACCTGCATTTCACGGCTTGTTAGGGGAGTCTCTGCAGGTACGCCAGCAGCGCTCGCCTGACAGACTACTGAACTAAAAACAGCCTTAATGAGGAGATAGAAGATACACGTGTGCGTGTGTGTGTGCACGCACACTTTGAGCTGGTGCAAAGCTAAAAGGAAGTTGCTGCAATCCTCCCAGGGATCACAAAAATCTTTAATTTTCCTTTTATGACATCTAATTAGTAATTCTGCCCGGATTCTTTGCTTTGAATAAGAACTAATTATACTAAAAGGTCGTTCCTCCACCTCCAGGAGAACTATTGCAAACTGGTGGAGACCACCACCTGCCACACACTCCTTAAAACGCATCAGGCGTGTGTTTTACACCGCGTTTGAAAAGGCCAACACTTAACCCAAAGCAGAATCGCCACAACCCCTGGACAGGATGCTCACGCTGCAGAAAACCTTCGGAGAAAACGTTCTCCGTTCCCTCACACACGTGTCCCGATTAGGCCCAAAAATGCACACTGAAGCGACGCCGAGCAGAGGAACAAACACGGGTTTGATATCTTCCAGCCTCTCGCTCAAATCTCCTCAACAAAGAACAGCGACTAGAGGAAAGGAAAAAAAAGTGTGTCAAGTAAATGTCTTTTCAATTCCCTTAATACCACCAGACATTTTCGTGCACCTGTCACCACTCGCGGCGCGATGTGGAACCGCCGGTAGAACAGAACCCTCCCCGAAAAGAAAAGCTGCATTATGAAAGGAAGCAGCAGCCTCCACTTAATCCGATCCATTTAACAGAGACAAGTGGTGCTGACCTTCAGCGTCGTTCGGTGTCACCAAAGCCTCACGTCCTGATTCATCCAACAACCGATGCATTTTACTCCCCAGAAGAGAGACGGCTCTCGCCCCGCCGAATATTCTTCCTGAGAGGGAATTTAATTTGTCATTAGTGTTTGTGTGAAGGTCTGTCGTGTCTCCTCCTTCAATCCATCCACTTCCTTTAAGATTCTATCTGAGGAGAATATAGAGTTAGTTTTTCTCAGTCTAAGTAGTCTGTCAGCATTTTCCATTACAGAGATAGCATCCAATTCTATGTTACCCCATTTGGACTTCCATCTTTACAACTATCACATAAAAAAAAAGAAAAATCCCATCATTCTGCTTTGCTTCTTTTGATATATTCAAGGTTTTAAGAGAAACGACGGCGTCGGGGGCACTCAGCGAAATTTGTGATATTAGAGAAACACAATTATTATCATTAAACGTGCATTTCTGACACAGGCTGAGAGCGTTGGGAAAAGAAGGAAAATAAGCAGTTTGTTCCACATTTGTTCCATTCGTCATTATCGCTGAAATGTCGCCATCGCCATTGTTGCAACGACACACACACACACACACACACACACACACACACACACGGTTTTCCTTGTGTGTTCAGCTTATGCTGCGTCACACATGGACGGGCGTCGGTCGCTTCCGCATCGATGCAAAACTTCTATAAAATCTATAATAAAATGCTTATTTTTGGACAATTTAGAATTCTAGAAATTGTTGGATGAACCTGATCGATCATGAAACACTGTTCTAGTTTAAAGTGCATTAAAATTATTTTTTTTAAAAAGGACACCCCTGCAGCAGCTGGTCTCCAGTGACTCCCCCCCCCCCACCTCACGACATTCATGCCAGATTGAGTGTTATTTTAATATCCCTTGATCAATTAAAAGCCGCCCCCCCCGTTGCAAGGCAGACTTTGCCAGTTCACTGGGAGGTAAAGCGTCTTGATGGGAATCACTCAGCCTTCCTGACACATGGGGGGGGGGCTTTTAAAAAGGAAGTGAAAGTCGGGGCCGTGGGTGGGTGGGCCTCCTTTTTAGGGCCCCCCCCCTATAATTCCAACTCCCCAGCTGCAGCAAATTAAAGACTGTTAGCCCCCGGGGGGGCATCAGCTGACGTTTACAGGGACTCTTTAAACGGGTTGATTATATTAATTATGATGAAATGCAGCAGGAACTCAAAAATCTGACGTTGCAACCGAACTTCCGTCCATTCTGATTGGCTCTTATTTGTGGACCGACGGGTTAAAGGTCATAACCATGGCAATCCCAAATAAAACTGGTCCGTCGCCAGGGTTAACAGGGGTCTCATGCAGACGTCCCCCCCGTCGTTACGTGAATCAGCTCCTTTCATTCAGCGTGAGCCCGTAGACGGCAAAAAAATAAACCCCTTCCAGGACACGGGGTAATAACATCAGCTGGGACACGCCAAACAGATGATGAGAGCATCGAGAACGATGAGCAGGATGAAGAACTGATTCATGTTGGGACGCTCAGCAGAAATATACGCCAGGCACAAAAAAAAAGATATGCATGGGGACACACACACACACACACTCTTAAATAAGGCAGTTTTCTTACAAGGCCCGAGTCAATATTATATTTCATGCTGACTGTTTCTCTGCTGGTGAGGGGCGTCTGTGCGGCTCTATGTTTCCAGGAGGATGTGTATGAATGCTGGGGTCTGTGAGGCGGCTTCTGGGACTGTGTGCATGCTACAATTATGACATAATTAACACCCCCGGTAAGAGAGGAGCGCTGGGGGGGGGGGGTTCATTAACAAGATGCACTTTCTCCAACTTTGCAGCTAATAAGCCCCGGTGAAACAGAGCCCCCGTCCCTCCCGTTGACCCTGGCACTGCCCAGGATAAGGGGGGGTTTTGTCTCCTGGAATAATTGCTCTTTTCACATGTTACAAGTGTCCTGACCCCCCCCCGATCGGCAGCCACTTTCTGCACCATAATTACTGCTGATCCGCTCCAAACGAGCGGCTGCATCAGGCAGCAGGAACGCTGGCCGGGCTTCAAGCGCGGCGTGGGGAGTCTCAGCAGAGCCTGGAACAGGACTGCCTTTTCTCCCTCAGCCCCGCGGTCGTTTCCATCACGTCAGAGGGGCATTTCTTACACTTGAAGTCAGCACCGAGGCTCTGGGCCTTTCTGAGGCGTACAGACGCCATTGTTCGCTCCTGTATTCGCTGCTCGCTGCGGTTTGGCAGCAGCCCCCGTCCCAATTAACGCAAAACTTCATTAGGCTGTTTTTTCCACACTTTTCAGCCCCCTATTATTTTTAATTTATTCACATGGGGTTAATTAAAATAAATGTATCACAGAGATATGCAACAGCTTTCTAATTAAATTCATCGCTGCTTTTTTAAAAAGACACGAAACTGGCAGACTTTCCAAATTATTACAGAAGGAGACTTGTTTCCGATGGTGCAGGAGGAGATTAGAGCTCTGCAAAGGTAATCTGGGGGGGCACGGAGTAAGGAAATATGAGTGACGGAGATGAAGATGAATGGGGAGGAGGGAAAAACGCAAGTAACGGCGATGGTTTTATAGTGTGAGGTTAGCACAAAGGCAGTATTTTCTGCACTATAAGTCGCACTGGATTATAAAATGCACTGGACTATAAGGCGCACCTTCAATGAATGGCACATTTTAAAACTTTTTTTATATTTAAAGGGAAATACTGTACTCCTAAAACCTGTGAGCGACTGGAAAGAGGATGCAAAGGGAATCAAACGCCAATCAAACAGTTCGGTTTTATTCTTTATCCAACTTTGCCATTGATCCTCCTCCTGCTACGTGATCCATCTGGTCTACAAAACCCATGATTCCAAGCAAAAATAAAAATTAAATAAGAAAAATAACAGATCCCACCATTAGACCTGTCACTGCCGTCCCCCCCCCCCCCCCATCCGGAACAGAACAACGCACAAACACTTTTAGTCGGCATTAAAAATTCATTTGGAGAGGAATAAATGCAGCCGTCTAAAGTTTGTGTCACTCATGAGGTCAGGAAGTGATGAACACCCCCCCCGCACACACACACACACACACCGCAGCAATTACTGCGCACTTCTGATTTCAAAGGATATGCCAGGAGACAGGTGTGCCATTCAGGTCCTCGTGTGCTGAAAATGGAGGGGAAGGGGGAACACCACACCGCCACGCCGTGTGAGGCTCTCTAATCTTGAATAATGCAAATTCTCCATGGGGGGGGGGGGCACTTATTTGGCAGCACGGGCCTCTAATGTCATTCAGTTCCCACACCTGATGGGGTAAATAATGAGGGAGGTTGGTTGGGTGCACCCGGGGGTAAGAGTTCTTCGTGAGGATTAGCCGCGATGCTAGGATGTTAAAGCGAGCGCCACCCCCCCCGGAGCGCCACTGTTTCTCACCTCCGGTACTATTTTTGGGGTCTGGTTCCAATCGGTGTTTCTGTTGCTGCCGTTAATCATCACTGATTGAATCATGAACGCCAATAATCAACAGCTAATCTATTAGCTTTAAGGGGGGGGGGAACACCCCCTGAATCACAGGTTTTAATTAGCCGCTTGATTTGATTTAGTGAAGGTCATCCAATGAGAGATTAGTTCTTTCAGGAGGAGGAGCCTCAGGCCTCTGTTTACAAGAACATCACATTAAAATAACAAAAACTAAAGTGTCTGTCCTGCTTTATTCCTCCACTAAAGATCAGATCTCAGGAGGCTTTGACTACATCAGGACAGACGCGTGGAAACAGGACGGCTGGAATCTGTGGTCCAGAAATCAACACCAAAAAACAACTGACGAGCAACAACGGCGTGACTCCGCCCACAAATATCAGTTTAAAACCCCGACTTCGATCACGTTGAGCTCCATCCGTCAAATCCATCCCTCATTTATCAAGACGATGGTTGTGTGTGTAAGTGTGTGTGTGTGTGTGTGTGTGTGTATGTGTGTGTGTGTGTGTGTGTTGTGGATCACAAATGGCGTCAACGTAAAAGGCAAAAAAAGCCAAACATGGCGGGAAAGAGAAAAGTTGACGAAGATGAAGATGTCACCAACACTCGCCTCAACTCCAACAAGGCCATCAAAGAAACAAGAAATGACTGAGTATTCAGCACGTATCCCATCATGCATTTCAGTATCGTGGTTAATCCATCAAAAGTGGGGAGTTCATGCAGGATCAATAAAACCTGACATCACAGTCAATGACATCACCAGGTGGACGACCCCAAATTATACCCCACCCACATTCCCAGCCTCCACTTTAAGCTCTGATTCAACATCAAAAGCATCAGAAGTCCTGTTAGCGGCCCCTAGAGGTCAGACTGTTCATTACAACAACAGACAAAGGAGCTGGAGGTTATCCTGCAGTATTGAAAACATATTGATCGATAGCTGATAAATAATTATCAGCATAGGACTGAGGTTGTGTAGAAGCCTTTTTAACGGTGGTGGTTTAGTTCTCAGCTGTAAAAATCTAGATTTAAAAAACAAAACAAGGAATCCATTAAACGTTTAACAGCATCTGACTGTAAATCTACAGCTGCTGCTGAACGCACCGATGCTTTAAATAGCACACATGCATATGGACATGGGTTCACTTCCTACTCTGCATTTCATTTTAAAAATATACATATTTATTTCAGGAGGGACTAAAAAAAGAAGTGAAAAAATGAATGCATGCTAATGCGTCATCTTTGAGACGAGAAAGGGAGGGTAAATACGAGCCGACGTCCACCTGACAGGTGAATTATGGATTCTAGTCATCAAATAAACAGAAAATGTTTTTCCTTGGGAGAAAATCCTTTCGAAAATATAATTCCTGCTGCCGTTTGTCTGCAATATGGAGACTTTGTGTTATTCAAATACGTAAAGTATTGAGACTTTACTATAAAAAGTAAATGTTCTTATGGGATGTAACAGGTGACGTGTTTTTGTAGGCAAACGAATGTTTTTCCTTCACAGACAGCGTCGGGTGAGTTTATTGTTCTGACGTCGGCTCATAGCGAGGATACCGCGCCACCTTCCGATTCCTCCCGACGTGATCACCGACGGAGACGGAATCAAGGATGAATTATTTTCTGCAGAGCAGAGAGGGGTGTTTGAGGGGGGAGTGTCAGAACGGCAAACAAGTCGGAACAGAGCGCAGAAAAAGGTAAACAGGTGAATAAATAAGTTGATATGGAATAAAAAAAACCAAAGCGATGAGGCCTCGAGGTGGCTTTGCAGCGAGATCTGTTTCAACAGGTTGAATATCGAACGGCGCGCAGCGGCGAACGGCGGGAAATCGTTGTGAAAGTTGAATCACGCGTTTTTAGATATTATTCACATTTATTTCCAAATGAGGACACTTTAGAAGCCTCGCCTGCAAAAAAAAAAAAAAAAAGACATTCAGTGTGTTCCAAGGTAACGCATTTAAAAGTAACGCCTCATCTGAAGTTGTCGGCATAGTTGTGAGTTTCCGCAAGGTTGTCGAGCTAGTGTTAGCAACGGTGGCTCTTATTGGTACCTTTAACCGATAACGGCGTTGCAACCTTCACCATCTCACACAGAACTCCAGAAATTCTTTAACGTTAAATAAAAGCTGAAGACGTGAGGAAGAGGAGCACACACACACACCCCTCCCTTCCCATGATGCATGCTGGGAGCGGGATCTTTTTTTGCGATAGCGTCGGTTGTGTGTGGCCTCTGGCAGTAATAAGAGGGAAGCACTTACAGCTGAAGAGTGCATAATTGAGTTAGCGCGGCGCGCTGATGAGAGCAGCCATTCACATCAGAAGGCAGGTGGACGCGCTTGCTAACCAGCCCCCCCTCTGGATTCCAATGAAATAATTACGGAATATGATCCGTATCTGGAGATGAAGCGGTTGGGGTAGATCGGGGTAGATCGGAATCTGGAGGTTTTGGGGGTGACGGGGTGAAAATTCTCTGATTAGAGGGGAATTAAACTTACAGCTGCTGTATGTGCGGTTTCTTTAGTTTAGCAACGGCTAAAGAGGAAAAATGTATGATGAAAGCATTGGGGGGGGTTAAATAGAGCAGGTAATTAACACATCTGCATCAGGGCAGATTCATGCTGTAAGGTGTTGATGCCATTCATAAAAATAAAAAATAATTGTGTGCTGGTGCCGTTTTTTAAACAACAATTCAAAAAACGGCAACGCCTTATCAAATGACCAATGTGTTTGTAATTTGGTTCGGGGCCCTGAGCTTAGCAACCAGACATCATTTCAATATTTGAAAATGGGAAAGTTTCATTTTGAAGTGAGAGCAAACCAATAAGCTGAGAAAATAGCAAATACAGGAGAGCAAATTGCATTCCTTTGGAAAAGTGGAAAGACTTTAAAGAACACATAAAAGTAATCTCCCAGCTGGAAATTAGAAATCAACCCGTGGAAACCAAATAACAGAAAGGAAATATTACCGTCCACTTTCTAAATCAATATAACATCCCTACAAGACAGTATTACCATGGTAACACCGGTAAAGAACGAAGCAATTCTTATTATTTCAAAATAAAAATAGGAGCCTGAAGCTGAAGTTTTATTACAGCGGCCGACAGATCGCGAGTCCGCGTTCATCCGAAGGATTGCTTTTCAATCGCGTGCTTTATGAATGTACAAATTTCACGGGAGAGGATGATAACAGGGTCGTAAATTAACAAGCTAAGGTAAGCAGACGTTTATCAGCAGCGGGGGGATTTGTCTTCAGCCGAGGCGTGAAGGAAGCAGCAACAACATCTCCACGGCGACGACCGGCTCGCCTCGTCTGCTGTTACAAACCTGAAAACCACGTCATGTTCTTCACGTGTCGCTACGACCTGTGGGTGAGGTCATGTCAAGGCGGCACCATGCGCAGCAGATAGCCTGCACCGTTAGCTTAGCCGGTGCTCCCAACATGCACCTCTTTCCCCTTTTTGATCCTCGTTTCTCAGACTTTTTGAATCCTCACAGGCCCCTTCCGCTGAGCTAAAGCTAACAGACGAGCCGTTTCCGTGCAACAAAAGTCTGCTTTTGTTGCACAATTTGGCACGACTAGTTGCAGACTTCTCAAAGAGCCTCCAGACTTCAAAACCAGCCTGCCAAACAAGCGGCGGCGTTACTGCGAGGCTGCTTCGCCAACTGGGATCGCAGACTTTGAACAAGAGACCAGACGCACTGATGATCTGTTTTATAGACGACTAAAATATGAACGCTTAAGCACCGCAAACACACACACACTAACACACACGCACACACACACACACACACACACACACAAGGGCATTACAGCCCATCAATCAAGAGAAACAGACAGTAATCACACACACACACACACACACACACACCCATGTGGCCACCCAAAACGCCAGCCCACGCCTCCTCTCTCTCTCTCTCTGCATAAACACACACATTTACTTGCGTGTCCCTAAGTGGATGCATTAGACGAGTAGCTCCGCATTGACAAGCCTGTAAGTTGGAGCTGATAAACACTGAAACAGACGAGCAGCGACGCTGACAGCGGCCCGAACGGAGCTGCTGCTGCTGGGGAACCAGCAAATAAAGGGTGAAGCTTTTAGGCAATGAGCAGCAGGTGATCTCAGCTTTTCTGCAAGTCCTAATGCTCCTAAAAGCCACTCTCCCTGCTTCTGTAATTGGGCATCAGTAGTTAATGTAGTATTGACTGCATTACATGCTCCTGTGCATCCTTTCCCACTAATGCTATTTGCATCACCTTGTACATTTACCATATTGCTTAGCCAATAACTGTTAAAAGCAATCTGAATCATGAATCATACGGAGAACTTTTAGCTGGACACACACATCAAAAGGAGACAATTTACAGTTGAGTTAATTAAGGTACATTTAGCTGCACAACATGGATACACACCAGAGCAATTTATGTCTCTGCTGCTTTCCTTTCATTGGTTTTAAGTGGAAGGAGGCTCTGCTGAGACCTGCGGAATATCCATTTCAAACAGAAATGATGGCTTACGAATGCATTTGCTGCTTTTAGAAGGAGGAAAAACACATTTGTGCAAAATCTAGACTATACTTTGAGGAATAAAGTATGCAGGTTAAGCAGGTTAATGGAGGTTGGCATCGTGTGTCAGCAGGTGGTCCGCATTACCGGCAGAACAACCCTTAAAATACTCTTTAAAAAAAAAAAAAAGAAGAAGAAGGTGTGTGTGTGTGTGTGTGTGTGTGTGTGTGCACAATTTAGATCTCAGAGTGATAAAGACACCCCACATCTCTACATCAGTTTAATCCAAAATGGGACGTCATTAGAGGAGACTTTCATTTAAATTTAAATTAATTAGATTGCCTCAGCCATTAACCTAAATACATTGGAATAGATAAGTAACGCAAGGAGGCCTATTTGGTATGGAAAGTGCGCGAGCGGTGTGCGCGGAGCTATCCATAATTTGCAATTAAGTTAAAAGCACTCTGCTGTCATCTCCCATCCCGCGGTGATGGCAAAGGCTGCCGCGACAACTTCAGACGCAGAAAAGCACTTAGAGCAAGAGGAAGACAAGAGGAAGACTAAAGGAAGGCTAGAGGAAGACAAGAGTAAGACTTAAGGAAGACAAGGGAAAGACTAGAGGACGACTAGAGGACGACTAGAGGAAAACAAGAGGGAGACTAGAGGAAGACTAGAGGAAAACAAGAGGGAGACTAGAGGAAGACTAGAGGTAAACAAGAGGGAGACTAGAGAAAAACAAGAGGGAGACTAGAGGAAGACTAGAGGAAAACAAGAGGGAGACTAGAGGAAAACAAGAGGAAGACTAGAGGGAGCACACACACACACACACACACACACACACACACACACACACACACACACACACACACACACACCGCGGCGTCCGCGGGGTAGCCTCGAACTCCGCGCGTCAAGACGCCTCAGAAATAAGACTACAAATCCAAAATAAGCAACTCTTCCGGGTCTGGGAGGTGTCAACCCAACTTCACGGTGCAGGAATAATAAAAAAAGCAGCCCTCGCGTTCAGGTTTTCCTGCTTTGACCGTGAATGATGGGGACGGGGGGGTAAAAAAAAAAAAAAAAGGAGCTAACATCGAGCGGCGGCAGCTGGTGCGCAGGGCGCAGGATACGGGACATGCTGTGGAAAATGTCAGTAGTGACCCCCCCCCCCCCCAAAAAAAAACCAACCCCAGGCTGGAGACGCTCACTCACCCTCTTCCTTGTCCAACACCATCGTCCTGAGGAACGGGGAGTCCTTCCCCGGGCGGTCCGTCCTCGGCTCCAGCAGGCTCTCACCGCTCGATGTGACGGAACCGGAGTCGCTCTGGAAACGCGCGTTGAACCGGAATAAACCTCGATCAGTCACAACCGGAGAGGAACTGTCGTCTGCACGTTTTCCTTCCTCCCCACCCCTCTTCTCCCCCCTCCTATCAATAATCAGAATAATAATAATTCACACGCGAAATGTGGCGGCGAGCTCCGTCTGTCCGCGCTGGACTGAAACGCGAATAACCGGGGATCAAACGCAGCGGGCTCCCGGTGAATTCCATGCGAATCAGAAAAAAAAGGCAAAACAATGAAAACCCGTGTAAAAAGAGTCTACCGTCGGCTGCGTGGAGCGTAGCGCGTACGGTGGGATCGGACGCCCGGTGTGAACGGATGAGCTCTCCTCTCGGTTAAATATTCTCTCCTTCTCGCTCTCATTTGCTCCCGAACGGAAACTGTGTTCAAACAAAATCCAATCGCGGATCTGACAACTGCTGGGAGCCGGACTCACGCCGCCCTCCTCTCTCGCGGTGCGTGCCGCTCGCCTCTGCTGCGGAGGGAGAAATGCGCGCAGCTTCCAGAGAGCCGCGGATTCCCCTGTTAATTAAATCAATTCATTATGCTCAGATCTGATTAGCAGCCCTTCCCCCCTCTTTGAATCAATTATTCAATACACAAACATAATTGCTTGTGCCAGAGGTGTCTAAGTATTAGCTTATTTAACTCCAAGGACACTAATTACCCCTAGGGCAGGGGAACTTTTCTCATTAATTCTGACAAAACACAAAAGCACAGCTAAGGGAAAGTGTGCGCGCCTGTGCGCGAGAGACTGAATGTGCGCGACAGAGAGGAGAGAGAGCGTGCGCGCATCCGCGCACTCATGGTTGAATCGATGCACGTGCGCCAGGCCGCGGGAGCGCGCCTCAGAGAGAGATACTGATGCTGGTGTCGTTGTACAGTTTGTTTTAAATATATAACGCGCATCTTGTTTTTCTCCTTCTTTCCGCTGACTCTAATAGAAATGACGCCTAATTGCGGTCTATTTAGCGGTTAATTGGTGTCCAGTTATCAGATAAACAGTCGTTTCAAAAGGATGGGACAACAGATGGGCTCCGGTTGTGATTAGTGGGCAGATAGAGGCTCAGTTTGGAATCTGGTAACATAATTGTTGCCTGTTATAGCCAACATGAAAGTGTTGCTGTTTCATGGTGGAGCCTTAAATAGCTCCACTTCCACTCGGCCTGCAGAGACTGTTAACCAATTAGGGGTGAGATCCAACAGAGATTAGCCATTTAGGGGAGAGTGGAGGAGTCAGCTCTGGTCCGGCCGGCTGTCTGTGGTGGGGGGCGCTCCGGCTGTCCCAGCCTTCTGTTGGGTTGTTGCACCAGATATTGCCACCTTAGCTTTATCTCCTCCACCATCAAATAATTACCCCCTCCTCCCCTAACTATCTCACATCCACTGCTGCTTGAAGATGCGCTTCAGGCCGTAATTTAGCAAAGTTCTGCACAGAGCCGTAGGTGACGTAAAAGATCTCAAATGTTCTTGGAGTGCAGCCGTAGTCTTTGTTTTCATGCATATTCTCCCTCATTTGATCAGAATGAATGCCGCTCTTTTATTGCCCCCCCGATGTGAGCTGTAGCGCTTGCTGTAGGCCACGGGGGTAATTTCAGTTCTCAGTGGCGAGCGACGGTGAGATTGGGTCGGCCCTGAAATCAATGGGCTGATCCCTCCCTGGCTGACATGCTTGACTTTTCATCTCCATGGTCGCAGAGATTGATGACTTATGACCGGGAACGTGTGTTTGCTGACCTCTGGCAAAGTGAGTGACACATAATTAATCCAATCACACAGAAAACTGGGAGGAAAAGGGAGGGAAAGTGTGGGTCAGTCTCATCGGGCCTTGACTTCAAATGTCCGTTTGACATTTGAATGTTGGAGAAACACACTGGAGAGGCTGGAGCGCCACACAATTACCCCCCAGCTGGGTTTAGGCGTTTTAAAGGAGAGGAGTCTGGTAGAACAAAGGGTCACTGGTGCCGCAACCCCCATTTGGATCGGCTGACAAGTGTCAGTGACCGACAACGATAGTCTTAATCAGCGTTAGATACCTGAGATGGAGGCGTACTCTTCACCCCCTCTCAGCATCTTGGGTCCAGACCCCCCCACCCCACCAGGAGAGCCCCTGATTGGGCTCCTCTGATTCACCGCTAATTAAAATTCATTTGTGAGCTGCGTTAGCCGTGCCCATCTATTTACGGGCAGCTCTCAAACGCATCCACTATAAAAACACTGCTTCGTAATTAACCCCCGCTAATCAGATAGTGCTAGTGTTGTGTTCCCCCCGTCCTCAGGCGCACAGCCATTGGACGGGGGGGAACACAGAGGATGAGCCCATTCTATAGTTCAGAATGGCTAAGCAGATTAAAACCTCATATCAAACATGATATTTACAGGCAGGGCTCTGTGGAGAGGCTCCTTTTATGTGGGATTGGGGTGGGGGGGGGCTTTTAAAGCCATGTCCCTTAATTGTATTCTGGCTAAGTGGGATGAATGGTGCTTTTTAATCAGACTACTGACGGGGCTGTGTGCTGTAAAAGTGTAGATGCGCTGCCTGATAGTGAAGATGCTGAATGATGTGATCGTGGTCCAGGTTTCCAGGCCTCTGGCAGCGTTCTGGTGTTACCGTGGCGCCCGTGAGCATCAGGGCGGAGGAAATCAGTAAATCAGTGAAAAATAATTATTCTGCACCAAGGATGGACTGGTAGCAGATGTTAACTTTATTTAATGTGATTTTTTTTACCTTCTTGATTGAAGTTTGATTGAAAACAGATTGTCTGGATGTATTATTCTGGGGTTTAAGGCGCTGCGCCTCCTAGTGGCCGCTTGTGGCAGTGTTTTCCCCTCAGCGATGCACACAAATAGGTTTGATAGCAGAGGTTTGAAAACATCACACAATACATAGCGACGGTTTTCCATTCCTCTTTCTTCCTTCCTTCTTGGAGCTCATTGGATGGAGTGTAGATGGGAATTAAACGGGAATTATTAAAATCTTTTTGATGCATCCTGACAGGCTCACCATATAGAGAGTAATAGGGATGGCATAAGCCCTGCTGTTCACCTAGTCAATTTGAATTTCATGACCAATCAAATGTAGACTAGGTGTCATTCGGTGGGAAGGGGGAAGAAGGGAGAGTGAATCCTTTCCCCAAACAGTTAATCCAACTTTAATCCTAGTCATTAGGAATTAGACATGCCGAGCTGTCCGGCCGTGCCTCTAAATTACAATCAAACGGTGACCAATTACACAAATTATTGATGGTGGATTCTCTTTTCAACTGCAAATTAAGGCTATTAAGGAAGGCTCCTTTTTAATGCAAAAGTGACTAATTAACCGGCGGATGGGAAATCTGCTGCCCAGATATCAAAAAAGTTCTCAGCACACATTGCAGGAACACAAGGGAACCAATTAGTTTAATTATCAAAACAGCTAATTAAAATTGCACAGTTCCTAATTAGTTCTTTGCTTTTGCCTCTAATTGACAGCATGGAGATAAATGGGCTGCTGATGAAAATGGGGAGAGGAGAAAAACAGGAGAAACTTCGGCGGAATATTTATGCTGACTTTATCTCCGTCTGTGTGGCAGCCCTTGAAAGTGGAAAATTAATGACCTTAATTCCCAAACTGTTTTTCCTCTGACGGTGCTCCCCTCTGTGCTCCTGGTGCACGCTCCTTTGTATGGGCCTGCCACTCTGCCAACTGCTGGAATGGGAAAAAGGGGGTACTTGGGGGTGGTGGGGTGGTGGTGGTTCTCCTCCTAATGTGACAGCCCCCACCTAACAATGAAGAGAGATGAAAGAATGAAGCAGATGTAACCACTGGGACTGTTGCATTATGGGACCGCAACTCCGTTGCACTTTCTTTTAAAGCACTTATGTCACCTACAGGGGAATTAATTTGTTCCGTGACAAAGAGTGAACTCTGCCGGGGACGCAGATAAAACACACTGATGGCCCCAGAAAAAATACGCCCAATAAGAAATTAAATTTGAATTTTAGATTGATTAATATGCCGTTCGGCAAGAAAACTCCTCTTGAAATGTTGCACAAATATATTTGCGTATGATACCGACCGGTCTGACGTGACCGAGATTGTCCGAAGTTACAAATACGCCCTTTAAGAAGAAGGATGGACGGTGCCGGATGAAAGGCTGCATCGGCAGACCTGGAAGATAACCGTTTACCTCTCCTGCTCAGATTACGTGTTGCACGTCGTGTGTCTTTGCTCACGCGTGTTCCATTGTCACGTCTCATCCCGCGTCTCCGGCTGCACGCCGGCGACATGCAGGGGTCCTCCTGGCACATTAGCAGATAACCATCGACTAATCAGTTTACTGTTGAGGCTGAGTTAAAATGTAAATTACATTAATGCTCACATTATGCATCAAACTAGCCAGATCGGCCGGGCCAGAGCAGCGTAATGCCGGGATCATTGGGTTAGAGCCTTCCACATGCGGTGTTAATGCACTCTGATTTCCCCAGCTCTGCTTCAAATCAAGTGTTCCACGTCGGCCAGTTGGTGTCTGGGAAACCGGAGGAGCTTTGCATCAAGTGGAGGCGCTTTTTTTTTTTTTTTGCACGGCCTCCATTAAAGGCAGAGAGATGATTGCCGCCTGTTGGATTTCTTTTGTCTAATTCAGCGGAAAGGGCTTTCAGCTCCATGTGCATTTCAGCGCTTTAACTCACCTCTCGGTTGAAAGTGCGTAGATATTAATTTGCCGGGAGTGTGAATGAGTGGAAATGGATTCCATAGAGTGCATTTCTGCAACATTCAAAATGTGATTTATCTGAACCCATTCTATCCGTTTTAAAAAAAAGAAGTAGGTCTGTGCAAAAAGCCTCGGCCTGCAGGAAGCGTCTGGCTGTGAGTAACACACACACGTCTGACGCTAATTGATTGTCTTGTGTTTTATTTATGGCGCAGTAGTAATTAGCGGACAGCATAATGTAAGCCATTCATTAGCACCTGGCCGCCGCTATGGATTCCACTGCTTTGTCTCAGATGCACACATCATTAGGGAGAAACAAAGAGCGGAATTTATTAGCACGGCTTCTTATAAATATTCTTAAAGTCGGTGCCTTTAAGGAGGAACACAGGCCTGTAAAACTTTTGTCAGCAATTGCTCACTGACTCCATTCGCTGCAGAATATGTTAAGGAAGAGCTGTATAAATTTAATTTTAATTGTTTTGTACACACGCCAGTGAAAAGGAACTGATTGGATACAGTTCAGAGACAGTATATTAATACGTTATTTTCATATGTTAATTGGTTTGCATAATCTCTCCCTTTGCCTGCTTTTGGAAGTACCTGGCATTGAGAAAGCGACTGAGGAGAATAGAAGACTCCAATTTACATAAAGCCAGCTCCTCTGAACATTAAATAATAATACATCTGCAAGCTGAAGGTGTGTTCAGTTAGCAGAAAGCACATTTTTATAATTTATAGTCCAGCTGTTTCAGTGCTTTCAAGTCCATTTTCCTCCCTGCCTGCTTTTAATGAAATCTTGTTACTGGAGAATTGACTGGAGTGAATTGAGATTTTAATCCCATTGACATTCGACCGTGGAAATGCGCGCTGGTGGGAACTTTTAATGGTGGGCCCTGTAATCAGAAGACACTTGTATTCAGCTGCCCACAATAATGAATCTCATCAAATAAAGCCTGGGTAGCAAGCAAGGGGCTCAAATTTCAAGGTTTTTGGCCATCCCTATTTGAGAAATTCCTCAGGGAGTGTGTGATTACTCAAGTTTAGCCGTTTATTGCCTCATCTTTCAATAACCACCCAAGCACAAAATTCCCATCTAGGTTGCTCTTTTTTCTCTTCTCTCCACCAGAAGAACAGGACAGAACAGCCGCTCAGACCCCGAGGAGCTGAAACGTTATCTGAGTCTGCTCGCCGTGTCGTTTAACACAAAGATAAATATTCCGTGATGCGCTTTTAATTGTGCTAACTGTTGTGTTCTGGTGAAATCACACTTGAGGAGAGGTGACGGGCGTGCCGTTTGGTTTTAGTGTGATCCTGAAGTCCCTTTCCTGATATATATACTGACTGTGGACCATCAGAACGGCGATTGCACGGAATATAAAGTTGCCAGCGAGTGTTTTCAGAGTTCAGCGCTGTTATTTCAGTCATTACGACTCTGAACAAGGACACACACTCATCCAGCTCCTTAATGAGGATTATCGTCAGGTCCCGGGCCTCAGAAGTTTTATTGAATATTTAAATAACATCACGTACGAGTCTGTATCGCACATCAGCAGGGTCGGCGCCGTCGTTTTGGAGGCTAATTATCACCTCGGTTTAAACTGATGTTTATTCTATCAGTAAAAAAAAACCTCCAGCCGGTTCTTTCTGGTTTCCTCTGGGCTTCGGTTCTGGAGACGACTCCAGCCGGTCAGGCGGACGTGACAGATGTGAAGCTGTTTTATATTTGAATGACTAAACGTGACCTTTGAGATTAGAGGCGGAGCTGCTTCTCGGGGGTGTGTAGAGAGCCCTTGCTGCTCTGGAGCTCATGTCCCTTTGATCCGACCGTAATGAGACCAATAGCGGCTGTCGTGGTCGGCGAACACATCGACCCACCCCGGGAGAAGCCGGGACTCTTCCCTCTGATGCCACACACACACACACACACACACACACACACACACACACACACACACACACACACACACACACACACACACACACACATACACACACACACTTGTGTTCAGGTGTTTCACGCGTGTCCCCAAGTAGAATAACGCCAGCTGACACGCCGTACATCCACACAGGTATTCTGATTTAATTTCCTGCTAACATATTGTAAGAATACCAAGTACGCACAATCTGTCCGATTGGACGGATAAAGTTTTCCTTGTCCGAGGAAATAAGCGTTTTCGTACGAAGTTTTTTTGGGATGATGCTCTCTCTGAGCTGAACAGGATGCTGAAGCCTGGTTCTTGCAGACATCTTCAGAGATGTACTGAAGATCAATCACGGCCGGACCCTTCCCCACGAGACCCTCAGTAACAGCGGCTGATTGCTTTCTGCCGTGCAGCTGTTAAGTGGAGTCCAGCGATGGCTTCCTGGACAACACTTAACAATCAATCAGAGGCCACAACCACTTCTCATTGCGCTGGGTCCTTCCCCTGCGTTACACACAAACTATAATTCAGGTGGACACGAGTGACACTTCAGAACCACAGCCAGAGGACGCCTCGTGATTCGGAGAGGGATCCGACGGAAACTTGAGCCTGAGGATTTACATAAACCCGTAGGATGTTGGCGAGTTTTCCTCCCGGTTTGGCATCCCGATAACATCCTGATCATATCGATTTGATCTTTATCCTGTTAATTGAAACTATGAAAGATTATCATTAGTTTCCTGTAGCCTTTCATTCTCTGTAGAGTCCCAAAAAAGGGGGAAGATAGAGACTATCCAGGGCTGACTTGGGACGAGAGGCGGGATTCACCACGGACAACTCGCCAGTTCATCACAGGAAACAGCAAGAAAGACAAACATCCAATCATCTGTGGGCGAATCGATCAGTTTAGGGTCACCAGTTCACCTGGATTGAATGTTTCTGGCGGTGGAAGTTGGAGAACCCGGAAGGACCCCTGGTGGTCCTGGTTGGGTTTGAACCAAGGATCTGGAGATAACACAACGCTGCCCAGCTATGACAGATTTAATTTTAATTTTTAAATGTAATTTAATTTAATACACTGTTATAAATCCTGAAGAGAAATTAAGAATTCACACTCTAGTTTTTGTTAGTCAATCAAATCACACGCATGCATATTAGTGTGTACAGGCCCCTGTAATACACACAACCACACACAAGGGGGCCTGTAGACATGCAAGGGAGGTAGAGTGGCAGGCAGCTCCTTCTTGGTGCGCCTCAAATGAGCAATTTGTATAGGGGACGGCACCTTGCTCAAGGGTGCCTTGGCAGTGCTCTGGAGGTGAGCTGACACCTCCCACCATCAGCTCACCTCCAGGTATTTTTTTTGGGCGGGAGTGGGAATCGAACTGCCGATCTTGAATCATAGGACGACCCGCTCTACCGCCCGCTTTTACCACTGAGCCACTGCCGCCCCTTTATCAAACCTTTTCTCCAAGACTTTGTTCTAGACTGTTCTGAGCACATGGGTGGACTATCGTCCAACAAACAAAGAGGATAAATAAACCCCAAAAGCCCCAAATGAAAAGTCGAGGACAGGGTGGCTGGTGCTTCCTGCCTGGGAAGGGTAACTACACACGCAGTAGAGATCCTGCCTGGACTACAAGTTTCCTCATTGATTAAAGATTCCATTGACTTAATGAACCTTAAACCTTCCATCAGATGACCAGCCAATATATGCTGTAATCTCTACAACGGATGTCTGCCTGTGGTTCCCTTTAAATGAATTGATCTGCTCGGCTCTCTCCAAATGGGGAAATGGGCAAGTATTGATATGATTCCTGACTCGGTGATGGATGTGTGTGATGGTAAAACACGAGCTACACCGGCCAGCTTTTGCTGCGGGGCGGGAAGAAATTCACAAAACAGCTTTTCCAGAGCTCTTCAAAGGCAAATTTGTGTCAGCGCCAATAATCAAGCCACCTGTTAGGGAAACGGGTTCAAACGCGCAAAGCAAAAAACCTCCAGACACAACGGTTTCCTGCAGAGAAGATTAAACTGTTTACGTGTATAAGTTTTTCTATTTTTTGTTAATATGCTTGTGGAATTATTCAAGGGGAGTTTTCCTTTATTTTCCCATTGATTTTTTAGAAATTGATTTCCATCCCTCTTTCGGCTGCGCATCACGCCTGGTGGTTGGGGATGTTTTAGCGAAGGAAGGCCATTTAAAGCGAAAGTCACTTGAAGGCTAAAATCCATCTCCGCCGCGGAGTAAAGCAATCACCGCCAGCCTCACAAGAGCATCACAATAGTTTCTGTGTGATGTTCCGACCGCATGGCAAATATTTATCTAAGTCAGATTACACCCAAGGGAGATGAAGACGTCTGCATCCTCCCAGCCCTCCGTTGGTTCCGCACGTCGAGAGAAATGCGTAGGGCGATTGTTTTGGCAGAGGTTAGAACTCCTAACTGTTCACTTCCCACGAGAGAGAAACCGTCGTTGGTTCTCTCCAGGATAATGAGCATCAATGCCATGAATAATCACCGGCATGTCGACTTAGCTGCATTGTGATCCTCACCGCTGCCGAGCCTCAGATGACATCAGATCATTTTGTCTGTCTTCCCTCGGAAAGCGTCGCAGTCGGAGACGTTTGATGTCCCCGCGGTTCATTTCAATATCATGGAGGCATTTTTGGGGGAACTGAAACACCACATTTCTCCCTCTGATCTGCTCCTCCTCTACATGCTTGTCAGAAATGTTCAGCTCGTCCCTGACACACAATAATGAGTCAGCTGTGCAGGTCAAAGGCTCGGATAATACGCCTCTTATTTTATAAACTAATTTCTCGTCGCTAACTGCTGTGAAGAAGGCAGAAGTAATAAATCAAAAACACATTTCCAAAGATCTGAAGATTGCATTGTAAATGTCAGGCTGGGAGGAAATTGTAATTAGGGAGAGGAAATTGCTTCAGTGAAGCACTTGAATTTTAAAATGAACCATCGAATTATGTAAACATTTAATTATAGAGCAATTTTTGAAGTCTGTTCTTAGACCTTTGTTCTCCGCTTGTCACCGGAGCTCTGGCAGGGTTCAGATAGAAAATATCTCACTCTGAATATTACCCGACGTTCACCCGGATCAGTGACAGGCACTTCAACCTGCTGGTTTATATTCGTCAAGTCACGGTTAATACATGTTAAGATAATCCGTTAACTGGTAACGCACCATTACCCATGCTAATTATGCTTCAGCGACAGAGGTTATGTTCGTAAGCCCGGTGTTGCGATCACGAGCCAACTTCATTTAATCAGCCTTTTTAGTCCCAGCAGAGCCATCAGCCGTCACCGCCACCAGTGCCTGGAGTCCACACCAACCAGATAGCCACCAGCTACTGATAAGCTACCCACCAGCTAGCCACCAGCTAGACACCTGCTTTGTGTTACATTTCCAGACCATCCAGGGCAGCACATGACTGTTAATTGTAAAATCAGGTTTTAGCACTCTTAACTTAAAATGTTGCCACAGCAGCATTTTAATGATCGCTACTTCCACTCATCTGCTAATGCATCTTAGCATGTGTCGGCCAAACGTGTTTGCTCCATGAAAAGCTGAGTGGCAGCTTCTGGTGGCGAGATAACCTTTGCTTTTGGTTAGTTTAATCATCCTGGTCTATCTTAGTGCAGCTGGTTTACAACCCTTCATCCTTCATCATAGTTTGTCTAAAACTTAGTGAACGTAGCGTTAGATGTGGAACACGTTAGTCCCCTCCCAGATGAGCTTTCCTTGGTCATATGTGCTCAGGTGTAGCATCAAAGGATCTATACAGACCATGGCTGACTCTGGAGATCAGGATAACATAATCTTAAGGTCATTTAGGAAGAAAGAAAGACTCCATTCTTTGGTCCAAACCTTGGCGAGCTGAAAAGCA
Source organism: Antennarius maculatus (assembly GCA_013358685.1). Taxonomy (NCBI): domain Eukaryota; kingdom Metazoa; phylum Chordata; class Actinopteri; order Lophiiformes; family Antennariidae; genus Antennarius; species Antennarius maculatus. The sequence goes on from CM023606.1 coordinate 12,942,063, forward strand.
GTGTCCTCTATTTGTGAGCCTCGAAAGTGCAAAAATTATCTTTTCATCTCAGGACAGTGCTGCAATATAAAACAAGGCAGAGACCGGAACATCCCGTGACAACCCTGACCTACTTTGTGAGTAGGTCAGGGTTCCCTGAAAGTAGTACATGACTAGTCCAGGGTAGGTCAAAGCTATGCACTAGCTTTGACCATAGATCAAAGTTAGTGCATAGGTAGATCAAGCTAGTGCATAGGTAGATCAAAGCTAATGCTTTTATCTATGGTCTTACTCACACTGACCTTCTCCCTCATCTTTCTATCTTATCCGGTTCCTGAGTGTACAAAAGTTGAGATATGACTTTGACCTAGTTTTCTCAAGGTCAAGGTCATCATCTCATTTTCATTCCCTTTGCTACCCGAAAATGTGCTTTTTGTTTCATCTTTCTACCTGCAACGGATGCGAAGATATTTGGTGGACTAACAGACGGAGAGACAAACACACGAACACTGACAATTACAATACATCACCGCTTTGAACCGGGTGTAATAATCTTCTCTTAAGTCTTTAGAGGTGGACAACCAGGCTGAGGCGTTAACAGCCTTGTTAGCATGAGTGAGCAGACGGACATACCTGCTCAGCAAGCATTTAAGGAACAGATTCAGAACCGGTCCGGTACCCTGTCTTCATGAGAACCAGGAGGCAGTCAGACCCGTTTCCTCTCTCCTTTGTAAATTCTGACAGAACCTCCTGGAGGAGCGATGGTGAACGGAGGTGTTTCTCCTTCACGATCCACAAACTGATGGAAGCGACAGCAGGTGAGTTTAGAGTTCATCTGTCAAATTAAGGACGTCATCGTCATCGAATTTGCAATTTATTAATGTTAATTAACAGTAGCTGCTTCCAATCAGTCACACACACACACACACACACACACACACACACACACACACACGTCTGTTTTCATATTTTATGTTTGTCCAAAGGAGACGCATAATTAATAAAAGGAATAATATTTTTTAAAAAGACTATTAAATGGTTTTTTTACAGTATGTATATCCCAAGCCAGACACACTCGCTCCCTTTGTGTGTGTGTGGGTGTGTGTGTGTGTTTGTGTGTGAATATGTGTGTGTTTTCCCATGAGGCTGTGGGGAGGTACTCGCTGTTCGCAGTGATGTCACGCAGCCTCTCAGCAGACTGGCTGAGTAAGAGGAACAACAGAATTTCAACTGGAGAGATCAATTATAGATAGAAGAAAATGAATGGGAAAAGTAATTTAATAAATTATTGACTTGATGTCTTGTATCATGTACAAAAGCAAATGAAAAATTAGATGGCGTGTTTGGATGAAGTGGAAGTCGGACGTAGTAAAGAGCTTTAAAATCATATTTAATTAGACAGAAAAAAATTGTCAAAATGTGTCATGGGAGTGTGAAGTTTCACTGAGAAGGATCAATTAATGATCGCATTTGACGTGTTGATGAAGAGCGTGGCTGTCTGGGAGGCGAGGATTGAGTGTGTGTGTGTGTGTGTGTGTGTGTACGTTTGAAAGAGACGTCATCACAACGGCCTTCTGTCCTTTTATTCCCATTAGATGGAGTCCTGACTGGCTCAAAGCCCCACCCGCCGACAGGAGGCAACGCAGGAATTCAATTATTGATTTATTGAAAAATACGACATCAAATAACGTCAAACGTCTGAGGTGTGACCATCAGGACGCCGTTTAGCGTGTGAAACCGAAACGAAGCTGCAGACAAAGAGAACCTTTCCTTTTACAGGACAGGTGAGGGGCGTTCTGAACGGTACTGGACGGTACTGGGAACACTGGTTAGCACTGTCGCCTCACAGCAAGAAGGTCGTGGGTTCGAATCCACCTGGGGACCTTTCTGTGCGGAGTTTGCATGTTCTCCCCGTGTCTGCGTGGGTTCTCTCCGGGTTCTCCGGCTTCCTCCCACATCCATGCACCATCGGTGAATTGGTCAGCCTAAATTGCCCGTAGGTGTGAATGTGAGCGTGAATGTGGCTAGGGCTCCCTTGCAAAAGAGATCTGTAATCTCAATGGGACTCACCTGGATAAATAAAGGTTAATAAATTAGCTGCAAACTGCTAGCTGCAAACTGCTACTAGCAGCTAACTGCGTCTAGCTGCAAATTGCCCCCACTGCAAGCTGCTAAGTGCTCCCAACTGCTAATTGCTCCTAACTGCAAACTACTTCTAGCTGCTAACTGGTCCTTGCCTCAACTGCTATTAGCTGCAAACTGCATCTTCCAGTTTGGGCTGCATGGATCCTCAAGGCTAAATTATGGTCTCTTTAGTGTTAAAGCATTATTTGCTGCTAATAAAATTGCTAACTTGCTGCTAATTACTCCTAGCTGCTAACTACTGTTAGCTGCTTACTACTCTGACCTGCTTTCTAAGTCTTCCAATTCAGCTGCATGGATCCTCGGGTCTGAGTCGTGGTACATATAATGTTAAACATTAGCATAGCTGCAGATAAAATAATTTAACCGCTGTAAAAACTTGCTATCATATGAAATAAGTAACAAATTAAAGGATAAACCAATAAAGATTGGCTGAGAGAGGAAAGCCCAGCTCATATTTGATGTACACGTTGTGGCGTAACTTTATTTCACACTGCTGTTTTATTATTCCACAGGATTCATTCGATGCTGAATTAAACATTGACTTCGGGACTTAAAAAAAAGCCGATATGCCGGCTCACACAGCAGCCGCCCCGGGAAAGTAAATACAGATCTTAATTAGATGGGGGAACTTTAAAGTTGGATTCTCTCTGCGTAAAGCGTGATGGGATGAAGCCACGGGACAAATAGGGAGGAAGGGAGGAGCAGTTGTGGGAGGATAGAGGAGGGGGAGAAACGACTAATTTATGCGCCGGCCCCCGTCTCCGGGACGCCGTATCCCCCAGACTTTGTGGCTCGGCGTCTGGAGAGGCGGGATGCAAGTGGAGCAGGTTTCTGGGTGACGTGGGGCACAGGCGCATGCCCATGTAGGGACCGGCGCACGCCGTTGCTAAACAAGTGTTCTTTGTCACGCCGGGCCCCCGGGGGTCCAGCCAAACAAATCCTATCATCTGCACTGTCGTGTTGCTGAAGCAAAAACGCTCAAGTTTGCAGCCACTATTTATAAGATGAAAGAGTCTCTTCAGGGAATGTCAGAATTAGTTATTTTTCCCAATTAATTTGTGTTGTGAGTGGAGTTCTGTGGTCCCTGCATGGGCTCCCCAGTGAATTGGTCAATAGTCAGCGTGTCAAGGAACACGGGACCGCCGGTTACACGTTTGTTTTGTTTGCTTCCGTGAACCCGGCTCAAGATGCAGGGAAAATTCCCAAATAAAATCCTCAGCAGAATTCTGGATCGGTCTTTTCAAAGTGGGTTAATTTTAAGGAACATCGTCTAATGTGTTTTCTTTTTCTCCCTCCCTCCTCCTGCATTAGCAAATAATGCTAACATAGCAGATAACAGAAGGCTCCTGGATTCAGGAAGAAACTGAACGGAATAATTGACCAAAGATAACATCGGTTTATTTTAAAATCTGACTTGGATTCCCTTTGGGATCACAAAATCAGCTAAATTCACTTTAACTCCACATCTTTCAAACACATTCTGAGGTTTTAGCACACGCCCTCTCTCATCACAGAGGCTCAGGATTTAAATTCCCTGTCGTCATTGTGGGGGGGGTAAAGATGCGTGTCATCAGGCGTCGATGCAGCTCCGGAACCGAATGAGGTGCTAATAAAAAATGTGCGACTCTACTAATGAATCTGATCCAGCAATTCTGCGACTGGAGCTCTTAATTATCATAAAACATTCACTAATGTGCCCATTCAAATGGGAAACACTTTGCTTAGAATAAACTGCATGGCTTAATGACTTGAGGAAATAGCCTGATGACATCCTGATCTTTTATCAACACTTCCCAAAGGCCTGGCAGCAGAGACGGGGTTGAACGCCGTCAAACCGGCCCGCAGATGAAAACACTAAATATTCATTGGTGTCTAATATGGTCACGGTTGTTGCTGAGCCCGACCATTTGTCAGTCAGCTCTTCATATTTTCATACATTGATATGGATTTGAAGAGGAAGTGATTTCATCTCTCTTTGTTCCCACATCTGCTGCTAAAAAAAAGACACTCGAAAGAATAAGAACGCGATTTTTCCCTCCAAGTCTAAAATATGTCCGCGAAGAAGACAGACATCAAAGTATGACATTAAAGTGATCCACTTCTGTAGCATTAATTGCACCGATGTGTGTGTGATGATCCAGTAATCCCTCGCTTATGTATGCTACAAGATGCATGGCTTCACTACATCGCGGATTTTTAGTAGGTAGTCACGTGGCACCGTACGTACATGCTATTGGCTAACAGCATCTGTGTGTGCGCTTTAATACTTCCGAGTATTAAAGAAACACTTTTCTTTAATACAAAAGTGCTTTAAACAGTCTATTAGAGTGTTTTAAAGGTAATACAGATAGGAAGTGGTTTAATATCAGTATTGGGAGGGTGTTTAAATTACCGTAAATAATAAAATAGTTTGTCGCTATATTGCGGAATTTCGTTTTTCACGAGTGGTCCTGGAACGCATTAACCGCAAGTAACGAGGGATCACTCTTTGGTACTCCCTCGCCAATTCGTGCTTCAAGATGCACAGCTTCACCACATCGTGGATTTTTAGTTGGTAGTCACGTGATTCCGCATGCTATGGGCTGACAGCATCCGTGTGTGTGCTGTGTTTTGAGACTCACGGAACGCAGCACACTTCTGTGTATCAATTTTTTTTTTTTAAATACAAAAGTGTTTTAAACAGTCTGTCAGAGAGTGGGAAAAGGTAATATAGATACAGTACAGTATTTTCCGCACTATAAGGCGCACTGGACTATAAGGTGCACCTTCAATGAATGGCTTATCTTAAACCTTTTTCATACATGAGGCACACTGGATTATAAGGTGCATCTGATTATAAGGTGCACCTTCAATGAATGGCCTATATCAAAACTTTTTTCACAAATAAAGCAGACTGGATTATAAGGCAAACTTTTGGTTTTTGAGAAAATTAAAGGCTTTTAGGGATGCCTTATAGTGCGGAAAATACAATTATCCCTCATTTCTTGCGGTTAATGCATTCCAGGAACAAAAACGCAAAAACGAAATTCCGCGATATAGTGACAAACTATTTTATTATTTACGGTAATTTAAATGTTTATGAACCCTCCCCGTACTGATATTAAACCACATTCTATCTGTGTTACCTTTAAAACACTCTGATACTCTAAGGGATTATTGTATAAGGTGGTTTAATATCAGTTCATGAACGTTTAAATTGCCGTAAATATTAGAATAAATAGTTTGTTGCTATATCGCGGATTTCGCTTTTCACGTGTGCTTCCTGGAATGCATTAACCGTGAGTCACGAGGGATCACTGTATACGTGTTGACCCGTCTTCCGGTGGCGTGTGCGCCTGAAACACGCGTGCACGCGCTGCCTGTTCAGACGAGCAGAGGTGCAAAATCACATGCAGATGACGCTCCAACAGCCCGACTGCTCTCTCCTCCATTATAATTGAATAACCTCCGTAGACGTGGTCACGTTCCCACTTTGCCGTTCCCTCCCGGTGTAACGTGTAAGAAGTGCTCTTGTGAGCTACCTGCTGGAGCGACCCATCAACAGCTGTTAGAGCCGACTTGAAGGTTAAATATTAGGAAGGAATCCAATTTCTCTTGTCTATTCAGCTCAGCGGTGTGTTAGATTGCGGCTGGACTGTGCTTACGGAGTGTGGGATATGAAGTGGGCTAATCAATCCCCTCTGCTTCATTCTCAAATTCCTCTCATATCAGGTCCCTGCCCCCTGGGCAGGCCTTCTGCTTTCCGAAAGCCAATTCCACACGAAATAAGAACTGTGACCTGCAGCTAGAGGGTGAAGTTGAGTTTTCCCTTCATGATTAATCTCTTCTTGGGTGGTTTTCAGAAAAAAAAGGAGAGGGGGAGGATGGAAAAAAATAAGAAAACATGCAAGTCGCTGCCTTGTGACCTGAAAGTTTTTTCTCCTGTGAATGAGCCAGTGCACTGGAGCCTGCTTATCTCCCCAGAGAAAGACAGAATTCATTTTTTGACAAGGTTTCATGTTGACATTGAGAAAATGAACTACCCGATTCTCTGATTAAACCTGGGCTGTCATAATTGTCATCTGAACTGCGCTAGAGATGAAAATTTGAGGGCTTTTTTCTGGGGGTTTTTTGAGGCTCAGGAAATAGAGTTTTGATTCAAAGCTTTACAACAGAAAACCCTCTAATAAGAGGTAAAAAATGAAGTAAAGTGATTTTAAATAAACGCCAGACGACTAATGGGTGTTGAACGGACGTGTCTTAAAAACAGAAATGCGTGTTGTTGTCGTTGAGCAGATGGGCCGCCGGAGCTGACGGGTAAAATGATCTAACCTTAACGTGACAGTATCACATTTTCCAGGTGATTATGGCGTCTGTCACTGAGAGTGGACCTGTCAAACACTACTTTTGTGCAGTCGAATTGCCCTTAATGGCTCTTTTTCCCAGTTCAGACCCACTTTATGCACAGGGATGATGTCTGTCTGAGGAGCGCTGACGTTAAAAGCATTCAGCCGGGGCTGGATGGACTCACAGGCCATCGTCTCCACTCTGACATTGTCCTTTGTTGGCTGATTTTGAACTAGGTTAGCCTCTTTGTGCAGGAACACTCCCCCAGGAGCAGTAATGACTTCACCGTTAAACGGTCAACATGGAAAGCATTGCTCCGGAGCGAGGCACTCGCACCGGGGCTCCAACAGGCCTTCACATACGTTTACATTTTTAATGCCGTAATGATGATCCCGCCTTCAATGTACATGTTTTCCTCATCGACCTTTTAAATTTTTCAAGTGTAAAACGTTCCATTCCACTACCACCCACCAAACAAATTGGTTGGGAACAACAAAGTTCAATCTACGTCTGAGTATTTCTTTGTTTGTGTGTCTTTCGCGCTCCAGCGGGATCTCTTGAAAGCCCTCTTTTTGCATCTTGGGGGGAGGCCAACCAACGTCGATTTAAGAATACGCCGTATTCCAAATACCTCTGCGCCGGGCCGAACAGTCGGCGCGAGCCTGAACACTCACCTTAATGGAGGAGCGAAGTGGCACACGGCGCCAAAGTGCAGCTTCAGGATCCCGTAAACACGACTTTAAACCTGCCGCAGCTTCCAGAGGATGTGAGTTATTCATCCAACATACATGTGTGTGTATGTGTGTGTGCGTGTGCGTGTGCACGCCGCTTCGCATATATTCCTACAGAAACCACACCTTCATTTAAGGCAGTCTGCTCTCTAGTCAGAATAATTAAACCTCAATTATTACAGATTATGTTTTTCAAAAGCTGCAATCAAGCCTTATCTCATCAGCTTCATGTTCAACTTATCTGAACTTCACAAAGATTTGTGGAGAAAAAAAAACACAAAAATGTTTGCAGGAAGTTGCTCAAATTCATTTTGATTAAGTCCCAGTTTGTTAAATTTGTTGCTTCTTTAATTAAGCCTTGTGTTTCTATCTTACTGTGAAAGGAAAATTTTTAAAATGCTGCTTTGATTCATTTTTTCTGTCAGTTGATTGATTTTAATTCCATTCTCTGTGTTTGACGGCGTAACTTTCCTGCTTTATTTTACTAGCAGGGTTTAATCAAAGGACACATGTATTCTGTTCAGGGTTTGCAGGACAGGAATGTCACGATAGTCGACGTGAAGAACACAATAAAAGACCTTGGAAACCAAAAGGATAACTTACTTTACAGAACCCACACAGACTTTAAGGTTCTGGTTTTTGTCATGTTAAATTCAGTCTAAACCCGTTATTGAGAACAGCTGATGATTACAAACCTACTTACAAAGAGTAACCAGGTTTTACTCACATTATTTATCACCTTATTATTTTTTAATTGCTTCCTATTCTGGTTCTGCTCCGATTGGGAATAAGTGAAAACGATCCAATCTGGTACTAAAGGCGTGATGATGGTGACAGCGTTCATTCAATGTGTTCAAATCGGTTAAACAAAAAAAAAACAAAAACGTGCATTCCGGTTGAAAATGTGAAGTTTTCCACAGACTGGTGACCTTTCTCCTCCACAAGAGGTGCAAAGTTTGGTCTTAATGATGAGGATGATGATGGGGGAGATTGACACCCTGTCAGATGAGGGGAGGGTGAGGGAGTCGTCCTCACCTCATTGTCCTCACACACGGGGGAGGATGGAGTGCCGACGTCCTCTCTGCCCCCCCCACAACTGTCATCTCAGCCTCATTCAGGGCTCCGCAGCACTTAGGCCCCATTTGCTTTTAAGGATGTCTGACAGGACAGCAGCCACGTATGATCAAACTTCACTTTGGCTGTGCACTAGTGTGCACTAGTGACAGTTCATTGAGAGAGGCTCTAATGTGCTGACAGCGCTGCTCTCCACTTGGCTGCCTGGATTCACCCCCCCCCCATCCGTCTCAGTCCGACTGAGTTGGACATTAAAGTTAGAAAGGCCACCTGTTAATCCCACCTGTCCTCGTGTTTAATGACAAATTCACTTCCTGTTAGCCAAAATTGTATTTTCAGGGCCCGGATTATCCCAGGAACCGTCAACAGACCCCATGTGGGTAGCTAAATATTTAATGATTGTACGGAGATGCTAACAAATTAGCTTGGATTGTGGTAAACAGTAGCAGGTAGGAACTAATGTCATGTCACAGGATGACTTTATTTCCTATGTCAATCTGCATAACACCCAAAGTTAAAGCTCGGTTTACATCGTTCTGAGTTAAGTCGTACTTTCCGCACTACAAGTCGCACCTAAAAGCCTTTAATTTCTTTATTTCTTATGTCCCAGTGTTTCTTTTTTTTATCCAGTATTTATTCATTATGTAATGCCTGAGCAGTGGATATGTGCAATTTCCTCCGGGATTAATAAAGTATATATCTATCTTACAATCCAACGTGCCTTATAAATGAAAAACATCTTAAAATAGACCATTCAATGAAGATGAGTTCTCAGATGCGTTTTATAATCCAGTGCGCCTTATGTATTAATTTTTTTTTTTTTTAATAGGTCATTCATTGAAGGTGCGCCTTATAATCCAGTGTGCCTTATAGTGCGGAAAATACTGTATATGTCGGTTTTAAACAGAAATAAACGTAAAAATAAAAGTTTACATTTATGTTTACAACAAAAATGCCCATTTTTGGCCCAAAGAGTCCCCGAGGGTTAAAAAATAAAAGTTCTTTATAAGCTTAAAATAGATTTATATTAACCAAAACTTTTTGAAAATGCATTCGTACATAAAGTACAGTACAGAACTGGGAGTGGTTATCGTCGTTTTTTGAATAACGTTGCGTCTCCCAGATTAATGACCCAAGTTGAGGTTTACCTGTATTTTTAATTTAATTTTAATTTTAAATTATCTGTATTGATCTGTATTGATTTGATCCAGTATGAACATTCTGAGGAACGCTACAGACTTGATTATGGTTTGCCTTTAAGGATTCCATATATCTGATTACTGAGCACATCATCAGCTGTCTGTTTAAACTCTCAAATGGACATAAAAATATGTGAATAAATCTGTGTTTTGGGGTATTTCAGTAGCTCCTCTTATTTTTATTCTTTCTGGATCACATAAATCGGTCCCACTCAATGTCTAAACCCACTCAGATGGAGGAACTAGTCGTATGCAGCCTCTTTTATATATTTCTTCCATAATTATTTGCTGGCCTTGTGCAGAAAAGGGAAATCAAGCCTCCACATCTTACATTAGCTCACTGGACTGTTCACCAGGAGACGATAACGTGCTTCATTTTAACCATTTTAGTCACACTTCCAAGCTGTAAAAAACAAAAGAAGTCTTCCAGCGGCCAGCTGCATGTGAAATAAAACTCCTTTCTCCTCATTTTGCTTCAGCTTTCTTTGATCGCGGAGTTCCCTGACACATCCTGACACGTCAGCTCCTACCCCCCTCCAGGAGACGGTCCCGGCCTAATTGGAGCTACGAGGAGAGAAATCAAAGCAGGAAGCAGGACGTGTTCCAAACAGAGCTCACAAGGCACTAAAAAGCACTAATGTTTGTGACCTTGTCCAGTGAGTTTACACGCCGCCTGGTGTAACACTCCACCAACACTCCTCTGAATGATGTACGCCTGGAGAGTGAGTGTGGTCTGACACGACACAAGCCTCCTGTGAGGTACCTGCGCCGCTCTCGGGTCCATATTCTAATCTTATTTAACAGTCTCTGCCTGACATGCAGTTCAATGCGGCCCCCAGATTGGAGGGTTTCCAAACAATCCTGAGCTCACCCAAGCTTGGAATTGGTTTTCTGAGGAACATCTCCCTCCTCCCTTTGGGCACTTTACCAATTTGACCAAATTTGTTCCATCACTGGTTCTAAGTACCAGAAGTGTTTTCTGCCCACACTTGAACTCATTTCTGCAATTTGCACATTCCTTGCAGAACATTAACAGCTTTGTCAGGGACTGAACCAATAGCTTTTGTGGTATGGGGCCTGTCTATTTTCTACAAGAAAACATCCGCAAAACGTTAACATCTAAGATCAGCTCTCACACAAACACACTGAACAATACTGACTGGCTGCAATGAAGCAAAAATGTTATTCTATATGTAAAACTTACTTCCTGTTTTCAATCGGCGCTATAATAACGAATCCATTCCGTTTTTTACTTGTCAATAATCGTATAAATTGGATTCCTGTTACCGTGCAGACGTGATAACACTGCTGTTATTCATCTTTGCGTGAATCTACGATGAGTCACTGAACATAAACTCAGAACAGATGAAGGTCGTCAGCATACGACGTTCATCACCACAAGTTTGAAGTTGAGCCTCTTTGCTTCATAATTCCAGACAAATATTCTCCGCCACAGACGCATTTGTCCAGTTGATGCATATTGGGAATACAATAGACCACTAAAAGTTGATCTACTGTAATTGGCTGAGATAATTAGAGTTTTAAAACCCTCCATAAATGCCCCATTGAGATCAGGAACACAAGATTACCCCCACAGTAACGCATTTCCACTGCCTTTTTTTAATTTAAGGGATGAGTGTTTGCAGAAATATCATTTAGCCATGCGATCACATTGAGGTCTGCACACAGATAAAGACCGGGATGCTTCATAAATGCTGTTTCAGAGTCGGCTGATAAGTGTTTGAACCATACAGTCAGTCATCTCGTGTGAAGGAATGACTGTAAACTTTCCGTCGGTTCAGAAGCGTCGACTTTTCTGTAGCGAACGGCTTCAGGCTCCAAAAGTAATTAAGAAAAAACTTAAAATAATTGGAGCTAATTCTTCTCTTGCTATCTGGTGGGAAACGATGCATTACTGTATACGTTGATTATGAGTGGAAAGAAGGCCATTATCTGCAAAGAGAATACCTTATGCTGAGCTAGCTGCTTTAAAGCTCCTGCTTGAGGGGATTTGTGCATTTCTGGCTTCTCATTTTCATTTGTGACCGTCCTCTTTAGCATCCGCCGTTCTAATGAGCCGTTTGTCTTTACATGTTGGTTCTCACATGCAGGAAGCAGCAGCCCCTCGTTCAGTTTGAGCAAAACACGAGTAGAAAACACAAAAAATTGAAGCTCTTTGATGTTATTTTGCATTTCACTGTAAATAGTGACAAATTAAAAATGTTAAAACTCCCCTCCTGGTTGCATGCAGCATCCCTTTTACATTATACATGCTCTTCATGTGTTAAGTCTTTTGTTGTTCTAATATTCAGAATTTAACTAATCCTCACTCGGACTCAGCTCCTGTTTGCTTTGAGTCACCCGTATAAACTGCAGCATATGAGTTTGTGAACAATTTATTTGTGTAATTGTGGCGGCTTTGTGAGGTCCGGGTCTGCTGGTTCCCTGTGAAAGCAAACCCGGACACATCTAATGTTCTCTGATGGGCTCTGCCTGCTCTCCCCCCCGCCCCCTGCCGCTCTGAGTGTCTCTAATAGGAGATATTGACACATTACTTTCAGTAAATTGAAGTAAATTATGTTTTCTGCTGCCCTTTATTTGCTTTGTGTATTTATTTATTTTATTTTTCTATTCTGTGAAACGTCTGAAGAGCACATTTCATTCACGACAAAGCAGGATCTATCCATCTATCTATCTATCTATCTATCTATCTATCTATCTATCTATCTATCTATCTATCTATCTATCTATCTATCTATCTATCTATCTATCTATCTATCTATCCATCCATCCATCCATCCATCCATCCATCCATCCATCCATCCATCCATCTATCTATCTATCTACTGTATGTATCTACAGTATACAGTATATACAGTAGATACATATATCTATATATCTATAGTGTGTATCTATCTATAGTTTCTATCTATAGTTTCTATCTATCTTTAGTTTCTATAGTTTTTGGTGAAGATCTTTCATCACGTATGGTGAACATGTAAATGGGGGCTCTTAGATAGTGACCGTCAGCTGGAGCCCTTTAGCATCCGCTAGCTGTCACCGTTCACACACTGCTGCTGAGAACCGTTCCCACGCCGGTAGGGAAACCACTTAACGCGGAACTGGATTAAAACCAACAAACCTCCGCTGAGTGGACCAGCAGCTCCTTCTGACACACAAAAGCACCAATAGTGACGCACTCGTGTGCAGAGGAGGCTCTGATTGGTTCCTGTGGTTGAACCACAAGCATCAGGCTTCATCACGCCTGGACCGGACTGCTGGTCTTTTATCAACTGTCAAGAGGCGACTCAAAGGGACAGAGGAACGCTAACAGAAGAATACACTAAAACATTAACATACATGTTAAAAAATACCTGGTCCAGTCATTTAGAGGACCCCAACATTTAGTTCCAGGTCAGACAATATTTTCTGTTCTTTAAGATGTGGCGGATAAAAACAACCAGAAAAAACCATACGACCAGCATTAAACTGTTTTATTCTGACTATAATAATAAACCTGAATCCAGTTTGTATCAACTTTATTAGCAGCGTCCTCGTAACGTCACACCAACGTTTGTTTCTGTTTGTTCTGCTAGCTCATTAGTTTCAGTTTAGCGCTAATGTGTTCTGTGTTAGCGGCTGGAGCGGCCCCTTCAAGAAGGTAGTCATGTGACCGAGGCCGGAGCGGCCCCTTTAAGAAGGTAGTCATATGACCGAGGCCGGAGCGGCCCCTTTAAGAAGGTAGTCATATGACTGAGGCCAGAGCGGCCTCTTTAAGAAGGTAGTCATGTGACCGAGGCCGGAGTGGCCCCTTTAAGAAGGTAGTCATGTGACCGAGGCCGGAGCGGCTCTTTTAAGAAGATAGTTATGTGACCAAGGCCAGAGCAGCCCCTTTAAGAAGGTAGTCATGTGACCAAGGCAAGCATCTCCACAACCAGATCACATCAACAACAACCTGCTGATCATCTTCACAAAAAAAGGTTTGAAAATATGAATATTATTTAAATCCGGAAATGTGTTTATAACTCTATCCGTATTATAGATCACTACTACTAAGTTGACTTTTAAATTACTTATAAAATTTTTTTTTACTTCATTAATAATTTATTTTCCAGTTCCATCAGACGACTAACGCCAGAGCTGAAACCACCTGAGTGACATCCAACAGCCTGACTTGATGCAGGTTTTTTGTCTCGTCACTACGGCGATGGGATGGTGGGGGTCAGCTGGGTGGTGTTGGTGGAGGTGGGGGGGGTCGGCTGGGTGGTGTTGGTGGAGGTGGGGGAGGGGGTCCAGGCAGCCTTTTAGTGGGGATGTCGTGTTTGCTTTCTGGGGATGAAGACGCCCGAGTGGAAACACAAAACCCTACTTAGAACCAGCAGGAGAACCGGGTCACATAGGAGACCTGGACTCACGTCTCCTGGAGGGCATCGGGGTAAACAGGCACCTGTCTGTAGCCAGGCCCCCCCACCTAAAACACAGCTGAACCCTCCCCCACCTCCTCCTCTCTCCGCCCGACTTCGGGCCTCATTTTCTCTCCTATTGTTTTGTATGAAGGCCAATGTCCTTATTTAAGTTCTTCCTCTGCGCTCTGAGGCTCCAGCGGTGGAGAAGTCGCCATGACTTTCATTAAAGCCAAGGCTGAATGAAATATGGATGTGCAGGGAGTGAATTAGAGTGATAGAGGGGGCCAAATATTGCCTCGGTGGTGTCTCGGCTGTACTGTCTTGAGGGGATAGATACTTGGGCCCGGGGAAAGTTAAAAACCCTCTGAGTTGGGGGCATTCATCAGCAGGGCAGAGAAGTTTGCCTCCATGCGATGTTGATGACAACTGTGCTGCTGAGCGTTTTGGAGAAAAACAGGGATTGGAGGAAAAACCTGTAACCTTTACCGTGATGAGGATTTGACCTTAAGGACAGGATTGGTACTTCAGTGTTACTTCAACAGTTCCATTATGCCTCTGACATTCAAATACCACTGCTGCTTAAAAAGCAATTTGCTTTTAAAGATTAATTGAAATGAGTCTGAACAAGAATAAGAAGTGTAGTACTTAATCTTTAAAAAAAATTTTTTTTTTCTGTATCACAGAGAAGGATGGAGGAAAAAACTCACGTAAATTAACAATTAAATGCGATTACAGAAGACGATTCTTGACGACGGAGAATAAAAAAACACAACTGGTATTAATCTGTACGGGTAAAACAGCTGCAGACGTTAAAACCAGTGGATTCAAGCCGCCCGGCGTATTCCTCAGATGCATTTACAGATTGTATTCTATAAGAACGTATAAACTGCACATCCGCAGATCAAACACAACCCATCCAACCCGAAACAAGAGCATGTTTTTGCAAATGCCACACAGATGGAAGCTCAAAAACACATTTTTGGCGAGCTGAATAATTGCCCATCGACACCAAGTCGTCACGACCTCGAGTTGGATCCACACCGCATTCAGATGAGAAGCAGCAGATACAACAATATGAAGTTCATCCAGCTCAGAATAATCCCGAGGAGGCCTTCATGTGGAAAAAGTTTCCTGTGTGAAGCGAGTTCGCCTCAGGAGTTTATTCAACAGACGGCTAGTCGGAGGATTTTACGGTAAAACTGAAAACGGGAATTGTTTCCCCACATACTGGCATTATAATAATTGACGCGTGTTGTAAATACATTGCTAAAGATGTTCACTTTATTGTTGTAGAAATGGAAAGTCCTTCCAAGGGTGGGCAACTTCCACAGCACCAAAGTTTTTGTTTTGTTTTTTTGCGTCAGGAAGGGCAGGAGGTTTAATCCAAC
The DNA here is from genome assembly GCA_013358685.1 of Antennarius maculatus. NCBI lineage: Eukaryota > Metazoa > Chordata > Actinopteri > Lophiiformes > Antennariidae > Antennarius > Antennarius maculatus. The sequence goes on from CM023606.1 coordinate 12,957,311, forward strand.
AAACTAATGAGTGGTTCTTGTTTCCGTCGGGGACGCGCTGCTGAGATCGCCCGACGGTTTATCTGTGATAAATAAACGCTTTAGGAACTAATTAGCTGAGAAGTCCTCGGGGGAGGGGGGTGTTGGGTGTCCGAGTGAGTTTGTCTGATTATTTCCATATCTTCAAGTCGAAACTACTCCACCCCCCACCCGGTAGCATTCCCGTGTTTCCTTAGCCTGAAGCGATGCCCACGGATGTGTTCAATGACCTAAAGCTAAACCAGCCGATGCAGCGGAAACACCATGAGTTTCATCACGTCAGCAAGAAGACGCTCAACTACAACTTCAGCGCTGACATTTAGCATCAAGACTTTTCTGTAAGTCACACTGAATGAACGGCGTGACATTTATGCTGAAAGCCGCTAGGCTAAGAAGCTTAGATTAGATGGAAAACATGTGCGACAGCTAGCCAGTCTGCTAGCAACTTAAAAATACAGCATTTAAATCTTGAAAAAATCTAAATATGAAAATTAAATATACAAATAATTATATAAAACTAAACTGAAAACAAATTATGAAAATTAAATATACAGTAGTGTTTTTTGTATGGGATTAGCTTTTAGCTTTGGCGCTAAACTCTATTAGACCAATAACTCTTTGCAAAAAAAGTACAACTACAGCGCGTCCTTGCGCATCAACGCTCGCGACTTCACCTCATTGCGGATTTTTAGTAGGAATCATGTGATACCGTACACGCATTCTATTGGCTGATGGCATCCTGAAGTGCGCTACATTCTGTGAGTCTCAGACTTCCGTGAGACACAGAAGCGCTTTAAACAGTCTATCAGAGTGTGGGAAAAGGTAATACAGATAGAAGGTGGTTTAATATCAGTATGGGAAGGGTAATGATGAGTACAAACAATGGAAGATGTTTTCCCTTGCCCGGACGTGGATCACCGGGGCCTCCCTCTGGAGCCAGGCCTGGAGGTGGGGCTCGAAGGCGAACGCCTGGTGGCCGGGCCTGCACCCATGGGGCCCAGTCGGGCGCAGCCCGAAAGGACAACGTGGGTCCCCCTTCCCATGGGCTCACCACCTGTGGGAGGGGCCATAGGGGTCGGGTGCACTGTGAGCTGGGCGGTGGCCGAAGGCGGGGACCTTGGTGATCCGATCCCCGGCTACAGAAGCTGGCTCTTGGGACGTGGAATGTCATCTCTCTGGCAGGGAAGGAGCCCGAGCTGGTGTGTGAGGTTGAGAAGTTCCGACTAGATATAGTCGGGCTCACCTCCACACACAGCTTGGGCTCTGGTACCAGTCCTCTCAAGAGGGGTTGGACTCTCTTCCACTCTGGAGTTGCCCATGGTGAGAGACGCCGAGCAGGTGTGGGTATACTTATAGCCCCCTGGCTTGGCACCTGTACATTGGGGTTCACCCCGGTGGACGAGAGGGTAGCCTCCCTCCGCCTTCGGGTGGGGGGACGGGTCCTGACTGTTGTTTGTGCTTATGCACCAAACAGCAGTTCAGAGTACCCACCCTTTTTAGAGTCCTTGGAGGGGGTGCTGGAGAGCGCTCCCACTGGGGACTCCATTGTTCTGCTGGGGGACTTCAACGCTCACGTGGGCAATGACAGTGAGACCTGGAAGGGCGTGATTGGGAGGAATGGCCCCCCCGATCAGAACCCGAGTGGTGTTCAGTTATTGGACTTCTGTGCTCATCACGGACTGTCCATAATGAACACCATGTTCAGACATAAGGGTGTCCATATGTGCACTTGGCACCAGGACACCCTAGACAGCAGTTCGATGATTGAATTTGTGGTCGTGTCATCGGACTTGCGGCCGCATGTCTTGGACACTCGGGTGAAGAGAGGGGCGGAGCTGTCAACTGATCACCACCTGGTGGTGTGTTGGCTCCGATGGTGGGGGAAGATGTCGGTCCGACTTGGCAGACCCAAATGTATTGTGAGGGTCTGCTGGGAACACCTGGAGGAATCCCCTGTCAGAGGGAGTTTCAACTCCCACCTCCGGCAGAACTTCACCCATGTTCTGGGGGAGGCGGGGGACATTGAGTCTGAGTGGGCCATGTTCCGTGCCTCCATTGTCGAAGCGGCCGGCCGCAGCTATGGCCGTAAGGTGGTCGGTGCCTGTCGTGGCGGCAACCCCAGAACCCGCTGGTGGACATTGGCGGTAAGGGATGCCGTCAAGCTGAAGAAGGAGTCCTATCGGGCCTTTTTGGCCTGTGGGACTCCTGAGGCAGCTGACGGGAACTGGCTGGCCAAGCGGAATGCAGCTTTGGTGGTTGCTGAGGCAAAAACTCGGGCGTGGGAGGAGTTCGGTGAGGCCTTGGAGGACAACTTCCAGACGGCTTCGAGGAGATTCTGGTCCACCACCAGACTTCTCAGGAGGGGGAAGCAGTGCAGCATCAACGCTGTGTATAGTAGGATGGGGCACTGCTGACCTCAACTCGGGACGTTGTGATTCGGTGGGGAGAATACTTCGTAGACCTCCTCAATTCCGGCGACACGCCTTCCCATGAGGAAGCAGAGTCTGGGTTCTCTGAGACGGGCTCTCCTATCTCTGGGGTTGAGGTCACCGAGGTGGTTAAAAAGCTCCTCGGTGACAGGGCCCCGGGGGTGGATGAGATCCGCCCGGAGTTCCTAAAGGCTCTGGATGTTGTGGGGCTGTCCTGGTTGACACGCCTCTGCAACATCGCGTGGACGTCGGGGACAGTGCCTCTGGATTGGCAGACTGGGGTGGTGGTCCCCCTTTTTAAGATGGGGGACCGGAGGGTGTGTTCCAACTACAGGGGGATCACACTCCTCAGCCTCCCTGGCAAGGTCTATTCAGGGGTTCTGGAGAGGAGGGTCCGTCGGGAAGTCGAATCTCGGATTCAGGAGGAGCAGGATGATTTTCGTCCTGGCCGTGGAACAGTGGACCAGCTCTACACCCTCTGCAGGGTCCTTGAGGGGGCATGGGAATTCGCCCAACCAGTCTACATGTGTTTTGTGGACTTGGAGAAGGCGTTCGACCGTGTTCCTCGGGGGGTTCTGAGGGGGGTGCTTCGGGAGTATGGGGTACCGAACCCCTTGATAAGGGCTGTTTGGTCCCTGTACGACCGATGTCAGAGTTTGGTCCATATTGCCAGCAGTAAGTCGGATTCGTTTCCAGTGAGAGTTGGACTCCGCCAAGGCTGCCCTTTGTCACCGATTCTGTTCATAACTTTTATGGACAGAATTTCTAGGCGCAGCCAAGGCGTTGAGGGTGTCCGGTTTGGTAGCCTCAGTATTGCGTCTCTGCTTTTTGCAGATGACGTGGTGCTGTTGGCTTCATCAAGAAGTGATCTCCAACTCTCATTGGAGCGGTTCGCAGCCGAGTGTGAAGCGGTTGGGATGAGAATCAGCACCTCCAAATCTGAGACCATGGTCCTCAGTCGGAAAAGGGTGGAGTGCCCTCTCCGGGTTGGGGATGAGATCCTGCCCCAAGTGGAGGAGTTCAAGTATCTCGGGGTCTCGTTCACGAGTGAGGGTACGCTGGAACGGGAGATCAACAGGCAGATCGGTACAGCGTCTGCAGTGATGCCAACTCTGTATCGGTCCGTCGTGGTGAAGAAGGAGCTGAGCCGAAAGGCAAAGCTCTCGATTTACCGGTCGATCTACGTTCCTGCCCTCCCCTATGGTGACGAGCTGTGGGTCGTGACCGAAAGAACGAGATCCCGGATACAAGCGGCCGAAATGAGTTTCCTCCGCAGGGTGTCCGGGCTCTCCCTTAGAGATAGGGTGAGAAGTTCGGTCATCCGGGAGGGACTCAGAGTCGAGCCGCTGCTCCTCCTCAGGCATCTGGTTAGGATGCCTCCTGGACGCCTCCCTGGTGAGGTGCTCCGGGCACGTCCTACCGGGAAGAGGCCCCGGGGACGACCCAGGACATGCTGGAGAGACTATGTCTCCCGGCTGGCCTGGGAACGCCTTGGGTTTCTCCCGGAGGAGCTGGACGAAGTGGCTAGGGAGAGGGAAGTCTGGGCTTCCCTGCTTAAGCGGCTGCCCCCGCGACCCGACCCCGGATAAGCGGAGGAAGATGGATGGATGGATGGATGGATGGATGGATGGATGGATGGATGGATGAATGGATGGATGGATAGGAAGGGTTCTTTAATGTTAAATTACTGTAAATAATAAGATAAATAGTTTGTCGTTCTATCGCAGAATTCAGAATTTGCGTGTGGTTCCTGAAATTATTAACCACAAGGAACGAGGGATCACTGTATTCCTTGAAATTGTTCAAATCTCCTCCTTTTACCGGTCCTCTGACCGGTTTAGTCTTGCCCTCACCTCAGCGTGTCAGGAATGCCATCACCTGCGTTCAGCCATTTGGGGCCCCCTCTCTCTATCTGTGTTGGGTTGGGGGACGTTTGCTCCAGCCGGACCTGATAAGAGCTTATCTTTTGAGCGGGACCACGCTGAGAAGTCAGACAGGGTCCGTATCTCCGTCTCTGGGTAGGCGTTGCGTGTTGGCGTCGGCCCCCGGGGCCCCATGGGGGATATTCAGCGGTGGGGTACACTCAATGATGGTTAAAGTAGGAAAATAATAACCAGGAGGTTTGCATCCAGAGATCTATCTGAAGCTAAACGTTCACCGTTTGTTGGAGAAACATCTTTAAATGTTGGAGACTCTTTATCAATACACACCAGTGATATTAACTTTAAGACACAGTCAAGACTCAGATATTCTCATATCTCATCACAGGAAAACGTCTCAAGGCCTTAATCATCCCTAACATTAATACTTTTGACAGAAAAGGGAAGTATTTTTATTAAAATGTGAAGTCCTCTTCACAGACATGAGACTTTATTAAGAGGAATTAAAATGTTGTGAAAAGTCGACAAAGAGAAGACAAAAAAAAAGTTTGTTGAAGTCTCCCACAAAGAAAAATGAAACTGAAAACTTTTCATTTGTACTGCAACACATTCTTTTGTTAATCCATTAAGCGAAAAGACTCCCGAGTGAAACCTTCGAGGGGGGGGGGGGGCATGTGAATTTCTACGCAGAAACAGGGAGGTGAAGGAAGAATTTTGAGGAATAGAAGGTAGAATACAATATGCACAGCAAAATAGAAAGAATATGACAATTATGCTAAATTATAAAGTGTTGCTGACATCTGTCACCTTACAGTTTCTTTCAACAAATGAAGAGAAATAAACAGAACATTCCACTGTTGTGAAGGAGTGTAATCCTCTCGCCTCCCAGTGCTCTTTTCTTTTCTCCTGACAATGATAATTACAGTTTTTGTTGAACGGCTTTCAAGGATTTATCTCCTTTTTGTATTAATGGCTTTCTGAAGCTCTTAAATCCAAAAAGTTTAATTTGTTGGTTCCGTGCGGCCATTGTACATTTTCAATTTTCCATACTATTATTTGAAATACCTTTTCTTTATATTCCGACATAGAAATTTCTCCCCAGCTTATCTGTATTGTGTGTAAATAAATAGATATGACTTCTCATGTCTGATTAAAAGCCTGCAGGTTTGAACTCGGGTCAATTAAATGGTTTTAATTCAAAATACCTTGCCTTTTTAAAAGGACGTCGTCTTTAGGTGTTTTCTAAAACCCCTTTCTGTTCCGGCGCCACGTTCAAGGTCCGTTCTGGTTCCGTTTATTTCAGCTTGAAGGAATAAGATCTAATGGGGGGGGGGTTAACTGCAACACGTATGTAAAATATGTCACAGTGGAGGAATTTAAATAAAAATAAAGGCGGTGCAGGAAAGAATCTGGTTCTGATCCAGACCTAAAAGTTGGACTTCCTGTCGACACTTCCTACTTCCTCGCTGGTTTCAGCGAGGAAGTAGGAAGTGTAGTCCAGCTGATGTTTGGACAACATGTAAAGTTTTAAGAAATTACCTGAGGAATAAACAGGTATTTTTGGAGAAAAAAATAAAATGTGCGAATGGCGGAGTTTCATTAGCCGCGTGCTAGGTAACGCGGACATGGCATCCCATAATATGGGGGAGAACATAGTGATGATGTCACGGTGTGATGAGAAACACCAACAGGAGTTTAAGAAAATAAAGCAGGAATAGAAAACTTCTGCTTCTCTGTTTGATTATCCTCCACACTGGAGCTAACACACACACATACACACACACACACACACACGCACACACACACACACACACACACACACACACACACACACACACACACACACACAGGAAACAAATTTCAAAGCGGAGATAAAAACATCACATCTAAAACCAGAAAGACATGAAGCAAACATCCCATCTTGGTTTAAATCAAAGGAATTCGTGTTGGGTCTGCCTCAAACCGTCCACCGTGTCACCGTTTCACCATTTTCACCACGATGACTGACAGCCGGCTGAGTGTATCCCAGCATTCAAAGCCCGACGCCGGGGTTTTTAATCTGACAAGCCACCTGTGAGGCTCGTCAGAAGTGCGGCCCACGGGGCCGGAGCCGGGCATCGTTACCAGTGTGTGCTGGTTCTGGTTCTGGCCCAGTTCTCTATTCTCCTCACAGACGCCATATAAACCAGATCCGGCTGCTCGTGCTCCTCCACACAAATCCAACAGCCGCAATTTGTCATTTTTCCACAGGAGATGAAGCCCTTTTATGAAACGAAATGAGTTTCCCCCCTGAAAATGAAGCGCCGCAAAAAGTAGCGTGATTAATCTGCTTGTTAGGCCATTGCAGCTGTCACCTGTGGATGACATCTGGACAGCAGATTGACTAACGCCAGCAGAAACACGGGGCTCTCTCTCATAACTTGCCCCACAGTCAGGCTTTCAGAGGCATTTTAAAGGCACTACTCACAGTTTGAAATAGCCCCTTTCTGAGGGGCAATTAACAAGCATTACTTGTGATTGACATGGTAATTAGGTGCATTAATATGGTCATAAGAGGCTTTATATGGGGGAGAGCGCTCAACTGATGATGGGCGGGCGAAAGACATTAGGAAACAAAGAACAAGTAGAAAACTGAAACGCCAAACTAAAAGTAAACTAAAAAAAGCCTTTGATTAACTTTATTTCAATTTAATTTCAGTATTTTCTGCACTATAAGACGCACCTAAAAGCCTTTAATTTTCTCAGAAACCAACAGTGCACCTTATAGTCCAGTGTGTCTTATAGTCCAGTGCGCCTTATAGTCCAGTGTGTCTTATAGTCCAGTGCGCCTTATAGTCCAGTGCGTCTTATAGCCCAGTACGTCTTATGGTCCAGTGTGTCTCATAGTCCAGTGCGCCTTATAGTCCAGTACGTCTTATAGTTCAGTGCGCCTTATAGTCCAGTACGCCTTATAGTCCAGTGTGTCTTATAGTCCAGTGCGCCTTATAGTCCACTGTGTCTTATAGTGCAGTGCATCTTATAGTCCAATGTGTCTTATAGCCCAGTACGTCTTATGGTCCAGTGTGTCTCATAGTCCAGTGCGCCTTATAGTCCATCCATCCATCCATCCATTCTCTACCGCTTATCCGGGGTCGGGTCACGGGGGCAGCAGCTTGAGCAGGGAAGCCCATACTTCCCTCTCCCTAGCCACTTCGTCCAGCTCCTCCGGGAGAATCCCAAGACGTTCCCAGGCCAGCCGGGAGACATAGTCTCTCCAGTGTGTCCTGGGTCGTCCCCGGGGCCTCCTCCCGGTAGGACGTGCCCGGAACACCTCACCAGGGAGGCGTCCAGGAGGCATCCTGACCAGATGCCCAAGCCACCTCATCTGGCTCCTCTCGATGCGGAGGAGCAGCGGCTCGACTCTGAGTCCCTCCCGGATGACCGAACTTCTCACCCTATCTCTAAGGGAGAGCCCGGACACCCTGCAGAGGAAACTCATTTCGGCCGCTTGTATCCTGGATCTCGTTCTTTCGGTCACGACCCACAGCTCGTGATCATAGGTGAGGGCAGGAACGTAGATCGACCGGTAAATCGAGAGCTTTGCCTTTCGGCTCAGCTCCTTCTTCACCACGACGGACCGATACAGAGTTGGCATCACTGCAGACGCTGCAACGATCCGCCTGTCGATCTCCCGTTCCATCGTACCCTCACTCGTGAACGAGACCCCGAGATACTTGAACTCCTCCTCCCCAACCCGGAGAGGGCACTCCACCCTTTTCCGACTGAGGACCATGGTCTCAGATTTGGAGGTGCTGATTGTCATCCCAACCGCTTCACACTCGGCTGCGAACCGTTCCAGTGAGAGTTGGGGATCAAGGCTCGATGAAGCCAACAGCACCACGTCATCTGCAAAAAGCAGAGACGCAATACTGAGGCCACCAAACCGGACACCCTCAATGCCTTGGCTGCGCCTAGAAATTCTGTCCATAAAAGTTATGAACAGAATCGGTGAAAAAAGGGCAGCCTTGGCGGAGTCCAACCCTCACTGGAAACGAATCCGACTTACTGCCGGCAATGCGGACCAAACTCTGACATCGGTCGTACAGGGACCGAACAGCCCTTATCAAGGGGTTCGGTACCCCATATTCCCGAAGCACCCCCCACAGAACCCCCCGAGGAACACGGTCGAACGCCTTCTCCAAGTCCACAAAACACATGTAGACTGGTTGGGCGAACTCCCATGCCCCCTCAAGGACCCTGCAGAGGGTGTAGAGCTGGTCCACTGTTCCACGGCCAGGACGAAAACCACATTGCTCCTCCTGAATTTGAGATTCAACTTCCCGACGGACCCTCCTCTCCAGAACCCCTGAATAGACCTTACCAGGGAGGCTGAGGAGTGTGATCCCCCTGTAGTTGGAACACACCCTCCGGTCCCCCTTCTTAAAAAGGGGAACCACCACCCCAGTCTGCCAATCCAGAGGCACTGTCCCCGATGTTCACGCGATGTTGCAGAGGCGTGTCAACCAGGACAGCCCCACAACATCCAGAGCCTTTAGAAACTCCGGGCGGATCTCATCCACCCCCAGGGCCCTGCCACCGAGGAGCTTTTTAACTACCTCGGTGACCTCAACCCCAGAGATAGGAGAGCCCGTCTCAGAGAACCCAGACTCTGCTTCCTCATGGGAAGGCGTGTCGCCGGAATTGAGGAGGTCTTCGAAGTATTCTCCCCACCGAGTCACAACGTCCCGAGTTGAAGTCAGCAGTGCCCCATCCCCACTATACACAGTGTTGATGCTGCACTGCTTCCCCCTCCTGAGACGTCTGATGGTGGACCAGAATCTCCTCGAAGCCGTCTGGAAGTTGTCCTCCAAGGCCTCACCGAACTCCTCCCACGCCCGAGTTTTTGCCTCAGCAACCACCAAAGTTGCATTCCGCTTGGCCAGCCGGTACCTATCAGCTGCCTCAGGAGTTCCACTGGCCAAAAAGGCCCGATAGGACTCCTTCTTCAGCTTGACGGCATCCCTTACCGCCGATGTCCACCAGCGGGTTCTGGGGTTGCCGCCACGACAGGCACCAACCACCTTACGGCCACAGCTGTGGTCGGCCGCTTCGACAATGGAGGCGCGGAACATGGTCCACTCAGACTCAATGTCCCCCGCCTCCCCCAGAACGCGGGTGAAGTTCTGCCGGAGGTGGGAGTTGAAACTCCCTCTGACAGGGGATTCCGCCAGGCGTTCCCAGCAGACCCTCACAATACGTTTGGGTCTGCCAAGTCGGACCGACATCTTCCCCCACCATCGGAGCCAACACACCACCAGGTGGTGATCGGTTGACAGCTCCGCCCCTCTCTTCGCCCGAGTGTCCAAGACATGCGGCCGCAAGTCCGATGACACGACCACAAAGTCGATCATCGAACTGCGGCCTAGGGTGTCCTGGTGCCAAGTGCACACATGGACACCCTTATGTCTGAACATGGTGTTCATCATGGACAGTCCGTGACGAGCACAGAAGTCCAATAACTGAACACCATTCGGGTTCTGATCGGGGGGGCCATTCCTCCCAATCACGCCCTTCCAGGTCTCACTGTCATTGCCCACGTGAGCGTTGAAGTCCCCCAGCAGAACAATGGAGTCCCCAGTGAGAGCGCTCTCCAGCACCCCCTCCAAGGACTCCAAAAAGGGTGGGTACTCTGAACTGCTGTTTGGTGCATAAGCACAAACAACAGTCAGGACCCGTCCCCCCACCCGAAGGCGGAGGGAGGCTACCCTCTCGTCCACCGGGGTGAACCCCAATGTACAGGCGCCAAGCCGGGGGGCTATAAGTATACCCACACCTGCTCGGCGTCTCTCACCATGAGCAACTCCAGAGTGGAAGAGAGTCCAACCCCTCTCGGGAGGACTGGTACCAGAGCCCAAGCTGTGTGTGGAGGTGAGCCCGACTATATCTAGTCGGAACTTCTCGACCTCACACACCAGCTCGGGCTCCTTCCCTGCCAGAGAGGTGACATTCCATGTCCCAAGAGCCAGCTTCTGTAGCCAGGGATCAGATCGTCAAGGTCCCCGCCTTCGGCCACCGCCCAGCTCACAGTGCACCCGACCCCTATGGTCCCTCTCACAGGTGGTGAGCCCATGGGAAGGGGGACCCACGTTGTCCTTTCGGGCTGCGCCTGACCGGGCCCCATGGGTGCAGGCCCGGCCACCAGGCGCTCGCCTTCGAGCCCCACCTCCAGGCCTGGCTCCAGAGGGGGGCCCCGGTGGCCCGCGTCCGGGCAAGGGAAAACGTGCTCCACTGTTTTGATTCCTCATTAGGGGTCTGTGAGCCGTCCTTTGTCTGGTCCCTCACCTAGGACCTGTTTGTCATGGGTGACCCTGCCAGGGGCACAAAGCCCCAGACAACTTAGCTCCTAGGATCATTGGGACACACAAACCCCTCCACCACGATAAGGTGACGACTCCAGGAGGAGGCCTTATAGTCCAGTACGCCTTATAGTCCAGTGTGTCTTATAGTCCGGTGCGCCTTATAGTCCGGTGTGTCTTATAGTCCGGTGCGCCTTATAGTCCAGTGCATCTTATAGTCCAGTGTGTCTTATAGTCCAGTGTGCCTTATAGTCCAGTGTGTCTTATAGTCCAGTGTGTCTTATAGTCCAGTGCGCCTTACAGTCCAGTGTGTCTTATAGTCCAGTGTGTCTTATAGTCCAGTGCGCCTTATAGTCCAGTGTGTCTTCCAGTCCAGTGCGCCTTGTAGTGCGGAAAATACTGTAACTAAAATTCAGCTTGAGTTTATTAACAAATCCAGCTGCCTTGTGATTCCGTCTCATTTCGTGGTGTTTTGTCTCTACCCGCTGATTCGTTACAGATTTATATTTTATATAACATGCTCTTTCATGTAAAGTTTTGTTTTTTTTTTCTAATTCTCTATATTTGCCCCGGACACTGAAAGGCTGTCATTTCCACCCGTCTGAGAGCTGCTCGCGGCCTTGGAGCCCATTGCAGAGAAGGTGGCGTCACGTGACTCAGAGCAGAGGCTTATTTTTTAATTACTGAGGAATTAGAGGGTCGGACGGGTTTATTTGTGTTTCCTGAGCAATAAGGAAACTTTTCTTTGAAAACCGAAGCTTCTGTTGGAATAACAGTAAATTCAAAAACACAAACATCTCTGAGATTCACGGACGGGAGATTTGATCGGGTTATTCTGAGAAGAATTGGACAGTTCTTGTTTTATTACTGTGGCCGATTCTCTCCTACGCATAACTAACAGATTCCTGGGGGGCATACAAAGGGTCCTGAACACATCAACATCATTGACATCAGTGAAAAGCAAAGAGGATGCTTGGCGCACACAGACGTACTCTCAGAGACACATTGTGTGCTTTGTGATCACTTCAAGGACACACAAAATAGTAGTAATTTAGTATATAATATAATATAATATAATATAATATAATATAATATAATATAATATAGTAGAGAAGCCTGTTTGGTGCCTGGAATCACTCAACCTTGTGTTACAGAACCACCAGGCAGCAAAAGGAAACACTTCGATCTGGATCAAAAATTGTTCAAGGTGGAAAACTTTACTGAACAACATCCTGGAATTCTAAGAATCGACGATCAATCGATTGGATTTTAGAATGATTGGATTCAATCATTTTGACAGAAACGTGCTACTTTAACGTTCACATCGATCAAATTTGTGTGAAACGCGAACCCACCCTCGAATTACAAACAAAGCTGGCACCACAATACATCATCGCTTTCTACTCGAACCAATCAGGACTTTCTATTCTATTCTATTCTATTCTATTCTATTCTATTCTATTCTATTCTATTCTATTCTATTCTATTCTATGACTACTAATCTGCTGCACACGGGTCAAAGACTGCATTTAAAATGTCTCAAGCTTTGTGTTTGTGTTGTGTCTGTGGTGAATTAGAAAAGAATCACACCCTATCTTATTTTAACTACAGTATTTTCTGCTCTATAAGACGCACCTAAAAGACTTTAATTTTCTCAAAAACTGACAGCGCGCCTTATAGTCAGGTGCACCTTATATATGAAAACAGTTTAGAAATAGGACATTCATTGCAGGTGCACTTTATTGCATGGAAAATAGTATATAGTTAGTAAATTACTATCAATAAAATCCTCTTTGTTGTGTACTCAGTCTCTGCTCACCAACACCAAAGTAAAGGAGAACGAAGGGCGTCGTCGGGTGTGAATGCACTGAACTCCTTAACGCTAAAGTTGTGCAACCCCACCGCCCCCCAAAGTCACTGCAGACATGACCGACACACTCATGTGGCCCCCCTGGCACTCAGCGAAATGATGCCTCCTCTCCTCCGCATCCCGGCCTTTCTCATCCTCACATCCCTTCTCATCCTCACATCCCTCCTCATCCTCACATCCCTCCTCATCCTCACATCCCTCCACACACACCTCGGCGGCAGCAGAAACACAAACACGCTGTGACACATCGCCGCCCGCTGGTGTTTCAACATCAAACCGGACGCATAAAAGCAGCATTTCCACCGCCAGCACACACACACACACACACACACACACACACACACACACACACACACACACACACACACACACACACACACACACACACACACACACACACACACTGCACTACAGTAGCTGTTGCAGGACTATTTCAATAATCCCCTGCATGTATGTTTAATGGTGAGGGCCCAACAGGAAATGATCAGCAAATGAAACGAAGCAGAGGGGTTATTACGTAGCACTAGGGGTGTCAGCCTGCCCCCCCCCCCCACCACCACCACCATTCATTTTATTGTAAGTCATTTCTGTGGCCAGAGCGGAGCAGGATTTAATGTTTCCATTCCCACTCCTGTTCTGCATGACAAATTGTTTTAATAAACATATACCGGCTCATAATAAAGTAATAATAATCCTAGCAGTCACCTTATATCACCGCACTTAAATTTTCCCATAAGCCAACAGCGGTTACAGTGACAATTACATGCTAGCCAATCGTGAGCGAGGCAAACACAATGGGCAGATTTAATATAGTTTGTAAATATGATTAGTGTGCTGTCGTGTTATTGGAGCAGAGTATTTACATTTCTCTCCCAGCCTTTTTGGCGGCGCCGGATCAGCATTAAATAAAGCTTTCACTCTCCTTCCTCCCCTCACTCCCCCTCACTCCCCCTCAGCACGTAATGAAAAACACTGGTGACCGTTAATATTCCACGGATCAATCACCATTTTTAATTTTGTGGATAAATGTGCTATTGTGAAACCCTCAAAGGTCTCTCCCACCTTGTGTGTGTGTGTGTGTGTGTGTGTGTGTGTGTGTGTGTGTGTGTGTGTGTGTGTGTGTGTGTGTGTGTGTGTGTGTGTGTGTGTGTGTGTGTGTGTGCGCGTTCATGCATGTGTGTTTTCTCCCTGAAAGGGGGGGATACGTTCACATAACGACCCCCGTGGTTATTTTTGCAAGAGTGCAATTTTATGCTATGATTCAATTATTGCCTAAATTTGTTTGTCGCTTTTACCTGTAATTCATCCCAGAAACAAACATTACAACGTCAGCATGTTTCCGCGTGCCGTTCAAGTGTGGCACGTGTGTGTGTGTGTGAACTCCTGCAAATAATACAAGTAAATACGGTCCAGGAAGCGCTGCTGATATAGCCTCCTGATATTACAGGACTAATTAAAACAGTAACTGCTTGTTAGTTTTCCTTATCAATAGACGCTGCGGTGGTCAGAAGTATGCGGACAGCCTTGTTCTGTGTGCGTTTCACCTGGAGCTGTTTTCCGAGGTGTCGGCCAGTCCCTCATTAAAGGAAATCATCGTTCTGTTGATTTAATTAAAAACTGTGAGCTTTGAAGTGAGAGCCAACAGATTTACGAGCCAACACCGCTCGCCTCCAAATCTGTCACCGTGGAACAACTTTGAACCCGACCCATCCGACGGATTTGGCGTAACTAGAGTGAGCTGGGATGTGTTGGCATTAATGAAGTTCTTATTGGCTTTAGTTGTGTTTACGTGAGACTCTGGTGAGTTTAGTTTGACACTTTAGAACCTGTAGGCCACGTTTAGTCCTGGTTGTGGTCGTGGGTTCTGTTTCTGATGTGTTTACATGTCTGTTTGTTCTCCACTCTTAAAGCAGATGTTTCCTCACAGGGTCAGTCCGGTAAGAATCGGTCTGATCTAAATCTTGGGTCTGTATGCAGACCTGCTTGTCAGCGCTCAAACATCAAACCTCCTCGGCGCTCACACCAGGAGAGTAGAATAAAAACACCGTTCAGCTCTTTGCTTCGCCTTCAGATGGGAGAGTTTCTGGTGAACTCCCGCTGCTAGCCTTTAGTTGCCATCGTTTTCCCGCACACACAACCCCCGCATTCAAAAACAAAAAAGAAACACAGCCTGACACGAAAAGGATGCTCTTCTACCACACGCACGCCGCCGACAGTTCAATGGAATATGTATTTATGGAATCTAAAAACATGTATTCACCCCTGACTCTAGAATCTAGGAGCGGTGGCTCCTGAAGCCCCCCGACACCCTTCGGCGCCAGCCCTCCAGTGAGTCCATTATGACCGCTTAAAGAAGAGTCGGCCTCTCTTCAAGACTCTCCTTGGCCCTAATTTTTCATCTCAGACTGAAAACATGAAAATAGACCCGGCCCGTTTCTTCTCACCTGAACACAAACCTGGAGTTGAATGGGGGTCATCAGATATACAGTAAGGGGATGTTAATCAATATGGCTCTATTCCCCTTTACCCACATCTGAGATTATTTGTCCCACAGATTGGATCATTTTCAGGATCTCATCATCCAGACCTTTGAAGACGATGCGCAACCTGTACAAACACCTCCCGGCTTCTACAATTGTTTTCATGCTGTCTTCCAGCTGCAATGTCGTCTCTGATAATATCGTCTGATTTTTTTTCTCAGCAGGTTTTTTGAAAGAAATAAATGCAAATACATCAATAAATACATCAAGACTATTTTTAATCGGTTTGTCTGGCGGTGTGTCGGTTCTAGCAGGCCAGGCGCGTCAAGACTATTATTGCTATTATTACTATTATTATTTACATCAACACTGTTGTCATCATCATTCATCATTACTATCAGCCTCAATTACCTTTATTTCTTTTGTAATAGCTCTTAGTGTTATTGTGGTTGTGGATCTGGAGGCTCCACACACCTCAAGGCAGGGACCTGCTCCAGGTTTCTGCCTGTTAAAGGCAGCTTTGATTGTGGTTGTTGTTGGGTCTTATAATAAAATAAATAGTGAATAATAAGTCTTGAAATAATTTCTTTGGACTGCAAACCAGGTTAATACATCAGATTATTATTATGTTTGATTGTGAGATGCTTTCCTGACGGTAACTTTTGACTCTGTTGTGATCCGTGTTCAGTAATCCTTTGCTTATTCGCGTTCCAAGATGTGTGGTTTCACTGCATCACAGATTTTTAGTAGGTAGTTAAGTAAAACCGTGCACGCATACTATTGGCTGACAGCATCCGTGTGTGTGCTACATTCTGAGACTCACAGAACGCAGCGCACTTCCGTGTATTAAAGCAACACTTTTCTTTAATACAAGAGCGCTTTAAACAGTCTATCAGACTGTCGGAAAAGGTAATACATCTACAGTGATCCCTCGTTACTCACGGTTAATGCGTTCCAGGAACCACTCGCACAAACGAAAGTCTGCAATATAGCGACAAACTATTTATTTTATTATTTACGGTGATTTAAATGTGTGGGAAAAGGGAATACAGATATAAGGTGGTAAAATATCAGTCTGGGGAGGGTTCATAAACGTTTTATTTACCCTAAATAATAAAATAAATAGTTCCTTGCTGTACTGCGGAATTTTGTTTTTCCTGGGTGGTCGTGGAACGCATTAACCACGAGTAACAAGGGATTACTGTATTATTATTTACATGAACATGGTTATCATTATCTTTTTTATCAATTATCTTTTTTTCTGTTGTAATTGCTCTTACTGTTATTCTGATTGCAGATCTCTCTGCAAAGCAGAGGCTTTGGTACCTGCTCCAGGTTTCTGCCTGTTAAAGGCACCTTTGATTGTGGTGATAGTTGGGTCTAATGATAAAATAATGAATAATAAGTCTTGAAATAATTATTTAGAATGCAGACTGGCTTAAAAAATCAAATGTATGATATTTCATTGTCAGATACCCCACATGGTGCCTTTCTGATGCTAACGTTTGACTCTCTTGTGAACAGTGTGTTACCGATAAATGACGACTGCTCTCACCGACAGACGATTGCCTGACATTGTGGCTCTGCGGCAGTTGGGCAACCGACTTCCTGGATGACAGAGAATCCGATCAGACGTCCGATTGGGCTCCGGCCATGAATACATTTATCAGCAGGGAGTCTGAGATCGTATCCCACCTTCACGTTCTGGCCCTGGTAGTAGCCTCATCCCTGGATGATGCTGCAGTCACAAAAAGGTTGAAATCAGTTTCCGCCTTCCCGGTAGATGAGAAGACTCCGTGGAAAATTGGAAAGGATTGCCAGAGTGAGATCCTGGGCATTAAATTACCCCGTTCTTTCATTAGAGGCAGAATAAACTCAACATTTCTCATTTAATCTGCAGGACTTTAAACTCGGCATCTTGACATTCATGAAAGGAAGGAGAAGCTTTAGAGACCTCCCTGAAGGGCAGGCATGAGGAGAGACAACCAGAGATGGTAATGTAGCTGAGAGAAGCTGGGGGGAAGGGAGGGCTACTCTAGGCAGTCAAGAACTCATTTAAGACTCAATCCTAACCTTCTCCGTCACTCAGCGGCGTCTCCTTACGTCTCCACGCTGAGGACCGCTCTGACACTGAGAAACTCTTCATTATCCAGCAGCCAAATTCAAAACCCTCCTTTTCCTTCCCTTCATCCCACAACGGCGGCGGGGGCGAAGGCCTTCATTGTCAAACCAGAGATCAACGAGCCCCCCCCACCCCATCCCCACCCGTCTCCACCATCCAACATGGCTGGAATGTTTCCTGCTAGTTTAAGTCTCATCTCAACTAATTAATATTTTTTCTTCTCGTTGCTGCGGCCCCCACAGGAGCCCCCTTAATTAATCATTTATAAATCTACACAGCCTCCCAGTTTATTAGTCTCTGCCTCTGGCGCTGGCTGACTGCATTGGGAAACTGCAAATGATTAGTTACAGGAATGAAAGCTTTTTATTTTTTTTCTGCCCCCTCTTTCTCTCCTACCCTCCCTTGTTTGCCTCTGATGAGGGCAGATCCACAGACTTGCTCTGTGCTTTAATTCATCCAGAGCACCTGACACACCTCTCTGATCTTCTGCCTGACGTTTGAACCCGTGTTCTTCCTCATCCGTGTCGAGGCACTGATCAGTTAAGGCTCAGAGGAAACAAAAAGGCCAAAAAGCACCAAACATGGAAGAGAGGAGATCTGTGAACCAGGGACCGGCCAGCGCTGGGGAGGGATTCTTGGCCTTCTTTCAGGGATCATGTCCACGGAGAGCAGAGAGCACTGACAATTAATTCCTTTGAGTGGAGGACTTCATGCTAAAGCTGTCAGGCTTTTATTGGAAAAGAGGCAATAATTTCCATCAGTTTAATAGAAAAGTAAATTAATTGAATCAACTGAAAGCAGTTTGGGAGTGTTTTCATAATGTCTCTGCGCTCCCAGGGAGGAACGCTTAATGCAACAGGGTTCCTTCATCCAATTAGACCTCCACTGGCTGGCTTGTCGCAGCCGCTCTCCGCTCAACATTCCACCTTATCGCTGCCTTTTTATCCCTTTTATCATCAAAGTGGCTGCACTTTACTTTGGCATATAGGTAAAGCTGGGAAGCCCTCTTAGAGAGACGGAATAATTACGTTATAAGAGTCACACTGTGCCGCCGCCGTTAGCTCACTGCAGCATCTCCACGGTTGATCCGAACACCGGGACAACGTGAAACGGACAGAGTTCAGCGTTAAACCACATGGGGAAGGAAAACATGTCATTAAATGTGTAGATAAAACCAAACTAGACCCTCCAGCTGCAGAAATATACACTTCCTTTCGCAGTTTCTCTTATTTTTTTAGCGAGTTTGTTGCAGCGGCCTCGACTCTCTGTCCAAATACATCTTGTTTACACCTAAATGGACATTTTTGGGACGTGGGGGGGTTCATCAAACAGTTATTTTTTAATCGGCACAGCGGCACACACTTCTCTCACAGAAAACACCAGCAGAAAAACATCATCACGAGAGAGAGTGGGAGGAGGAGACGAGACGAGCTTCACAAGAAAGGTAATTACATTCACATTCACATACATGGTGACAGCAAATGTGGCTGTTTTTGTCTGCTTGAGGACCAATTACTGTTATTGAAATGAGTTTCAAATTCCCTTCTTTTTTTTTTCCCATAGCGATCGCTCCATTACTAATGCCTGGGAGACCAACTCCATCAAAGCCGGAGCTTTAGACAGCAGAACTCCATAGACGCTCCATAGGCCTTATTAGTTATTACCTCACCTGATAAGAAACAGAGCTTCAACACACTGATGGCATCATTATTCAACAATGTAATAATTCAACCTGAAGCTGCATGGAGACCAACCCTATGCCGAATCGTCGTGATAAAAGTAAAGCGATGACAGTTTAGCGAAAAGCGTCCGAAACTCACTTTTAAATTTTGATTCCTGTCAGAATCTGATTGGACGAGCTGAAAAGTGACAAAACAACACAAAAGCATCTCCCTCCCTGACGTATAGCGTGACCTCAACGTTCAATCGCGGTGAAAAGCACTTATTCTTCACAAGGTCGGCTGAGGAGTCGAGTCGGATGAGCGAGAGGACGACATCCGTTGCCGCGTGGGGGGAGGGGGGGTAAGTGATTGTGTTTGTGACGTGTTTGTGTTGTCGGACTGCTGCCTAGACGATGGCGATATCGTGTTATTCACACTATTGTCGCTCACGTTGCACCATTATATTTAACATCACATAAACGACATAAACAAGGTTCTACTGCTCGATCCATCAACAACACTCACATCGCCACGGCGACACCACTGAATGAACACCTAATCCCAGTCAGTAATATCAAAAGTCAAATTATAAAAACATGTAACTTCCTGTTGCCACTAGGGGGTACTACGGTTGTCGCTGAACGCAGACATGCTCCCACTTGAAAATGAAATGACGTTTTGTGGGTGGGGGGTGGGGGGCAGGGCTTGGTAAACATCTTTGGTTTTCATGTCTCTGAATGCGTTGTCGTTAACCGAAGCGCCGAGCCAACATTCATCCCCTGACCAAAGCTAAAACTGCTTTTTGCATGTTATCATCCCGGCGGCTGCTCTTTTCCAGTCCCTTTATGTTTTCATCAATCGCCCACATTTAGCGCTGATTCGCTGCTGAGCCTCGCTGCTCTTGGTGCCTTTCAACTGAGCGAGGCTGAACAATGAGAGGAAATACAGCAGGCACGGAGCACGCAAAGTTTAATTTGGGTGTTTTAGCCTCCTTACATCGGATGATTATGCACTTAACTGATAATTGCGTGTTCAAGGCCGTGGCGTAACGTGTGACTGAAATATAACAGCTGTGATTATCTCCACCAACAGGAGTCGGAGGATTGGTGGAGTCAGGACGAAGAACGGTTTTTAGCCCACGAAAAACCAGCCAAAATATTCTCTAAATACCCATTTGGGGTGGGGTGGGGTGGGGGGTGGGGGTTGATGGAAGGAATCCCATGTAAAAACTGAAAAACTTCCAGGGACTCCAGGTGGATTTGAACCCAGGACCTCCCCCCCATACAGAGGCATAAAAATAAAGAAACAGTACCAGAAGACCTGAGCTGAGGCATCTGTTGGTTTCAAAACTGAAATAACTTGGAAACGCAATCCTGTTGTGTTTCACAGTCTTGGAACACAACAGATTTGTTGTTTTGATTTGATTTTTCTGTTCACGAGTGACAACACAACGACTTTACCCTGAAACTAGAATAACTAACAGTAATATCCTTCTTTCGAGAGCGTACTCCCAGCTTCTCCGTGATTTCCTGCCACGTCTTCCATCTCTCCTTTGCTTTGTCGAACACCTAAATTAAAGCAGGTGAAATATTGAAATGTGTTGTGTGAACGGCGCTGCTTGTTGCCTTTGAATTGTTTGTGCAATAATGAGACTCTTATCACTCCCGCAAGTTATTTGGTTGTGAAATTGCTGCACCACAAATCTCACACATTAGAAGCCATGATGCGTTCTGCAGACATACAATACAGCTACGTGTGTGTGTGTGTGTGTGTGTGTGTGTGTGTGTGTGTGTGTGTGTGTGTGTGTGTGTGTGTGTTATTATTCTGAGCCTGCTTCTTTGCACAATGATAGAACAGACCTTGAAGCCTGTTTCCTGGAGTGTGTTGATGTCTGTCAGACGGAGGGACTTGAAGGTAAATGCTGTGGCGTTTGAGGGCATCGATTCCAACTTTAAAAACGACAAACCAGGTTATAAATGATGAGAAATAACAAACCCCCATTAGAAATTACTACTGGAAGAAAATCATCATGTTAAAGTAAAAAACAAATGTATTTATATTAGGGCTGTAACTTTAACGCATTAATTAGATTAATTAATTACGATGCAAATTAATGCGCTATAAAAATTAACGCAATTGATAGCAAGTGGCAAGTCAATGCGCAAGCATTTTAAATTTGGCCCATTGAGTGACCCGTTGGCTGCAGCGGCACGTTACTTCCTACCTGCACCACTAGTCAAAAGCAGAATGACTGACAACAGAGATGGATGCGACACAAGAGAGCGAGGCAAGCCCACGCGGACCTTTGGGCGGAAAGTTTATTTCTAAAAATAACAAAGACGGGACTATCAACAAAAACACAGTGATTCTGCGCTGCCAATCTGCGCTGTAGACGCCTCCGTCAGTCTGCCCCAGGGCAGCTGTGGCTACACACGTAGTTACCATCACCAAGTATGAATGAGGAGTGAATGAATAATGGATCCGATGTAAAGCGTCTTTGAGTGTTCAGAAAAGCGCTATATAAATTTAATCCATTAATAATAATAATAATAATAATTATTATTATTATTATTATTATTATTATTATTATTATTATTATTTGTACCTTTTGTAAAAGGAGAATTTTCATATCACCGAAGCAGCTCCAGCCTAACGTATCATTTAAGCAAAACATGTCAAGGACACAGAGTTGAACGTTAGCTTACCCTTTTAAAGGAAAAGCATGTTGGCATCTTGCTATTTAATTGCCTTATTTAGAGGCATATTATAGTATTCATTTTGAATTGCTGTATTGAGTCAGCTTTAGTATTCATTTTGATTGAGAGTCTGCTTATGTGCCTATTTGAGACTCAGTCTCAGTCAGTTTTATTTCTGAATTTTATTTATCTTATTTAACTGTATTCGTATTGCATTTTTGAGAAATGCACCTGGCCTAATTGGTTTGCTGATGTGCTTGGCCTTTTTTCTTTTGAATTTCATTTATAAAGCACACTTAACCAATAAAAATGTGGATTTCAAATCTTCTCTTCTTGGTGTATTCTACTGATTAGTCATGCACTACAATTTTGTAATGTCCTAGAATTCAAATTCTTTATTTGGGGGCCTCTAGCAGGTATGAGATTAAAATGCGATTAATTTAATTAATTAATTAATTACAAATCCTAATGTAGTCACAAGAGGGCACAAGCCAGTGTCTTATTGTGCCGGTCCCAAGCCCAGATAAATACAGAGGGTTGCGTCAGGAAGGGCATCCGCCGTAAAACTTTTGCCAAATCAAAGATGCGAATCAAACCTACGTCTTCCATACCGGATCGGTCGAGGCCCGGGTTAACAACGACCGCCATCGGCGCTGTTGACCTACAGCGCGCCGGTGGAAATTGGATTACTGTTGGTCAAAGAAGGAGAGGAGGAAAGTGCGTTCGCACGAAGAAAGAGAAGAGGAGCGCCAAGAGTATAGGACTAAGAATAGGGACGTTGAATGTTGGAACTATGACAGGAAAAGGTAGAGAGTTGGTCGACATGATGCAGAGGAGGAAGGTAGACATACTGTGTGTCCAGGAGACCAGGTGGAAAGGTAGCAAGGCTAGAAGTTTAGGAGCAGGGTTCAAGTTGTTCTATCATGGTGTAGATGGGAAGAGAAATGGAGTAGGAGTTATCTTGAAGGAGGAGTTTGTTAGGAATGTCCTGGAGGTAAAAAGAGTGTCGGATAGAGTGATGAGTCTGAAGCTAGAAATAGAAAGTGTGATGTTCAATGTTGTTAGTGGGTATGCTCCACAGGTAGGATGTGAGCTGGAGGAGAAGGAGAAATTCTGGTTGGACTTTGATGAAGTGATGCAGAGCATACCTAGAAGTGAGAGAGTTGTCATTGGTGCAGGTAACAGAGGTGATGAGGAAGTGATGGGCAGGTTTGGTATCCAGGAGAGGAACGCAGAAGGACAGATGGTAGTTGACTTTGCAAAAAGGATGGAAATGGCTGTAGTGAATACTTTCTTCCAGAAGAGGCAGGAACATAGGGTGACCTATAAGAGTGGTGGTAGGAGCACACAGGGAGACTACATCTTGTGTAGACGATGTAACCTGAAGGAGATCAGTGACTGCAAAGTAGTGGTAGGCGAGAGTGTAGCCAAACAGCATAGGATGGTGAAGTATAGGATGACTCTGGTGGTGAGGAAGATAAAGAGGGCAAAGGCAGAGCAGAGGACGAAATGGTGGAAGATAAAAAAGGAAGGGTATTGATGACCTTTAGGAAGGAGTTAAGACAGGCTCTGGGTGGTCAGGAGGTGCTTCCAGATGACTGGACAACTGCAGCTAATGTGATCAGGGAGACAGGTAGGAGAGTATTTGGTATGTCATCTGGAAGGAAAGTAGATAAGGAGACTTGGTGGTGGAATGAGGAGGTACAGGAGTGTATACAAAGAAAGAGGTTAGCTAAGAAGAAGTGGGACACTGAGAGGACTGAGGAGAGTAGACAGGAGTACAGGGAGATGCAGAGTAAGGTGAAGGTAGAGGTAGCAAAGGCCAAACAAGAAGCTTATGATGACTTGTATGCTAGGTTGGACAGTAAGGAGGGAGAGACTGACCTATACAGGCTGGCAAGACAGAGAGATAGAGATGGGAAGGACGTGCAGCAGGTTAGGGTGATTAAGGATAGGGATGGAAGTCTATTGACAGGTGCCAGCAGTGTGATGGGAAGATGGAAAGAGTACTTTGAAGAGTTGATGAACGTGGAGAATGAGAGAGAACAAAGACTAGAAGAGGTGACTGCTGTGGACCAGGAAGTAGCAAAGATTAACCAGGATGAAGTGAGGAGAGCACTGAAGAGGATGAAGAGTGGAAAGGCAGTCGGTCCTGATGATATACTTGTAGAGGTTTGGAAGTGTCTAGGAGAGGTGGCAGTAGAGTTTCTGACTGGGTTGTTCAACAGGATCTTAGACAGTGAGAAGATGCCTGAGGAATGGAGGAGAAGTGTGCTGGTGCCCATTTTTAAGAACAAGGGAGATGTGCAGAGTTGTGGCAACTACAGAGGAATAAAGCTGATGAGCCATACAATGAAGTTATGGGAAAGAGTAGTGGAAGCTAGACTAAGGGCAGAAGTGAGCATTTGTGAGCAGCAGTATGGTTTCATGCCAAAAAAGAGTACTGCAGATGCAGTATTTGCTTTGAGGATGTTGATAGAGAAGTACAAAGAAGACCAGAGGGAGCTGCATTGTGTTTTTGTAGATCTGGAAGACAGAGTACATGTGTGTGAATGAAAGGAACCCACGTGGAGGAGTGAGATTACAGGGAGAAGAAATCAAGAAGATGGAGGATCTTAAGTACTTAGGGTCAACAGTCCAGAGCAATGGAGAGTGTGGAAAAGAGGTGAAGAAGCGTGTACAGGCAGGATGGAACGGGTGCAGAAAAGTGTCAGATGTGATGTGTGATAGAAGAGTTTCAGCTAAAATGAAAGGAAAGGTGTACAAAACTGTGGTGAGACCAGCGATGTTGTTTGGTCTAGAGACAGTGTCACTGAGGCAAAGACAGGAGGCAGAGCTGGAGGTAGCAGAGATGAAGATGCTGAGGTTCTCTCTGGGAGTGACCAGGAAGGATAGGATCAGGAATGAGTACATCAGAGGGACAGCACATGTTAGAGGTTTTGGAGATAAAGTCAGAGAGGCCAGACTGAGATGGTTTGGACATGTCCAGAGGAGAGATAGTGAAAATATTGGCAGAAGGATGCTGAGTTTTGAACTGCCAGGCAGGAGGCCTAGAGGAAGACCAAAGAGGAGGTTTATGGATGTAGTGAAAGAGGACATGAAGGTAGTTGGTGTGAGAGAAGAGGATGCAAAGGACAGGGTTAGATGGAGGCAATTGATTCGCTGTGGCGACCGCTGAAGGGAAAAGCCAAAAGGAGAAGAAGAAGAAGAATTACAAATCCTGTAATTAATTAGACAAATTTTTAAAATCACCCGACAGCACAAATTTATATGTTAAAAAGGGGGTTGTTGACTAAATTGTGGTATCATAATTAAGGTTTTTAAAATGCCAGAATAAAAAGTGCAGGTTAAAATAAATAAACTGTACGTCTTTAAAGTGAGTCAACAAGGACGTCAATTTATCTCTTAATAACATCCTGTTATAAAGCGCTTATGAAGCCACTTTACTTATTGTCTTCCTGTTAGCTTGGAGTTAACTTGATAGCATGTACCCTTCCGATCAAATCATAGATATTTTTACACATGTGAGCAGCGTAATAAACTGTAAACACAACAGTATTTCGGCCCACTACTGGCCTTGAGGCTAGTGCCCTTGAGCAAGGAAATGCCCCCCATGTGAAATCTGCCCGCCGCTCGACCTGCCATCATCTGCATGCATGCAGGCCCAGTGTGTGTGTGTATGGTGTGTGTGTACGAGCCAGTACTATATACTGTATATACAGTATGTGTGTGTGATACCTGAGTGTAAAAAGTAATTTCCCTGCGACGATCAATAGTATTGATTATTATTATTATTATTATTATTATTATTATTATTATTATTATTATTATGACAGACAGACGACAGACAGACAGACAGACAGACAGACAGATAGATACTTAAATAATCCCAGAGGTAAAGTTTTCTTCTTGATGTTTTTACAGCAGATGAATGAAATGTTTTACACCACGGTGAGTTTTGGTTTTGATGATCATTTTAATTCTGACTATCATTGTTTCTGCAGAAAAAAAGGATTCCATAATTGAAAATTGTTGTTCTGAAACATATTTTATAAAAACAAGAACTAAAAAGCGACAGTTGCACTAACTAAAATAATAATTAAAGGTTAATGCATTTACAACGACCAAAACTGAACAATCTGGTAAATCCGTGTTTTATTTCAACTTGCACAAAGTCCTCGACACAAACCCTTAAATATGGAAGATTGTTTTCATCAACATCCATGAATTATTCCACGGAAAATAAAAGAATCTCTCAGTAAAAACGTTCGCAAGGTTCAAGAAAGTGGGGAAAAAAATTCACTTTTGATATTCTTGCCTGAAAACATTGCAGTATTTATCGCTATTCTTTGTAACAATTCTGAATTCCAAGTAGATCCTATCATGTAAATTTCAAAACTGAGGTTATGTAACACTGAATGAGAAAACAACCACAGCAAACTCATTGGTTGTTACGGATCACAATCCCTTTTACTTTAATGAAATGCATCGAGACAAGAGATGATCAATATTTGACATAACTGATTAATTATACATTTAAAAAGACGGCGGGTCATTCTGCACTGAGAGCCTCATGTCTGTTGGCTCTGGACCTCTCGATGGTTTGGGGGTGTCATTCTGAACCATTACAGACCTAGATGATAATGGGTTGCTATTAGCGACCTCAGATGAATGAATCACAGATGATTGAACTCCAAACTGACGCGCTGCACTTTGTCCTCACGAGGACGGAGAATATTGGGTTTGGAAACTGGTGCTTTCTTCAAATAGAAGCATCTCTTAATAAGTGACACACACACAGACACACTCACACACACACACAAAAATCAGTGTGTGACACCAGAGGAACGGAGCGAGCCCACTAACCTTGTAAAAGACAATCGCTGGGGTCACAACTTAAATGAAAAGGCTAATAAAATTACTGGGCATACTTCATACTTCATAGGAGACAGGTGTGTCCCAACTTGAACGTTACCCCCCCAACTAATGTATAACACTAATTTGGCACTGGTGTCCAAATGGAAGTGTAAAATAAGGTGCTAATCTGTTTAGGTATTTGCAGTAATTGGGTGTGCAGCAGGGAGGGGGGTTTCCTGGACTGTTCAAAGTGTGTGCTGGTAGTCCGTTCCCAGCTCCTTGGTATAATTACTCTGACAGAGCTGTGGCCACAGGGCCTGTGAGCAGGGCTGCTTTTTAAACTGTAAATTATGAAGGATTAGCATTTATGAATTTTAAATCAGGACTGTGGAAGGAGACACTAAAGCTGCTTAGTGATTGCAAATGGCAGCATCTAAGCAGGCGGCTCCGCGCCCCTCACTCCAAGATGTTTGCTCTGTCTGTGTGTGTGTGTGTGTGTGTGTGTGTGTGTGTGTTTGAGTGTGTGTGAGTGTGTGTGAGTGTGTGTGTGTGTGTGTGTGTGTACGTGAGGCTGTTTATTCAAATGTGGCTCTGCATAAACACAAAATGCTCAGACTGGAGTCCCAATATTCGCTTAAAGTGAATAAGGATCTGACATCTTAACATCAGCCGCATCCCAGCCTCTAGTGTGTGTGTGTGTGTGTGTGTGTGTGTGTGTGTGTTTGCCTACTCATGCAGGGTGCATCTCCCCTGTCACTTTTTCTCGGGCTGGTTGTGCTCCTTAGCAGCGTGTCAGAATATCCAGGGGTGATTATGTTAATGAAGGACTTGATCCGTGTTAAATTATGCATAATGGATTGATGCGCCACAAAGTCATCAATTAGACGGATATCAGCTCTAAAAAGTGTGACACAGCATAATATTCTTTTTTTTTTTTTACCCTTGCTGTTTTTTTTTAGTTTGTTTACAGAAGCGGTGACCCCACGACCCCGTGACCCTGCCCAGACACTGATCCGATGCCTCCAATGCGTGTTTGGCTAGCCGCGTTAGCCGCACGCGACAGTTAGCGTCCACACTTGTGAGAGGCGACCATGCTCCGTTTCTGTCGGGTGAGGTGTGAGGGTGATGCTCCGGGGGGGGGGGGACCCGCCGGGGGCCTCATATCACACCTCCAGGAGCTGTCGGTGCCGGGGTCGCTGAGCCGTGACCTCCAGCCCGCCGCGTCAACCGGTTAAGCCAGGTGGCAATGGCAAAGGAAGGGGGGGTGGGCATTCCAAAGCACCCCTCCATGAGCTGATGGACATCGGCGAATCGAGCGACGCCTTCACCCACAATTCCACAGGAAAGGAGACGCCAACGAATATAAAGCGGCTGCTTTCTGGAAGTTTAAAACACCCTAAATGTTTTGTACCTCCTCAAACAGCTGATCAAAAAAAAAAAACATTAAGAAAGAAATACGACACGTCTGGAATTCAGTGAATCCATTTTTACTGTATGTCATAAAATAAATCAAAGAAACTTTAAAATGATTTTTCTGCTCTTTTTTAAGTCGACAAGAATGACTGAGAAGTAAAATGAAAGAAAATAAAGCAAAAATTTTGTAAAAAAAAAGCCATAATATTTCTAAAGTATTTTTATGCATACAGTGAAACGGGTGTTGTTTGGACCCAAATGCAGTACACAGGCACACAGGAACAGTTGGTAATGACTTTTATTCTTAGCAGGAAGATGAGCAGGATGCTCTGCGTTCTGGAGAGCCGGCTGCACGTGCTGTGAGGCCGACGAGGAGTAAGCTGAAGAGAGGTCGTAGACAGGCAGGTAGCCAGGTGAGCAGTCAGAGAAGACAGAGGCACCGTTGGGGAGCAGGCAGGAGAGGAGACGAGGCCAGGCGGAGGAGTCAAAACCAGACGAGCAGACAGATACCAGAGACGCTGAGGCAGAGCACGAGGTCAGGGACAGAAGGCAGGTGAGTTTACCGGGAGACAGACGAGGATGGCAGGTCAGGGACAGGCAGAGTCGACACCGGGAGATCAGACGGAATGAACGCTGGAAAGTCTCGCATGACGCTGAAGAACAATCTGGCAAGGAGTGAAGGTGCTGGAGAGACTATATGCAGGCCTGATTGCAGTGATCTGCAGCAGGTGAGCAGAGAGGGCTGGTGCAGTAGGCGTGGCCGGCAGGTAGAGTGGAGCAGAGGGAGGGGAGAGTGGAAAAATACTGCAGCAGTGTGACAGGAGGGGGAGTGAGAGGCAGGAACTGTGACATACAGATATTCTACGGGGGTCAAACTCATTTTCACTAATGGCCACATCAGCATCACGGCTGTCCTCTCAGGGCCAGATGTAACTAATAAATGTAACTAAATGTAACTCAGTGTAATGTAACATAAATGTAACTACTCCTTAATGTTAAATAACTGAATTTATTACTTATTCAAGTTACAAAATTATAGTTACACAGAAAAAACATGTTTGTTTGTTTCTCTGTTCTAACATAAATCCTTTTAATTTGTCAGGTTATTAAACCCACAGAACTCCATCAATCAAGGATCAAACTATCAATGAATAAAGAAAAATAACTAGCGCTGTCAGGTGATTAAAAAAATTAATCTAATTAATTACAGGATTTGTAATTAATTAATCTAATTAATCGCATTTTAATCTCATACCTGATAAAGGTCCCCAAATAAAGAATTTGAGTTATGTGCCTATTTGAGTCTCAAATAGGCACATAAGCAGACTCTCAATCAAGGGTAAGCTAACGTTCAACTCTGTGTCCTTGACATGTTTTGCATTTAAATGATACGTTAGGCTGGAGCTGCTTCGATGATATGAAAGTTCTCTTTTACAAAAGGTACAAATAATAATAATAATAATAATAATAATAATAATAATAATGGATTAGATTTATATAGCGCTTTTCTGGACACTCAAAGACATCGGATCCATTATTCATTCACTCCTCATTCATACTTGGTGATGATAACTACGTGTGTAGCCACAGCTACCCTGGGTCAGACTGACAGAGGCGTCTACAGCGCAGATTGGCAGCGCAGAATCACTGCGTTTTTGTTGATAGTCCCATCTTTGTTATTTTTAGAAATAAACTTTCCGCCAAGTGGTGGCGGAAAGTCGGCTTGCCTCGCTCTCCTGTGTCACGTCCATCTCTGTTGTCAGTCGCCCTGCTTTTGACTGGTGGCGAAGGTTGGAAATGACGTGCCGCTGCAATGGGCCAAATTTAAAATTCTTGCGCATTGACTTACCACTCACGATTAATTGTGTTAATTTTTATAGCACGTTAATTTCTAGCATAATTAATTAATCTAATTAACGCGTTAAAGTGACAGCCCTAAAAATAACATCGAACACAACTTTGTTCAGAACAGTTTTGTCAGAGTTAAAATGGGATTAATTACTTCATTGTGGGGAATGTAGTTTTGGTCAAAGCACACTTTTGACCTATTTATTTTTAGACACTGACCTTTTATGCTCTCACACACCACATTAAATGATGTGGAGGGCCACATTTGGCCCTCGGGCCTTGAGTTGGACACGTGTTCTACAACATGTTTTAATGTGAGCCGTATGCATTGAATGAAGAAGAAGCGCCGTCGGGACGCCTCTCAGAGTGTTTTCCAAACGGGGGGGGTTGTGGTCCCGGTGGAGGACGGTCTCTGCGCTCTGAGGCGTGATTGGACACATCTCATCGATCGCATCGATTCCACAGGAACACGGCAGACGACTCCAGCTGATGGCGCGTCCACTGGGATAAAGTGTGTGTGTGTGTGTGAGTGTGTGTGTGTAGGGGGGGGGGGGGGCAGGGGGGGGGGTCTCACAGAGGGAGGTCAGGCTTCATTACCACCGACTAAGAGCCTACTGGCCTAACACAACCCCAATCCCGACTCCCCCCCCCCCACTAACACCACACTCTCCATCCTCTACTCACCCCCAAATTAAACTGAGAGCTTTTTAATTATTGATCAATACGCTGCTCTCACGGCGGATCAATCAGTGTGAACGGTTCCAGACGTAATGGAGGGGCCCTGCTCCAACGCTCTTCTGGAAAATGGATTGTGATCTTTGTAAAGACGAGACGTTGGTAATTCAGTGGGGGGTGGGGGGTGGGGTTGGGTGAGGATGAAGTGGCGCACCCCCCAGGAGTGTTCCCCTCTCTGCCTGAACAGGAGTGTGCTTCAGCCGTTCCCCCCCCTCCACCATTAATCAAGCTCTTAAACAGGACACCTCATCTGATCATCACATCACAGAAGAGGGGACCCGGCCTCTTCCTGGGGGCCACAAGCACCTCGTCCCTCCTTGGAGAACACTTCTCAGAGCAAATTACACAGACCCTCACCATCCCAAGGTTTAGTAAAGCTTGATTCATTGAGTGTCTCAGGCCCCCCCACGTGAACCTCAACAACCTGAACTCTGCGTCTGCGCCCCCATATTTCTTCACGTCAAACCGTGTGAAGAGATATTCCATCTGGAATTATTAGCCACACACACATTCATTCATCCATTGTCATGTACCACCGCTGTATCCACCATGGCAGGTCACAGGGAGCTGGAGCCTATCCCAGCTGCCACACACACAAAGCGATCTAATTCCATACCACACACACTCCATCTCTATGAATTCAGTGTTACAGGGGCAGTAAATAAGACCTGGGGGGGGCGCAGGGGTTTTCAAGATGAATTAATGATCGGGGTTGAATCTCTGCTCCCAGATTTTTATGAAATTAGAAAAATTTCCCCGATCATTCAGATACATCCCATCCTGTGAGTAAACACTCTGATAGTAAGGGAACGAGCCAACATAAAGCAGGACAGCATAATGAGATTCTTATTTTTTCCTAGTGGGGGTGGAATTGGATTATAAGAGGGGGGGGGGGGGAACTTATTGAACACTGCAAAATAAATTCACACCTATTCAAATTGAAATCAGACCTAGGTGCATCAGATAATCCTTTTTAAGATGGTATGAACAGACAGTCCAGCCCACACGCTGGAAAGGAATAATCAACACGCCACAAAACAGATAGATCGTCTCCCTCGCCAACGGCTTCACAAGATTTATTTTTTTAACAAATATTTACCAGTCAAGTATGTGCTTGATTTATTTTTTTTATTATTATTCCCTCCTGCAGGCTTAAACAGTTGCATCCATATTCATTGGGAATCGGAGCCTGTCTCCCGAATCATCGCGTCAGAAAGAGTCTCAGCGAAAAGCGCCTTCCCGATCGCTCCGTTTGTCGTCGGATCAGGAAACCTGGTTTTGTTTGGGATTTCGGGGGCCCCTTTGAGACGTCAGGCTGTATCAGCGAAGGGGCCCGTGATGGTGGCAGTTATACGGCCTGTGCGGCTCCAGCTGCTCGGGAATCTTTTTACATCCTGACTCAAAGCAGTGATGTGTTGTTATATCAGTGTTCGTGTGTTTGTCCGTTTGTCCATCAACCTTTGCAGATAGAAAGATGAAACAAAATGCACATTACTCAGGCAGCAAAGGGGACGAAAATGAGATGATGACCTTGACCTTGCGAAAACTAGGTCAAGGTCAAATTTTGACTTTTGTATACTCAGGAACCGAATAAGAAAGAAAGATGAGGGAGAGGGCCAGCGTGAGTAAAATCATAGATCAAAGCTAGTGCTTTGATCTGCCTGTGCACTAGCTTTGACCGTAAATCAAATCTAGTGCTTTGATCACAGCACTAACCGTACGGTTAATAGCTAGTGCATAGGTAGATCAAAGCTCTAGCTTTGACCATAGATCAAAGCTAGTGCTTTGATCTATGGCACTAGCTTTGACCGTTGATCTACAGTTAGTGCTTTGACGGGGTTGAATCCCTGTTTATGGTCATTTAAATGCACGACCTTTGAGCTACGGTCAAAGCTGCTAGTTTTGACTTGTCAGGTACTACTCTCAGGGTACCCTGAACTACCCTTCTTGGGGTGCTACAGTCTCTGACTGCCTTCTTTTTTAGACGGCTTATTTCTTAGGGGGTGATGAGACGTAAGCCTGAAAGAGAAGGACAAGTTTTAAGCGGGGAGATGAGCCGCGGGTAGCTGCTGCCGGGGATGCGATGTTGTGTCAGCGGTTGCGGTGAGAGGCTCTAATGTGAGAAGGGATGAAGTGGAGACAGACAGGAAGGAGGGCGGCGGGGGAACGCAAACTTGACATGAACCCAAACCACAACTCCAGACGGCGTTTTCTCCCTGCGCTGGCGTGAGCGGCTTAGCGTTTTATCTCCGGTGGGACAGCAGGACGTCCACTCTGGGGGTCTGGTGGGAGGCTAAGTCTGCCGCGTCGACATCTGAACCTAGAAAGACCCGGTTTGGCCTTCGGCGCCCCCGCTGGGGCAGAGGACGATGCCACAGATGCAGCAGCAGAAGGCTCGCGCTGAAGGCCAGCCCCAATTCGACAGTGACACCTTAGACCTTGGAGCATCATGCCGAGCCATGAATGTTTTAGCAACACCTGTTATTTGTCCACGGGGCGGCTCTGCAGACACAAGCGGGCGTCGTCCGAGAGTTTACACTTCCAAATCACCATCCTCACACACGTCCGCCTCTCATGTACTGTAATCCCTCGTTTATCCACTCTTCAAGATCCACGGCTTCACTACATCACAGATTTTTAGTAGGTAGTCATGTGATACCGTGTTTGGGCTCTTGGTCAACATTAGAAATCCAGGTTTGGTGATGGAAAGAACCACGAGGCTAGTTAGCTTAGCTTAGCATCAAGAGCAGAAACAGTCAGAGTTGTTAAGACCAAACTAGTTTTTGTTGCGTTCAAAGTTTCTACTTTCCGTAAGCATCTCTATTTTCCCTTCAGGGGTGAGAAAAGAGGACGAAACGCGACAGAACAGAGGGACAGACGATCTCTTCCCCAACAGCTTCTCAGGTCTCTGGAAAGCCCTTGTTCCATCCCTTCGGTGTGAAGTACCGTAAGAATACCTCCAGGAGCCCAAACCCACGGAGCAGAAGTTATTGGGGTTGTAATGAGTGACCTTTCCAGAAAGCAGCAAACATGCATTTTTCTGCCAGGGCATAAATAGCTGAGCTACATAACAATTAAGGTAACCTTTCTGTTTGAATAAGAGGCAATTGCTTAGAGAACTGAAATAACATGAATGATGAATTATTTTTGTAACCCAGTGCACAGACGCTGAAGAATAAGGAACAATGAAGCGGTGGGGTGGGGGTGGTGGGGAGAAGTGGTGCCTTCTCTCAATTGTAAATCCCTGTTATAATGCCTCGTTAAAAAGACTTGGGAAGGCGAAACAGAAGCAGACACAGTCTCTCTTTCTTAAAGGTAGACAGGTCTCAGTGGGATTCATTAATGTGTGTCCCGGCGGTAGTCTTCCTCTTACAGCACAATCGCCTGGGTTAGCACCAATCCCAAAATTACACCTAATTGGACAATTACTCAAACTCAGAAACCTCCTACAATAAGCCAACAAGGCCCCTAATAAACACCTTGTCTTCTAATAAAAACAAGGAAGTCATTTGCGTCACCCAAGAGGCCCAATTTTTATCTGTGCTAAATTTATTTTTAAAGTAATTGCATGTGCTATGAATGAGAATATTAAAACACGAGCTGAGACAGACGAAAGCACGAGTGTGTGTGTGTGTGTGTGTGTGTGTGTGTGTGTGTGTGTGTGTGTGTGTGTGTGTGTGTGTGTGTGTGTGTGTGTGTGTGTGTGTGTGTGTGTGTGAGAGAGAGAGAGAGAGAAAGAGACGGCAATGCAAACCCCACCTTAGGCTTAGTGTTGCAGTAGGTCCTCCTGGGGGAGAGCTCATTTGTTCACAGATAGGTGCGCTGCATGCTGCTCTGCTGTAATGTTATTGCTGTCATGCCATAATGAAATAATTACTGTTTTGTCTTCCTTTCAGCCGACCCCACCCGAGCCCGTTCTCTCTTATTTTGACCCCCCCACCCCCCCGCAGCTCATATCGATCAGACATACGTGAAACTTTAACTGATTCCACGCCGATCTCACGTTTTCAGCCTCAATTTGCATTTTTTTGGCGCCATTAATCAACTTAAGAGGATGATTATAGTAGAGTTGTAAAAAATACTTTGACATTTTGGTAGATATTAGCTGACTCATTTTATTTTTATTGAAGGAGGAGATTTATGCTGCTGTTAAAGCTGCCAGTCAGCTCAGCTTTGGTCGAGCCCTAACGCTTGGAGCAGGAGGAAACTGTTGGCTAGGATCCTGCCTGGAGTCGCCACCAGAAAATAGGAAAGTAAAAACACTGTGGTGCAAGAAATATTCCACCAAAGCACTAAAAAAAAAGGTTTTTATGTGTAATTCCCTGCAAATACTTCCCAAAATTTCACAATATTCCTTATTACGTAAAATATACCACATGGAATACCACTGGAAAAAGAGAAAAACAAAAAATCCAGCTGTAAAAATTGGAAGAAATGATTTAATATGAATTATAGTTTTAAGTACACAGACTGGGCAATTTAAAATGTTTTCAAATCATGAGCTAATGCTCTGTTTAGCTTTAAAATGGCACATTTTTGTACATTACAGCACCAAGATTTTGAAATTCCTTCTGGATTTTTCTGGTGAGTTCGCCACTAAGCGCTACTAGCTGTTTGTCGGTCCCACCCCTCCCCTGTCTCGTACATTCAGAGTAGGGGAACAACACAAACCCCCATTAACTCATTTAGACATGACTTTTTTTGGTTGTCCTGACATTCATGTGAATCCATTCTGACAAATGGTGATAATCTAAACGCAGCCCGAAAGCGCGCCACGCACCGTCGACATTTTTTGGCAACAATAAAGTGAAGAACGCGTCATTAGATATTCTTGACGCGTGTCGTGTGCACGAATATTATTCCTTTACGACTTGGGGGAGACGTGTCTGCATTGAGTCCAAAGCGAGTTGGGATGCCAGACGATAAACCGAGAGCGTTGGTTTGCAGCTCAACAGCCGTGGCCTGCAGCCGAACCTCAACGCCATGCGGTCAATTTAAATCACCTATCAATCCAAACCAATCAATAAAACACGATGATGTGTCCTCAGCAAGAATGAACATATCAGCGTCTGAAATTAAATGAGTTCATCCCTTAAATCATGGGAGTCAAACTCATTTTCATGAGAGCCTCATCATCAGCATCACGGCTGTCATCAAAGGAACATATGTAACTAATAAATGTTAACTAAATGTAACTCAATGTAACGTAACATAAATGTAACTACTCCTTAATGTTAAATAACAGAATGTATTACTTGTTCAAGTTTTTTCAGTTACACAGAAAAAAACGTTTATTTGCTAACCTGTTATATTTGTTCGGTGATAAAACCCACAGAAATAACATCACAAACAAGTTAGGACATTAACTTTGTTCAAAACATTTTTATCAGAGTTAAAATGGGCTGCATTACTGCATTGTGGGAAATTTAGTTTTTTGTCAAAGCACAATTTTGACCTATTATCTTCTTTGGGGCCACACAAAATGATGCGGCGGGCCACATTCGGCCCCCGGGCAATGAGTTTTGACACATGTGCCTCAAACCTTTCACGCTTAGCAGCTGAAAAGTTTTATATTCAAATATTGTAATTAAAAGTTTCACATCTCTGCGTCACTCACTTCCCCGCATCTGTTGCCATAGCGATGAAGCAGGAGGAAGCTGTCCCAGGTGTGAGGCTGTCTGACCTCTCTGCGTGGAAAGTTACTACTGATGCTCGACAAACAGAGATGATCAGAGCTGACCTCACACGACCGGGGGGGGGGGGGGTACAACACCTCCAGTGGCAAAAAGGTTCGCCAAAACGGCGTTACAGAAGAGAGAGGAAGAATAAAGATGACAGGAAGAGGCGATGAGAACCACGAGCGGTGGACGGTGACAAATGGTGTGGAAAAAACAACACAGGCAGCCGTCTGAGGGAAGACAAGAGTAATACTCACAAATAATTAACTGGGTAAATATTGAGAGCAGGCTGACTAATTACTTCACACGTCTCACTGCGCTCTCATTATTGTCACTGTTTGCCGTTAACCCTTTCCCACAAGGCATGGCGACGCAATGAGCTTCTAAACAGGAGAGAGGAGGAATCACTTTCCTGTGTTTCTATTCGTTCACCCGACTGGAAAACAAGAAGAAAAAACACAAAAGAGAGTCGGGAACTGTTTAGAGCATGTGTGTCAAACTCAAGGCCTGGGGGCCATGTGTGGCCCTCCACATCATTTCATGTGGCCGGCGACAGCATAAAAGGTCAATGTCTAAAAATAAATAGGTCAAAAGTGTGCTTTGACCAAAACTACATTTCCCACAATGCAGTAATTCAGCCCATTTTAACTCTGACGCAAACGTTGTGAACAAAGTTAATGTCCCAACTTATGTTTGATGTTATTTTTCTTTATTCATTGATAGTTTGATCCTTGATTGATAGAGTTCTGTGGGTTTAATAACCTGACAAAAGGATTTATGTTAGAACAGAGAAACAAACAAACATGTTTTTAATGTTTTCAACTTGAATAAGTAATAAATTCAGAGTTATTCAACATTAAGGATTAGTTACATTTAGTTACATTGAGTTACATTTAGTTACATTTACTAGTTACATCTGGCCCTTTGAGGACAGCAGTTATGCTGATAATGTGGCCCTCGGTGAAAATGACTTTGACCCCCCCCGGTTTAGATCGCATGCGTTTGTTCTTTGCGGATGGTAAGTTGTTGTTTTTTTTTTGCACCAATAAATCCAGGATTTTGGCAGTCAATTCGTCGTTGTCGCCAGTCATTTCTAGGAAGGGTTAGGTTGGAAAAGGGGGGCATGTTTGTAACTCCGGAGATGCCCCTGGGGTTGCAGGAGACGTGGACTGGGGCTGTTTTTCCGACAGTCAGGTAACCTGGAGGATCTGCTCACACAAGGACGTTTCTCCAATAATGTGCGAGGCGCTGGTTAATGACAGCAGCTGTGAGGCAGGCATGCTCCACTTCCAAGCTGATTTAAGTTTAACGAGCCACTCCAGAGTGCTATTGATTCAAATCTATATTTGACAGGATACACTGCGAGCATATATTAAATGGATAAGAACACCTCTTAGACACTCAGAGAGCATTGCCAAATGGAAGAGAAAGCATTAAGCACAGATAATGTGTCTTTTGTTGAGTGATCAGTGTGCCGGGAGTGTTCACAGACGAAGCTCTGTGTTATAACTTGTTTTTGACATATTTTCTTTTCAAACAGGAAAAGTAAACACGTTTAATAGGCATTGTAATTCTCCTCCACCACCAACCTGCTCGCAGAATGTTTTAAAAGGAATCTGGAATGGGTTTTTATTTTAATTATGCTGACTATTAAAGAGAGTAATGAGATTTATAATGACTACACTTACAGCTTGCATGTTTTCTGTTTTTTTTGTTGTTTTTTTTACAGGTTTATAGAGGCAGATAAAAAAAAAATTGCATTCATTTTTGCAAAACATGGAATTAGCATAGCACCGGATTCCACCATGCACAAGTTATTCTGGGAATCATGTCAGTTGGGGGTTGATCGAGGTGTTAGATGTGGATTTAAACACACGACCTACTGTGTCCATAGCGATGACATCACAATTGGTCCATGCTATCTGTTTCACATACATTCATTTTACATTTAAGTCACTTTTTCACTCATTATTTAAAGATAGAGCCTCAAACGCCACAAATCCCACTAAGGTGATGCCATGCCCACCTGACTCCGCCGCCAACTGGCTCAGATTGATGATGATACCGGATCAAAAACATCACTGAGAGCCGATCAAGTCATGAACAATTCCTCTTCTGGTGCATTAATGCATCACAACACACGTACTTCCTCTTGCCTGCAGGTGGCGTGTTTGCCAGTTCTTAATCAACACGTTAAATTGGACAAAGAACAGACTGAGGACTTATAGAGGTTTTGATAACCCACCGAGCAGAAATTACAACAAATCTGCACGACGTAACTGACTTCCTGTTGGGTCGTGACCTCAGAGACGTGTCTGCGTCAAAGAATGAAGGAAACTACGATCAGACGCGTGGAGATACAACATCTTCTTCCCTCAAACGGCACCGATGTTCATTTAAAAGTTATGCAAATGGAACAAACGATCCTTCCTCTAAACTGGGCTTTTAGAAAAACCACTCCATCCTGAGATTTGTACAGAAGACTCCATATATCGCAACTCTGCTTTTAGAGTAAAGCTCGGGTGAAATTAGGAGCTGGAGTCTGAATTACAACCAGATTGAAGTGAGATAAAGTCTCCGTCTGCTGTGTCTCCCCAACACCCCGCTAATCGTCTGTTCTGTATCTTTGCTTTCATGATCTTTTAAAACCTATTTTTCCCTCACGGTAAGCAGCGTGAAATTAAATTCAAAATGCTGACTTTATTATATGCATCTTTTTTTAAAGTGAGGATAACAAATGTTTTAAAAAATCCAAGATGAGTTGGAGTCTGTTTCCCCCCCACCAACCCAACTGACAGCTTCCTAATGCTGCCACATTAAAGTGGTTTTCCAGTGCGTGTGATGCAGCTTTAACTAGCCCCCCAGGGGCATTGTTAGTTATCATCGCCTACTGCTGGAGTGAGCCCCGGTGAAAGCAATTTTAGCTTTCCTCCCAATCAGTGGAGCAAGATGAGAGATGGCCAACGAGAACAAACGGCCCGACTCACCACTTCCCACTGCCGATCTTATCTGAAGCGTTGCTCCTGTCCCGAAAGGGCCTACTAACGCAACACCCCCCCACTTCGCACCACTCCCCAGCCTTAAAAAGGCATGAGATGGTTGGCCTCAGGCCTTCCAAATTCATGCAGATATCCGTAAATTAGACTGGTAGAGACAGACCCAAACGTCCTCCGAGGGCGTCAGACATGAGCACTTACGCTGCGGAACATGTGAGAGGCGTCGGGGGGGGCAGAGGCTACCATTAGAATACATGAAAACGCCATCAGGAAGTCCCTCCACGGACGGGGGTTTACGTGTTTCTATTTTGGCTCGTTGTGAAGGCTCTGCGATGTGTTTGCACCTGAAGGCAAGGTAAATTCAAATCACAAGTAATGATTTTTCTACCTGCTGCCTCTGATGTATTTATTTCTCACGACAGGAAAAGAAAAATGTTTTCCAAACGGACGGAATGATGGAAATATCTTCACAGAGCGCCGCCGATTCCTCTCGCTCATTAAATATGTGGCAAATAATTCTGTTAGCTTTCCAGGGCTTCCTCTTCCTCCTTCCTTCCTCCACTTCCTGTCTTCCAGGGCAGCCATGATTTTGCTAATAGGAGACGTCAGACGGAATCAGGTGGAGGAAGAGGAGAGTGTTCTGAGTTATGGGGTGTGTAACGTCTGATTACCAGCCGATAGCCGTCAGGGAACACATTGAGCATCACTCATATATAAGCTCCACCTAAACAGCTGATCAATACTGGATATTTTGTGAGATTTCCATCAGGAATCTCAGCATGACATCCGATGCAATACACCTCTCTGCTAATCACAAACACCACCAGTAAATACCACAGCTGTTAACAATTTGGTGTTTTTTTGCATTTTATTTTGAGGGAACTATTAAAGACTCTCCAGTTCCTGGTACACATGCTTATATATATATATATATGTGTGTGTGTGTATATATGTATATGTATATACACATATATATACAAACACACACACATATGTATACATATACAGTATATTATATATGTGTGTATATTTATATATATACACACACACATATATATGTACTGTACATATATATATATGTACATATATTATGTATATATATATATATTTCTGAATTTATGCATGAGAAAATAATCATTTCTTGACACCGCGGGTCACAATTGACTTTGTGGAGGTTGATGATTAAGATAAAAACACATTGTGGTGTATTGACAAAGTGACCTGCCGCTCCGCTCAGATAAGACTCCAATTAATCCAGCCTGAATTGCAGTAATGTAAAATAAAGATAATTACTAAATCACCAGGCTACATTGCTTTGATAGATTTTTGTTACTCAGTGTTATTGCTGCAAGGAATGAGAAATTAAATGGATTATATCGCAGCATTTTTAGATGGATTACAACTGCTTTTAAATAACAGCAAGAGCAATTTCATCACCCCCCCCACCCCCCCTTGCAACTGGAGGAGCCACTGACAGCACGGCGTGATTCAAATTGAACTTGCTGTCATCATTTTAATAAAGCGCTTCAGTCTGCAGCCCCAGCAGGCACGCAGAAACACACAAACACACGCAGACTGTACAAATGTGCCCACTGCAAACTCTATTTAATCTAAGGGGGGCGGGGGGGGGGCAGACGTGAAGATGCTCTTGTCAAAATTTGGTTAAATGTTTTGAGCGATTCCACGAAGCAGTTGGGTTGGACTGTTTTTGTGCTTCCAAAGAGAAGAGGGACAGTTTGGGACGCATTAACCGCGAGGAACGAGGGATCACTGTATCTGCAATAAACACGCCGCCCCCCCCGGTAGGAATTGTGTTTTATTTGCAGGCGTTTGAAGTTGGGGGGTTAAAAACAGTAAATAGTGGACCAGTAATCAGAGGCATGTGATTAGATTTCACGGCAGTTATCTCCGGTCCTGTCGCCACCAGATTGTGGAGCTCGCCTTGCCAAGCGCCCAGGGCTGCTGCTGCAGCTCCGTTTTAAAACCACGCTGGCACCAAGGCCCCCCAACCCCTCCCATCCAAGCCAAGGCCTGACTCTGTAAGCATTCATTATGGCGTCCATTAGAATAAACATCTCAAGCTCCCCCAAGACCACCTCCCTCACTTTTAAGTGCTGTCTGACACAAGACTGCATCCAGCTACCAAACCAGAACAGAGCTGTATTTCATCGCATTTATTTATTCATCTCTGTATTTAGACTTTTTTAGATGCCGTCCTCTCGCCATTTTACACAAAGAGCTTTTAAATGTTTGTCTCAGAGTGTTCCTGTCTCAGTGGAAAAGGGATGACGGAGCCAGAAATGAGTAGAAAGAAGGACTAACGGCTCATTTAAAACGTGGCGTCTTTTGTATTTGTTCAACATTTAATGATATTTATGTAAGATGATTGTAATGAAGCAATCGCACAAAATAAAAGACTATCCAGAAATATATCAGTCACAGGTCCAGGAAGTCTCCAGGACGCATCTGGAAACAAATCCTGATCAGGACGTGTCACATGATGTTCACTTCCTGATCCAATCAATCGATGGTATATGATCCAGAAACATCAATAGAACCATAATTTTATAAGCAAAAATAAAAGATTATAAGTCTAACTGGGAACACGGTTTGTGTGAAAACTGCACCAACGACACCAGATGTTACCAATGGCGACAACAAAAGGCATGCTGGGACATCAGGTCGCATTTGTTTCCACCTTGGCCGTAACGCCCTGTAATGAGGACCACCGGGGGTTTGTCAGCTGGTTACGGACAGGAAAGTTTCATCGGCTCGCTTCTTACCCATCATGCTTCACTCTCAGCCTAACTAGGCCAACGGGCCTGACGTGTGGG
This sequence comes from Antennarius maculatus, assembly GCA_013358685.1. Classification (NCBI taxonomy): domain Eukaryota; kingdom Metazoa; phylum Chordata; class Actinopteri; order Lophiiformes; family Antennariidae; genus Antennarius; species Antennarius maculatus. The sequence goes on from CM023606.1 coordinate 12,999,163, forward strand.
CGCGTGGAGCCTCGTGCAAATCAAACGCAGATGATTGGTGAAATGATTTGAGACACAAAAGCGAGTGTGATCAGACTGTCACGCCTGTCTTGTTGCTCCTCGGTAAGTCCCGACACCCCCTAGGCCATGCTGACATCGCCCCTCTCCCCACGCCATCCAGGACGAGTCCCGACTGACAGGCATGGGGGGGGGGATCGGACTCGGAATGCCCCTTAATGCAGACGGAGAAATAAAGAGGGATCAGCCGTCAACAGCTCATCAGTAAATCTCTTCAAAAGTGAAACAGACGGCGGGATAGTTAGACTGAAAGTTTGACAAAGAGCTTTAAGGAGACAGAAAGAGAATACGTCAGTGTTCAGATTATATTCTATAGATTATATAAACGCTATTCCCTTCTCCTTCTCCTCCGGCCAGCATCTGACTTTCAGATTAGATCCCTCAGATATTTATATTTTAGGGATTTAAAGCTGATACCCTTCACCAATACTTGCCGGCAGGTTGAGAAGTTCATTCCTCTATAAATAAAAATAATTTTCTAATTTTGCACGCTGAAGGACTGTGTTCACGTCAGATCAGAGGTGGTCCTCCACCTCCTCTGGGTGTTATATATTAACAACGGTGCCAGCTCATTTGAATACAAAATGATTCCAGAACGAATGTGATGAAACTCTTGCTGTTGGTTGCGTTTTGTTTATGTGGTTGTGTGTTTTATTCCGGCCTCATCTCTGAAATTATTTCCAGTTAATCATTGAAGAAGAAGAAGAAAAAAAAAAACAACCTCCCAGCAACCCCTTCCCTTTATTTCTGTCTGTCATTCCCTCCGACGGCCAAAGGGGGGAGCAGTGAGGCGAAAAAGACCTTTGGTGTTTCTTGGAAATTAAGCAAATTGGATCATTTGCTGCTTGGATGCAGCAGAATGATGTTCCTCCTCTTCAAATTTACAAGTAAAGTACCTAATAATGCCAAGCAATTAGGGAGGACTGCCACTACACAACAGGGACCGGAGTGATTGCTAATGTGGATTAGGCTACATTACTGAGGCGTTGGAAGGAGAGGGGTCGGTGCTGAAAGGTGGTGCGGCGCAGCACCAAGGACAATGCTCTAAATGCCACACTTCAGCGGCGAGAAGGGATTTGTCTCTAATTAATTTCCAAAGATTTCTGTTGTTGGTGCTTGTGAAGGCCGCCCCGGCGGTGAAGTACCCTCTAGAAGTTAAAGCCTTGAACAAATGTTCAATATCAAGCATCTCTTTCACTACAGCATCTGCATGAGTTCCACTTTTTCTGTCAACGATGAAACACTTCAGTGATGTTCAAAGTTTCTTTGTCTCGGTATAAAAGGTAACACTTCCTTTCATCTGTGCATTAAACTGACGATAACAAACCCTTTCTTGATTTTACCCGAGGAGAACCATCAAATGCACCAATGCTGGGGGGGGGGGTTTGGAGCAACGGCTTTGTGATTTCCTGTTCGCGACACAAACGCTGCTCTTTCACCACAGAAATAACTGCAGGGCAGTTTATCTGAACTCCGCCATCTGACAAAAGGGTTAGCGGCGACCAGGGATGTGGTTCTGGATGAAGGATTTTAATTACAGGAACACAGGCTGGTGACACTTGAGTGACCAGTCACAGCTCACCATCAGCCAATGGCGTCTGACAACCACATGATGAGCATAGAGGAACCAATTAGCTGTGAAAGGGCAGCGGCACCGCGTCAGCTACAGCGCCGTGCAGGTGCATGTTGCAGAAGTTGTGTCACATCGGATTAGAATGTGGACGTCCGTGTCCCACAAAGACACGTGTGGAGATTTTGTCATTTTTTATTTTAATGTGTTCTCTTTTTATAATTTGGTTGTTGTTTTGAGAAGGGAAATGATAATAATAGTGTTTAAAGAGGTCAAAATATGTTACAGGACTTGAAATGTCTTTTTTAATGGTGACATTTTCTTTAATCGATTAAATTATCAGAACTAATTTACATGCAGCAAACCTGAACACAGACTCCTCTTTTGGTTTCATGTAAAACTTTTAAGCTTTTTTTTCTGACAGTGGACGAAATGTATCTTTCCAGATGTCAAATATTACAACTGCAACTATTTCCATGCTAAATTTAGCCTGTTTGTTAGCAGGATTAAACTAAATGACTGAAGTTTCTTTAGCATTGGGTGCTTTTTCACTATTTCTATCTTTTATGACAATTTTTGTTGTGGAAAAGAAAAAATTTTGTGACAGATTTGTAAAAAGGGGCGGATGTAAAGAATTTTTGTCAACTTAACTGAAAATTTGCAAAACATTTTTGTCATTTTTTTATTTTAATGTGTTCTCTTTTTATAATTTGGTTGTTATTTTGAGAAATAAAATTATAACAATAGCGTTTACAGAGGTCAAAATGTGTTTCAGGACTTGAAATGTCTCTTTTACTGGTGACATTTTCTTTAATCGATTAAATTACCAGAACTAATTTACATGCAGCAAACCTCAACAGAGTCCTCTTTTGGTTTCCCTTAAAACTTTTATGCATTTGTTTTTAAAACTGGGCGAAATTTATCTTTTTCCAGATGTCAAATATTGCAACTGCAGCTGCTTCCATGCTAAAGTTAGCCTGTCTGTTAGCACGATTAAACAAAAGGACTGAAGTTTCTTTAGCATTGGGTGCTTTTTCACTATTTCTATCTTTTATAACACTATTTTTGTTTTGTTTTGGAAAGGAAAATTTTTTGGAAAAAGGGGCGGAGTTAAGAATTTTTGTCAACTTAATTGAAAATTCTTTTGTCAATTACACACAAGCTAATCAATGGATTACTGTAAAACTGTAAGTGAAATAAGTCCAAGATGAATTTCCTGTTCAATGAGTCGTAATATGAACCCACCATGGGACACGATGCCTTAAGGTGCAAAGAAATAATGGGAAAAATGATTTTATATTTGTATTTGGCTTCTAATAAATCAAATCTATTCAATTGTTTCAGTAATTATGTATCTAGGATGCCTGACGGTGGATTTTTAAGTATTTCCAGCTGCACGCTGACGGATCCGTTCACCACAGACGCTACGTCGTGTGTCACGAACAGACGCCGTCTGTGATTAAAAAATAGTTTAGTGCGAAGCGCACATCCACATCCGACAGCTCTGCTGATTGCTCAGCCGTGAGCGCCGTTGTTGCAGCGAGTTAATATCGTTAACTGTGATCATATTTGCTTTAGATCAGTGGTTGCTCCGGTTCTGGGGGGCCGTGAGCGAGCGAGGCCGGGGCTGACGGCGGCGCTCGGATGAGGCTTTTCCGGCTTCAGGAGCACAGAGGACAACCCGGACGACTAGATTCTGGTTATGCTGCAGTTGCAGCCTGCTGGGCTGGAGATACGTGGGTATTCTGGTGGCTGGGTGGGGGCCGTGCGGTGTGAATGGGAACACCCGAGACAAATTACACGGCAGCAGGAGAGGGGCCGCTCTCTCACTGAGCCATGGTGGCATCACAGGGGCGGAAAATGACAATTCCTTGAAAAGGTCATACAAGACGGCGGCACCGCGATACCAGCTTACATCCAATCTGACAATCTTAATTCAAATCATGACATCCCCCCCCCTCAAAAAGTGGAACGTTTTCATCTCCTCGTGTCAGAACAGCAGTCTGACCTTTAGTATGTAAGAACTTCAATGAGTTTTAACAAATGCTAATCAGAGTCGCCCCCTCCATCCTGAACAGGCCTCATGTCCCACTTCCTCTTCTGATTTGCAATTTATGCATTTCACACTGAGATCCTAAAGAGCAGCGGATTTCTGTCTGCGTCCTGTTAATACGCCGTCTCAAATAATCCACCTTGATGGATTTCAATGACAAACTAATAGAAATGCTTCCTGTCGGGTCCTGCGACACTTAACGTGTGTTTAAACGAGACTAGATCAAACACCATTCATGCCACTAGAGGTTTATTTCCCGTTCAATTCCCCACATCGTACATTTTTCTCCTAAAACTGCAAAGAAAGTATTTGCCGATGAATTTCATGCTTCAAGACGCCCCTCCCCGCATGGCCGGTGTCGCCCCCACACCTTAAAACCACTGCAGATGGAATATCTGGGCAGATTCACCTGCAGGGTTAAAGAACTCACGTCCACTCACAGGATTTCTGGGTTTTTTTTACACCTCCATGAGTTTTATTCTCAGTAAATCGAGTTGGAGAAGGCCGCCGTTTAACACGTTTATCTAATAAAGTTCACGTCGCTACAGAACAAGTGCTGCTTTACTCAATCCACGCGTTTTTACATCATATTTTTATTCTGTTTTGCACAAAAACATTTCTAGTGGTGTATTTTATTAGCATTATTTTTCTGTTACAGTTTATTGTAGATTCACCAAAAGGGGGCAGAGTCTATCCACAGAGGTGGGGTCACCCTGGACCAATCCTGGGGCCGCACAGAAAGACAAACGAGCCAATCACGATCAACTGATTGGAGCCAGGAGAACCCAAGAACACGTGGTTTTATAGTAGATGGATACCAAAAAAGACAAGAGGGAATGGCGATGCATCCGGGGTGTACCCTGCCTCTCGCCTGTAGTCAGCTGGGATTGGAACACCCGTGACCCACAAAGCAGCTGAAGACAAGGCGATTATGGATGGATGGATGAACAGGAGGTTGTGGTGACGTCAGTCAAACATTTAAACTTAGCAGATCGCTAACAGTCAGTAAAATAATTTGTGCATCATTTTATGCAGTGCTGAGTTTTACCCTCTGTACACATGGAATAAAATATTTTGTTTAACCAGATGTTAAGTTGGATGTACAGTAATCCCTCGTTACTCGCGGTCAATGCATTCCAGGAATCACCTGCAAAAAACTAAATTCTGCGATAGAGCGACACAGTCCACCACACACCAGAACTTTAGAGACCCGAAACCTGCTGCATCAGAAAGTCGGGGCTTTCGGCGACGCAGCATTTCAGTAGACGACCAGGCGTCGCCTCATTGGCCCACTTCTCCTGACGAGGTTAATGAGCCTGGTGCTGGTACCTTACAGTTTAGCTTCCTTACACGTCCTGAGATCTATGTAGTCAAACTAAATGCAGCGGTGGACCAGTTTTCAGGCAGCTGATTGGTCAGCCTTGCTCTTCAAGGCCGCCCCACAAGGTCACCCGTCCGGCGTCTGCTGGGTTCTTCCGTCGGGGCTTCGGAGGAATTAATCGTCCTGCTCTGAATCCTTCACGCCCTCCGATGGAGCGATCTCTTGCAGAAAAACGTCTAACACAGACATGTGTTTTTAAAAAATTTTTTATGGTAATTGTATAATGACGAGCAGACGCTTGGCCATTCAAAGGCCCCGTCTTTAAATCTGTGGCCTCATGCATTTTTAATTGAACATGATTGTAGCATTAAAAGCTAAATACACAGCCAGGCCTGTTCTCACATTCGTCTCAGCCTTAAGTGACAGTGCCTTAAATTAAAAGGCTATAGAAATCAATAGAAGTGGCATCAATGAGCGCGAGCGCATATCTTCGACAATCTGTCTCCTAATGTATCACTCACCACACGCTCCGGTGTCTGAAAGCACTTAATGTGCAATAAGAGGATGCCCACCTCAGATGTGGCCAAATGCGGGAGATGGCGAACACCACTGGAACCTTAAAAGTTCGCTCTAATGCTACCTTAATGGATCATCAAGCCCCGCCCCTTTGAATGAAACTTTCTGATGCAGAGCCGCTTAGTCAGAAGACGTTAAACAGGCCCCAGCGTGCATAGTCACAACACAAAAAACACTGAAATTAAGATTATTAATTATAAAACCAAATAATTTTGTTTAATATCCTCTATTCCAGGGGAGGCAAAGTCATTTTCACTGAGGGCCACATCATCATCATCATGCTGTCCTCAAAGGACCAGATGTAACTAATAAATGTAACTAAATGTAGCTCAGTGTAATGTAACATAAATGTAACTACTCCTTTATGTTAAACAACTCCGAATTTATTACTTATTCAAGTTACAAACATTACAGTTTATGAGTTGAAGAACTACAAACTGTTATATGTTTGCTTGTTTCTCTGTTGTAACATAAATCCTTTTAATTTGTCAGGTTATCAAACCCACAGAACTCTATCAATCAGGGATCAAACTATCAATGAATAAAGAAAAATAACATCAAACACAAGTTAGGACATTAACTTAAAATGAGAGTTAAAATGGGCTGAATTACTGCATTGTGGGAAATGTAGTTTTTGCTCAAAGCACACTTTTGACCTATTTTTTTTAAGACACTCTGACCATTTATGCTCTCGTGGGCCACACGTGGCCCACGGGCCTTGACTTTAGCACACGTGCTCTTTTCCAACAAACAGATCAGAAAAAGTAAAATAGTGGACCTTCAACCAGAAAGAAACTTTTTAAACTGTGCCTCTTCGGGATCCACTTCTTGTCCGGAGCGTTACTTCTAATCGCTCGGCGCACGAAGCTTCAGAAAAGACCTTTCTGGTACGGCGATAGTCAAAACTGAAAAATAGATGAGATCTTTGTCACTCAAGTTTCTTAAGTGCTGTCAGAGCACACGCCAGGCCCACATGCATTATGTAGGACAGAACCTCGCTGAGCACCTCGGCGCTGCGCCCGGGCCGCCGCACAAGGCCGTCTAATGGAGGCGGTGATTTCTGTAGCGCCCCGAGATCGGTTAAAAAACATCTAAAGTTGGAAGCTAATTAATCTCAGAGGTATATCACAGACTTAAGACCTCTCTGCTCTATGTGGGGGTGCTAATTCCTCTACCTGGGGGTGCTGAGGAGCGTTTATGGGAGTTTACTAGATTAGCCCGAGACACGGGATGTTTAAAGAGAACTGCTTGTTCCCTTCAGATGGGAGATCCCTCCTTACATTGCAGTGTGTGTGTGTGTGTGTGTGTGTGTGTGTGTGTGTGTGTGTCGGGGTGGGGTAGGATAATACAGCCCTATTGTATGCATATGTGACTGGTTTGACTAGGGGGCTATAAATGGAAGCGGCAGCCTGAGAGCAAACCTCTCTTTGTGTTACTGGTGTGTAAAGCAGGACACGCGTGGTTTCCATTTAAATCCACAGAAAAGTGCACGTCTTTCCAATTACACTCGTGGTGGACTTTCTTCCAGAACATGCACTTACAAAAGAAGCTTATGGGAGATACGCATCTGTGTAGATTAACCAGAAGACTGTCTGACACATTCTGAACGTCGACTGGAACTATTCTGCAAAACACCGGCTTCTCATTACGGCTGTTTATGGAGGCTAAATCTGAACCAACAATTAGATTTGTCTCCTTCCAACACGGGGTATTTAATAGCAATATGATGTCCTGCCCAGTTTGGAGACATCCAGACCCGTCCTGATAAGAACAAGGTCATCTGCATAAGAGATGAGCGCCGGCTCCTGGCAGACTCAGCAGGAGAAGCTGCACAGACGAGTTAGCAGTCACCACTCTGTTTTTAAAATGTGCAGTCCTGAATCCTCTTTCTGCATCCATGTGAGGGCAGAGAGGGAGACGTGAAAGAGGACGGGATGCCGGGGCGACAAGACGAGATGAAAGGGACCGAATTGTGTCAGGGAGAGAGACGTAACAACAGGAGATCTTCTCTCCTTTTCCCCCTAATCACTATCAAAATGGTGCCCTGTGTGAAACATAACACCCCCTCGTTACTCACACACCACAAGTTCAGTTTCCAGACTGTATCTGCAGTCACTCAGTTTGTTAAGTGAATTTCCCCATGTGCCACTTTGGGGGGGCATCAGAAGCGTCTCACCTGTGGTGTGTGTCAGTCATAGCTGGCCATGGCGACTTATTAAGGTAGATTTGACGTGAAGAGTTGGACGTACTCACCCTTTACGTTTTCTCCCCCCATTAGGCTCAGGCAGCGTGGCTCTCACCCCCCCAGCAGATGCACCTTGGGCCCGCCGCCGTCCCCTTCTCTTCTTTGTTGGGTGCATCTGTTCAGCGTCAGACGACAGCCCTGATCAGCCTCACCCGAACCTTAATCAGACGAGTGGAGTCAGAAAGCAGCTACACACCGACATGGACCGACGAGAGAGGATCAGCCACAGGTAACTGCTGCACCAAAAACCAGTGTGTTTTCACTACTGCTCCGTCCTCCCCCCTAATGAGCTCCAGGAGTCCCTCACTGTTATACACAGGATCCTTCCTCCTGGACCAGAGACACTTATTTCAATCTAAAGTTAATATGTCGTTGCACAGCGGTGTTAAAAACAGCTTCTGAAGGCTGCAGGTGGATTTTTTTTCTTGTGACGGCGCCTAAAAAACGTTTAAATATTAGTACAAGCAAGCCTGGAATGAAGGTCCAAAAGTAGTGATCGCTCTTTCCTCGTGGTTAATGCGTTCCAGGAACCACACGCAATTAAAGAATTTCACGATAGAGCGACAAACTAGTTATCTTATTCTTCACGGAAATTTAAACATTTCTGAACCCTTCCCACACTGATATTAAACCACCTTCTATCTGTACTACCTTTAAAACACTCTGATAGACTATTTAAAACACTTTTGTGTCGCTCCGTTCCATGAGTCTCGGAACCCTAACCCCAAACTGGATGCCGTTAGCCAATAGAATGCGTGTACGGTATCACATGACTACCAAATAAAAATCTGTGATGTAGCGAAGCCGTGCATCTTGAAGCACGAACAAGCGAGGGATTACTGTAATTTTCATCCCTGTCCCCGAAAGGTGACACTGAACCACATTTACAACCGTAAGATAAGACATTTATGGACTGTTTATGTCCACCTTTTATTTAATTCTCACTCTGTAGGTCTTTAAGATCATTCAAATGTTTTTCCGTATGAAGAAATGTGACCAAAATTAACAACTTCCTCCATTTTTACGTCCTGATTCTCTGGTTTTCTAAAAGCATGTTTCCAGGCAACCTCGAGGACCAAACATTTAGTTGTTGTTTTGTTGTTGTTGCGATCAGACGTGTCGGTGGGGAGGCGTGGGTGAGCAGCCTCGGCTCTCTGTAAGGCTGCATTCCTGCTGGGTGAACTTTTCCCACTCGTCTTCGCCGTACCCCCCCCCCCCCCCCCAACTGCCTCCTGGCGGATGTTCCTCACTCTGATATGTGTGTCCCAGCCCACCTGTTCAGGCCTCATTACTGTCAGGCCTGTGTTAATAAATATCCAGGTGTAGAGCACTCCTCAGTGCCTCTACTTCATCACCGAGGATCTCGGTCTGCAGGCGCACCCCCCCCCCCTGTAGCAGGGCTGACAAGAACCATGATTACACTGTAAGCACTGTAGTTATTCACCTTCTGCCCAAACTCCAGCACTGCACTCCATCTTACGCGCTGACGTGCACACATACGGCGCTCCTGCATATGTACACATAGATGCAGGAACACACACACACACACACACACACACACGCTCATAAACAAATGCTCACAGATATTTGTTCTTTTATTTCCTGGTCTTTTTCGCTTCGGTGCAACCACAGGTCTGTAGGCGACGTGGCCAACGGTAGGCCATCTGCTGCAGAAAAACATCCCTTGAGCGACGGGTGTGCGTGTGTATTTGTGTGTGTGTGTGTGTGTGTGTGTGTGTGTGTGTGTGTGTGTGTGTGTGTGTGTGTGTGTGTGTGTGTGTGTGTGTATGTGACACCCTCACTGCATTGTTGTTATTGTATACACACTCAGGTATATTGTAGTTAGAATAGGATTAAAGAATGATTTAGAAACACAAGTTAGAACTGGACGACTACAGATGAAAGGAAACCGCGACAGCATTTCAACTGAATCTGCATCGTAAAAGAGGTCGACCCAGGTGACCCGAAAAAATATTCCAACATTGTTTTTTCTGTATTACGGCTGCACACAGTTTCCATTGAGTCTTTAATGTCACTATTTGTCGAACATTTCACACAACAGGAAGACAAGCTCTCGTCGCAAATCACCAGATCTGCAGTATGCAGATGATATATATTTCTATTCATTCAAAACCCACATTCATTCTTGAATGAATGAACAGATATTCAAGATATTCAGATCTCATATTTCTATTTCTAGACAACCTATCAAACTCACTCACTGTTTCAAAATATCAATAATAGCAGCAATTCTGATGACCTTGTTTTGCTTCATGTAGATTAAATACCGTGAAAATTAACCTTAATTATCTAACCTACGAGAAAGACTTCTGCAAATGGATCAAATAATGTGCCACAAACCTGAACCTCCTTCTATGAGTTAAGCAATCTAACACTACAGTCTATTATCTGTTATCTATTATCTATAAATTTCTGCAATTAAATCAGCAGAAACATTGACTTTTACAACAAAATACCAAACTACAGCTCATACAGTAGAAAAAAACTCCACAGAACTCAACTCACTGAAAAAAAAAGGTTTAAAATGGTATTCTGCCTCGCAAATGAGTTGGAATTTCACACAAAATTTCTCAGATAGCTATTTTCATGCTGCCTGGAACTGCACACCTGTCAAATAACTTTGGGAAGAAGTGCCTGGGTCACTGTCTGTCTTCCCGAGCCGACACATCAGATTATTTCTTTCACTCTGCCAACGTCTACAATCAGTCGGAACAAATGGAAGGCTGGATTACTCCTCTTCCTTATATATAAATGTTGTATTACATTTTATATTAGTATTATATTATATATTAAATAAATTATTATAAATTATATTAGATATTATACAGTATACAGTTGGAAACATTTTTTAATCATTAATAGAGGTCAGAATACAAAAAACTAACAAAAGAAAAAGCAAAGGATATATTTAAAGATCTGAAACGAGCAAATCTAAAAACAATCATTATGACTACTTTTCAAAAAGTCAGAGAAGGAAATGAATTTGTTCCAAATCAGGATTAATAACATCTGAATTAGTCATTATTTTCCGTCAGGGCTGTCATGGAAGCATGTTAGCACTGAAATTTAACATATTTATGCAAATGAGTGAAAAAACAACATAGCAACGCTAGATCCATCTGAATATGACAGGCTGGCAGAGGAGTAGCGATTAATCCGGATTAATCACATCAATGTTATTGATTATTATTATTAACATGATTGAAGTTTTTCAACAAAGTTTTTATCCATAATTGAGAAGAAATCTATAAAACACATTTGGTACACTCCACAAGTTACTGCTTGTGTCTTCTTTTGTGTTCACATCTCTTTCTCAACAGTTTTTACACCGGCCCCGGCCCCCAACAGCACTGGTGATCACTGTGTTAACACAAGTGGGCTTCGCTACACCAGGACCCACCACAACACACCCATACACCAGTTCTTCCTCCTCCTGACTTGGACCCCGGAGACAAAGCTAATTTTTTAGCACAAGCTGGCGACAGTGAAGCAGACTAACGTTGTGGTTTGATGCAGATGGTAACGATAGATAATCTGTCCTACACTGACTGGAAAGGACGCCGGCAGCTCCAAGAAATGATGATATATTTCCAGAATTGTTTCTGTTGTGCTGTCGTTGATGTTTTTTAGATATATTCAATATTTGTTTGATTACTTGACGGATTACGATGAGCTTTTGGCGCCCCCTCTGGCAGTGGCATACATCTCAGCCTGTAGCGCCTATAGGAACGCCTTCTTTTCTGTCTCATTGTGAGGTCGAGGTCAGCATTCGAGGCCTGCGTGGGTTTCCTGGAGGGCTCTCTCGTCTGGGCCGGGGTGGGATGGAGGTGTTTGGAGGAATGGGGCAGGGACGACGCAACCACTTGACTCTGGAGCAGCAATCAGATACTCAGGGGTTTAATGCCCCCCCTCGGGTCTGAGCTGCAGCCATTGGGTTTGATAGCTGTGTTATTATGAGAAGAGAACGTCTGGAGGTCTTTAGCAGGAGGGGATTAACAGACGAGGAGGACAATCTCCCTTTGGAGGAGTCTCCACCGTTTTGGACTTTTCTGGCCTCCTCGACCCCCCCGTCATCACCGTCCTGCCACCAGTCGCCCTGATTGCCCTTCGCCAAAGAGCCGACTTCGACAAGCCGACACCAGAGTCACTCCCTCACTGTGGTTTTGAGATGGTTTTACAACCAGAAGCTTTAATTTGCTGCGACGCACTAAATTACTGTTCATTTCTTCAACAACGGCCAATTAAGAGGATCAGATATCAGCGAGGGATCAGAAGCTCCTCCCATTCAGTATCAAACCGACAACTGAACAATATACACAACTTCACCCTCCACCATCACGCTCCTCATTCAGAACTTCATACGGAGGATATAACGTAATCCCGTTGACTCCACGCCTCCAAACATGAAGGTCACGTTGCTGGGCGACGGCTGGTGATGTGAGGATCGGGAGGAAGTCGAGTTGTGATGGAAGCCGTGGCAGATGCTAGGAGTAAGAGTTGTCATCAGCATAGAAGCGAGGCGGGTATGGGGCTTTGATTGAGACGACTGTGGCACCGCCGTTTGCCACAGCACAGCTTTGATTAGTGCCTGCATGAAAATGTATGCCCCTCCCCATGCTCAAAGAAAACTGGGGGAGGAACTACCTGTCAGGAAATTCACAAACAAGGCTACTTAGAGCTCTGGGAACTGAATATTTGAAAGTATAATATCGCTGCAATTTCACTTCATTTTATTGGGGAGGCCTCGCCAAATCCCTGCTGGTACCCCACCCCTCGCCAAAGGTCCCCAGATAAGGAGGAGGTTCACCGCTATACTCCCCCTCTTTAAAAGGAAGGTGCGGGAGAAGTCGCTCTCTAAACCACACAACAAAGACTCCCTGCCAGATGCTGTGAATACCAAAAAAAAACCCCACACAAACACAAAATATATAAATTAATCAGGTAAATAAATAAATAATGCGCAGCAGCTAATTAAATGTGTTTATTCCTGGTATCATATGCTGCCCTCATTTCCACCACTTCAAGTCATGAATCATTAAGTGGCTGTTAAATTGGTCTCTGGGGCCATCCTGGTGGCAGGGGGGGCGGTCAGATCCTGTCTGGCAGGAGGCAGGTGTGCGGCGGGCGGACGGACGGATGGCCTGTGCCCCCCCAGTCCTCGGACAGCGGCGCCTGACGGAGGGGGAGACAGGCGTCACGCTGGGAGGTGAGTGGCCGGAGGAGAGCTGGTAGCGCAGCGGCTGACAGGATGCCCCCCCCCCCCCCCCCTCTGTCACCAGGGCGGCACCGCTTTGATTAATGAGGGCGTTTGAAAGACAATTAGCGGGAGCAGATTTGCCTTCAACTACCTGATCAATCAGGACTCGTTTAATTCAACGCGTAGCAGCGAAGTGAATGCGGAGGCAGCGTGCATCAGGGCGGCCTGTCAACGGGAGGGGGGGGGGAGCGGGGGGAGCAATCTATAAAACACCAACACGGCTTCTCCTTCCTGCTCCAGGGGTCGTTGTCCAACTTCTACAGGCTGGAGGTGAAGGTACAGCCCTGTGACTAGGGGCCCCGTGATCAGACCCCGTGATGTTTTTAAACCATTTTTAATAAATAAAGTCTGTCACGTGGATTGCTGTGTGCATGTTTACGTAACAGTATAGATAAGAAACTGTCTTCCGGTTTTTATTTGGAGCCAATCGATCACGGAAAACCAGAGATATGATCGTTTACATTTGATCTAAGACAAGCGGTTCAAACGGCTCCATATCGTCAGATGGCAGGCGCCGTGTTTTTGTCCGTGTAGTCGCCATCATACAAGCAGTGATGCATGTATTCACAATTCTAACATGTCTCACAATTCGTGCATTTAGTCATGTGATGCAAGCATGTACTGTGATTGGTGCATTTTGTCATGTGACGCAAACGACTATGCGCATGATTCACGCCTTTTTATGAGTGAATCGTGCGCATAGTCTTATTTTGAAAAACTCCTTTGAAGAGTGGCACAAGTGACACAAACTGTATATAATTATGTTAGAAGCCTACGGTAAACTTTTTGGAGCTCAAAATCAAATTGATGAGTGTTTTTGGTTTTTATGTGCAATAATATACAATTTTTTCATTTCCGAATTTGACTGTGTGTCTGTTTTGCCCCAATATGTCAATATAATAAATTATAAAAACCTCTTCATATAGCTGAAGTTGTACTGAAGATACACATACCAAGCATGGGTATGTTAAATCATTTTTAATGTGATATATAAAGACAATATCAAAAGTACCAAAAAATAACCAAAATAGGTCAGGGCTGTAAGGGTTAAAGTGAGTCACCTGAATCCTTTGGAAGGCCTGAATCGTCGTTTTTTAAAATAAAACAACTTGTATCCTCGATAGAAGAAATAACAGTGACGTGTGGAAATACATGTGTTTTGTTAGCAGAAATACTTACTAACCTTAGCATGCATGTGGTGTCCAGCTGTGGACGTTCATCCAGTGAGCTGGAAGCCCACTACCTCCGTGCTGTATCAAGCTAATGCTAGTTAAAGCTACAGCCGGTTGGGTGAGCTGGGGTTATCCTGGTGATGCAGCGCCCCCTATAGGTCTGGAGCTGCCTTTGAATGCTTCATGTGTTTAAAGGCCAAACAAGAAGCTTATGATGACTTGTATGCTAGGTTGGACAGTAAGGAGGGAGAGACTGATCTATACAGGTTGGCAAGACAGAGAGACAAAGATGGGAAGGACGTGCAGCAGGTTAGGGTGATTAAGGATAGGGACGGAAGTCTATTGACAGGTGCCAGCAGTGTGATGGGAAGATGGAAAGAGTACTTTGAAGAGTTGATGAACGCAGAAAATGAGAGAGAACAAAGACTAGAAGAGGTGACTGTTGTAGACCAGGAAGTAGCAAAGATTAGTCAGGGTGAAGTGAGGAGGGCATTGAAGAGGATGAAGAGTGGAAAGGCAGTCGGTCCTGATGATATACCTGTAGAGGTTTGGAAATGTCTAGGAGAGGTGGCAGTAGAGTTTCTGACTGGGTTGTTCAACAGGATCTTAGATAGTGAGAAGATGCCTGAGGAATGGAGGAGAAGTGTGCTGGTGCCCATTTTTAAGAACAAGGGAGATGTGCAGAGTTGTGGCAACTACAGAGGAATAAAGCTGATGAGCCATACAATGAAGTTATGGGAAAGAGTAGTGGAAGCTAAACAAGGGCGGAAGTGAACATTTGTGAGCAGCAGTATGGTTTCATGCCAAAAAAGAGTACTACAGATGCAGTATTTGCTTTGAGGATGCTGATAGAGAAGTACAGAGAAGGCCAAACGGAGCTGCACTGTGTTTTTGTAGATCTGGAGAAAGCTTATAACAGGGTGCCCAGAGAAGAACTGTGGTATTGTCTGAGGAAGTCTGGAGTGGCAGAGAAGTATGTTAGAGCGGTGCAGGACATGTATGAGGACTGCAAGACCGTGGTGAGGTGTGCTGTAGGTGTGACAGAGGAGTTCAAGGTGGAGGTGGGACTGCATCAGGGATCAGCTCTGAGCCCCTTCTTGTTTGCTATGGTGATGGACAGGCTGACAGACGAGGTTAGACAGGAATCTCCATGGACTATGATATTTGCAGATGACATTGTGATCTGCAGTGAGAGCAGGGAAGAGGTGGAGGAGAAGCTAGAGAGGTGGAGGTTTGTCCTGGAAAGGAGAGGAATGAAGGTTAGCCGCAGTAAGACAGAGTACATGTGTGTGAATGAGAGGGACCCAAGTGGAAGAGTGAGGTTACAGGGAAAAGAGATCAAGAAGGTGGAGGATTTTAAGTAGTACTTAGGGTCAACAGTCCAGAGCAATGGAGAGTGTGGAAAAGAGGTGAAGAAGCGTGTACAGGCAGGATGGAACGGGTGGAGGAAAGTGTCAGGTGTGATGTGTGATAGAAGAGTTTCAGCTAAACTGAAAGGAAAGGTGTACAAAACTGACCAGCGATGTTGTTTGGTCTAGAGACAGTGTCACTGAGGAAAAGACAGGAGGCAGAGCTGGAGGTAGCAGAGATGAAGATGCTGAGGTTCTCTCTGGGAGTGACCAGGAAGGATAGGATCAGGAATGAGTACATCAGAGGGACAGCATATGTTGGAGGTTTTGGAGATAAAGTCAGAGAGGCCAGACTGAGATGGTTTGGACATGTCCAGAGGAGAGATAGTGAATATATTGGTAGAAGGATGCTGGGTTTTGAACTGCCAGGCAGGAGGCCTGGAGGAAGACCAAAGAGGTGGTTTATGGATGTAATGAGGTAGGATATGAAGGTAGTTGGTGTGAGAGAAGAGGATGCAAAGGACAGGATTAGATGGAGGCAATTGATTCGCTGTGGCGACCCCTGAAGGGAAAAGCCGAAAGGAAAAGAAGATGTGTTTAAGTTGCCTCCTATTTTTATCAGATTTAAGAGATGTATGAAGTATTCCGTTGCCGTGCACATAGATGTGACTCTTGTGCTTGGTATAACATGTAAAACCTTTTTTAATGTTTCAAAAAAACTGCACTTATTAAAAAAGCAGTCTGTATTTCTTTTGACGTTCTAGCTAAATCCTTGAAGGCATGAAACTTGCATTGGCTTTTTTTTCCCCTAAAACCCTGACAGAGCAGTAATTCCCATGGCCTTTATGGGACTTATGTCACTTGAACAAAAACAAATTTTGGTGGTATTTGCAGTCATTTTTCTTGTGAGGACAAAGTCTCCTCGTGCTAAAATTATAATTTACACGGGGTAAAGATGTGACTCGAAGGCCTCCAACCAACACGTTTAATCCACGGCGTAGAAAGAATCACCCAGCATCCTGGTTTTACTCAACACAGACAGAAGAGCGTTCAATAAACACACACACACCACACACACACCACACCACACGGTAGAATTCATCTTTTCTGCGCAGCCATCGTCGCACATGATTACACGTGTCAATCACTTGAACTCGAATTATTTGAGCCACTGGAGAAATGATGTAGATCCATCGGTGTGCTTAAGAACCCGAAAGACACACTTTGGCAAAGCCGGGAACGAGCAAGGGAGGGGGCGCCGCTATCGATTCCAACGGCTCTAAATAAACAGGACCAATAAGCAAAAAGAAAAAAAACAACCCAGAAATCAATGGGCTCCCTCACCGGCGGGTCGTCTCTGGGCTGTTTGCAGACAGCTGGGGGGGCGGGCGTCAACATCCTCTTGATACCCAAATTATTTTATTTAATGGTTCTGCAGAGAAGTCAGAGATAATTCTTCATCAGGAAGACTCGAATGATGCACCGCAAACGTTTTGGGGGCGTGGAACTGGTCAGCCTGAGGAGTAGCAGGAGAGCTCAAAGTCCAAATTTCTCATGAACTTTATCACATCTCCTGTTTTTTGCTCCACTTTTCTCATTAATCTACCTCTTTAAGGTCTAAACCACATGTGTCAAACTCAAGGTCCGGGGGCCAAATGTGGCCCTCCACATCATTTAATGTGGCCCTCGAGAGCATAAAGGGTCAAATAGTCTAAAAAAATAGGTCAAAAGTGTACTTTGATCAAAAACTAATTTCCCACAATGCATAATTCAGCCCATTTTAACTTTGACAAAAATGTTGTGAACAAGGTTATTGTCCTAACTTGTGTTTGATGTTATTTTTCTTTATTCATTGATAGTTTGGTCCTTGATTGATGGAGTTCTGTGGGTTTAATAACCTGACCAATTAAAATGATTCATGTTAGAACAGAGAAACAAACAAACATGTTTTTTATGTGTAACTGTAATGTTTGTAACTTGAATAAGTAATAAATTCAGAGTTATTTAACATTAAGGAGTAGTTACATTTATTAACATTACATTTTGTTACATTTATTAGTTACATTTGGCCCTTTGAGGACAGCAGTGATGCTGATGTGGCCCCCAGTGGGAATGAGTTTAACCCCCCGATCAAAACGGTCACATCAAATAAATAAGTTGCTTCCCTTTGTATGAAATACTCAGCATTACGTATGTTATCCTCACATTGGACTAATTTTCAGTCAATACTCTGAAGGCCACTGCCGCTCAGACATCCATGCATTATCATTTCAGCATTGGGCTTAAAGAATTTATACTGCAGACAGAATAACTGCCCCTAAATCACTAGCATGTGGATGTACAGCAAATGTGGGGAAGTGACATCATCTGGAGCACAAACACATCCAACTGCCCCATTTTCGATGATGCATTTGGCTGCAGTGTGGTGAAAACCAGGCCATTTGTGGACATCGGGCTGTGCCTGCCTCCTTCTCCTGTTCCAGTTTAGCGGGTAATAAGGAACACTGCCTGCCGCCCTCCATTTCCCATTAGCTGTTTTATTTCACGGGAAATTTGCTTCCTGCTTGCCGTAATTGGTATCCAGGTCCCTCCTGGCGTGGGGCATTCGGATTTTTAATACAATCTTTTATGCAGGTGAGAATGTGCATATATTACCCTTTCAACTTTATTTGATTGTCATTCACAATTATTCACTGATGCATTGTGTGAAACCACGTGGAGATGGTGGCTAACGCTGTTAGCTAATTGCAGGTAGGTATAACCGTTTTCACACGCTGACTGCCCAGTAGTGATAATAACATCTCCCGAAGACTTAGAAAGCTTGATGTCATTTTTTTCCAGTAACGGAACTGAAATGGAACCAGACCCACAAAAAAAAAAAAAAATGGTTTGCACATGCACACGTCCCAAAAATAAGAGTGGTAGCCCGAGCAGACCTGCGATGAAACGGTGGCGCTGCTGGGAAATCCAACGACTTTTCGAAGGTGAAACTGAGCCGCATTTAAAGGTCGGAGTGTGTGGAAGATTTAGCGCCATCTAGTGGTGAGGCTGATCCCATCAGAGGTCACAAAAACCTCACAAGATCACCTTCGTCCATTCTGGGTTACCAGAGGAGCCCAGAAAGCCTCATTCTGAATTATTGAAAGAAGAATTTTAAAAAAACATTAGAAAAACATGTCTATTGTGAATATTATGTTCAATTTCTTCCCATGAATCCTCCTAAATCGAACACAAATCTTATTTATCCGTGCGTCCAGTCATTAACTTCCTCCCATTGTTTTAATTCACAGTATTTCTCAGAGGTACGTCGCTTCAAAATGCTGGTGGACTGTGTGTTTGGAATTCCACACACATGTGGCCTTCCATGGTTAAATCGCTTCAAGTCTTTCCAGCAAAGGCCAGAACCGGGTGCCTTAATGATATTCATTTTCAAACAGAAGAACATTCTAATGGGCAATTAAGATGATCAAGCCTGCCAAGAAACACGTGAGGAGGGGAGTCTGGTGCCAGTGATGGCGTGTCCTCCGTCCCACAGGCCGGGTCTTTGTCTCATGTGTGTGCACAAGAAGCAGGGAGGGAAAGAGGGGAAAGGCTCCAAAAGCACAATGTAATTGAACTTTCCACATTATTTCTCACTAATATGTGCTGCCACTTGGTCTCATTAGTGGAATGATGTGCTCTGCCATTCCAGAATGAACTCTTTGCCCAAGTAATTAAGGCTCCTAAAGTTTCTAGTCCTTTGTTTAAAGAATTCGTCCTTGTGCTCTCCATGCCCCATCAGCTGCCTAATTAGCAGGACCTTTGTGTGATTAAAAATTCTAACTGAGATTCCGTTGGATATTTTCCTGTGTTAATGAGTGTTTGTGGACAGCTGGGAACGGGTGCAGCCTCCCTCCTTGTGAGACCTCATGTGCGTCGGGTGGACCTCTGTCAGGGCCCGAGAGTGAAAGCTGTCATCTGCGTAATGGGGACGGAATTTGGTCGGAACCTGCCCGGGATTCCCGTAGGAATGGAAATGCCTTGAAATATAAATGAGGATGAATATTCATATTTCTTCTATTCCCCCCCCCCCCCCCCCAAAAAAAAAGAAAGTGCTGAGTATTAATATACATGTCTGTCAGTTAAAGCTGCACCAGGAACCCTGCCTTCTATGTCTGTCCATTAATGCAGCCCCTGGCTTCATTTGCTATTATCCTCAGGTTTTCTTTCTCCCCAAAGTTGGGGTCACCCTCTCCACTGAGAATTGCATATTGGAGGCTTTCCTTTTATTACAATTCTCCCACTTAGTGAAAGTCTAAGAGAGAGAGAGGAGGCCCTGAAAGAACCAGAAAGACATTTAATGAAGCCCACTCGGAAGTAAGGTAAGCAGGGGTCAGACCCAAATGAAATGAATGAGCTTCTGCTGGAGCAGCAGGAAGACGGCACAAATCCAGAGGGAGAGGAGGCCCGGAGAAGAGGAGGAAGAGGGAGAGGAGGTAGCTGCCCGGGACAGATGCCCTTCAGCATCGCAAACCGATTTCTTGCTTCCTCTCTGTCTTCATTTGTCGACAAAAATATTAATGTGCTTGTTCGCACGGAGTCACATTCACCTGGAAAGATCTGTTAGCGTCCAGGCTAAGACCAAGGCTACAGGAAGTAGGAAGTGAATGGGTTTTAATACATCTGGCTCTGGGTTTGGAGCTTGTAAAAATGAAACATGTTACCTGAGGAGCAAAAAAAGTCTGGGGGCTGCGACTTTACCCTGGAATACCAATATTCTGGTAGCGCCTGAAACCAAAACTTAGGTCGTTTTGTCGCCTGAACCCAGTTTATACGAAACTAAACTCGTTCAGACTGAGGACACATTAAGGAAGTCACCTGATTTTGTCCATTTCCTGCTTAAGTCATGAAGAGAGGATGCATTAAATGACACACAAGAAGCTCACGACATGTGAAATGGTGCACAGATAATGTCCTTAAAAGTGGCGCTCTGTTTTCATGCCATCCCACGGCGGAGGCCAACAAAAAGGGATTATCAAATATTAAATCAGCTTGAACCCCCATGTCTCCTTATCAGACACTCCATTTGCATGCATTTTTTCAAAACTACAAAAAAGTCTTGACGTATTTGAGCGTTCATTGAAATTCAGCTGGGCATTAGTGGGATTGAGTTAAATTTGGACGCATGGGGGGGTTTTGGGGGTAATTTGTTTGTTTTTAATTAAAATCTAATGCTGCCTTCTCGGGTCCTGGCAACTCTGCGGCTCTGCACGGCGACCGAGGGATATTTAATAAGCCGAGGCGCTCAAAGTTGTTTCATTAGGTGTGAAAAGGGCTGATAACTCAATAGCCACCAGCCAAACATCCTCTCTGCGCCGCTTTCCTGCCTCTTTAATCTGTTTTCACTCCGCCTGGCGTGCTGCAGCAGTGCAGGGGACTGCACAAAAAGAAAAAAGACATTCATCACCATCAAGCCTCCAAAAAGACCAGGGTCCAGAGCCAGAGCTGTGGATGGGGGGGGCGGTGGTACGGATGGGGCGCTCTGTGAGAACTGGCCACCCCAAGTCGTGTACGACTGCATTCATTCATATGTATGCACGTTTAGGAGGGTAATGGTTAGTTTTTGCAGAAGTGAATGCAAAAACTTTAATTCTAGATTAAAATGCAAAAGAAACGACACTTAACAGACCCCAAACTCTGATCAGTTAGAGGCTGAAAATATCTAAATAAACATATTTACTGGTAACATCTCTGGCAAACTGAGCGCTTTTTGAAAATCCCATCGCAAATATGACGTGACAGTAAGCATTTACCGTAACAACAAGCAGATGTTCTGCTCCTCTCTCATTTCTAAAACGACTTATTGTCATGATGGCAGTCTGCGTGACCCGGGTTCCTGCTTCCATCTCGCGATGCCTTTAGTGAGTTTTGGGGAAAACGACAGACTTTTTATTTTTTCTTCTTCTTAACAAACCACAGAACCCTCTAATGAACACCATCGTGCACCATCGTATCACTCCATGTCTGCAGAGTTGCACGACTGTGTTGGTGCAATAACGTCGCAGGAATATCATTAAAGCCCAGATCCACCAGCGACTTATTCCCTCTACCTGAGGAATGTGACAGGCCAAGTATCTGGTGGCCCCCCTTTATTTTCCATTCTGAATAGATAGCACAGTCCCTATTTGCTGCTGGAGATGTGTGGCAGTGGAGTGTTCTCCCCCCTCCCTCGCTCCCCCCTTTAGGGAGGATTTCTGAAGCTCTTGCAGTAATGAGGCGACAAGTGTGCCTTCGCATGTTGAACTACATCAAGCCCACTAATCCTGGTAGATTGAGGCCGCCCACTGGTTCAGATTGTCATTATGTGTTTCATAAACGTTTCACTCACAGGTTTTATATTCAAAAAACCTGGAGAGGTGGAGGTGGAAAATGGCCCCTTCATTACCGCCCCTCCCGGCGTTTTAACGGCGCCACGTAGGTGTGGTGTGCTCCGTTCCACCTGAGATGAAAGGCTATTTACATCCGATGATGATGATGATGATGATGATGGCGATGTGAGGTTTCCAGGCGATCGGGTTTGACTAGCTCTAAAGAGCTCGCCGTCGGAGCTCCGCAGACATCGTGACCATCATGCCTAATCGAGCCTTAAGTGAAACACAAGTAGAGCAACTTCCTGTTCACCGCGAGACTCTACAGCACATGTGTCAAACTCAAGGCCCAGGGGCCAAATGTGGTCCTCCACATCATTTTATGTGGCCCACAAGAGCATAAAAGGTCAGAGTGTCTAAAAATAAATAGGTAATTAGTGTGCTTTGAGCAAAACTACATTTCCCACAATTCACTAATTCAGCCCCTTTTAACTCTGACACAAACATTGTGAACAAAGTTAATGTTCTAACTTGTGTTTGATGTTATTTTTCTTTATTCATTGATAGTCTGATCCTTGATTGATGGAGTTCTGTGGGTTTAATAACCTAAAATATATTAAAATGATTTGTTATATATTTGTTTTCTGTGTAACTGTAATGTTTGTAACTTGAATAAGTAATAAATTATTTAACATTAAGGAGTAGTTACATTTGTTACATTGCACTGAGTTAAATGTAGTTACATTTATTAGTTACATCTGGCCCTTTGAGGATAGCCGTTATGCTGATGTGGGAAGATCTCAGGTCACGTGGCATGGTATCGGGTTGTAATCGCGATGCGCTGATCCGGGTCTCTGGATGCGTGCCCCACAGGAAACTGGACCATAATAATAGCCTTAAAGCCGGGATGAACTTTATTTTGCCCTGCTCGTTCTTATTTCACGGCGTGTTGATAAGTCGATGGCTGATAAGTGTTATTCATTTCAATAAGAAAGCCAATTAAAAATGGAGTTTTATCTAATTTGATAGTTAGACATAATTATAAGAGTTGAGAGTGAAAATTCTCGCTTAATAATGTGGTTTAATTTAATTTTCCACTGTACTAGATTAAAAGGATTGTAACTTTTGTCTTCCTAATGCACGACTCTATTGGGCTATTTAATTAGCCTTTTTTATGCTGCTCAGACATGTGCATAAATCACATATTTCCAGAAAACAAATGAATAATTAAAATAAATGTATGCTTTAAGGCAATTAAAGCAGTAAGTGCTTGAGCAGCTACATTAGCGCCGTGTTTGCTTCTTCTGACTGGGGGTGTCACGCTCCTGCAGCCGACTTGAAGCGAGAAGCGACGCTAGCTCCTCCATTTTTCACCAAGTTCTCTTCATCAACTAAATAACAGTGTGAAAGTAAAAGAAAAAAAAATAGTTGGGTCATTTCTTTGTAATACCCCTCTGGGCTTTTTTGTTATGACTTCATTTCCCGTTGTAATATTGGAATGTCTCTATAATTGTAAAAGTGTAATAGACTCTAATATAATTTCATTTTCAACCCGAATGGTCTATCCCATCTCTGCTCAATTTGAGTAGAATAATGATTTTTAATGTCCACACATGGCTACGTGTGACCTTATTCAATCTGTGGGCTGATCAGGAAATATATTGATTCAATTACGGCACTGATGACAAGCGAACGGAGGAGAGGAGGAAAAAAAGGTCAGCATATATTTGAAAATGTAAATCTTAACAATGTCTTTTGGCTTTGCTGAAAAAGCCATTATCAAATGCTATTTGGCTCCAGTGCCATGTGGCCCCCTGCCTTTCTCTCACACTATTCACCAATGGGAATAGTTAGAATACTCAGGATATCCATAGTGGATTTTTCCTTTGTCAGCATGTGACTTATATTCAGAACATGTGCCTCTATTTTGCTATTTGCCATGATTGCATGGAATATAATGGGCTCACATTATTTCTCCAGCATTACGGGCCCATAACTGGCCTTTTGGAGACTTCCTAATGACTTTGAGATAATGACTTTCCAATGCTTTTGTATGTATGACATGGTTCTTTTTCTGCATAATCTGCCCCTATAAGTAAATTAGCCCGTCTGTACTCAAACATTGAACAAAGCTCTTAAATGTATTCATTCTCAAATTACATGCATAGCACACCGGGCCCCACTAATTATTTGTTTGGTCATTAAAAACTCATTAAAGTTAAATTGTTCATTTGCATACCACTGAGTGTTGCATCATAAATTATTAATCGAAGATAAATAAATGAATTAATTTCGGGGAAATAAGTGATGGAGCATATGCGCGGGCAGATATCTTGTCTTTCTTGTGACATTGAAGGTTTCGCGTTTGGAAAAGCAGCTCCTTTTCCAGTTATCCGGGTAAGGAGAGCGCCGCTAATACTGCACTCAATGTGAATCCCAAAAAGTAGATTATAAGCGGTGCTGATCGGTGGAAATCCCAGCTCCACGGCCGAGATGAGCATCAGTTTCTGTGGCCAAAAGTGGAAAATGTTTTCTTCTCTTGTGTTTTACATTTCTTCGACTCACCCGCCACCACCACCACTCCAGTGCTCCCCCTGCTGTCGCTGTTTGGCTTTGATCAATCTGAATAAATTTGTTTTTTTTTCTTTTACTGACAAATTTTTAAGCAAAGCAGCCAAAGAAAGGCAATTTCCCTTAATCCAACTCATTACCTCACATCTGTATGTGTTTTGCAGACGATCATCTTCTCTCTGGGGTGGAATATTATTCCATGTTATTACAAACAATGGCTCTGCAGCCCAGCTCTTCTGCTTTTACTTTACTTGGCTTTGGATTGCGGCTGCCACTTGCCGTTCTCCTTGTCTGGGTTATTTTACATGCTTACTATTTTCCCGTTCCAGGGATTGGTAAACGTTCACCCTGTTTCAAATCACTTCATTAATTAAATGGGATTGGGAAAGGTTTTGAGGTTATGGATTAGACTGGGGCTGGCTGGTTCGGGCTTTTACCAGAGGTCACATTTCATTTGCTGCCTATGTCAAGCGACCAGCGGCGAGGCCTCAGAGGCAACCTAATCAATGTGTGCGTGCCGTAGCCCTGAATGAATCCATTAAAGTTATGTGGTTGCATCCTGCACAGAGAGGAGAAGTCTCCTGATACCTCCGATAGAAATTAGCCTCTCCCCAATTAGGAGAGGCTGGGCTCGTTCTGGACGCCCGCCAAAGCACAATTAATAGGCCATCAGAGCCTCCGTCTGTTAAATCCCATTGGTTCACCCGTGGTTTACAAAAGCTCCTCCTCTAGTTCCCCCCAGGTCCCGGGGTGAGACCCCCCAACACCCACCACAAAACTTCACTCGTTAAATAAAGTTCTGGGAGGAGACGAGTCGGCGATGGAGGACATAGGGTTGGGATGAGGATGCCGTCAGCCAATAGCACGCTCGCACAGTATCACATGATTGTCTACTAAAAATCTGCGATGTATTGAAGCGCGACTACGTGAGGGATTACTGTATATATAGGTGATCTTAATGTATAACTAGACCCACATGTAGCACTATGAAGGTGTAACTGTGTTCCTGTGGTAAATAACATACATGTGAGATTACATCACAGTTCAGGGATTACAGCATTTCTCACCTGTTGGCCACCAGGTGAGGGTCTAACTTCAGTTTTATGGTATTAATTATTAATTGTTGTTCCCTTTGCAGACACTCAGAGGTTGGGCTGCTGGTTTTAGACTTTAGCAGAAAGATGCTTTTGTGAAGTGGTTTCATGAATATGACCCTGAATCAGAAACAGCATTTTAACACGGAGCCGACAGTTTTTCTCAAAAGTGTCTTTGCTTCATTGATGAGTGACGGCGCAGAAACTCTCGCTGCCATTTCTCTGCTGAATGAGAACAAAACGATAAGATCAGTGCAGGATATCTGCTGGAAGAGATTCTGAACATATATATGCCAACTCAAAACTTCATATCTTCACTGCTGCAGCATGTCTTGTTGACTGTTTCATGGACACGCTGGTTGTTAACTGTTCAGATCTCACTGCGATTATTAACAATCTGAGGGGGATTTCTTACAGTTACATCCGTAATTCTCATTCTGGGCTGTCCTTTGTTAAAATTTTTTTGCTCTGTTGGAATTTATGTTGGGTTTCTTGCGGAGTTCAGGTGCATGAATGAGTAGGAAATAAATCGATTTTCTCCAACCCGCACGCCCTACTTCAGAGGGAAATAATTTTCATCATGTCCATGATTAAATGTAGTCATCACAAAGCCGATTCTAAAGTAAGTGTTAGCCTGTGAGGCTAGCTGACTACAATTGAGCGCACAAAAGTCAGAGCACGCGCTGACCTGTGTGTAATTCATCCTGAACAACCTACACATACAACGATTGCACTGCAGGAAACGTCTACAGATCATTGTGGCTGTATATCATCACGCTGCAATGTGACGATGACGGTGGATGAAAGGCACAAACTACAAAAACCACATTGCCTCGCTGCAAATTCAGAAATCAGTTTGGATTCAGAAACAAAACAGGAAAAACGTAAAAGTTTTCTTTGTGCGATTACATTTAAACCGGCGCAGCGACTCACCTTCAATCCAGTTGGGCCCCGCCCACATCCAGACGCCAACAGAAACAACAGAGAAGTTAGGTTCAGGATGGGGGCCTCAACCTGGAAGTTTACATTCTGAACCTACCGGAGGGCCGTCACAGCTGATAAACAACAATTCCCAGAGTCCTCCATCGTCCCAAACTCACATGAGGTTTGGGGGTGTCGGTGAAGAGGAGTGTTGGAGGTCAGAGCGCATGTTCGTCCGTAAAAACACGCAACACATAAAGAATAGATTAAAAAAAAAAACTACTCTGGAGAAAATCCAAAGGCAAACTTGTGAAACGCACGAACGCACATGAAAGCCAACGCACCGCATTCATGCCTCTTGAAAATGTGCATTTTGTGTTCACACCTACAAACAGGGTTATATTCATTTCACCGTCAGAGACACACTTTATGTAAATGAGGTCTAAAACGGCTCTTATGCTCGCCCTCTTCCTCCAGTGCCAGAGTCACGCATCATTGTCAGCAGCCAGCAAAACAAGATGAAATAAAATTCTAAGCCGTCCTGGCAGTCAAGGACACCATTCCCTCACCGTAATAGCCTGTATCGCCTAGCCACTCCATGTGTAGCTTTTCTTCATTGCTCTGGGCTTTTATTCCTAGCAATAAGCTCTTTATCACTCCTCAACACAATTCATTTAAAACCACCGTCAAGAAGCAATCAAACCTTAAGTAAGAGGATTCAAAGTCAGTGTGTTATTGTTAAGCAAAGCAGCATTACTTCATTTCCATAATGCACCCAGACAGAGACGCCCAATAGGTAATAATAAAGAACAGTGCACAAGAAAATAAACAGTTAATATTTTTTCTCATTCATCTCCAAATTTAAATGCAGCATCTCCCCCCACCCCCAAGTGTTTTTCCCTCCTTTCTTATTTCCTGCCGTTTGCCCCTTTCCTGCCTCCAGAATGACATTACGTTTGGGTTAGTTGTCTTTCTGCCTGGCACACCTATGATTTAGCAATTCTTGACATATCCATTACATTTCGCAGATTGGCTGTTCTCCTTTCCCTGCATCTTGGAAACCTATAGAAATGACATGTACCCTTCCATTTTTTTCCTCTCAGGTGTCCTCCACTCACAGGTGGTGCATTTAGGAAGAAGTGGATTCTAATTTCAGGAGTGTTCCCTTACCATTAACAACAGCTACAGGAGATGCATCAATCTTGACAAGGTCTTTTTGAACCATTTCTGAAAATGCAATACCATTGTGTATTTTTCACCCGCTCGCCGCGGCCTGACCGCAGATGGGCGTTTGGACCGCTGCTCTTATGATTTACTATCTGCATTATTTTTGTCTCCGTGACAGCGTTGGGGAAACCGCTCACCAGTCACCGTTATGTATCTTTTATAAGTTGATGGCTCGGGTTAGAAAAACCTGTCTTTTCTCATCTACGCGCGGCCACGCAATCAATTCTGCAACAGGTGCAGTAAAAGATGTGAACGGATGTCATCGTGGCGACAAAGTTTGCTCTGCAGCCGACTCGAGCATCTGATTTTAAAGTCTTGACATTAATTGATCTGGTGGAAGTGGAGGTTCATCGAGCGGCAACGGCATCAACCCACGAATAGATTTTGTAAAACCACAAAGACTAAAAGGTCGCGCCATGTCCCCGCGGCAATTAGTCCAGTATATTAATTACACTATGATTTTCAATAGGTACAACGTCGTGTTCTGGAGGAATGACGACACTTTCAGCTACAACAAGAACATGGAATGTCACACAGAGACTTTAGCACCCATCTTTGTTTTACCGCTAACATATCTCATTAGACATCAACGCTGGCTTCAGGGCTGCGTTTGATTTATAAGTCCAGATATAATGAGCTCTTTAAACGCATTTTAAAGGAAGGTATTTCTATTTAAGCTGTCATCAAACATACCCGGTAAGTGGTGGTGTTTGTCAGACGCGCTTCTAAGTATGATGGTTTAATTCCATGTCCACTCTCCCCCCGCTCCCTCCGGCGCTTCCTGTGTAATACACCAACTTCATCACCGAGGAGATTAAGGCTAATGCCTAAAGGAGCACAGCCCAAAATTGAAAAGAATTAACCGTAATTAGCACGCTAACAAATGGCTAATATGAATGCAATTGTTCTATTTTCATTATATAACCGGTATTATGACTCTTGAGAACCTCATTTTGAAGTTATGGCAATCATTTCAATTAGCTGGAAGCCACCCATCAAACACATGCAGGGCAAAGAAACCCCAAAAAACACCACCAGGGTTCCTTACCGTTTTTGTGCCGCATCCCTGCAAACGCGACACAACGCTGCACACCCTACACCAAGTGCAGCATCATTACACCACCAGCACATAAAAGCCCTAGCTAACTGCTCCTTTGCCCTGTAAACTCAGCTAATTAGCAGTAGCTTCATGCTTTGTGCGTGTTGCCAGCTCGGTGTGTTTCTTCAAGGCCAAAAGATGTGAGCGACGCAGCAATCTGCAAGACACTTTTCATACAAAAAGAAAGTGAGGCAGGCAGTGGTGAGTGGTGATTTATTGGCTCTGATCTTTATTGGATGAAGTGCAGGGCTTTTTTCTTTTCTCACCCTCTGCTTTCTGTTACCGCGCCCCATCACTGGTGTCTTTCCTCAGGAGCGGTAATGAAAATAATGATGGCGATAAGAATAGCATCACTTCAATCTCACTTTCAGTGATTACATTGTTCTGCCCATTTCCGTTTCTGGTTAAATTATATTTAACTTCATCCGCAA